>JAKFHU010001953.1:28510000-29710000 GCA_023783475.1 Daubentonia madagascariensis | reverse complement strand
TTCTGGGTAGCTTCCAGCCTTGGGTTTCCAGGACTCCACCAGGACAGAGGGTGAAGGGAAACACACTGGGAGGCTGGGGAGTGGAGGACCTACAGACAGGGGCAAAATCTTGGAGGAGATCTGGAATCAGGGCACCTGGTTTACGATCTGAATTTTGAGATTCAGGCTAACTGCTGAAGCTGGCTGTGCAACTCACCTGGACCTCAATCCCCCTCTGTGTATCTGCTATTGAGAAGAATAATTTCTACAGAGCACTTCCATATTTTGACAAGTGGTTAAAGGTGCTTCACTGTCAAGTATCTTCAAAATTCTCTCCTTGCCTGAATAGCAACAACGAAACAAAAGCAACCACCTCCACCATTGAACTTACTGTGTGTCAGGCCCTGTGCTGAAGCTTTCATAGTAGTCTCCCCTTATGCATGGTTTTGCTTTCCACTGTTTCAGTTACCTGCAGTCAACTTCAGTCCAAAAATATTACATGGAAAATTCCATAAATAATTTATAAGTTTAAAATTACATGCCATTCTGAGTAGCATGATGAAGTCTCACATGGTCCTGCTCCTGTCCTGCCCAGGATGTGAATTATCCCTTTGTCCAATGTAGTCATGCTGTATATGCCATCCACCCACTACCTGCCCATTAGTCACTTAGTAGCCACCTCAGTGATCAGATTAACTGTCGAGGTATCACAGTGCTTATGTTGAAGTAACCCTTATTTTACTTCATAATGGCCCCAAAGCATAAGAGTAGTGATGCTGATCTATTGTTATAATTGTTCTATTTTATTATTATTGTTGTTAATCTCTTACTGTGCCTAATTTATAAATTAAACTTTATAGTTTAAACTACATAGTTTTATATGTATAGGGAAAAACATAGTATATATAGCGCTTGGTACTATCCACAGTTTTAGTCATCCGCTGGGGGTCTTGGAATGTATCCCCCTTGGATAAGGGGGGACTACTGTATATACTTTCTCTCACTTAATCCTCACAGCACCCCTATTTCTCAGGTATTATCATCATATTTCAGATGGAAAAATCAATTTACTTCCACTTGCCCAAGGTGGTACAGGAAGCAAGTGTTGGAACTACTTACCAGCAACCCACTACCAACACTCAGCACTTGAAGCTGGGTGCCTGTGACCCCACAGCACAAGCTCTTAATCCTTGCCCCACACTGGAGCCCTATGGCCAGGAGCTTCTTAGACATTGCCAACTCAGCATCCACTCCCACCACCTGTCATCTCCATGTGACATCAGCCGTGTGAGTCAGCATGCAGGTCATATACCAGCCAACAGTGTCTTCCATACAATTTGAGTTGGGATACCCAAATTGTTCTCCATAAGACTCAGTTTGCTCAAACTTTGCCCTGTAGTCCACATCTTTATCTCAAAGTTACCTAAAAGCTCCCTTGACAATTAATAGACTTTCTTAGACTACAGACTCTGGAACCAGATGGGCTGGGTTTGAATCCCAGCTCCACAGCCTACAAGCTGGGTGGCCTTGGGTAACACACTTAGCTCACTGTGCTAGTTTTTCTCATCTCTAACAGAGGCATCCATGATAGTAACAGAACCTCCCTCTCAGTGTGCTATGAGGACTATATGCAGTTCTGCTCGGGAGTTGCTTATGATAGTACCCAGCAGGCAGGAAGCCCTCCGTAATGGTCACCTAGACAAGAGTGTGCAGGTCAGCACTGAGATTTTCTAGATGAATGTTTAGACTTCTCTTAGAAACTGAATGTACTGCAGCAAATAAAAGCAAAGATACAGAATGACCCCAAGGGAGCCAGCTCTTGGCTATTGGGCTCATTTGCCACTGGATTCAAGTTCCACTTTGAGGTCATCCAAAAGAAACCAAAAGTAGGCAAAAGAATAAAGCCTCCACACTTTATTTTTAGACAATTTTTTTTCAGGGAATTGGATGATAACATTTTATTTTGATTCAACTGACACTGGGTCATAAGACTTTTTAGGTTTTGTTTTGTTTTGTTTTGTTTTGGTAAATATTTTTTTGCCGAGATATTTCCTAGTAACTATATGACAACAGCTCCAAAGTTTCTGAGGGGAAAGCCAGGCTTCACTCTGCTGTGGCCTCTGCAAGCTTTTCTATAAAACCAGCAGATGAGAAGAATGAAGATCCTGAAATCAATTCAGAGAAGCACATCATGAACCATAAACCAGGTAAGTCAAATTCTTCCTCCTCCTACTTCCTTTCTCATCATTATATCCTAGAGGAAAACGCCCTCCCAGCTGCTGATCCACACCCTTTCACTTCACCTTATTAGCATTCTGAGAGGGTGCCTCTCACGAGGAAAACCATCCTGCAACTTGTCGTTCTGATTATGCTGAAGCAGCAGAGGATTTTCAGTAACCGCCTTTGACAAGCATTATTATATCCAGTAATTACTGTTCTCTTGGGTAGGTTGGGACAAAACAGACTTGCTTATCATCGTTGATTTTTAAACCCTAATGCTGAGTTTTTGACCTCCAACAACCAACGAATAGGATCTGCCAGCCCCTTTGGTGGCCCCAGTCTAAGACTGTTTTCACTTAGAAAAAAAAAAAAAATCAACCTAATGTGACCATCACCACCCAATGCTCTTCTCCCATCTTGATGGGTTGAATATTCCAAATTCCCTCTTACTTAGACTCTTTAAGATCTTGGACCACCCCAGATAATGCTGGCATAAAAGCCAAAAGGATATTTTATATTTAAAAATTAGAAACAAAGTTCTTTAACTTCATAATTCTCATTCCCTACTCTGCAAACTTTATTCCTGGCCCCAAATAAGATTCCATAGGTGTTATTTGCAGTGATTATTATAGCAGCTGACATTTAGTGAGACTTTATGAAATACCTAGCCTAGTATAAAGTGGTTTTATTTTAAAAATATTATCTGATTTTATTCTCATAGAAAATAGGTAGGTAGTTATTGTAGTCATACTATATTCATATTATATTTTAACTATACCTATTTTAATGATGAGTAAAGAGAGGATTAGAGACCCAGATAACTTGCCGAAAATTCCACATGAGTTTGACTTAAAGCCATGATACTTACCCACTACCCCCTATTACCTCCCCGGCTAGTATTTTCAGCAAGACTAGACTGTCTCCTTTTCAGGAAATAAAGTTATAATTCTGAACTATGGCAGCAAACAGAACCACATTTGTCCTTCCTGAAACTCTAAGGAACAAAGTGATCTTCCTTTTCTGACCCAGCACTTTTGGCTTGGATCTCAAATGCAGTTATTGAAAATCTGGGCTGCTTCATCATTCTTTGATTCTTACATTGGCACTGAACTTTGTCCATGAGTTTATATCTCGTATCTCCATCTGAATTATAAAATCTCTAAAGGCTGGAAGAGTTAGGTTCATTGCTCTATACTTTTCCTTTGGGATAGTGGTTACCCTATAAATACTTACTAACTCACTAAATGTGATTTGTTTCCACATTTAACCAATATAATTACTGCATTCTCGCTAATAGGGTTTGAAAGCAAAGCATCTCAAAAATTCAATCTCTAATTTTTTCTGTTCTTCAAAAGCCTTTGGAAGGCCTTGACCATACTCCAAGTCAAGTCCCACCCCAGAGCTGGGATTTAGTTGACTCAATAATTACTGTCCAATACTGCCTTATGTCCTATATTTTAGCCATAGGCTCAGATACCCACTCCTTTCTACATATCGAATAATATTTTCACAAGCATTAGGAAGAATAACTGATAACAAATTTATAGGCATCACATCCACAGTATGTTTACATTTTACAACAATAAACACATCTGTTGATGTATATGTTGCTAATAAATAAAATGTTTTAAATGATCTATAGACCTCAAATGAGTTTATTAGTGCTATGGTTTATGATGTGGGTACACACCACCTTTGGAGGTATAAGGAAATTAATTTCCTTGACCACAGAAGGAAAAAGAGTTGATTTGAATCACTGTACCATGTCTCACTTGGTCCCCATCATGGGCAGTTTAAACCACATTAGGGAAATAACTGCCTTCTGTTTAGGGGTCTTCTCCGCAGCTCTTGCAAAGCCTCTGTTTTCATCATTTAGACTTCAATTGGGAATGACCTTTTGTGTCGTTTTTCCTTTTCTCAGGAAAAAATAGGATATATTTGCTTAATTGTATCCACTTTTCTACCAGGTACTGTCACATATAAAAAATGACATCCCAAAAACTGGATGACTTGAGATTTACTATTTTCTCCCCAATAATAAGAAGCTCTATGATGACTGAAGGAAAGTATCTTAGCAAGTGCATTAATCGTTCAAGATTTTTTTTCTATTAAAATAAGTCCACATAGTGGGACTGCCATAAGAAAGCAATTACAGGACCCAAATTGGATTTTTTTGCATAATCATTTGAGGTGATTTGCTCCACCTCTGGGTTCAGCAACAATTTGCTTCTGCCTCCTTAATATGTACAGGTGACTGACAACTCACTAATAACTCAGTGCCAATACAGGACATTATGTGACTAAAATAAGACCCAAAGTTCTACAAATTAAAAAAATTACAAACATATATTGCAGGGGTGAGGAGGAATGATATGGAGGAAAAAATTAATAACATATAAATTATGCTACAGACAACTTCGGGACATAGAAAGGCAAGTCTGATGAGTGTGAAGAACTTGGAAAATAGCACAGAACAGTTGCTATTTTTCAAGTGGAAAACAGCACGGAACAGTGCTATTTTTCAAGTGTGTACCTCAGAACACTAATCCCTCAGCATCAAGAACTACTGCAAGAAGACAGGTTTTATGGGAATTTGGAGATGAGCCATACCACACACTCTCAGAAACTCACAATGCACACCAGCAAAACCAAGGCTCTGAAAAGTCCTGCAGTAAAGAAAACTGTTTAACTTGGTTTCACATTTCCTAAATTTATTTACCCATGGAACCATTTTTTCTCTAAACTTGTTTACCCATAGAACTTGGTGAACTCATATAACTTTGGGGAAATCCTGCAATAGAAAGGGGAAAAGACTTGGAAAATGCAGCCAAGGGGGAGTTGATCCAAAGTCAGCACGCCTAGGTGCAGTACGTGCTGACAACAGAAACATCTGGATTTTTAATCGGAGTGGAGTGAACGATATTGATGTAATAATTCCTGAGAGGCAGAAAAAAGGCAATTAAAAAGTTGAACACATTAAATGAAATCTTGGTGGGTCAACTAGTGTTTCTCTTCATAAAAGTCAAATTCCAGAGATCCAGCTGCTTGGGAAAAGATCAATCTTTATGATGTACATCCATAAAAGTGCTTTTGACCTATATTTCATTTGTACAGATTAGATAAATCCAAACTGAATGGATACTTAGGTTATCAGGAAATATAATATACTAACTTTTCCTAGATAAACAGCAACAGGGCCATCCCTAGGTAGATCTGGGTGGGTTTGGGAAGTAATAAGGTGTTTTTCCCTCCCCTCTGAACTCCTGTCTCCTTCTCCAAGCCTCTGCCTCAACTGTTCCCAGGCTCCCCTACACGGCAAACCTTATAAGCCCCTTCACACCAGACGTGTTATTCCTCCTGGGGACATGAGCAGCTTGAAAGAGATATGGTACTATTTAACAAATTATTTAACACAATTAATTCTTCCAGGGGGATCCAGGGGTGTTGATAACACACATTTTGTAGGAGAAGAACATCCTCTTACACTTGAAATCAGACCAAAGGAGCCACTGGCATCATCTACTGCCGTTAAGCAGAATCATTAGACCTGTGCTAATGGAATGGTTTTTGCATGTTAAAAAAAGAAGTTATTGGCAATAACAACAGCTGCCATTTATGGAACAGCTAATGAGTACCAAGTACTATGCTGAGTGCTCTACATACATTATCACCCTCATTGGATCCTCGAAACTGCCAATGATATGATATTCATTTTATTGATGAGGAAATTGAGGTTCAGAGTGTAAACCACTTGTACAAAAATCCCTTGGCTATTATGCCGCAGGGCTCGATTTGAACCCAGGGCAGTGTGGCTTAGCCATTGTGTCATATGGCCTATTTGGTTTGGCCCACTGTTTTCCCTGTTGTGCTAATGCAATGTTTTTTGCATGTTAAAAAAAGAAGTTATTGGCAATAACAACAGCTGCCATTTATGGAACAGCTAATGAGTACCAAGTACTCTGCTGAGTGCCCTACATACATTATCACCCTCATTTGATCCTTGAAACTGCCAATGATATGATATAGTATGATATTCATTTAGTCACCTGTTGACCCTGGCAAGAATTTTCCACATTCCTGGCAGCTTCTAGGCACAGAGTTTTTATTTGTTGAGCTAAGTTCACCCATCCTTCAACCTTTATCCACAGAACACAAATTGGCATGCTGACTTGGCATCCTGCTGTTCAATCAAAAGTGACAATAAATCCAGAGTTTGGTTCAGTAGGTATTTTTCAATAAACATTTTATCTTAGAATAATTTTAGATTTATAGAACAATTGCTAAGATAGTACAGAGAGTTGCCATATATCCCATGCCCAGTTTCCCTTTTGTTTCCTCTTACATTAGCATGGTATATTTGTCACAACTAATGAACCACTATTAATACATTATTATTAATTAAAATCCATACTGTATTCAGATTTCCTTAATTTTTACCTAATGTCATTTTTCTGTTTCAAGATCTCATCTAGGATATCACATCACATTTAGTTGTCATGGCTCCTTAGGCTCCTCTTGTCTGTGACAGTTTTCATTAGACTTCCCTTCTTTTGACGAGTATTGTTTTGAGGAGTACTGGTCAGGTATTTTGTAGATTGTTCCTCATATGGGATCAGTCTTACGTTTTTCTCACAATTAGACTGGGGTCATGGGTTCTGGGGAGGACTACCACAGAGGTAAAGTGCCACTCTCATCATATCTTGTCAAGGGTACATACCAAAAACCTGACTTATCACTGTGAATGTTAACTTTGATCACCTGGCTGAGGTGGTGGTTTTCAGGTTTCTCCACTGTAAAGTTACTCTTCTTTTTCCCTTTTTTTCCATACCGTATGCTTTGGAAGGACGTCACAATGCACAGCCAACACTTGAGGAGTAGGGAGTTATGTTCTACCTCCCTGAAGGCACAATAACTACATAAATTATTTGGAATTCTTTTGCATGGGAGATTTGTCTACTGTCCTCCCATTTGTACGTATCATGAATATTTGTGTTATAATCTAAAACTACTTTATTTATTTTGTTGCTCAAATTGTTCTGGCTTTGGCCATTGGGAGCATTTTCAGTTAACTCCTGTGTCTCTCTGGTGTACACTCATCATTGGGTTTTGTTTGGTTTTTTGAGCACTTCCTCACTTTATGACACTACAAATGCTCCAGGCTCATCTTATAAATTCCCTGCCCCAGTACTAGAATCAGCCATTTCTCCAAGTAGCCCTAGTTCATTTTATTGGTAGATGGTATTAGAAATCAAGATCTGGAAGAGCAGATATTTTTTTAAATGTTCATGGAAAACCTGCTCTGTTTTATTGGTACCAATAGTAAACCCATCCTTTCTCTTCAATTCGCATCTAATGCAGCCCTACAAGACAACTGAAAACTGTATGATGATCAAACAGAGACCTTAAATCCTCCACGCTTAACAATTCCCAACTGCTCTTTGAGCTAGGAAGGGATTCAGATCTCTTGATTGCAGACAATTCCTCCTTGGATTAGATTGCCATTGCCAAGTAGTTCACTGTGTCCAAATTGCTCATTTCCCTAATGCCATAAGGATTTTGTCCCAAAGAATGAACACTCCTATACTCCTTTAGAGCACAAAGAGGCACCTTGCTACTTTACCAGGGCCACATCATTGGATGTGTTTCCCAAGGTATAGAAGGCCACAGAAGCCAAAAAGGCAAGGAAGCCTTTAAAAATATTTACTCAGGACACATCCATCTATGGTGTCTGGAGACTCTATGCCTTAGGATGAGCTGTCGCTGTGACATGCATTTCCTTTCTGTGCCCTTTGTGTGGTGCTCATTCTTGTCTAACCAGTAACTTCTCATCTATAGCCCACAGTCTGTGGATAAGTGTTCTGTGGCTCCCACTTAAAGGCTTCATCTACCATTAATTCATTCCACGCTGTGCCAGGCTGGTCCAGGCCTGGGGATACAAGAGTGAATGCTAACAGACTAAGCCCCTGTTCTCACAGAGTTGATACTCCAGGGCTCAGGGGGGTGGAATATAAAAATATCAGATGGTGGTAAGTGCTAAGAAGAAAGGTGGTACGAATGAGGAGAAGGACACCCGCCCATCTGTTCAACTCTGCAGCTGAGCTCTTCATGTCAGACAGATACACAAAGCACACCTTGCATCATATATATGTAGTACACACACACACACACACGTATAGTATATACACACACATACATGTGTTTACTCAGCTGAGGCCACCCCCAAGGCCACAGAGGAGGTCATTCCTGTGAAGCGTGCCTGTGCTTGGATAACTGGCAATGGACCCAAGAGTTGGGAGCTAAGCCCAGCTACGCCACATGGGAAAAAGCAACCCCAGCTGTGCGAAGGGCAAGGGGGCCACATCTAGTGCAACAGTCTTGGCCCTGCTGCCTGAGTTCTCGCAAACTGCCCTCCCACCCCACACCAGGACCACTCCTTCCTTTCACCATGCAGCTAGCTCGACAGTAAGCAGCTGTCTGCTCCATGGAATGGAATGTGATGATGGACATGTCTCTACAACCATGAAACCTATAACCTTGGCCTTGATAAGATCATGTATTACTTACTAACTAAAATGCTTGTGAAAACCATTTATTCAACAAATTTTTACAAAATCGCCTAACACATTATTTTATAATGTATAATAAAGTAACAAGTACTTTATTACACACTAGAAATATATGGGTGAACAAACTGGGCAAAAAGCCCTTTCAGCTCCAAAGTGGCATGCTAGCAACATCTAAAAGCATTCTTATAACATGGCTAAACATCAATGACTTGTATGTGTAAGCCTCTTGCTCACAAGGCTGGCCCAGGACAGAGCCTGCTTCTTTGACAGATGATCACAGAGTATCTGATCAATCAACCAACATATTAGCTAATATACTGCTTTAGATTTTTTAAGAACTCTGACAATCATCACTTCCAAAGGCTCCTCACATTTACCCTGAAAGGTAAGTAAGTGACATTGCCCCACCTTACAGATGGTGGACCTATGGTTCCACGTGGTTGGCTGGCAGAGTGAGGACCAGAAGGTAAGCTTTCTAACTCCTGCTTAGGAACTTCTTATCCCCAACCAAGGTACAGCATCGGATTTAACCAAACAGAAACACCCAGATATTTGGCAGCTATGACATTTGAGCCACCCATTTCCTAAAGACACTAGCCCCAGCAACCCGGCATTCCCCCTTGTCCTTTCAATGTGGAGGCATCACAAGAAACCACTGACTACTGATCTCTGGCTTACATGTTGGCAGAGTGGATATTTTTTGTAAACCACAGCCTGTGGCCAACATGCTCAGGCAGAACCCAGAAATGGAGTCCATCCAAGTCACTATGTGTCTGCATTACCATTTATCATGTTTACCAGAGCTGGATATCTTTTGGCAATAGATTCAATTTACATGATTCAAAAGAAGCTTGGACATTTTAGATCATTTAATTAATCTTTATGTATTATGTCCTATTAACCAGCAGAAAAAAATGTTCCAGTTCAGTTGAACAAATTAGCATTTATAATTCTTTCTTTTACAAAGAGATTTATCTACTACTACCTATATAAAATATTGTTGAAATAAAAATGTCAAATATAGATTCCTTAGCAAGATAAAAGGAATTTTAGAAGACGGTAGAGATGACATGTGGCCTGAATAATCTCTCATAGACATTTATTGCATTTCTTGAGCTGTAAGTATAACATGCTTAATGAAGCTCAACATTTGCAACCTGTCTCCCACAGAGTCCAACAGAGTTTGCCTTTAGAATCCCCTGTGTCTAACTCTGGCTCAGAAACTATTTACATGCTAAGATGAGCTTTTCATTCATACATTATAGTTATACTCTTCGAAATTATCTACAAAAATTATTAAGCCATTTCAGAAATTAATGACCCTCACAATTTACCAATTTAAACATGTATTGGCTTACATAATCTGTATGAGATTAGGGAAACATTTTCTTGGATATGAGTAAGGTAAGTCAGAGAGGAGAATTTCACAGACTCTCAGATCTTCACCTTTTGGGAAGCCTAAAGAAGAAGCCAGGAAACACTCCACTGGCAAGAATGAAGTAAACAGTGCAATCTGGCATCATTTCCGTATAATAAAACTATGATGCCTTTTAAATTCATGTCTGTTTTTAGGACCAGAAACTAGGGATCCTAATAGCTCTAAAATACTTAAACCATAGGGGGAAAAAAATTAAGCTGACTTAATAGTCAGCACTGTGAGTAGGTCTTATTTTTTCTTTCTTTCTCTCTTTTCTTTGCTTTTTCCTTTTTTTTTTTCTTAAAATTAAACTTACCTTTGGTAAAGTTTCCTACTTGCATAACATTTTGCCATGACTGATCCTTCTTCTACCCTGGGTTATTCAGGAGCATGATATGTTGAAGTGGCAAAAAGCAGATGACAAGAAATTACAGTAAGACGAGAAGGGAAGGGAGCCCTCTGTAATCCACAAGTGTCCAAATATTAAAATTTCCCTCTCCATTGAAATGAGTGCTCTGGACAAGATATTAAAACATGGGTCCTAGAACAGCAAATTTGGTGCATTGCGTAAAAAGCCTGCCGAGGCAACTGATACTCGGGAGGGAAACTGGCGTTTCTGTAACTGAAAAACCATGATGTGAGCAAAATAGAGTAAGAGAAGAAAGGAAGTGGGAATGAATGACAAACTCCACAAGGGTTTCTTAACTTATCAAAAATTTTCTAATTCTGCATAGAAATCACTAGCCCTCCGACCTTACAAAGATCAGGGAAAACAGGATCACCTGCTGTAGAAGAAAAGACACAAACAAGAAAGAGACTCAAGTCTCCCCAGACTGGATGCCAGCAGTGTTGCTAGTTTCAGAAATATCTGCGTTCACTCCTGATGCTTCAACACAGCACAAAGGTAGCTCTGACGCCGTGGGAGACGCCTAGGGCCCTGGAGGTGTCCAAGACACAGGAATGCACAGGTGCCACTGCGTCGGGAAAGATCTCAGGGTCTTCCATGAGAACAAATGTGAGCTCCTAATGGAGAGAAGAGCAGCAGAGCGCGTGCCACCACATCAACACACTTCTGCACGTCTGAAAGCCAAACTGAAAACCCAGACTCCACACATGACAATCCAGGCAGTCATGCTGCATCTCCGTTCCTCCTTTGTTAAACAGGGATCTGTCATCTCCCCATCCAGACAGTGAGGATACCATCCAGTTACCACGGTGAACACCTTAGTGAAGATCAGCAGAGGCCTGCTGAGAGCAATAATGCAGGACAGAATAAAGTTGCAGGTGAAATAGGTCACAAGTCCCTGTTCTCAGGGTTCTGAATTCAAGGTTTGAATTTCATGTGCAAAATAAAAGTACTTGAAATAAAAGGCTAGAATCCCCATGAAGTTGCTAAAGAGATCACTGCTAGACTGTGGCCACCTCCTCAAAGACAGGACCCATGTTCCTATCAGAGAGTCTGGCCAGAGTCAATAAATATATGCTCAATCTTTTTAGCGCCATTTAATGGTGCCTTGGGCTAGGTGGTTTATATACATTGTGTAATTCTCAGTGAAAGGTGGGTATTATTCTCATTCTTCTCATGATTCCTGCACAGGTGATAAAATCAAAACCCAAAGAGGTTAAGAGCTCTCCATAAGAGCATTCCCAGTTAAGTGGCAGAGTCAGGATTTGAAGCCAGGTTTCTGCTATACCATCCTGCTAAGGAAACCAAACTAGAGATCTATTAAGGCTCAAGATGTAGTCCTTTAAACAGGCCTCAGTTTTCTAATCTATAAAATCAGGAGAATGGGCCAAATCTCTTTGCACCCTGGCAGTTCTGAAGGTCCGTTATTCTACTGTCCTTTGTGTCTAAGCTATAAGGCAGAAATTCAGTCTTGAAAAGATTGCACGACATCCCCTAATCACATAAATTTTAAATTAAAATAGAAGAGGATCCACAAAAAGTTTCTGGAACGAATTTAGAGCAAGGGCATGCAAGCCATTTCTGCTCTACCTGAGCTTAGGAGGCTCAGAAAAACAACTTCTGCTGTCGAGAGTGGTGAAAGGGAGCAGGGAGAAGAGCAAAATAGTGATGGGTAATACCTGAAATGTTTGGTCTGCTTTGCCCCCTCACGAAACTCCTCCACTGTCCTGAGAATCACTAAAAACAAAATTTTCATCTTCTAAAAGACTAAAAATTTATTGTCTTTTTTTCCTCCTTTCCCCAAGTCAACAACTTGATGTTCAAATAAAACAACTGCAAACTGGGGAATCTAGTGAACCTTATGAGGTTACTAAATGTGGCCGAACAGTTTATTCCCAGGAAGCTCATGAGAAAGAACCTAGCACATAGCAAAAGCCCAGTGCTGGACTCTTCTCCCAGAGCCAAACACCAAACCTTTTAGGTAAAAACAACATACTGTTAGCCCAAGACCTTGGTGCCTATTGCAACAAACGTGGGACATTTGCACAGCTCTATTTGCTTCATTATCAGATTTTACATATCATAATGCCCTGTAGTTTTCACAATGACCCTGCAGGTATGCCAGGTCAAAGGAGATTAGCCCCATGTTTAACTTGAGTTCAAAGCTCTCTACCAAATGTAGCTGCCTCCTGCAGAGAGTAAAAGCTATCCCTGAATTTTGCTTCCTACAATGGTGGACCAGATTAAGGCAAACACTCCTGCTCAGAACAATTAGAAAAGCTTATCAAGTACAAAGAATATTTATTTGGAGGAATTATAGAGCTATGAAGGTAGCCAGGAGTAGAGAGGCCATATTTCTGGAAAGGATGGAAACTTTCTGTGTTTTATATATCTTAATCTCTGCATGAGAAATCTTTCTCCACCCGTGCCGTCAGCACCTACTAAGCTTTCCACCCTAACACCTGAGGGGAACCCAATATTCTACACTGCTCTTCCCCTTGAGGCATTAGATAAATCAAAAGCCATGTGGCTGAAGGCTGAGAGGCTGAACAAAGCTTTCATCAGTGCTGTAGGATCAGAGGGGTGGGGAGATGAGAAATAGAGTTCGGAAAAACAGCCAGGAATCAAAGGGCCAAGATCCTATACAAAGGGGAATTGCAGAGAGGAGAACTTGACAGTTGAAGCCACTTCTCTCATCCTGGGGTTTGATACTTACCTGAAATGAGTCTCATGGGTAGAGAAGCAGCAAAGCTTAACAGAAAGTAGCTATCAAGAGGTAGAAAAGCTAAGCAGAGTTATCATCAGTCTCACTATGTTGGGGAGATAAAAATTGGAGTTCAGAGCCTACAACATTGAGAAACACTCCAAGCTTTCAGTATGGACCCCTGAAGAATTACACCCTAGAAGTGAGGGAAAATCAGAAACAGACCAGCCATACAAAGATCGATACCCAGGCTCCTGTCAGTTCAATCCCTGATAGGGGAAGGTGAACTACTCCTACTCTAAGCGCTTTCCAGAAGCTAAAGAAAATTCTTTCTGGAAAAATATCAATGCAGAGACCCAAGCCTCTGTAAGTTTCCAAATACAATGTATAACATTCACTCTGAAACTGCTAAGCATGTCAATACATAGGACCAAGAGAAGAAAAAAAAAAATAACATTTTTAGGTTATTAAGTATGAAATGTCCGATTTCCTTAAGTACTAAGTTTGACAGTTAACATCTCTAACATTTCACTTTGACACTTCTTATTTTATGTTTATTGTGAAGGTACGTCCTCAGTCTTTCAAATGCACGTTTTGGCTTGTGATTATCTTTCAAATTTTTTAGAGCAATTTTTGTGAAACCATGGATAAATCAAAAATTCGTGTTATTTTCAAATATGAGTTCCATCGTGGAACCAATGCAGTGCAGGCAACTCGAAATATCAATGAAGTGTTTGGGAAGGATGTGACTAATGAACGCACAGTACTTGGATGGTTTGAGAAGTTCCATTCTGGTGATTTTAATCTTGAAAATGAGCTATGTGGGTGATCTGAGACCAAGGTGGATAGTGACAAGCAGAAAGACGTAGTGGAAGTGAATCCATCTCAACCTACATGTGAATTAGTAGCAAGGTTTGTCATTACTATTCCAACAATATTGGACCATTTGAAATAAGTCAGCAAGGTAAAGAAGCTGGATAGACGGGTTCCATATCAATTAAACAAGCATCAGAAGAGAAATCGTCTCGAAGTTTGCCTTTCTTTGCTGTCACGACATAAAGGCGAACCATTTCTACACCATATTGTGATGTGTTGATGAAAAATGGATTCTTTTTGACAATCACAAGCATTTGGCACAATGGTTGGATACAGATGTAGTGCTGAAACACAGTCCAAAACCAAATATTCATCAAAAAAAGCTAATGGTGTCTTGTGTGGTAGTCCAGCGCTGGTATTATCCTGGTCAATTGATTACAGCGGATGTCCACTGCAACCAGTTGAACGAAATGATGAGGATGCTTGCGATTAAGCAGCCGAGATTGGTCAATAGAGACAGGCCAATCCTCTTGCAAGACAACACTCCACCACATGTCACACAAACAACGCTGTTCAAAATACAGAAGCTGGACTTGGAAACTCTCTGTCATCCACCGTATTCACCAGATCTTGCACCAACTGACTACCACTTCTTGCAGGCTTTGGACCACTTCTTGCAAGGAAAAATATTCAATCCTCAACAAGCTATGGAAAACGCCTTTCACAATTTCATCACCACTCACTCTCCAGGCTTCTTAGCTGCTGGCATAAACAAGCTACTGTTAAGATGGCAAAACTGTGTCGATAGTTTAGGTGATCAACTGTACTGTTTCTTGTTTGAGATATAATAAACTACACTTTTGATTCAAAATCGGACATTTCCTATTTAATGACCTAAGTAGAAACAGACCTCCAGGGATACAGGTGTGGGGTCATCAGACGCAGACTTAAAAAAACTGTTAGGCTACATTTAGTAATTAATATGTTCAAAAAATATAAGATTGTAAACTTCACCAGAGAATTGTTCTCTATAAGAAAAACCAAATAAATACTCTTGACCTGAGAAATAAGTGAAGTTTAGAACACAATAGATGTGTTTAACAGTAGATCAGATACAGTTTTAAAGCCTATCAATGCACTAAAAGTCAATAGAAAAGATCCAGATTAACACACAATACAAACAGAATATAAAAAACCTGTAAGAAAGTGCAAAAGAGATACATAGGATACTGTAAAAAGGTCTAACTAACCTTTTGGAGTCCCATAAAGGGAAAAGAGAGAGGGAATAGGCAGGAAGCACTATTCAAAAACATAATATCTAAGAATTTTCAAAAATATATCAAACAAACAAAAAGATATCAAGTCACATATTCAGGAAGCTTTGGGAATCTAAGCAGGATAGATATTTTTTAAAACTACACAAAGAACATCATAGCAAAACTGCAGAAAACTAACAGAAAGAAAAAATATTACAGCAGCTAGAGATAGACAACACATAGCTTTAAAAAGTACATCAATAACACTAACATTCTACTTTTTAACAGAAATGATGGAAGACAGAAGACAGTGGGATGATTTCTTTAAAGTGCTGAAAGAAAATAACCGCCAACTTAACAATGTTCAATCCAATGAAACGATCGTTCAAAAATGAAGATGAAATGAATACATTTAGAAACAAACAAAAATTCAAAGAATTCATTGCCATTACAACTTCACTAAAAGAAATATTAAGTTTTTCAGGCAAAAGAAAAATAATTCCATGTAGAAATATCAAATGCATAAAAGAATAAAGAGTAATCAAAAAGGTAAGTGTGTAGGTGAATCTAAACACACTTTGTACAAAACAATACTAATATCTTATGGGATATTATTTAACAAGAATTTAAAACAAGGTAGAACTAATATGCATGACAACAACACTAAAGACAGGAGATAGGTAAAGGAAGTGTTGTAAAGGTAAAGCAGTGTTCCAAGGTTCTTGAAATATTCATATACAGTCACGTGCTGCATAGCAACGTTTTGGTCTATGATGGACAGCATATAAACAGTGGTCCCACAGTATTATAACGGAGCTGAAAAATTCCCATAGCCTAATGATATTGTAGCCATTGTCACGTCATAGCACGAGGCATTACTCATGCATTTGTGGTGATGCTAGTATAAACAAACATACTGCACTGCCAGTCATATAAAAGTATAGCACATACAATTACATACATTGCATAACACTTGATAATGATAATAAATAGCTATGTTACTGGTTTATGTATTTACTACACTTTTTATCATTATTTTAGAGTGTATTCCTTCTACTCATACATAAAAAATGTTAGGCCAGATGCAGTGGCTTACAACTATAATCTCAGCACTTTGGGAGGCTGAGGCAAGAGAATTGCTTGAGGCCAGGTGTTCAAGACCAACCTGGGCAACACAGAAAGACCCCATCTCTATAAAAAATAAGAAAAATTAATCAGTCTGGTGGCACGCACCTGCAGTCCTAGCTACTCAGGAGACTGAGGCAGGGAGATCGCTTGAGCCCAGGAGTGTGAGGCTGCAGTGAACTATGACTGTACCACTGCACTCCAACCTGGGTGACAGAGCAAGATCATGTTCCTTTAAAAATAAAAAAAGAAAGGGAGAGAGAGAGAGAGAAAAGTTAACTGTAAAACAGCCCCAGGCAGGTCCTGCAGGAGGTGTTCCAGAAGAAGGCATTGTTATCACAGGAGATGACAGCACCATGGGTGTTAATGTCCCTGAAGACCTTCCAGTGGGACAAGACGTGGAGGTAGAAGATAATGATATTGGTGATCCTGCCCCTGTGTAGGCCTAGGCTTATGTGCATGTTTGGGTCTTAGTTTTTACCAAAAAAGTTTAAATAGTAAAAAAAAAATTAAAAATGTTTTAAATGGAAAAAAAGCTTATAAAAAACGAAAATATTTTTGTTCATCTGTACATGTGTGTGTTTTAAGCTAGTGTTATCACAGAAGAGTCAAAAACTGTTTTAAATTTTAAAAGTTTATAAAGTAAAAAAGTTACAGGAACCTAAAGTTAATTTATTACTGAAGAAAGAAAAATAAGTGTTATAAATTTAGCATGGCCTAAGTACGTGCAGCATTTACAGAATCTATGGCAGGTGCAGTAACGTCCTCGGCCTTCACTTGCGCTCCCCACTCACGCACTGACCCACCCGAGCAACTGCCAGTCCTGCAAGCTCCATTCATGGCAAGTGCCCTGTACGGGTGTACCATTTTTTATCTTTTATACTGTATTTTTACTGTTCCTTTTCTATGTTTAGACATGTTGAGATACATAAATACTTATCAGTGTCTTCCAGTTGCCTATAGTATTCAGTACAGTAACATGCCATACAGGCTTGTAGCCAATAGAAGCACAGCCTAGATGTGCAGCACGCTATACCATGTGGGTTTATGTAAGTACACTCTGTGGTGTTCACAATAATGAGATCACCTGACGACACATTTCTCAGAACATTTCCTGGTCATTAAGCAACACGTGACTGTAGTGGTAAAGGTACAACTTACGGTAGTCAAATATGTATTTTGACATACACAGTATAACTATTTAAATAGCATTTATATATATTGGGCATTAAATAATCTAGAGATGATTTAAAGCATACAGAAGATGTGTATGGGTTATATGCAAATACTATACTGTTTTATGTAAGAGACTTGAGCAGATTATGGTACAAATCCCTCAAGAATACTGAATGTCATAATGTGTGAATACAGCCAAGTATGACTTTCTCAAAGTCACACTTAGAGAAAAATTTTTACCCTTAAATTCATACATTAGAAAAGAACAAGAATGGAAAATTAATCCAAGTATCCATCTCAAGAAGCTAGAAAAATATCAGGAAATTAAAATTTAAAAAGTAATAGGAAGAAAATAATGATAAGAATAAAAGTATAAAATTGAAAATAAATATCAATTAAAAGATTTTTTGAAATCACTAATACAACTTATGAACCCCTAGTACAACCAGTCAAGAAGAAAAAAACATAAATTACAAATATCTGCAACAAAAATTTGATCCTATTGACAAAGGTTTCAAGATGATATAAACACCTATATGTAATACATTTGAAAATTCAGACAAAATGGACATAGTCCTACAGAAAAAAAAACTTACCAAAACAGAAGTAATCAAAAATTCAAATAGCCTTATAACTGTTAAAGTCAATGTAACTAATGCCTGAAATCCCCCATACAAAAACAACTATTCCAGACACAAAGAATGGGGAATTCACTGGAGGAAAAAATAATACCAATATTTCACAAACTTTTCCAAAGAACAGAAAGAAAAAATGCTTCACCACTTGTTTCATAAGGCTGGTGTAATCTTCTTACTCAGAAATAACAAGATATCACAAGGCAAGAAAATCTGAGGTTCCTATCTCTCATGAAGATAGATACAAAGAGTGTTGGCCACTATGGTGGAACCAACCCCACCACTGATTACAACTAAAAACTCTAGACAAAATACAAAAACACAAGTACTTTAGAATTCTTTAAACAAAAATTGTGGAGGGGAGTCAAAACTTGGAGGAACAACTCACATGGGGATGAATTTGCTGAGGTTTGGGGGCGGGGTTGTTTGTTTTGGTTTGGTTAGTTTGGTTTGGGTTTGCTTTTGCATTTTTTGTTTGTTTTGCTTTTTGTTTGCCTTTGGTCTCTCACAGCTTTGTCCTGTGGGTGAGTCCCAGCCATGGACCAGTATGGTGGTGCTAGTGGTTAAAATGCCAATAATAACTCCATTTTTCCAGCCAGAGGAATAAGGCAAAGAGGTTTTTATTGGCAGACTAGAGAAGGTAGGGGCAATGAATCCCAAAGGTAATGGAGTAAGAAAATGGAATCACTTAACTGTATGAACCTTGGCAAGTGTCAAACAAATCCCTGAGTTATTCAGGAGCAGAACAGACCCAAATAGCATAGCAAAGGCTATAAGAAAGAACTGAGTTTTGAACAATGTACACATCTCCCCACCTAAAGCCTGAAAAATGCATGTATGAAGCATGCCCAAACTCATATAGCAAAGACTTGGAGAACTGAACTGAGTTTTGAAACACATATACATTTCTTCCAGCCTGAGTAATGCATGTATGGGACAGACTTACACCCATGTAGCAAAGGCTGACAGAATTTAACTGATATTTGAACAACCCATACAAGTCCCAGAATGATCTTTAAACTATGCATGCAAAAGACACCCACATCAGCATACCACAGCTTAGAAAGGCTGGACTGAGATTTGAACCACCATTGAAACTGAGACAGAACTTTACAATCTGAATCTAAGGAGGTTGATTGCCTGATAAAACAAGAAATCAACATTTTCCAGAGGATACTAGCTAGACCCATAATTTAGACAACATAGCACTCAGAATGTTCAGGATACAATCCAAAATTACTTGAGGAAAATATAATCAACAGATGTCAACCCCAAGATGATCCAGATGAGGAAACTATCAGAGATTTTAAAAGAGCTATTATAACTATAATACATGAGGTAAAGGAAAACACAGCTGAAATAAATGAAAAAAACAAGAACACTCAGCAGAGAAATAAAAACTATAGTAAAGAACCAAATGAAAATTTTAAAACTGAAAAATACAATATCTGAAATTTTAAAAACTCACTGGATGGGCTCAAGAACAGAATAGAGATGACAGAGGAAAGAGTAAGTGAACTCAAAAAGAGATCCATAGAAATAATCTACCTTGAAGAACAGAGAAAGAGATCAGAAAAAAATGGGCAGAGCTTCAGGAATCTTTAGGACAAAATCAAAAGAAGGCCTAAACATACATGTCACTGAAGTCACAACAAGCTAGAAGAAAGAGATTTGGGCAGAAAAGAAAATTGAAAAAAATAATTGTCAAATTTGATGAAAGACATAAATTTACAGACTCAAGAAGCTCAGAGGTTCAGAAACAGGATAAACTCGAAGAAAACCACACCTAAACACATCATAATCAAATGGCTGAAAACCAAATAAAAAGAGAACAATCTCAAAAGCACCTAAAGAAAAATGTTACATTACATACAGGGAAATAATAACTTGAATGGTCACAAATTTCTCTTAAGAAACTATGGAGACCAAAAGACAGTGAAACATCTTTAAAATACTAAAAGAAATGTTGTCCCAAATTCTATGTCCAGTGAAATACCTTTCAAGGATAGAGGCAAAACTAAGAAATTCACAGATGGGAAAAAAAAAAAAAAAACCACAGAAATTAGTCATCAGCAGACCTGGTGTACAAAGAAATGTTAAAGAAAGTTTTTCACACCAAAAGTAAACATTAACAGAGGGAAACTTGAATCTTCATGCAGGAAGGAAGAGCAACAGAAATAGCAAATAGCTGGTTAAACGTAATAGATTACTTTTGCTACTCCTAAATACTCTAAAATATGTATGACTGTGTAAAGCAAAAATGGTAACATCGGGGCTTTCAATACATGTAAATGTAATACATATGACAACTATAACAGAAAGGTCAGGAGGTAAAGGGATTTATGTGGTTGCAAGGTTTCTACATTTTACATGAAGTAACACAATATTCACTCTAGACTGTGAAAGTTTAAGTAGTTGCCCTAGGAACTAAAAAATGCATGAATGAGTGAATAAATAAATCAGTTAATAAGAAAAAATATTTTCTTCCAGAATTATAAATTGTTGAATACGTCGATAGTATAGCTTTACAAAAATCTTGCTAGCAAAAATTCACAGAAACAATACCCTAGTCTATAATATATTGATTCGATAATTAATATATTTCAGTGGATTTCAATTTGGATTAACTCTCATATATATGTAAATTTTCACATTTCAAACAACCTCAAATAGTTTTCATTAAAGGTAAACTACCAACTTAGAAACTCAGAATTATGACAGTACCTAGTGAAAATACTCAATTGTGAAAGAAGTTGATTTAAACAACTTTAAATATCTAGAGGGGAATAAACTACGATCTTAAAATATTATGGTAATCTGAAATGGAAACTATTTAATCAATGGACTTTTTAGTCATGGCTGTACCACTGTTCCACCCTCTCACCTCTAACATTTGAATATTTTAGACTGTGCTGCATGAAGTCAAAGATTCATTGATTTTTGATGTCTGTATCTCTAGCACTCAGCAAAATGCCTGCTACATGGTAGTTGTTAATATTTGCAGCATAAATTAAAGAATGCCTCTCAGGATGGCTGTGAAAATGAAATGAGGAAATCCACTCAAAGCGCTTTGCCTGTGCCTGGCACAGAGCAGACAGGATAAATGTTGGCTGGCTGAACAGCAAACTCTTCCTCACCTCCAGCCAGCCAGCCACTCCCTCACTCCCTCCATTCCTACCCATGGCCTCTTATGCAAGTTCACAATGCCTCAGCATCTTAGATGAGCCAATGGTCAGCAGCAGGAAAGACAGGAGGCTGCTCATTCCATAAATGCTCCTTGAGAACCTACTGTGGGCCAAGCAGTGTGCTGAGCTCGACAGCATCACTAAGCAGGACACTCTGAGCCTCTGCCCTGAAGAGGAGAAGACAAAGAGCTGACAGCCCAAATGTGTTATGATTGTCACCAAAGCTATAGGAGAAGACAACTGCTTTGGTGGTCGAAAAGGTTCCCCGGGACAGGGACATCAGGAGGCTGAGACCTGCACCCTGAAGAAGGGCCCCAGGCAGAGGAAACAGCACTTGTGTGGCTGCCAAGCCTCCAAGCCTCTCAGCCTGGAAAAGGCCGCAGGTATGGTGGCAAGAGCACTAGAGTAGAAGTCCACATGCCTGGGCCCTGGGCCTTGTCCTCCAACTGGAGAGCCCCTTTGGACCCATTGTCACATCCAAGGGTCATTTTCTAAGCTGATCATCTGTTATGCTTTAAGTACGACATGAGTATCTGAGCTTTTGTAAATTCAGCCATATTTTGGTTGATCCTCATTTTTAAAATCTTATTTAAAAAACTTTCTCTACACAGAGAATATTAGATAACAATTACATACCTAATTAATGAGGCTTTACTGAAAACCTAACTGATAAGAGCAATTATGTCTCAAACGTGCTTGCAATTCGTGCAGTAAAAATACTGGTCCTATCAGAGCAGACTGACTGAAACAAAATTGGAAGACACATTCTCAGCATTTACCAAGAAGCAATTGACCAACTACTGACAATTTTTTAATATTTTAAATAGCCCATTGTGTGGAAGTTCTCAATTAAAACGCTGCTTGAAATTCCACTAGAAAAAAGAAGAGCAATCACAATTTTAGAGATTCAAAAGACACCGTTAGCACAATAAAATGCCAGTGCAAAAACAGGCTTGAGGTTTTACTAGAATATTTATGGCTGCCTCATCTCCCTCTCACCCCTCCTACTTCGTAGTAAGGAAAGATAGTTCTTTTATGAAAAAGAATTCTTAATTAATTGCCACCACCTTGTTACCATGCTTTAAGATATGCCCTGTTCTACCAGGCTCCGGAGATTATTAATGAGCATTATCGCCAAGCTTTCAACAGGACTGAAGCCACCACGTGAGTCTACCAACCCACGTCTATCAATGTCAAAGCCCTGAGAGTGCTGCTAAGGGTCCCCTAACATTGGAACACACGGGAAATAAGCCCAAAATGCTCACGGAGGGAAGAGGTCATTTGTTTAAAGCCAGCAAATATTTAATGTTTCCCTTGTGTGAGAAAAGGAAGATTGTAATGGCACCTAGAAACGAGCAAAAATCCCCCAGCTGCCTTTGAAGGAAGGGAAACCTTAAAGGGCAAATGGGTCATTATCCAAACCTATAGAGTTCAGACAGATGTCAATAACGGTATCCACACCAAGGCATCCATAATGCTTTTAAGACGTCCATATCCATCTCCCCAAATGTGAGATGGCAGTCCCCAGAAAAATGGAGAGGATGTCCCAAAAGACAGGAATCCCAGCCCAAATGAACAGGTAGAAGTCAATGGTGTGCTGGTAAATGCTCAACATCTACCTCTCCAGGACAAAGAGTGGGAGGCGGTGGGGGGGGGTGAGGTGGGAAGCCCCAAACCGTAGCATTTGCTGATTTCCATGATATAAATACTTTCACCCTGGCCAACTGCAAGCTACCAACATGAAGCCACTTCACTGAAGATGGAATTGGGGAAAGATAAGAAGACTCAGCTGCTGAGAGCTGGTATGAGCCAGCTCCAGCACAAAGTGCAGTGGGTGAGAGGGACATAAGGCAGCCATAGAGTTTTTCACACGCAGGGCATGGAGATCTACAGGTAAATGAGGGTCACTAACTGTGGAAGGCATTATAACACCTCCCCCGAAGATGTTCCCGTGCTAATCCAGAACCTGAGAATATGTAACCTCACACGGAAAGAGACTTTGTAAATGTGATGAAGGATCTTGAGATGGGGATATTATCCAGGACTATCTGGGTGGGTCCTTCTCTGACAGTCAGAGGAGGAGACATGGCTGATAGAAACAGAGGGTGGAGTAACACCACTGTTGGAAGGGACCAGCATCTAAGGACAGCCTCAAGCTAGAAAAGCAAGGAACAGATTTTCCCCTGCAGCCTCCAGAAGGAACGCAGCTCTGCCAATGCCTTGATTTTAGCCCTTACACAAAATCTATTGTGGACTTCTCACCCCTAGAACTATAAAATAATAAATTTGTATTGTTTTAAGTCACTAGGTTTGTGGTATTGTTGCAGCAGCAATAAGGATCTAATACGCTGGCTACCCTGATCTGACTCTTATAAAAATGGGTGTAGAGATTAATATGCTAACATCTGGGACAAATAAAAAATGTAAGACAGAAATTACAAAATAGAGCCCTTCACCTCACGCTAGGGTCAAATCAGACCCGCAGATTTAAAAACTTGAGCCAACTTTCAATACCAGGAAATTTCGTGTTTAAAAAAATCAGGTTTTTCAGGCTTGTCTAAGAAAAGTGGGACATCTAACCCCACTGGCCCCACATCCCACGAGGCAACATCAGCTGAGGGGGCGCTGCTGCCCAGAGCATGTGCCAGTCTAGGTGGGCAGGCTCCACCTGCCCACCACCCTCAACCACAAGTGACAGCCAGTCTAGCCCTGGAGGTGTGAGAGTGGGAGACCCCTGCTGTAAGCTGAGCTTGGCTGGAGCATAAAGAGGGGGGATATGAGGGGACAGTCCCACAGAGTGGGAGGGTGGTCTCCACCACCCTCACCCTCAACCTTTCCTCCCCTTCCGTCACCACCCACCCATGCCAGGGGTCTGGGAGGCCGAACAAAGAGACGAGATAGCACACGTCTCTCTCCCTCCCTCTCTCCTAGGGCCTGTATTAGTTTCTTGTGGCTTCAAATGTGGTAACAAATTACCACAAACTGGTGGCATAAAATAACAAATTGATTCTCTCACAGTTCTGGAGGCCATAAATCTGAAATCAAGATGACAGCAGGGCCACACTCCCTCCAAAGGAGCATCAGTTCCTCACTTCTTCCAGCTCCTGGTGGCTGTTGGCATTCCTTGGTGTTCCATGGCTTTAGTCACGTCATTCCAGTCTCTGCCTGTCTTCATATCCCCTTCTTCCCTGTGTGTCTGAATCTCCCTGCCTCTCTCTTGCAAGGACACTTGTGATGGCACTTAGGGCCCATCCAAATAATGCAGGGTAATCCTCTCACCTCAAAATCCTTACCTTAATTGTACCTGCAAAAACCCTTTTTCTAAATAAGGTAACATTTACAAATTCCAGGGATTAGGACTTGGTATCTTTGGGTGGTCAATTGTTTGATCTACTACAGGGTCCATGGTCTCCCCAGCCTTGGGTGAGGTGTGGGGTAGCCCAGACAGAACCAAGGGGAAGGGACAGGGCCCCTGGCTGGGCTGCAGGGACAGGAGGCAGGGAGGCCTTTGAGCCAGGCCCTCTGTGCCCAGACCCTGCCATCCCCTCCCCTCAGTCACTACTCTGGCTGCTCCCCCAGCCGCCTGCCTCTCAGTCCCCACCTCCAGCCCCCCTGCCTCACACTCTGCATCTCTGCAGACAGGGTGGCTCCTCCTCCCACGCCCAACCCAGAGGGGCCTCCAACCCAGATGGGCCTCCGCAATCAGAAGGCCACCCCTCCCCACCCACTCACCTACCAGCGCTCACTGCCTTATTTAATATACTCTGTGGCACTTGTCACCACCTGGAATTACTCTTTGTGTTCTACTTAGTTCTTGTTTGTCTCCCTCCACCAAACAGAAGCTCCAGGCTGGACTTGTCCCTGTAGCATCCTCAAAGCACACACGAGCAGGTGTTAAAAAAAATAATAGCTAAATGGGTAGTTTTCTGATTTTTCACTACTATGATGGTTTTAAGTCCCAGCTGAGGTCTCCTGTCTTCCACCTGCGCTTATTATTGGCAAAAACAAAAGTTAATACATTATTCCTGGGTCTCGTTCAAATGTGCTCAGTTAAATCACTGATATTAAAAGGCTTTTCTAACACCAGACAATTATGCTCTGCCGCCTTCCAGGTGGAAGCCATCATGCCTTCTTTGATATGCTTTTTCCTTACCTAATTGGTTTAAAATGTTGATATGAATCCAGAGATTTGACTGTAGATCTGGCACTTCAGTGCTCACAGCCCCCCCCTCACACAGATAGGGGACAACTGGATGACAACCTGTCCAGGCAAACTATAAAGGAAAGCAGGAGATTTCAACAACTGTACAAATATTGGCTGTTGTTTATTATTATATAAAGTACTCATATATTTAGAATGAAAGATCACCAAAACACGAATTTTTTAAAATCAGGGAAATGTGAAGTATATTCACGCAAGAAGATTGATAAAGATTCCATCTCTCAAAGCCTCTGCTTCCTCAGTTGTAAAACAGCCTCTGCAAAGGCTTCTTCCTTCCCCCCACCCCCAACACTAAAATTGCAGGGAGTGAGTGAAGGTAGCCACAGAGGAACAGAGTGCACAGCTCTCAAAGGGGTTGGCAACCCCAAAAAGGTGAAGACCACCTAATTTGAGGACCAGAACAGGATGGTTGGGTTTTTATTTAATGGAGTAAGGACATTAAAGACACACACACACTTACACACACATATATGCCTTCTACTACCATGATCATTCCATAAAAGAAAGGATATTTTAAGTCAAATAAAGATTAAATAAGAGCAAGCTCAGAATAAAAAGCTTAGCTCTTGAACGGGCTATGTTTACACGAATGAACGCCTCCTTGCGTTATTCTTATTTCTCTCTGGTCAACTGAGACCAGAGGAAATAAATTCCACACTTATAGGCACTAGGTGAGTTTGTGAGCTGGTGAGTTTGGAAATTCTGTGTGAGATCCCATTCTACGCACTGAGGATGACTGACAGATGAAAAAGTAAAGGACGTGTCACCCCTCCTCGCACCCTCACCAGCTTTATTCACTTGGAAAAGAGGGATGTCTCCCAGGCAATGCATGGCAAACCCGGACAACAAAGGCAAGATAAATCTTGGCTTCTAAAATCAAAAGGACAAGCCCATATGTGCATAAGAATATTTTCATGGGGAGGAGGGTTGGCAGATGTTGGTCAAGAGGTACAAAGTTTCAGTTAGGGTGAATGAATTCTAGCAATCTATGGTAGAGCATAGTGACTACAGTTAATAATACTGTGTTGTATACTTGAAAATTGCTAAGAGAGTACATCTTCAATGTTCTCACTACAAAAAAATTGTAAGTATGTCAGGTGATGGATATTTTAATGAGCTTGATGGAATCATTTCACAATGTATACATTTATCAATTGAAACATCACATTGTACACTGCAAATATATACCATTTTGTCAGTTATACCTTAATAAAGCTGAGGGGGAAAATATTTGAATGGAGGCAAGAACCTTTCTCTCCCCTCTCAGCCCAAGGGTCCCTGGGCTCCTATGGTTGGTCTGCTGATATCAGCTAGGACAGAAGACAGGCAGGACACAGCAAGAGAGGCTGGCCCAGGAGGGGACAGGATAAGGTTGCAGCCACACCTCAGCTGACTGAGCTTGGGAGAGGTCATATATGACGATCCCTCCTCCAAGGTGTTGTGCTATATTTAGGACTATCTTCCCCCATTAGGTTACTGGAAAGACTTCAGCGAAAGGGCAAAGGGTCTGGGTGCCATAACCCAGCCCTTGATGGTGTCAACCTCTGAGCTCCAAATGCTGAGAACCATGGTGACCACTTCCCACCCTGTCATTACTAGTGGTATTTTGGTATTATGAGACATAAAAACACCAGCGTTGCCATTTTGGTCTGGTGTTGTTACCTCTAGATACTGGCGTGGGACACAGATGTATCCGAGCTGCTTCTTCCCAGCTGTGCTGGGATGGCATGTTGCATGAGCACATAACTGTGAACTGTTTAAAACAAGAGCACAAACCACAGCCTCATCAGCTCTAATGCAGGTGCCATGTGTAGCTAGCTCCACATGCAACCTGCAGTAAAGAGCACCGGCTCGTCAGTGATGAGGGCCACAGGAGGTAAAATCTATTTACTTCCCCAACTTACCTTACATGACAGCCCACTGGGTACTAACTAGGTCCTGCCCTTAGAGACCAGGGAGGAGGGACCTCCACTTGCCTCCCTCAAAGGCTGTGATACAAAGGTCAATTTTAGAGCTCCTCTGTGTGTTTACTAATCAAAAGAAAGGTCTGGAAAATATGAATAAGTGGCACATAGAAATACTTGCAATTAACAAAATGTAAATGCTGGATGTCTGAGGTATGGTAAGTGACAGGTTTAATAAATCGATTAATTCAGCCAGAGTCTTCTGGAATATAAGAATTTTCCCTTGAGAATTATTAAATGCCAGCTTCATTTCTACCAGAGGTGTCTCGAGTCTTATGGGTCACCATGAGCTGCACCAAAGGCCCCATCCCAACAAGGCCTGACCTCCACCATCCAAGGGAGCTCAGCAAGTGCCTTTCTCTCTGCATTTCCATTTAAAACGCCAAGACTCAGAATATCCCCAGCATGGCAGAATTGACCCCGTGGTGGACCAGCTGCTCAACTGACTCCTGGGGCGCCTCTTCTCCGGGCTCTTTCCTACTGAATGGGCTCCATCAACAACAGGTGCTAGAGAGGGACTCCAGACCAGAGGCATCAACTCCTTAAGCTCCCCCGCTAGATCCAAGTGGACATGAATAAATCTTTCCCATTTGATTCATTTTTACTACTATGCTGCTGTCATTCTGCCCTTATCATGAGTCCCCACCTGTCTTTACCCATTATTAGAGGAAAACCTGACAACTGTACAGCATACTATTTTACTCTGTCATGGGTGGTGTGATCCATGGGTTCCACATCCAGTCCCTACATTCGGCAGCCTGAGGCAGCGTGGTCACAAGGAATTCCTTAATTCAGCCTTCATCCCTTAAGCAATACAAGGAAACGCACCATCCTCCTTGGGTGAGGACCATGGGAAGAAGGAGGAAATGCTGTTATCTTCCACAGACAGACTCTGATGGGGATATCCATTAAAGGACAATGAACTGCAACCAAGGCAAAATATTGAGGGAGCAATTGTTCCTGTATTATTGATGTTCCCTAGGGGTTGGAGCAGGAGGGGTGGCCTTTAATGGCTCAAACCCATGCTGGTAAATAGCTGCATTAACAGTATAGAAATATACTAATTAATACAACCAGAGGTTGCCAGAAGAAAAGATGTTTTATTTCCGTTTAAATTATTGCATTAACAACCTTTCAAAAGGGTGAAAAATGAGGTTTCCAGAAAGCAAAAGACCTGGGCATTTTCCTAAAGGAAGGAAATCTGACCCAGTTTCAGTGACCAAGAGCCATTTGTGGAAGCATTTGTTAGCCCCAGGCCCTCTACCCAGCCACAGCAGTGAGTCATCTGGAGGCTTCATAATAGATTATCGACAGTGGATATTCTCACCTTGGCTCACCAACTCAGGAACCCACATTATGTGCACAGACTAAAGGCTACTTGTGAGGAACCATGAAAATACAAGAGCTCACTTAGATGGAGGGGCAATAAGGAGCCTGGGCCTCCCAAGTCACCTCATTAATCCTCATAGAATGTCTGTGAGACAGGTATTGTCAGCACCCCCCTTTCACAATGAGGACTCTCCAGAGGCAGAGATTGAGTCCTCCCTTCCCTCCACCACCTCTGAGTGCAGGACAGACACTCTTAACTCTAAGTTAGTCTATCTCTTGACTATCGGTGAGAATTTTTTTTTCTATTCCCTGAGGTTTAAAAAGTCAAGTTCCTCAAGGTGTCTGGGGATTTCTTGGCCAGAGAGAGGTAGGTAAAGTTAAGATTTTTGCACCTTCCCTGCAGTCTTACTAGCTAAATAAACTCCTCTCATTACAATTGTGCCTTTGCTTCATTGTGTACCTTGCCCTCCATTCTTGAACAAACCTCATACATAAAAATCCACATGTAAAAAACTAATAATAGTTTTATAAACTATCAAATAGTAAAATAATATCCTTTACTATTTAATTGATAATATCATTTACTATTTAATAAATAGTAAATAATAGTAAAATAATCAAATAAGTTACATTTCATAAGTATTTTTTTATAAAATCTTAAATATCTTTGACAGTTTCTTTTTCACTAATTAAGTATTAATTCATAGATGACTATCTACTATGGTAAAGAAGCTAATGACAGAGGAAATTAAAACTAAAGTATTCAGTCCTTGTTGACTAAGACAGTAATTAAGAACACATAGACAGTTTGAAGAAATTATTCAGTTCATTAAAAAAAATGGGTCTAATTGAGTTTTGCATACAAATGTAAGGAATACATGAGCACAAAGCAGGTTAAGGTGTCATTCAGGGATAACATTCCAAGGTGCTAGTAACCTGCTCTTCTGGGAGGATGCAGAACAGACAGAAGCTGGTAGCCCAGATGGCACAGGGGCACTCAGGAAATCCTTCCCTCTCAAAAGCTATGTTCCTTTTTACCAGTCAGATGGGCAAAGTCCAAAGGTTCGCTAGCACACTACACTGGCAAGTTTGTGGGGAAATTATGACATCATTCATGGCTGATGGGAGTGTCAATTGGTGTAATCCCTCTAAGGATCAGTTTAGCAGGATCTATCAAAATTACCAACACATACAGCCTTTATTCCTACATTTACACTTTAGGAATGTATCCTGAAATAAAGATGCTCACATATGAAATGAGGTATGTGCAAGGTATTCATGGCAGCACTGTGGATAACAGCACAAGACAGGTCTCTCAAAGAGACCTGGTTAAAACTGTAACGACCATTAATACAAGGTTCTACTGTGCAGCTGTAAAAAGAACCAAGGAAGTGTTGCTCTGATATGGGAAGGCTTCCAAAATGTGTTCTTAAATAGAAAAAAGCAAGGCTTATACCAACATAGGCAGTGTGCTATCACTTATGTCATAAAGAGGGAAAACAAGAATATATATTGGTTGTGGCTTGCATGTGCATACACATATATCTCCTAAACTAATATCAGTTAGTGGGGGGTGAGAATGGGGCCAGTGGAAAATAGAGGTGACAGATCAACTTTCTGTGTTCCTTTTCATACTTTCTTGATGCTTGGGTCATATGCAAAGTACCTATTTTAAAAATTAAATTATATTCCATGCATGCCCCGTCGTTGTACATCCAGTTCTGTTAACATATCCCTCCATTAAAACGTGGGTATCCAGTCCCGCCTCTCAGGACGCAGCCTGGCAGTGTGTACACACGATGAGGAACTACTGGAACTCACCACCTCACTCTCTGCCTGACTCACAGTCTCAGCACAGGTCGGGAGGCACGAGGGAAGCCCAGATGGGAGGCCCTTGAGGGGTGGGCACTCCATGGGAACTGCATGCAGACTCCCCAGACCCTCCCCCGGGGGCTCACATGAATTACCGAGAATCCTAGGACGCCTCCCTCCAGGACATGATGGGCCACATTTCAGTCTTCTCATGTCCATTACCTCAGCTGCTCTTCCAGCACCCGGTCCGTGGCTGACACATGAGGAAACTGAGTCTGCAGAAGTCCAGTGTCCTTACCAAGTTCACATAGAAACCCTTTTTTGTTGTTGTTTTTTGAGACAGAGTCTCACTCTGTCGCCTGGGCTAGAGTGCCATGGTGTCAGCCTAGCTCACTACAACCTCCAACTCCTGGGCTCAAGTGATCCTCCTGCCTCAGCCTCCTGAGTAGCTGGAACTGCAGGTGCATGCTGCCACACCCGGCTAATTTTTTTATATATATATATATATATATATATTTTTTTTTTTTTTTTTTTTTTTTTTTAGAGACAGGGTCTTGCTATATTGCCCCGACTGGTCTCAAACTCCTGGGCTCAAGTGATTCTCCTGCCTCAGCCTCCTGAGTAGCTGGGACTACAGGTGCATGCTGCCATGCCCAGCTAGGCTAAATTTTTCTATTTTTTGTAGAGATGGGATCTCGCTCTTGCTCAAGCTGGTCTCAAACTCCTGACCTCAAGTGATTCTCCTGCCTTGGCCTCCCAGAGTGCTAGGATTACAGGCATGAGCCACCTCCTCCCCTCACTGTAAACCCATATTTTAAAAAAATATTTTTTTCCTTAGGCCGGTATGAGCTATACCATCAGATATATATTTTACATAGTGTGCAGATTTTTAAAGTAGATTTGTTAATTTTCCTACAAAGAAGTACACTAGACAGTCTTGCTACCTAAGAAATAACCGTTTAGTTAAGCTTATAGGACAATTTTTTTAAAAGGCGGCCATTTCATCATTCACAAACCTTAGACATCATTTCTCAACATCCTAGTTTGACATGATGGGAAGTCAAGGACAGACAGGCTGGGGCCCAGGTGCCACCTTGGGGCTCATATATTTCTTTCCCTACCACCCCACGTCCCCCTTACCTCTCTACTTTTTTGTTCCATATCACTTATCACCTTCTAACAAACTTTATATTTTTCTTATTTTGCCTCCCCCTCATTAGAATATGAGCCCTACCAGGGCATGGGTCTTTTCTGTTCACTGAGGGATCCTGTGGGCCTACAACAGCACATAACAGATGCTCAATAAATACTTGCAAAATCCATCCCAAATCCAGTTACCAAAAATCTCCTATACAAAAAGAGATATACATGCAGCATTCATCTCTAAAGGGATTTTGATTTTTAAACAAACTGCTTAGATAGTCAATGACATGATGGGGACAAAAAGAGTACAGAAAATTTACACAGCAAAATAATAAAAAGTTCAAGATCAAAGATGTTTCGAGAGAGTTAACATATAATTTAGAATATCCTCTGGCAGAGTCTCTTAATGTTCCATTAATATGATCCAAGGGAACTGCTTGAGTCCAGGTTTTGAAAAATCTTTGTTCTTGGAGCAGACAATGAGATGAGAGATTCTACCATTACTGACTAAGGCTCCTGTCTTTCTTCCATCAGAGTTAAAAGCCTTTCACATTATGCCTTCTTTAAATAAAGTTGTAAAGGAGCATACGTTGGAACAGAACACTGAAAATGTAATTTAATGGGTGAACTCCTTTTGGCTACCTCGGTATAGAATAGTTATAGGGATAATTACTTTTGACCTCTATTTTCATTAGCTAAAAGTTCTGTGGAAAGTTCTCTCAAATCTCATGAGACTCAACCCCAGTTAGAGCTTTTACTCTGCAGCAAGATCACCAGATGCAAACAAAGGGACAGGAGTGGGAGGCGGGATGGACAACTGACCTTATTAAAAGACTCATGTAAGGGCCAAAATTATCTCCCAATCATGCTTTGTTACATCCTCAGGGGTCTCCAATTATTTCAATTCGTATCTTGAAATCCTCTAGGAATTGAGTGAGTCCTTGGTTCAAGATGGTGAACTGAACATACACTGAAACTCTGCCCCCACATTCCCTATGCCAAAGATATCATATTAGGACAATTGAAAGAAAAAGTTTTTAAATTACCACCTATACAATGATGCTCTAAAATAAGGGAGGGAAATATGTATAGACCAGAATTGGATATGCCTATCTAAAATGAAAGAAGTGGAGAGAAACCCTCTGGCCACACTCTACCAAGAGCAGACACCTGTGAATGACGGGGACCAGGCACCAGCAAGGCCAGGCAGGGACTAGTCCCGGGCACTCACTACCTGGAGAGAGCGAGGAGGGGAGAAGGAGAGGGGCCTCCCAAGTCCCTGGTCAGAAATGAAGGCAGAGGCCACTCACAGACCCATGCCTTCCACACAACAGGAGCATTCCAACCCAGGGCCACTGGGGAACCAGCTCTAACAGGGAGGCCCCTGAGGCAGACCAACATCTTGAAAGGCAGTTCATAAACAAGATCAGCCAACTAGCCAAGCACCAGAACACACTCACTACTCAAACATTTTAGAAAAAAGTAGAAGAAATGCATCAGAAAATCAAGTTGACAACCTTGAGCTGTCACAACCTCAAAAGGAGCTATGAACCACCAGACTCGAGTGACAGGGGTGCGAGAAGTAGGATTCACACCAAGGCAGTCACAGCCAGCTGGGCTGTGGATCACTTTTCCGGACAATGGATAAGTGTCACGAGAGCAGGTGCAGCCAGGAAGGCTAATCCGAAGTCGTCCTGTGGAAATGCTCCGGCAATAAAGTTACAGAGAGAGGAGATTTGTCACTTTCCCCTCAAGCCACCAGCACCTCCTCACTCCCCAGTGACCACGCTCCATGGCGCACTCCCCATATGGTGGAACATGCACGGAGCCTGGTCCCTGACGTTCCCGAAGTCACTCAGACAAATGCAAGTTTCTCCTTTCTGCCGGCCTGGAAGACTGCCACCAGGAATCTTACACCAACTTCCACTCATCCAGGAAGGTTAGCAGCAGGTTTGTACAAGGGAGAGAAAAGCACTGCTCCAAGCTTCAGGTACAATATGGAAAAGAATACACCAACGGGTCCAAGAGAGATTTTCAACTTGGTCTTAAACTTGTGGATGATGCTCTTTCTTTTTTAAACAAATTATTAAGATGCAAGTAGAGGATTGCCACCCAGGATACAGTGGTAACAAATCACGCAGAGAACACAGTGGTTCCAGATCGTGGGCAAGCTCAGCTCTGCCGCTTGCTAGCTGTGTGACCTTAGAAAATGGCGGTGTCTCTGAGCTTCACTTTCCTGGCAAGGAAGATGGGGACCCTAGCACACATCTCCCAGGATTAGTGAGATTGTGCAAGTGAACAGCTTAGTTTGTTGACACACATACAGTGAGCACTCAGCACCTATTAGCTCTTGTGGCAGACACTGCCTAGAAGGTCACCTAAGCCCATTCTTCTTCCTGGTCACCCAAGAAGACTACATTTTCCAGCCTCTTTTGTGGTGAACTTGGGGCCACATGAACGGATTCTGGCCAGTGAATGGGAGCAAAAATGATGTACATCACATTCAGGCTGGGCTCCTACTATATGGTCTTCTGCCTGGTCTCCAGTCACTGTTTGTTCAAGGTTGACTGGCAGAGTGATCCTGCCAGGGGCTCTAGGAAGTCCCTAGGGAACAGTGGAGCCTCCAGATGAGAGCAGCCCAAGTCCCCAAGTCACTCCTAGGAAGAGAACTGCAGCAGATGGTCACAAGTAAGAAATAAATTCATATTATGTTAAGTTCCTAGAATTTGGGGATTACTTGTTTCAGCAGCTAGGATTAATCGCTCTGACTAATTCAGCTATTAAACAGATCTTCAATTATCAGAAACAGATAAACCTCTAAACATAACCGGTACAGCTCAGTACAGCATGGCTGCTTTGTAACTTAGCATTTAGCCTTGCTCTCTCAATGCTGGGTCATGGCAGAGTTTCACTGTTTTTGTCTTCAAGGCCAATGAATATATCTTAGGAGCAGGAGCACGAGGGAGAGAACCATCACAGTTTGGCAACGCTAGTAGTAATGAGACTTTCCTCCCAGGACAGAGTCTCTTGTACTCTTCTAAATACCATCTAAATACAGTTTTAGTCTTCTCTGTGGTAACCTCATAGTAACCTGAGCTTGGCACAAAATTTACCCAAAGGTTACACCTGCCTGACCACAAAGAGTGTGGTCCCTCATTCAGCCACAGCCCCCCCAGTCAGCACTGTCATTGTCCAGAGTTTCTATCATTCTTTCTTCACTCTCAAAGTTAATATATGTTTGCCATGGAACAATTCAAATATAGTAATACAAAAGGAGAGTCTAACACCACTCCCCTTTCCCAATGACACACCCCAGAGGCACCCACAACTAAGGAGCAAGCTCTTCAAACCCTTTTTATGGATAAACAACGATAGAGTCTATTTATTTTTCTCAAGCTAATGCAAACACAAAATACAGGATTGTCACATTAAGCAACAAATACAAGGTGACCAGTTACATTTGAATTTCAGATAAACAACAAATACATTTTTAATATAAGTACATCCCAAATACTGCATGAGCATACTTATACTTTAAAAATATTCACTGTTTATTTGAAATTCAAATTTAACTGAGCATCCTCTATTTTATCTGGTAACCCTAACATAAGATTGTTGACTGTTTAACAAAAGAGGACATCCTCCACCCAACACTTTCGCACCTCCCTTTCTATGCCCTCCCCTCTATGCCCACCCCAGCGGCAGCTGCTTTCAACTCTTTTAGCTCTTAGCCCTAGTATTTGCCTCTATGTTGCCAAATCTCAAGAATATCAATATGGCACAACATCAGTTTTAGGCATTATCAATTGACTGCCTCCTACACCTAAGGAGGACTTCACTGTCACTACAACCCCCTGCGTCCCCTCCCTCCGTCTTCCCATCAGAGTTACCATAATCTTTAAAACATTCAATAATGTAAACACTGAGCATGAACACACTGTCCATTGCTAAGCCAGGGAGTATGCCATAATTATATTTCCTCTCTTGTATAACTTTATTTTTCCTAGTGTTAAGAGCTGCTTTATATTTTCACTTACTAATCATTTATGTTCCTATCACGAATTCTTCTATAATAAATCTATCAAAAATCTATAAATATCATTGCCCAAATATATCAAATGATCTACCAGCTGCATTTCCTTTTTCTTAGAGACTCCACTCTGGTTCCCTCCTCCCTCCTGTTCCAGCCAGAACGGAGTCTACTGCCCAGCTGCCTTCCAGGGGGCTTCCTGGGGCCTACACTGGAGTATCTGTGTCCTAGATCTAATATGTTCTGCTTGATGAAAAGAATGAGGAGGAGGAGCCTGTGCTCCAACTGGTTCATTTACTCTACCCTCACTCTTGACTGAGAGTTTGTCAGCATACGAAGTCTAGGCTGGAAGATTCCCTCCTTGATTTTCTCCAAGCTGCCAGTGTGCTCTTGAAAACTTTAATGCCAGTCCAATTCCTGGTTCTTTCTCTGCAAGCTTTAGGATTGTCTTTCTATCCCTCGTGTTCTTCATCTCACTACTACGTGCCCAGAGATGGGCTCCCCACCTGCCCATGTCCCCCATTATGCTAGGTGAGCCCTCTCCATCTTGAGATTCCATCAGTTCTGGAAAACTATCTCTTCTATCTGTGATAACTCCCTCCTCTCTGTTCTTTTCATTGAGAGCTGTGGTAAGTCAGGTGTCATACCACCTAGATCAATGTCCTGGCTTCTGTACTTCTCTCACCCAATTCCACGTCTTCACTGTTCTACTCTACTTATGGAGAATATCTTTAATTTTATCTTCCAAACCATCTATTGAATTTTTATTTTGGCTATCACTTTTCATTTCCAAGTGCTTTTTATTATTCTCTATATTCTTATTTTATAGCTTTCTGCTCTTGTTTTTTATCCACAATATACTCTTTTATCTTTGAGGATACTATAGGTTTTTCAAATGCTTTCTTGTCTTCCATGTCTCCACCTCTCTGGGATTCCTTTTTTCTGATTGTTTTGGTCTCTCTCTTTCACACTGGCAGCTTTCCTCAAAGTCTGGTTATCCTTGATGTCTGTTCACATAGGACTGGGCACCTGTATCAGTCAGGGTTTTCCAGAGAACTCTGTGTGTGTGTGTGTGTGAGAGAGAGAGAGAGAGAGAGAGAGAGAGAGAGAGAGAACACCCAAGGCAGCCAGGTTACAGTTTGGTTGTATACATTTTAGGAAGACAGGAATTGCAGGTAAAATCTTAAATCAATACATGGAAGGTATACATTGGTTTGGCCCAAAAAGGAGGGACATCTAGAAGAAAGGGTTTCCAGGTTATAGGTGGGTTCAGAAATTCTTTGCTTTATAATTGGTTAAAGAAATAAAGCTTCGTCTAAGGGCTTGGAATCAATAGAAAGGAATGTTTTAAGTTAAGATAAAGAAGTCTGCTAATCAGAGAGCAATCCACAGTATACTGACTCAAAGTGATCTGTCAAGCAAATTGACAGCCTGCAGGTGTGACTTAACCTTTTTGCTTTGCATGGCCTTAGGTCCTGTTTACAATTTAGTATTTTATTGCCACAAAGAGGTATTTTTTCAGTTTTATGACCTCTATTTTAACATTAATGCTGGTCGGTTGTGTCTAAACTCCAAAAGGGAGCGGGTATAAGAGGACGAGTCCCACCTCCCTCACTGGCATGGCCTGGAACTCACTTTTAAGGTTTTTCTGGGGTCCCCTTGGCCAAGAGGAGGTCCATTCAGTAGGTGGGGGAGGAGGCTTGGGATTTTAATTTTAGTTTACAAGATTTATTATGAGGAATTGGCTCACATGGTTATGGAGGCTGAGAAGTCCCAAAATTTGCCATCTAAAAACTGAAGACTCAGGAAATCTGGTGTTATAATTCAGTCCAAGTCTGGAAGCCTGACAACCAGAGGAGCCAATGGTGTAAACCCCGGTCCAAGGGGCAGAGAATGATATGAGATGTTCCAGCTTAAGCAGTGAGGCAGGAAAAAAGGGGTGAATTCTTCCTTACTCTGCCTTGTGTTCCATTCAGGCCTCCAGAGGACTGGATAGTGCCCACCCACACAGAGGAAAACAATCCACTTTACTGAGTCCACTGAGTCAAATGTTAATCTCATCCAGAAACACTCTCACAGACACCCCCAGAAATTATGCTTAATCTAGGCACCACATGCCCTGTCAAGTTAACACATAGAATTAACCATCACAGCACCCAAAGCTGACTAGAAGCTCTGCATGCATGTCAGCTGCTGGGGTTTCCCGGAGCCAGTTGATTGCCTCCAGAGGACAACCCACCCCCCTCCCACCTGGTGAGTTCACTCTCTGAACTCAACATCCACTCTCACCTAAGCCCCCTAAGCCTAGCTTGACCATATAATTTCCTATCCAGAGACTCTTTGGAGAGTAAAATTTGGGGGAGAGGAGAAACACTATTAATAACTATAATTAATAACTATTAATAACTATAATTAATAACTATTAATAACTACCAGGACATCAGGCATAAACTGGGATTCTCCTGGGACATATAGTCTTCTTACCTATGCCTATTATCTCCAGTTTCCTGGTTTTCTGCCAGAAAATGGGGAATCAGCAGACCTCTCACTTTGTTTTTCTTTCAACAAAAATGAATCCATGTGTTAACTGGATAATTAGAATATGTGTCCTGATTAAGGCTGTCTTCCTATTAATCATAGTAAATAGACCACATGCACTTTTCTCCTCTTCTTGAAACCACATTAAGAAACAGTAAAGGAATAAAGTGGGTATATAAACTCACAGTATAAGAAATGGGGAGGGGATTACAACAACCAGGATTAATGCATTTTAGAAGATGGCATGAAGAAGATGTGGTAACTGGGACTTAGGGCTGGATTCTTTCAGCCTAACTGCCTGTAGCAGGAGAGAGCCAGCTGATGCTGCAGAATCCTGGACAGGCTTAGGATACAGAGGTGCCCCATATTCCAGGAGCAAGCAGTGAAGTGCAGGGCTCATGGGGGAAATTAGTTGAAAGCCTACTTGCAGGGTAGTTGGTCCCCAGGTCCCTTCTCCACCATGTGCAGCCACAAGACCACTCAACTCCCACTCTTTCCATCTCCTGCGTACTGGGGGTTGGGATATCCAGGTCTAGGGTTGCAAGATAAAATACAGGAGCCCAATTAAATTTAAATTTCAGATAAACAGCAATTTTTTTAGTAAAAGTATGTCCTAAATATTGCATGGCACATGTTTATACTAAAAATTATTTGTTGTTTATGTGAAATTCAAATTTAACTGGGTGCCCCATTTGTTTAATTTGTTAAATCTGGCAACCCTATTAATGAACAGAAGAGTGGCAGGAATAAGTCCATTTGAATTCACAGAGTTCTAATGTGCATTACATACCATTTTCTGAACCTCATACCTTCAAGGGGTCAGGAATCACTGAGGCAAGTTCCCTGTTTTTATACCTGACTTGTTCAACTTTTAATTTTATCAGATTTCTTTTAAAGAATGGAACTTGATTTCTCTGTTGTCAATTCAATTTTTTCCTTCACAATTTCTTCTATTACTTTTATTTGGAGATCAAATACACATTTGACTACATGATGTTTTAGTTCTTTTCAATAGTTTCATTTCTTACTTTATTTTCTTAATCTATCAGGAATTTATTTTGGGGTATAATATAAAATGAGGCTCAAACTCAAATCTTTTACCAAATAGTTAACCAATTGTAGACTATTTACTAAATAAATAATCTTACAAATTCCCTATAAGTGATTTGAGGCCACCTTTACACAAACTCTAAAAGTTGCAGTCTAAGTGAGATGTTTCCTTCCATCAGTCTATGATTCTTGAGCTAGTGCTCTACTCCTTTGGTTACCGCAACTTCAAACATTATAGCAAGATTCTTCAGTATCAAATAAGTGAAGCTTCCCCATCATTGCTCTAATTGTTAAAAATTTCCTCAGTTATTATCATCTTAACATTCAGCACTTTCCAAAGTAAATATTAATGCTAACTATATGTGTAATTTTAAATTTTCTGATAGCCACATTAAAAAGTAAAAAAAAAAAAAACAGGTGAGGTGAATTCCAATAATATATGTGTTTTAATCCAATATATCCAAAATATGATCATTTTAACACGTAATTAATATTTTTAAATTATAAAATACTTTACATTCTTTTGCTATACTTATACAACATACTATGTTGCATACCGAGTGTTTCTTTCACATCTACAGAGCATCTTATTTCAGACCAGCCACATTTCAGGTCCTCAATAGCCATATAAATGATTCAATGGCTATCAAATTGGACAGTGCAGTTCTAAGTAAACCACAGGATCATTTTAGCAAGTTGCTTCTCCCACAAAACATAATAATAGTTTTGAACTATAAATAAAAGAAAATATTTTACCTCAAAATCTTAAAAATCTCAACAACAACACCAAAAAAATCTTCCTGTTTTCCCAAGCTTTTATCTAAAATGTGGAAAAATGAGGAGACATGAGAAAAGTCTATGGGTCAATATAATCTCAAAGCTACTCAGTCCTAAGTAATCAAATGCTATGAAACAAAATACCCTAGAACAGCTCTCCCTGCAGCATTGCTCCTACTCTGACAATTATGGCAGGAATGAATACTGAAATGAGAAAATCACAAGTATATTCTAGAGATCATTTGCATTTTATTTTACCTTGATGCTTTCCTCCCAGCTGGATATCCACCACTAAAGCCAGAGATGGAATTGATATTACAGAGAGAAATCAGCTCAGCATTCTATGTTAGGAGACTCTCAGTGTATTTCATTGGGTGGTAAATTATTCAACTTCACAAATACCCTTCTCACTTCTTTCAAATTACTTTTCTTCTGGTCAGTGTAATAATTTAAGAGGCCAGGGCAACAGAAACTTAATACAGAACATTTTGTGGGGAATTACTGAAAACTACAAATTATTTCTGCTTTGGAACAACTACCCAACATGAGGTCTAAACTCAATCTGAAATACTTGGAGATGTCAGCACAGAGCCCGGGCATGGCATTGTGGTAGGAAAACCCAGGGGTGGGAGCTGGGAGCATTGGACTGCAGGATGAACTTCCCACCCATCCTACCCACTGGCTGAGTGATCAGGGTCCCAGCTACATCAGCTACAAAGCAAGACGTTAGATCTGATTGGAATTTTCCAAACTTCAGCCATTGATGTGCCAAAGTCATGATACTTGCTCCATCCACATACCTCCTAGACCATGGCAAACGTTTTTCTGTAAAGGGACAGATAGTAAATAGTTTCAGCTTTGTTGGCCAGACACTCTCTATCCCAACTACTCTGTCATTATGGCACAAAAGTAGTCACAGACGATATGTAAACAAATGAAAGGCTGTGTTCCCATAAAATTTCATTTACTAAAAAAGAGGGTGTAGGTTGGATTTGACCCTCGGGTCATAGTTTTCTAACCTGTGTCCTGTATTGTACTTACCAAATATTTTTATTTAAAATTGATTTACTTTCTTTACCTAATGTTAGTATCATAAATGGAATACCAATATCACATGCCATAAAATAGAGTGTATTCAGGGAAACAAATACAAAATAATTTGTTTAACTGTTGCACTCTATCTCAATCGCCTTGTATACTGTACTTTGCAAAATGCTGCCTTTAATAACCATTCAGGGCCTCTGAAGAATCAAGGATGTTCTCCCTTAAGATTCTTCCATCTAAAAAAGAGAAAGCAAGAAAGACTCCTTCTCTTTTACAGAAGCACACTGAAATATTGAGATAAGATGAAACGGTATCTGAGAACTACTTCAAAATAATCCAGGGTCAGGGTAGAGGGATAGTAGGGATACAGATGAAGCCAGATTTGGCAAAGAGTTAATAACTACTGAATTTAGGTGTTTTATTACTCTTATCTTTTGTATATATCTAAAGTTATCCATAATAAAAAGCTTTTTTAAAAAAAAGATTATACTGAAATAGAGCATATAATCATTAGCCTTAGGAGAAGGAAGGAAAGTCAAGGAGAAGGTGAAGAAGGAAAATAAGGAGCAGGGAAGCAGAAATAAGGGGTTTAAAAGGAAGAAGTGATGGGAAAACAAAAGGTATGGGGACAGGAATAAGAGAGAAGTAAATTTCCTAAGGCCGGTAGCCTCCTGTTCTATGGCAAATGTAAAGAGCAAGACATGTAAGAGCTCCTGGCTACAGCCATCCCTCAGTACAGGAAAATCAGTAGAGGAACAAAGGCCTTTGGTGAATGACCTGTGCTGACCAGACCTGTGCACTCAGGGTCTAGCTGCAGGGAGGCCTGGCCAAAGCCTGGGGCTGCAGATGATGCCACAAGGCAAACCCGACAGCCAGTCACCACCCGGGGCCTGAGGGGCAGCAGCACAAAACCTTGAATTTCACTGCACTCCCAAGCTGAGAGTCTTCCTTTCAAACAATTCCATGTGAGGCTCAGTGCCAAAGCAGAAGAACAAAGCCATTTAATGTGCTAGAAATGGGCCAGTTTAATTCCATTGTTCAAACGTATTGGAACTGAAGAATAGAAAGTGGGCGAACGGCATAAATTAACAAATAAAGCCCTGTGGAGCAGTCTGGCCCATCAATACTCTATTTAGGTAGCCTGGCCAGAAGCCTCCAGCTGGTTTACAGAAATAAAATACCCAGGCCCCACAGGAAGCCAGAGGCTCTGGCCTCACACCAGGTTGTTGTCCCTAGGTGGCCCCTGTGAAGAGGGTTCGAGACACATTAAAACGCCCTTGGAAAGGTTAAGCCATCAAACAGGAATCGGGCCTTCCGGGCAAGAGTGGGTTCACTGCACCGGGCGTCTTGTCCTCAGACTGGCAGGACTGCAAGGAATACTCTTTTAGGTATTACAAAGTCAAACACAAAGACAGTGGTTTGCTCTCGTCCTTGTTACACACAGGTAAAGAACAGAACCAGCCTTTTAGATCTTCTAGGGTAAAAAAAAAAAAAAAAGTCTGATAAGAAAGAGGCAGCAATTTGGCCCCTGACTCTGGCTTTCCTTGGAACGTCACACATGCTGTTCCGGCTTTCATCATGCCATGTCCAAAATACTTACAATATCACCTTTCTAATCAAAGCCCAAGCCACAGATGTTTCACCTCATGGAGAAAACAGTTCCCAAGTGAGTCTCCAACACCCAAAGGCTAGAAACTTTTAACTTCAGGTTGGAGATAGTGAGGAAATAGGTAAGGAGGAATTTCAGACACAGCCCATCAAACAGTGTGCAGAAAACCATAAATGGAGGAACGAATATGGGAAGGATCAGCTTAGTGACCCGCTGCTGTTCCTCTCAGTTCCCCTCCGAGCCTGTTACAGCTCTTCGGACAGCGGCTCCCAGCAGCCTGTGGATCAAAGGCCCTCACACACAGGAGCAGTTCCGAAAAGGTATCAAGTTCCTACACAAGCGTAAGATTCTATCATGATGACTTGTCATGAGAAACTGACATGCACAGCTCAGGGAAGGATTTATCTCTGTGCACATCCTCCTTGCTTCCCTCAAGAGATCAGTATAAAACCAGAGAAAGAACATAGTACCAGAAAATTAAAAATAAAAACACACTTCCAATAAGTTTTGCTATGGAAAAGATGCCAGAGGTGGACCCACACTGGAGTTGGGCCTTACATCTTCTCCCAAGAACTGAGAGGAGAGGAGGATGTGCCGTAGACGGCAACATCTTCCTGTAGATGCTCAAATAACCGTGGCCAGGACCAGCAGCCTCAAGGCCAGAATGAAGACATTTCCCGCCATCCCCTGCCTCAACTTCCCCAGGGCCCTACTCAGGCCCATCCCACACATGTGCCATAATATTTTTCACAGACTCAATTTTCTGCCCGAAGAGCTCATGGATTGGGAAACCTAGACTGGGACTTCCTTTTAAAACTTGGCCCTTTGTATAATATATTTCAAAATTGTTTACTAACAATTCCTATTACGGCTTTTATATAAACATTAGTGGGGAAAAGTGAAACACATTTTACACCAGATTTCATAAATAATTCAAAAGGTCTAATTTACCATAATCACGTCTGGCATTTCTTTTCAGTCAATAATGTATCGGGCACATGCGTTATTTTACACAGAAGCAATTGCAGGGCAGCAGGACCGCATCTGCGTTTGGAATTCAGTAAATTCCAGTGCCCCTTGAGCCCATGTGCAAAAATTGCCATCTCCAAAGACATTCACCTAGGCAGAGGCTGGAAATGTCATTATTTTTTCTATGTGAAATTAAGTGGGAAATTACAGAAAATGCAATTTAAATGAGGAATTTTTTCTGAGACATAAATATTCATAACTTGCAGACTGACAAAGCCCTGCAGATACCATAGGAACCACTTTATAAGAAGAGCTGATTCTTCCAGATTCCGTTTGTCAGTGACAAGATAATTTTCATAGCAACAAATTAACATCTCAAAGAGAACTGGGAGAACCATGACGTGTGGGCAGAAGGCAAGCTGGGGTCTAGCAAAGGCGTTCCAGATTCAAGTTTCAATTTAATAGCTTCCCTGTGAAGATTCACCCATCAGGTGTCCCTTCCCAGAACTCACTGCCCTCCTACCCCATAAGAGGCCTCATTTTGTACGGAGTGGATCTTAATCTGATGAAACTCAAGACTGCCTTTTTAAAAAATCATTTTGTGATATCTTCTTTACTATCCTGAAATGAAACTCAGATAATAGCAACATGTAATATTTTAAAAAATCAGTACTATGCCTGACCTCTAATACAAAAGAGAATGAAAGGCAAAAGGTTTATAAAAAAGGAATACGCATTTCAGTAGGTAAATGCTTAGGCACAAAGACACTGAAAGGCCTAGTGAAAGAGTCAGATGCTTGTGAGTCTGCATAGAACTGGGAGAATTCAACGGCTACAAATGCAGACAACACAAGTGTGTCTTAATAGCTATCAATGTTGCCCTCAGTGATGTGACTCCTCCAGCACATGGAATCACTCAACGATCAGTGGCAGTCATGCTCCCGGAAAATTCAATGTTTATTAAAACTATGAAATAAAGTATTGTGTGATTAGATTAGATTCTAGGCTCAATTAATTATGAACATGTGTTTTACCAGCATGAATGTCCAGCAGAATCTCTGCTGCTCAGGAGGGGTATGGGACAATCCCTCCATAAGCAAGGCTGACATATACACCGAAGGATGCCTGGCATCCCTGAGCCCTACACACTGAATACCAACAGTGTCCGTCAAGCATGTGACAACCCAAGGCAGCACCACAGAAGTCCAAGGAAAGATGCCAACAATACTACCCCCTGCCCCAAGACCTGGACTACCCGAGCAGTTCCTTCTGCTCACTGGCCACAGGACCTTGGGCAAGCTTCTCAACCTCCTTGCACCCCATTTTCCACATCTATAAAGTGGGAATAATAACTATATCAACTTCACAAGGCTATGAGGAGTAAATGCCTTCATACTTGTAAAAGCTTCGACCAGCACACCATAAGCCTTCAGTGAACACTGGAAAATATGATGTTTGTGTCTATCATTGCATCTCTGTGTCAGCTAAATCTTAACACACAGAAGCCAGGTGAAAGGGGAAGTAGAGATGGGTGGGGGTAAGTTGGGACAGAGCTGGTGGTCCACCAAAGACACAGAGGCAGAAATAAGCCAGGCTGGGGAGGCATGTTAAGAAACTTGGACTTGATCCTCATGACTCAGTGTTTTGTCCAGGTCACAGGTATCAGAATGGCCTAGCACAACAGCCAAACAGCTGATTCCTGGGCCTAACCCAGACCAATCAATTGATTTAGATCTCTGGTGGGGTGAGACCCATCTACGAGGAACAGGCCTTTGCCAGACACAAAACCTGCCAGTGCATTGATCGTGGACTTCCCAGCCTCCAGAATTGTGAGAAAATTAATTTCTGTGCTTTGTAAATTACCCCATCTCAGGTATCTTGTTATAGCAGCACGAACGGCCTAAGAGAGACCCCATCCATGTGGTAATCAAGAGGAGAGGAAGGGACAGCCAGGAGGGCCATTCCAGAGAGAATTCTGGAAAGAAAAGAAAGTGGAAGAAAGGCAGGAAAGAGAACCGGGGCTGTTTCTGGCTCTGGCTATTGGGAAATGGTCCCACCACCACATCCCTGCCTCTCAATTGTGAATTTAATGACAGCTCCCATGTACTGGGAGCTGACTATGGGTCAGACCCTGAGCTTTCAACATCCAAGTGAGGTAAATACTATTCTCCCCATTTTTTAGGTGAGAAAACTGAGGCACAGAGAAGCAAAGACTTGCCCATCACCATATGGTCCATATATGGGGAATTAGATCCTAGGTCTCTCAGGCCATAGAGCTGACTCTCTCAACAACATACTCTAATTCAGCCTTGAAGGAGAACATTCTTCCTGTAACAAGTTCATCCAAGTTGTGGGGTCCTCCTGAGAGTAGTACATCCTGTTGGTCAGCGGTGAGAGCTATAGAGACAGGCTCTCCAGGTTAGACAGCTACCCACTGGTCCCAAGACTTCAGGCAAGTGACTCTGTTTCCTCATCTGGAAACTGGGAATAATCTTAGTGCCTGCCTAATAGAGCTGTTATGAAGATTAAATGAAATAATGTTTGAAAATATATTAAACAAGTGCCTAGCTATTAGGGTTCAAATGTTTACTATTATTATGTTGTCTAATGCCACCATCACAGACAGAGGAGAAGCTCTAATTAATTCCAGAAAAGCTGAACCCCAGAAAAGAAACTGGCTACAAGATGTAGTTTGCAAGAAGGTGAGCAAAAGGCCCTTCCGCCTGCTTTCTCTCACTGAGTAACTGGGCACAGCATGACTCTGCTGCTGGGTCACCTGGAGCAGCCTCAATCATCCCACAGCCACAGCCATGGGGTCTGAGGACAAGAGGCACAAAGTCCCACCACCTGGGCTGAAACCAGGCTCTGACTCACCACGTGACCAGGGAGGCTCACTTCACCACTAGAGCATTATACCGTCACCTGCAAAAGATGTTCAGTAATAAAAGTTCCTTCCTCAAAGTCTTGTCGTGAGGATTACATGTGAATCATTTAGCAGAGTGCCTGGCCAAGGTTACGTGCTGAGTAACTATAATTGTGAACAGCCTCCTCATCCCAGTCACAGGGGGAAAAGACAGTTGAAGGATAGTCCAGGCAGTCCCATAGGGCTACAGTTAATATTATTTCACTGCTCATCTTAATTCTTGGATTCCTCCTCCCCATCGTAGGTCTCTGACATTGATCTGATTCTCTCTGAGGGATGAGCAGCTCTGCCGGCTCCATAATAGCTGCTCAGTTTGAAGTCACTTTCCCTTGCACCAGCTGTAGCACCACCAGTGTGTGTCTGGCACACCTCTCGTCCCTTCACTGGGCTGAGTTCCCTGGAGGGCAGCAATGAGTGTCCCCAGAGAACACTCAGTAGCCGGCACGGTGTGCACACAAACATACACACGCAGACCTCAAGTGTGGGAAGAGCATGTGGAGAGCTGAGGCTGCCTCTTGGCTCTTGTGCTCATCTCTCACTTTATAGGGCAAAAAACAGACTTGGAGAAGAGTCATTTGCCCAAGACCCTGAAACAACAACACTTAAAAGCATGGGCTCTGTGTGGACTCCTGCCGCCTCCGTTAAGTCCCTGGTTTTTCAATGCCCAAGAGTCTGTTTGGGCATTGCTGTGGTTTCCATGTATTTACCAAAGAATAATGTACGTATCACACTACTCCTGCCTCAACCATAAGTTGTGACCTGCATGTTGCATGGGGAATCTCAAGTGTCAGTGCCCTGTTTGCAGAAGGAAAAACAAGCACCATTTATAACATCAAGCATTTCCCCTTTAGCATAAACTCACCAGGGTGATATATTCTTGTCAAAACACACTATTTGTGTTAAAAATGAAAGTCTTCCCCGCCACCCCCAAGCAGTCTTTAAAAGAACTTTCTGGAAGTGGGAGGATGAAGGGCCACCCACTCTTGAATCACTTGGCACTGCTGACTGACAGGGTATTTAAAAAAAAAAAAAAAGCTGTATCCCTGGTTTTGTCATTATTGATGGCACAAGACAGTCTAAAGAAAACTTGCAGGGAGAACATGAATATGCTAGAAGACAGCTGGAAGGTCCCAAATGGATCCAAACCTCCTGCAAACAAACTGCCTCAATGTCAATGTATCCTAGGACCCTCCACTTCCCAGTTCAGAGTAGACAGAGCAGATTAGGTGTTATTATATATTACTATCAGCAACAGTAACAGCTAACATTTATGGAGCCCTTCATGGCCTGCCAGGTCTGGGCACTACAAACATTCTCTCTTAATCTTCACAACAACTGTATGGAAGTAGGTATCTATCTATCATTATCCCCAAATATCAAAAAATGGAGGCCTGAAGAACTTACATAACTTGCCCCAGTTGGATGGCCCTGACACCCAAACCCCCAGCTCTGTCTGATACCAAGCTGAACTCGTCAAAGCCAAACTGTCCGTGAGGGGGCTGAATTTGCCACACCCTGACACCAGGTACATGCCTGAGAAGACAGCATGTTACCAAGTTCTAGGTACTCAGTCAGTTCAATGTGAAAACACAGACAAAACAGAGCCCATTTCCTTCCAAGGTACTCCCTCGACACAAGATCACAAAGTCCATTTAGCGATTTGTACTGCTCAGCATGGTCATGAAGCTGAAAATACTAAACTGAGAATTATGATGATGCTGCTGCTGTTGATGAGGTTAAGAAAAAAAAGGCATTAGAACATTAAATACGGCCAGAAGGCAGAAAAATACTCATTTTAAAACCATTAATCTAATGTGATCTCCCATCAAAAAAAAGACATTAAAGATTACATGTTGTCCCAGAACATTGTCCTTGCCCATGGAGGCTGCTTAGGCTCTGCTTCCCTTTCAGTGGATGGAAAAGGCTGCTGTGTCTAAGCCTCAGGGTGATCCTCCATTGCCCTGGGGCAGGAATGTGTTTTGGCCCCATGAGTTCTTCAAAACACTCTTTGAGTGGGTTTACTATGACTGGTTAAAACAAATCCAACTCAATAAAGGCAACATTTTTTTCAGCTTCCACCAACACTGATCAAGCAGCAGCTCAACACCATACACAATGCCAGGTTCTGATATTGACCCACTTGATCTTCCTGACAATTCTTGGGAAGTTTTCTTTTCTTTTTTGTTTCTAGACAGAGATCCCCACTTTACAGATGAGAAAACAAAGTCCCAAAGAGGTTAAGTCTTTTGTCCAAGATCATATGGCCACCAGGGGGCAGAGTCAGAATTAGACTCCAGCTCTACCTACCCCAACTCTGCATCCTTTCCAGTGAAACTTAACACTTCTGCAGTTGCAACCAAATCTTGTAAAATGTATCTAGAATATTTTACTTATAATCTTATAAGGAGAGATAGAAGAAAGAGATTTGCTTTCCCTGGACGGAAAATGGGCTATTGTCAGTGGTGTCATTGTGAAAGAGAAGGTGAGAAAGCACACCAGGAGAAGCACTTTAAGAATCTCATTCAAAGGTTTCTGTAGACAGAAACTCTGATAGTGACATGCTTAGAGATTGAAGCTGGAGCTAAAAATCAAAGCTTACAATGATGTGAGGTTTTAAGTCTCTAGATTTTGGGAAAGAGGAAAGTGGTGCATGCTGGTATTGGGGAGGGACACTGCTCACCTAGAGCATAACCTTTAAGTTACCATCAGTAGGTACCAAAACTTGTACTCTCCCATTATCTCGCTACCTTCTGTACAGGAAAGAGCTTTCAATAAACATTCACCTTTTCTGGGTACCTCATCTTACCTGCCACTGACACTTTGTAATAACCTTGCCTCCAGTGAGGAATACTGGGGCTATAGTCTGAATGTTTGTGTCCCTTCTAAAATTCATATGTTGAAATCCTTACTCCCAAGGTGATAGAATTAGGAGGTGGGGCCTTTGAAAGGTGATTAGGTCATGAGGGCTCCACTCTTATGAATGGGATTAGTGCCCTTATAAAAGAGGCCTCAGAGAGTTAGCGCACTGCTTGCACCATGTGAGAACACAGCTAGAACACTCTATTTACCAACCAGGAAACCAGCCCCCACCAGACGCCAAACCTGCCAATGCCTTGGTCTTAGAGTTCTCAGCCTCCATAACTGTGAGAAATAAATTTCTGTTGTTTGTAAGCTACCTAGTTGATGGTATTTTGTTATAGCAGGCCAAACAGAGTAAGACAACTGGGGAAACAGCATTTATGAGGATGGATTGTTGCATGCAAAAATTAAAAAGTATAAAATTATGTTTATTCATTAACTTTAATGACATAGAATTTTAAAAACTCCCTCTGTAAACAATCTAAGATGAAGGCACAGAGGGTTTGAATCGTAGCTGATGGGGAGACTGGCCTATGTGCGGGGTCTACCTGCTGGGACCAGGCCTCTGGCTAACCCTGCTTTACTCCCATGCCCAAGGGGTGAGAAGGACTTCCCGCAGGCCTCTCTAAACTATCACAGCTCCAGATCATTTCTTCCTGAAGCCAGGTAAGAAGCAACCTTCATCTCAGTAATTTGCCGATCCTGTACCCAGAGAAGCCCAGCCTACCAGCCTGTTCTACCTCACATGGGACATTCATCTAGCACCACATGGCAGGGCTATGACCCTTCCTCATCACCTGTTCAGCTCTAGATCTCAAAGGATGGGTTAGAAAGGAGGGCACAGCGAGGAATAAGGCTTGCTTGGAGAGCTGCAAGACCACTTACTGCCTTTATGATTGACTCTGGTTCTGTCCCTAACTGGCCTTACAGTAAAACTACCTACCACAGAGGACAGTTATGCAATCTTAATTAATGGATAGAAAAATACATTATCTATTGTGCCTTCTATGGACTCAGACAGAACTCCTCAAATCTCTGCAGGGTCCTTGTACTCTGGTCGTTACTCCCCCTCCACACTCGATTATGCCCAGGACTACATAATTTGACTACATAATTTATGGAACTGAGTGCAAAATGAAAATGTGGGTCCTCTTGTTCAAAAATTATTAAGAATTTCAAGATGATGGCAGGTGAGCATTAAACCAAATTTGGGCCCTTCTAAGCATGGGTCCTTTTGTGACCGCACAGGTTGCATACCTAGGAACCTGGCCCTGATTATGCCAAACCCAGCAGTGATCCATAAAAATCCATGAGCACAATTAACTCCAGTGACTTTGTTTCGAAATATTTATACAAAAAAAATTATTGTAGACACCCAACCCCTTTCAGAACCATAGATATCACACACAGTATCAGTGGGCTGGTTTCAAGGGAAGCCTCTTCTTAATCCTTCTAGCTATGATGATCTAAACAAACATGACTCCCCACTGGGTGTCTTTGGGGAACCAAGTCCACACACAAAGGCTTCCCAGTCAACATCCTGGCCAAGTAGGAATGGAAGATCAGGATTTATGATCACAAAATCCAAGAATTCCTTCAATAAATTTGAGCCCTTACTTCCCTCAGAACAGGGGTTACTTTAGCTAATGCTTGCAATAAAATATGCAGAGTTGTGCTTGAGCCTTAGATACCAAGGCTTTACTTTTGACTGAGGCTGGATGTATTGAAGGAGGGGTGGAGAAAATTCCATCAAGTTGTCAAAGTCAGTCAAAGGCCAAATCCATTATCCTGAGTTGCTGGGGACAAACACTGCAAATGATATCAGAGGGGCCTGCCAAGTATTAAATGAGTGACACTCTGTATTCTACAGAATCTGGCAGCTAATATAGCCACTAACACCACTCTAATGATAAGCAAAAAACTAGCCATTTTGGAAGTTTGGGGTTTATGAGTCTATTAGAGAAGGAGTCCTGTGCTCATTATCTTAGACCTGAAAAAGGCACGGAAATCCCTCATATATAAAGGGAACCAGAGTAAACTATAACCTTGGACCAACTAACTGGCAGGAAACCTAGCAAGCATGGCCTCCCATTTGCTTCAGCAGCAGGAGAAGCCCTGTGGTCTGATCCCAACCCCAAGTGGTCTACCACAGGGGTATGTGGACTCTGAGGCACTTAGCCAGCAGTCAAGGGGTATTAGAGCCTAACCTATGACGGCCGGTCAAGCATGGCTTGGGTGCAGTCCTGAGGGTGTCGTGAACACAGACTCTTCGAGAATGCCATTCCCTACCACATTCAACACCCATGAATCAGCAAGGAAGGATGTGGAGCTGCGTGGGCTGTGTCTCTGTCCTTGGTGCTGAACCATCACCGCTCTCCTCAGCAGCATCGTCCCTTCAAGGTAATTCCTGCACAGCCTCTCCTGCTACTCAGTTTTTCTGAGTCCATTTTTTCTAACTTGATAACAGTAAGTGTAACAACAGAAAAGATGGAACAAACATGACCATGGCCTATGCTGAACAATCGATACAATGAGTTCTGCGTACATGTCATCCACAGCTACATGGTTCTTCTGAGCAGCTGACTGGGGAGCACATACCCCTCTTACTACTCTGATGCTATGTCTGTGCACTGGACAGTTATTTGGGAGTTCAACGCTCTGATCAGAATGCCTGGCACCCTGCCTCCTGGTATGGTAAATACCAGGTCATCTTTAAACACCCTAGTCAATCACAAGCTCACTTGGGAAGCCCCTCATGACTGCCTAGTTCCCATTCCAGACGAGCAGTGATGCCGTCCTCCACATCCCACAGTGCTTGATACATGCTGTTATCCCCCAGATCTGCACTTCCGGGTTTGTGTGTCCACTTCCTTTATTCAGATATGAGCTCCTTGAAGAAGGGCCTATGCTTTAATGCAATTAAGAACACAAATGAACACAAATATGGTGTTCAATTGTTTTGATTGTCAAGTCTTTAAAAATATCTGTAGTTTATGTCTACCCAGTTCCTACAAGATCAAAGTGATCATGTATTCAACTGAGTACATGAAGTTTTATTTACTAACATCTAAGACAACCCAGGAGGCTGATCAATCACTCCAGACACAGATGGAGTCATCTGGAGGCTGAAGGCTAAGATGTCAAGTGACTCTTCCAAGGTCACTTCATTCATCAGCAATGGCATCAAGATAGGCCCTAATAGCTCTGCCAGGACTCTGAAAGTCACTACACCCGGCAGTGCTCCCAGGGATAGCAGCAGAAGGGGGCCAAAATGCTGAGAGATTATCTAATTCCCAGCAGCAGACTCAGAAAAAGTCTTACAGTGTCTCTTGTAGATGCATGTGGTTTCGCCCTCAGGGCACCTCAGGCCAGCCTTTCCTCTCCCTCCTCACTAGGCCACCTCAGGGTCATGGCCACACCTGGAAGTCAGCAGGCCTTCCCCCTCAGGGAGGCAGGCAGGAGCAGGGCTATCTTGGCCTCAGAGATGGAGAGTCTGCCGTTTGTGAGCATTTGGGTTGGATCTGAGATTTTAAAGGCTCATTCCCTTTTAATTCACCTACTTTATTTTAATATTAATTCAGTTAACTTTTTTCCAGAAGGCCTAAGGAAGGAGACACTATAAATCCAGATACAGCAGAGAGCACATTAAAAATGCAGTTCTATTATCTTAAAACTAGAGACGTAATTAGAGCAGTCATGTAATATGAAGAGAAATTGCCAGAAAAATATTTTAAAGGCCTGGGTGAAAAGAGAAAAAGGTCTACATCATTTAATCTCTAATACACAGAGAAAGAAGGAGAAAAATACGCCTGCAGATCTCTCAAATACCTCCCCATTGCCCACTAAATTATCAATTTCACTCAGCTTCTCTGTCCCACAAGCGTAATTTACCACAGTGCACCGTAGCCTCGCTTCTGCCTTTCTTCACCCAAGAAGAATATATCTTGGGATGATGTGGAATTCATCCCTAGATTCACCCAAACAATCCCTGCCTTTGGGCAGCGGTCCCCAGCCTTTTTGGCACCAGGGACCGGTTTCATGGAAGACAGTTTTTCCACGGACCAGGGTAGGGGGAGAGAGGATGGTTTCAGGATGATTCAAGCACATTACATTTATTGTGCAGTCAAACCTCTCTGGTAATGATAATCTGTATTTGCAGCCGCTCCCAAGCACTAGCATCAGTGCCTCAGCTCCACCTCAGATCATCAGGCGTTAGATTCTCATAAGGAGTGCACAACCTTGATCCCTTGCGTGGGCAGTTTACAGTAGGGTTTGCGCTCCTATGAGAATCTAATGCAGCTGCTGATCTGACAGGAGGCGGAGCTTATGCGGTGATGCAAGCATGGGGAGTGGCTGTAAATGCAGATGAAGATTTGCTTGCTCTCCCACCACTCCCCTCCTGCTGTGTGGCCTGGTTCCTAATAGTCTGCCGTCCAGGGGTTGGGGACCACAGTCTTTGGGGGTACTTGAAATTATTATTTGAAAAGAGCATTTCCTCCTGCTATACTTACTATTAACAGTAAGAATTCACCCAAACAAAACAAAATACAACACTGTATCAAGTTACTGTAGCCCATTCACCAAGCTCACAGTGAGCGCCTGCAGTGTGCTAGGTACCCCATCCTCGCTCCCATCTTCAGGGTTAGTAATAAGGTCTCTGCCCCCAAGAGCTCAGAGTTGGGGTAAGGGCAGGGAAGGGAAGGACTGATGGCAGCATAGCTGCTTAGGGCTGTGATAGAGGATACGACAGAGAGCTATGGGAAGAAAAGAGAGCAGAATCCAAGCTGTCCTGGGATCAAAGAAGGCCTCTGGGGGAAGGATGCTTGAGCCAAGTTGGGAAGGCTGAGTAGGAGTTACTGAATCAAGGGAGGAGGCATGTATTACAGCCAGAGGGAACAGCATGGCATATGCAGCAGTACAATCAGCAGACCAGGGATCTAACACAGGATTGTCAAACTATGACCTACAGGTCAAATCCAGCCTGCCACCTGTTTTTGTAAATAGAGTTTTATTAGAACATGACCATGTCCATCATTTATCTATTGCCTATGGCTGCTTAGACACTACAAGGTCAGAGTTGAGTAGTTGCAACAGAGACCTTACAATCCACAAAGCTCCAAATATTTACTATCTGTTCCTTTAAAGAAAAAGTTTTTTGATCCCCTGGTCTAAAGGATTTGGTGCTGAATCTATAGAATAATATACTCATGAATAAATATAAGTCAAACTTTAGATGTCATGTTACTGACTTCTAAAAATCTAAAGCCTCATTTCTAGAAGTTTGCTGCAGACAAATCAAAATTTTGGATGTTAAATAAGTGGGAAATGCCGTGGTAAAATTAAACAGCCTTCTTCCCCAGGACTTATCAGAGCTTTGAATGTGCAAGTGCTCAATCACCAAGAAAAAAATTTAAAAAGTAGAATTTCTCGAGGTTATTTGCTCCAAAAACTCTTTTTGTGAAGAACCCCTCGTATGCAGGAAAACTGTTCAATTCTAACATAAGTATTTCTTTTTGTGCCCTAAAGAGCTTACATGTGAGGACAAAGCAATGCTTAGAAACCTCTGGATTCTATGAGCCATTTAGAAGAACTACAATCTGAAAACTACAACAATCACAACTTTGCGGTACTGAAATAGGTTTTCCCATCATTTCACCTTCCAAACTGATGTGTCCATCACTGCCCTGTCAACAGAATTCCAACACCTATGAATCGAACCTATGGGAAATGTACACAAGCCCCTCCTGCTTCCAGGGCACTGGGGCTCTGGCTCAGCCCTTGGGGTAGCAGCACACCACCAGGAGAATTCTCTCCAGCAGGGCCTCTCTGCCTAACCTAAGTCACTGGTCACGCAGAAATCATTCTTCTTACCAACAGTGGAAATGGTTGGGCTCCTTGCCTCAGAATATTGCTGACAGAGACAAACACTGCAGGGCTCTGCTCTTAGCTCCACAAAACTCCAGAATCCCAGTTCCAGAGAAAACCTCCCTCTGTTTTCACCCACATTCACTACTCTGAATCAAAGAAAAAAATAGAAAGGAATGTGAGGCATGAAGGGATAAGAACTCAAGAAGCTCATCTCCCAAAATGGATTCAATTTCATCAAGTATAATAATAACCTGTGTAAACCATGCAGTGCTTCCTCATGTGCTGGCTCATTTCACGTGGGAGTAGGCCGTGAGGGCAAGGGAAAGATGAGGCGGGGGTTGTGCTAAAGCCTATGTGTGCTTGAGGGTGGGGGAGACAAATGTCCTGTTCTCCTATAGCTGGTGCTAGGCACAGCCTGGGCTCAGACCCAGACTTAGGGACCTCAGGCTCATGATCTTGGGCAAGCAACCTAGGCTCTCTATACCTCATTTCTGTGCCTCTAAAATTTGGGGGTGAAGGGGAGTTCATAAGGCCTTAGCATTGAGCCTGGCACACAGTGAATAATCACTTAATTACGTAAACAACGCCTGCCATAACCGGGGACTGCAACAATGACTAAGGCAGCGCCCACCCTCCAGAGTTTGTCAAGTGTGCAGCGAATATTCAGACAGAACCTTCAGGGATCCAGCCTTCCCCAATCAACCTGACTCTGTGATCACTCTGTTTCCCTAGCTCTGTAAAAGCACTTATTTCCTGCACTCAAAGACACTGACCATGACACATTCTTGTGCCCATGACAATAACTCTGTCTTCAAGCTTGACCTCTGACAGCTGGGTCTCATCTAAAAAGACCATCACAAACGCACAAGGACACATGCCCTGGACAAAGCAGGTGATTCCACAGTGGAGGCAACTCCATGTTCCCTAAAATGAAAGGAAGTAAGTCCAAGGCAAGGGAACTGCTCCCATCAGTCACTGCTGAAGTCCCTGTTGAACAGTCATTTGTTTTGTGGCTCCTCTTAAACACAGGCAAATGTGAACCTAGAAATTGAGAAAATACAATACACTGAGATATATATATTCTTTAAATCTATGGGCTTTCTAAAAGTAAAGTTTTAGACAAGAAAAAGGCAGCTTGGCAAATAGCCCCCAAGTATATGGGCCTGAATACAGATCTAGCCCTGCCACCAACACCTGGTCTACACAGGTCCCATTTCCTCCCAGCCAACAAGGGGGAGGGCCACCCTCAACATTAACACTGCACTATGAACCAGAAATGGGTGCAAACTACTATGGAGTGATGGGGTCTCCCTGCATATCTTTCAATGTATTTTCTGAATAGCAAAAAAAAAAAATGGATTTTTTTTTTTAGCCCCGATTCTCCCAAACTCAATTCCACTTTTACCCACTGGTAACTGTGATGGTTTTTAATCCAATTTTGTTGGGGTCAAGTAAATTGCATTTCACAGCGTAAAAAATATTCTTTGGGGCAACAAGGTCAACTTCAGAGAAAAAAAGAGAGTAAAGCTTTGTCTCTGATTATTTTCCATGAGAATATGTAGATTATATCTTTTAAATGGAGATGAATTGTGACTTAAAGAAAGGTTGTTATAATGTGCTGTGAAATAAACTCAGAAATAGGCTTTCCATCCAATGCCTGATAGATTGGTTCTTCTGCTTGTTCACTGAATTTGTGCCTCAGCTTCTATTCATGGCTCTGATTGTTATTTTCAAATTGTCACTTGAGCTGTGTGGCGTTTCCAGGATTTATTTTCCATCCTATGCCACGATAAGCAGTTTCTGCCATCCCAGTGGAAACCCGCAGTGAGGAAGTGATTGCCAAGGGCCCACTTTCCCAATAACCATCCACAGCATGCGTAGAGCACTCAGCTATAGCAAAGTAAAACCCAACCAGAATTCACTGTTAAAGTTACCTAATGTAGTTGCTCTAAATCAAATAAGATAGTAACATCCGTTTCAGACTTTAGTTTCTGTCTACCAAAGAAATATTAGATGTGAAAATAAAGCCATTGTCTGGATTTTTTCCAAAGGCAGCATAAAATTCTCCAAATTTACCATCCACATCCTCTTCCCCCTACCCAATAAAAAGGAGTGTGTTTATTTATGCCAATGACCAATGGACCCCTAGCATCTGATTTTATTTATTACACTATCATATTTCAGAAAGCCATTTGTTACCTCTCCTTTATACTTACAATAAAGGGTGACAATATTTTTCAAAAAAGTCATTATTATGTGAGATAAAAAGCTAAAATTGGATTTTCAAAATAAAAATAGCAATCAAGCAAAATCTCATTTAAAGCAAATAGACTTCTCCATCCTGACGAGAGTACTGAATGCTGATGAGCCCTTGCTGAGGGCTGGACAGGGTTGCGCTGCTAAGTGGCTTACCCAAACACCCTCATTCTTCATCAGTCCTGGCATAGAAGACACAAGTATTTGCATTAAAATTACTTTACAACTTCAGCTTTGGGGCAATCTAAAGCCTAACTTTGACAACTATTGCTGCCTATAAATACATTTCCAGAAGAGTGTATTTATTGACATTTTAAGCTTACCAGATTATTAAAGGTATCAAAACCAGCTTCCAAATTTAGGTATTTGCTTTAAACCACTAAAAATATGATTTTAAAAACAGCTTGCATGTTCTGACAGCTTAACATGTGCCAGACTCCTTGCCCAGGACATCCACAGTTCCATTCCTCCTTTACAATCATACAATCAGGGCTCCTATCACCAAAAACTGGGGCAAAACAGCGAATCAATTCCAAAGCCTGTGTCAGCAGATGACCCATTAGTTCTTCAATAAGATCCTCGTGAGACTTGGGCCAGCTCACAAGAATTGTTTAAAAAGTAAATGAAACAGTTTATATCAAAGCGCTTAAAAATTTTTTTGAAGTATATTTGATGGGTTCAAATCCTGGCTCTGCCCCTATCAGCAGTGACAATAATGCAAGTCATGTGACCCTCTGAGCTCAAGAAATTAAAAAAATCTTAAAATCATTTAATGGAGGTCTATATGAGGACAGACTTTAATAGGCACATACATTTTAAATCCAAGAATTTATGTGGAATTAATTGAAAACAATTAGCAATGTCTCCTTATGTTAATATGCCTACCCATAATTATTGTTTAAATGTAGAGTTATTATAATACTAACTTTTCTAAAAGTTTAATTTGTAAATAGTCAATGTTCTTAATGAGAAGTTCATCATCGAATGGTACAATTCATCCTTGGGGAAGTTTATTTACTTTTACAATCCCTCATGGTCACTGTTACTGCTAAATATGAATATCTTGATTAATAGCAGCAACATAATTGGTGTCCAATATCTATTCATCACTACAGCTCAATTTCTTTATAAAGTACCTCCTTATATAATAAATAAGACCTTCATGTTCTACCTGACAGCTTGATTAATGAACCTACAACCAAACCCTTTCTCACAGTAAGTGAAGGGTGAATATTGTAAGTGTCAGCTGTTCTGCTGTTGCCACTCAGGCTAGAACCACCCACCAGAAGAGGGAAGACTCCTGCTATATGTGGTAGGGGGCCGGGACCCTAAGAAGCCTTTGTTATTCATCACTACGAGGTCAACCAGATGGTCTGCCAACTCAGCGATATCCACTCAAAGTTAACACCTCCACAAATGTTTACTGAGCACCTACTGGATCCTCAAGGACCTCCCAGGCTGGGAGGTTGGGCAGACAAGTACAGGCTTAGCACATGCAATACACCCACCTCTAGGGTCATTGACCAAGCATGGGCCTGACAAGCAGGGGAGCAGCCAGGTCTGCTGGGGCAGGAGGCAGACATTGTTCTTACAAAACTCCAAAGAGGAAGTGACACATGACCTGGGCCTCAAAGGAAGACAAGACAGTAACTACACACATAGACACTGACAACAACTGGGGCTAGGAGCAGCAGCTGGCAGTCGGGAAGACTGAGTCCTAATCCCAGCTCTGTGGCCCACGCCTCCTTGGATTGACGGAAGCCTGGGTGGGGCTCCACCTCCAGCAGGGAGTTCACATGTCTCAGTGACAGATCTTTGTTGTGTGCCCTCTCTGGGACCGTCTCCTCAGCCTGCCATGAGGACTAAGTGAGGTCACGTGCTTGGTGTCATACCTGGCACAAAGCAAGTGCACAGCACACGGGCCTGTATGTGTCCCCACCTGGTACACTGAGAGCCTCACGCACTCCACTCATCTCCTGGCACTGTTGGGCAAGGGTCTCAGAAATGTGAGTCACAATGTCAAGCTAAGGTCATTCATCATGTGACACCTACATTTCTGGAAGATTTTCCTTTTCCTCTCCCAAGTAAGGTTTAACAAAAAAGGCAAAGGGGGGGAAAAAACATTAGTTAAGACATAAAATAGAGGGAAAAAAAGAAGAAAATCAACCTTATCAGAAACTATGGCTAAGAAATTTCAAGGCACAGATAAAACAGCCCAAGCCATAAAGGGGTTCAACTCACAGACCCAGATGAAGAATTTGGGAGGATGCCTAAGTCACTTCCTGCTGCTGCAACAAAATGCCATAGACTGGGTGGCTTACAAAACAGACATTTATTTCTCACAGTTCTAGATGCTCAAAGTCCAAGATCAAGGTGCTGGCTGATTCTGTTCCTGGTGAGGGGCTTGCTTCCTGGTTTGCAGACAGCCACCTTCTCACTATGTCCTCACAGATCTTCTCTCTTCTTATAAGGGCACTAATCCCACCCAAAGGCTCTACCCTCATGACCTAATTACCTCCCAAAGGCCCCATCTCCAAATACCATCACATTGGGAATTAGGCTTCAACATAGGAATTTTGAGGGGACATAAACATTCGGTCCACAGCAGGGGATCCCAGAAAAAATTCCCCAATGTGTGTTTCCTCCATCATCAGGAAGGAGAGGTGGGGGGGTAGACAGCTGCCTCAGAATGTCTCAGACTCAAACACCATGCAGACTCAAGAATCAATCTGGTCAGAGGAGAAGCATGAAGAAGAGGTGCCCCAACAGTAGCAGTGGGGTTTCTGCAGAAGGAGCTTATTCCAGGAGAGCAAGAAGAAAGCAAGTTTGCCTGAAGGCCTGGCCTTCCAGATCTTTCTGCATGTCAGTAATCCACAGGCAACTTCTGAGGTGCTGACAGAAGATGCAAGCAGTCACATTCCTACTTTAGGGCAAACAATTCAATCCTCAGTGGATTCATGGCTGTTTCTCGTTCCCTTTTTTCATCTTTCAAAACCACAAAGGTGCTGAACCTCTGATAAGGGTCACAGGACCTTCTCAGGATGAGCGATGCACAGCCTGTCATCGTAGAGCTTCAAGCCACTACTAGCCCCTTCCCTCCCAAAAAAGGTCAACAGTGTGGGCAGAGGCAGTGCTGGGTACCATCAGCCACCAACTCAAATCAATATAGATGCTAAATTTTAACAAACACGCTTGCTATGCAAATGGAGCGTCAAGACCTTCACCTAAAATGCCTTCCAAACAGAGGCTATCCAGAGATTCTGGAGACCAACTCCGCACCAGGCGGCCTCAGCTGTTAGCATCCCAGACCCTGCCCTTCTGTAGCCCAGAACCAAAAGCCCTAGTTCCAAAGGAGGAAAATCCCACTCAAACATCCCACTTCATCCTTATTTATTTTAAAACTGCTTTCTTCAAAGGACATCATTTTTTATTTTGACAGAGTATTTCTGTTAATGGCATCAATTAGTCGGCTTCTGACCAACTGTTCTGTTAAAGATGCAGAGACTGACTGGATTTTAAGTAAAAGCATAAAGCCAATTTCATGATTTCCAGGCAAACAACCAAGACAGCCCTCAGAAATAGCAAAGCGCAGTTCAGTTGGTGACAGTGCCACTCAACCTTGCCTTTTTGGTCATGTGTCTGCTTACTAAAGCAGAGAGAAAATCTGAAAGCTTCTGCGAGTGTGTGCACTCAGGGTGGCTGAGCCCTGGCAGTCAAAAGCCAGCTTCTCTCTTCCTGCCCACCTTGGGAGACCAGGCAATCAATACCTGATTGTCTCAACTGCTGTGGAGACAATTCTAGAAAGGCAGCCAGGGGAGGTATCCAGGAGGGCTGAAGCTGTATCTGAAGCTGATTCTAATAGACAAAAACAAGTATGGAGAACAGCAGAGCCTCTCATCTTAGGGCAAAGGCCATTTTCTGAGTATTCACCCCTGAGTTTCAAGCAAGTCTGGGCATCACTGAGCACTCATGACCAAACTGACCACACAGTAACCTCCAGAGGAGGGTCTGAATGCCGGTCTGCTGGGCAGCTCTCCAGCTTCTACTTCATGTACTCCTTTTACCTCGTCTTCTGCTAGTTTTGCTTCCATCTCTATGGAAACTGGAGCGTGAATCAGGAGTCAGCCTTGAAAATGATCGTCAGAAACCATCCCCTAATTCTATTTCCATGGAAACAGATCCATGGAAATAAGGTAATATTTTTAAATAAGGTAATCCTTTTCTTTAAAAAAAAAAATCTCCTTACCTAATTGTCCACCAACTTCACAGAGCTGTAATTTGAGAATGTACATTGCTCATGAGCTACAAAAGCAGCAACATTCTCTTCAGGTTAAAGATAAATATAGGGGACAAAAAATTAAGAATCCAGGGAAATTAAGAAAATGTCGTCTCAGCAATAATCATGAGAGCCTGTAGGACATTCCACACTCATCACACAGCATTTGTCTCAGGCTCTTCATCAACTTTCATGACAGCATCATCACCATATAAGACAGCTGTCACTAAAGGAAGTAAAGATGTTTCCTAAAAACGAAAGTCTTATGGAAGCTTTATGATGGAAGGATCGAGGGTGGGTACAGGTTAATTCTCCCAAGCCAATAATTCTTCAAAGCTAACTATTCTATTAAAAAATCCCAACAAATCTCAAGGACTGATAAAACCCCTCCGGGATAGGCAGCAACATGATCATGAAATGTGACTTTACTCCTACCATTTCTGTTAGTAGGAGCAAAACTGAGGAAACTGAAGATGCCCTGCCAAATCCTTCTTGTAAAATAATGTTGGTTCGAGACACAAAATAACAAGCCACAGATAAAGAACCTGAATTTGCAGGCTGATATTGTAACAAATCACAGCATTTCAGGTCAAAAATAGACTGGGCTTATGAGAACTAGCATATTTAGATAGATGGTATTTACATTTAAGTAGATGGGAGAGGTAGCATTTATAGGAAAGAATTCACACCATGGAGCAGATATAATGGATTTACCCACCTTCTCCTTGGTATCATGGTAATGGCTACCATTTATAGGGGACTCACTCTTTGGCAGGCATAAGCTCAACATTCCACATGCATTTGATACAACCTCTCCCAGTGGAGTACTCTCATCCCCGAGTTGCAGAGAAGGAGTCTGAGGCTCCAGGTCACCCAGCCAGGGGTGTCCAGGGACATACTGGAAACCTAGACCCTTCTAACTTCTGACTCTAAGCTTCCTAAGCCCTCACTTGGCTGCCAGAAATAGTCGTCACAAACACTTCCAGAGCTCTCCATCCCAACCAAAGGAAAAAGCAAAACTTCTTTTGCAGGTTAAGCAAAAGTCCATGGAAGTAAATGGAGGTACATGTGCTGCCCACAGAAAGTACTGGGTACCTGTTTTCTGGATGAAGAGTAAAAATATATTGGAAAGAAGGAATTTTAAAAAGGGGGAAAATGGCACACAAGAAGCAAAGCATAAACTTTCATATTTAAAAAAACATACATGCCAAGTTTTTTTTTTAAATAAATCATAACCAACAAGGGAAGGCTTTAAATCATCTTGTAATGAATGAATGTAAAGTAGCTTTGAATGTGGATATAAACATGTCAAAAGAAAATGTTCTTGTATTTGATGACAGTGAGATGACAATGACATAGAAAAGCTACAAAAGCTAATGATACCACAATATACAGACTCATGTGGAAAACATTTTAAGGCTGAATTGGAGAACAACTCAGGTGTGTATGCCATTTGTTTCCAGCATAAGTTGCAGTAGGAGCATAACTGAATTAAAACATTATAAAATGTACAAATTGGCCACCATCATTATCCCTTCAAAAGAAATCGGAAAATAAGATAATAGCAAAGAATTGCTATGACACAAAAAGAAAAGCTTCAAGGGCATGAACAGAAATACACTGAAGGCTGCATTAGTCAGGGCATTCGTGGCTGTGGTCCAGGGGAACTGGTCTTTCCTTAAACACATAAAAAGAAAATTTGAAACTAAGTGAACCATTTGGAAAAACAGAATATTGAAGCAAGGGAAGAAGAATAGTTCATAATCTGGTTGGATGTATGCGCTGTGAAAATAAATAAAATTTAAAAGCTGTTGGAACTTCAAAGAACACTTTAAGCCTTGAGAGAGATGTGACTGTGATCTGAGTCATGGAGCATGCAGCTACGTGACTACATGTAGGTACACGTAGCAACCTCTGCTTCTTAGATTATAGCTTAACTCTTTCCCTCATTGTTTTTGTTCTATAAATGACTAGGAAAGACCAGAGGCCAGGCCTCCTCCTCTTCTAATCACTGATCTTTGTTATAGATTAACTTCCTACTTAACTGTCCTGTACCTAACTAAGACCAGATGGTGCAAAAGACTCCATGACTGTTATATCTTCAGTGTGGAATGTTAAATATACCCTTCCCAAAAGAAAAAGACGACCTCAACTAATCAGATCATTGTAACAATGCATTAAGCCTTATACAGAAAGATGTTGAAATTCTGTTAAGCTTCCCAAACCTTATCTGTATAAACAACGCCAAACTTCCTCACTTTGGAACACTGACTTCCATTCTTTGGAATCTCTGCTTCCCTAGAGGAGCGTCTGTCCTCAAACTTTGCACTTGAATAAACCATCTTTAAACCTAACCCTTTTGATTATTTTAGGTTGACAGCAATCAGGACAAATAAACCCCCTACCAAGTGTAACACAACAAAACATGTAAGAGTCCATTTGCTAATGGTTACTATGAACACTTAAACAACACGGCCCCCTTTCACTTCAAAGTCATTTTAAAAGCAATGAAAAATTAGCTACGATGTATGTAACACATTCTGTGCTATGGCTGCATTTGAAATCACCAAGAAAAACTCAAGTTGCTTAACTTATTTTAGACTCTCAACAGTCTCAATGTCCTAAGAAGTCAGGGCATAGGCACAACATGAGGATGGGGGCAGGTATGCCTCATTTCGAAGGCCACGCCCCAGAGACATAGTAGGAGCTCCGCAAAAGGGCCTAAAACTGGAAGTGGGGTAGAAACAAAAGAGGGAAACAGTTCCTCACAAATCAGTACCCCCACCACCACCACCAATACCAAACTTCCAACTCCTCCTTCAAGAAACACCTGAGATTTTTCTTCAAAAACGATTCGAGTTCATCATTTCACTTTTTATAACCCCCAAGCCAGGAAATCTACAATTAAGAAAGGTGGCAAGGTGATCCCAACCCACTTAAAACTCATCTCATCAACTGTGGTTATGAGAAGAATGGTTTGCTGTCAAATCACTCAAAACTCTTTCCCCGGCCCCAGCAAAGGCATCATCTCTTTTTGCTTATCTTTAGGTAGGACTGAAGGGGATATCTGGATGGGTGGTTGACTTTTAACACAAATGCCTGTGAAAGCAGAAATCCCACTAACTGGGTAGCACTTAGCATATCCTAGAGCAGGAGTCAGCAAACTATAGCCTGAGGGCCATATTTGACCATTTGTCTGCTGCCTTTGTAAATAAACTTGTATTGGAGCCAGGCGTGGTGGCGCACACCTGTAGTCCCAGCTACTCAGGAGGCTGAGGCAGGAGGATCACTTGAGCCCAGGAGTTCCAGGCTGCAGTGAGCTATGATAGCGCCACTGCACTCTAGCCTGGGCAACAGAGTGAGACCCTGTCGCAAAAAAAAAGGTTGTATTGCAACACAGGCATGCCCATCCCTTTTTATATTGTCTCTGGCTGCTTTCACACTAGAAGGATAGAGTTGCAAAGCCTAAAGTATTTGCTATTTGGCCCTTTACGAAAAAAGTTTGTAGACCCCTAACCTAAAGCGAGGGCCAAGTGAGCTAGTATCAAACTCATTTGGACAGCTAGGTAAAGAATCAAATTCCAAAACCTTCCCCCAGATATTCCAACTCAGTGGATCTGGACAGGGTCCCAGGAATCTGCATTTTAACAAGCTCACAAGGTTTATAAACCACACTCTGACACTCTATAGGCTTAAGAGATATCTTTAAAATTTTAAATTAGCCAAATACCATAACAGTAAAGGATGACTTTCTTTCTTAAAGTAAAGAAAGACTCAAAGCCTGAGCTTCCTCAGCTCTTTCCAAATTAAAATTTTCTGGGGCTGGAAAGTGCAAAGGCCAAACAGCACCTGTTCAATCTTTTAGACTTACCTGTGTTTTGCAAAGATTAATAATTTCCACTAAAGTTTGTTCAGCCATGTTCTCTAATTATTAGCAAGGTGCTCTTCTCAGACAGAGAGACTGTTTTCGTTTCCATAACAACTTGGTTCAGGCTTTGGTGCAATGCACTTGCAGAAAGAGTAAGCAACCAGTGGCTATGTGTGTGTCAACCAGAAAAAATAGCCTTGTGGTAACTCACAACCCTCCACAGCACATTAACAACCTTCTGAAACAATTTTTAATCCCAAAATTGCATTATTATTAAATTTTCTTGTGATGGGCTATTTTAATACTAATTGTTGCCTGAATCATGGATAAGACTAATAATGTAAGATAATAATGAACACTTTAGAATAGAGAATGATGTCATTTTCCCCCCAAGGACAAACAGGGAAGGACCCAAAGATGTTCAGAAGATGTTAAGCACAAAAAGAGTTCCAAGGTCAAATAAGTTACAGAAATCCTGGTTAAACAAATTACACAGTTTCCTCTACTCTAAGACTTCACAGAGCTTTTTTTTAATCTTGCTAATGTGTTGACTCTCCCAGGGTAGAGGAGTGGGCTTCATTTCCAGCCCTAAATTACTTTAGCCACATAGCTGTTAATTTTGCACAAAACCATAACTGCCTCCAAACCCTAGGGTGAACTGGTCCCAGCTCTTTCAGTGCCCAGGACTTTCACTGTTAAAATTGGAACAGTTCTGGGCAAACCAGGACAGCTGATCAGCCCTTCCTGCCTTCAGTACTCACTGAGAAGCCTTCCTTGGAGCACGTGACACTTGTACTAGAATTGGTCTTCCTGGCTAAAAAGCAGGAAATAGACTTGATTTATCTTTGTAAAGCAAACACCTACCACAATGTTTAGCATGGGAAATATGTTCAATGGACGGGCCTTGAATAAATGAATTAATAAAATAGGAAGTAGAGAGTCATTTTAAACAAGACCCACCCCTCCTTCTATTCTTTCAATATACTACTAGGTTGAACCATATGAAATTGCCACTTTTGTAGGTCAAAAATGGCCAAATATTGGGAATTTCATGTTTTAACCCAATTCGCATACTTTTATTCTAGAACTGAGATTTTACTGTGTAAAATATGTTACACAGAATGGGTAGCCACCCTCTCCATATACTTAGCCTTAGGTAGCAAGCCCACAGTAGGTGCCAAAAACCTTGCCCAACTGGGTTTACATCATCCCCTCCTATATTTAATGGGCCATCTAGGAAGTGAGACCACCGATCAATGTACACAGTATGGAAAGGGAGCCTTTATACTTAGGGAGCTTTTACATTTCCAAAGGGGAAAAAAAACCCCACAATGCTGTCACATCCCAGCAGCTTATAGCAGTGCTGTGTGCAGCAACCAGGGCTTGCCAAAGACTACGTGTCAAAGGCTCAACCAAAAACAAGCACATGGGCGCAATATGAATAACATGTTTTCTGCCAAATCAATGAACACCTTTCAATGGGGATTTACACTGGCAGCCCAGGGAGAGTAAACAGCATTGCTGGGTTTGGAAGGGAACAGTGGAGGTGGCAGATGCCTGAAGAAGGCACTGGCAGGGCAGAACTACAGGGCAGACATCACAAAGGACTGCTCAGCTGTGCAAATGAATGCTGGCAATGAGAACACTTGACCGATCGGTGGTGCTTTCTTGAAAAAGAGGCCATTTGTGGGAACAAGAGAGAGCCTTCTCTTTGGCCATCTAGAGGAGACAGCCAGAGGTCAGGAGAAGAAGTGCAGAGCAAGATCTCCTTAGGCTCCGGCTGAGGGAGGAAGGACATCCAAAGACAGAAGCAGCAAGCAGACAGGAAGAACAGAAGAGAGAGAGAAATGGATAGGAAGAGAGAAGGAGGGACAGACAGACAGACAGACAGACACAGAGGGAAAGACAGGGCAAAGGATTTCAGCCTCAAATAATTCACAGTTCAATGGGAGGACATCCCATGGATGTACATGTCATTACATCAACAGACGACAGTCCTTGATGGGCTGGCTAAACATTCTGAACTGAAGAGAGAGAACTCTGCTTCTCAACCTCTGGCCGGCAGCCTGCATCTTTGAAGCTTTTCAGCTTTTCAGCTTTTTGTGAGTCCCACCTTACTTAATCATTTGCACTTCTGAGTGCCAAGAGACCTTTGAGTTTCTTTAATTAATCTTCATTTTAGATTATAACTTTTTCAATGGTGTGGAACATAAAACATTTCATACCTGGAATTTGGAGGTTTGTAAACAACTTGCCTCCTCTATGACAGTGATTTGCTTATAGGTCAGTATGACCTCTGACAGCCCTGAATGCACTCCAGAGTGAACTGTGCCACCGCCAAGGGTCAGCTCTGCCACCCAAGAAAATTGCAACCACAAAGACTGCAGGGCCTGCCAGGATATACCCAAGAGCACTCAGATTATTCAGTTTAAGAATCACCAAAGTCCTTCTTTGGGCTCCTCTCACAGTAACTCATCAAAATCACTCTGGCACTGCAAAGTAATTGATGCTGCATAACAAATGTCAAAGTATACATTACAACTGTGGTCCCCAACCCCCAGGCTGCAGACCGGTACCAGTTGGTGGCCTGCTAGGAACTGGGCCGCACAGCAGGAGGTGAGTGGTGTGCAAGCAAGCAAAGCTTCATCTATACTTGCAGTCACTGTCTCCCATCACCCCTAGATGGGACTGTCTAGTTGCAGGAAAACAAGCTCAGGGCTCCCACTGATTCTGCACTATGGTGAGTTGTATAATTATTTCATTATATATTATGATGTAATAATAATAGAAATAAAGTGCACAATAAATGTAATGCACTTGAATCATCCCAAAACCATCCCTTCTCCCCCCGTCTGTGGAAAAATTGTCTTCCATGAAACTGGTCCCTGGTGCCAAAAGGGTTGGGGACTGCTGTGCTACAATACAGTTAAAGAATGCAGACAAACCCTCATTAAATAACTTCACTAATCATTTAGCTATCACTAAGAAATGGTCATCATCTTTAAAATATAAACAAAAGACTCAGTTCTATAAAAGTACCTAAAATAGGAAATCCACAAAGTTCCAGATTTGTAAGGTCCTTCAAGACCATTTGATCCACATGCCCTCTCCCCGCTCAATCAGACTGTCAGATCACCTGCCCAGGGTCTCTACATTAATAAATAAGGTGTCCAATTTTTAGGTTTTCACAAAAATTACTCAATCTATGATTTTTTTTTTAGTTTAAAACATCTGACAAAACCTAGAGAAAAACTGAAATCTATTGACATGGCAAAATAATAAAATCTACTCATCTTTACAGCTAAGTTCAAGTTTGATGAAAATTTGGATTCTTAAATAGAAGCTTTAAAATATACACTTGCCAGACTTCTTATAAAAAGCTTTTACTGAACAAAATTGGTTCCCACAGAAGAAAGGTTTACTCACTGACATGCCCTTGACTAATATTGCTGAACTGAAAGGAGAAAGCAAGGAAGGAAGGGAGAGAGGGAGGGAGGGAGAGAGGGAGGGAGGAAGGAAGAAAAGAAGGAAGGAAGGAAGGAGGGAAGGAAAGAAGTGAGGAAGGGAGGGAGGGAGACAGGAAGGAAGGGACGGAGATTTCTTGGCCCTCCTAAGGCAAAATTATCAATACAGAAGAGGTCCACAGCAGCAATATTTTGCAGTTCCAAACTGTGTCTCAGAGTGGCACAAAATCTGGCCATCAAACCCACAGCCAACATCATACTGAATGGGGAAAAATCAAAAGCATTCCCTCTTAGAACTGGAACCAGACAAGGTTGCCCTCTATCACCACTTCTATTCAACATAGTGCTGGAAGTCCTACCCGGAGCAATCACACAAGAGAAGGAAATCAAGGGTATCCAAATAGGGAAAGAAGAGGTCAAACTATCACTCTTTGCTGATGATATGATTTTACATCTAGAAAACCCCAAAGAATCTTCCAAGAGATTACTGGAACTGACAAATAAATTCAAGAAAGTCTCAGGTTACAAAATCAATGTACACAAATCAGTAGTTTTCATATACGCCAACAACAGTCAAGCTGAGAAGCAAATCAAAGACTCAGTATCTTTCACAATAGCAACAAAGAAAATAAAATACCTAGGAATACATTTAACTAAGGAGTTGAAAGACCTCTACAGGGAGAACTACAAAACACTGAGGAAGGAAATAGTAGAGGACGTAAACAGATGGAAAGACATACCATGTTCATGGATCAGCAGAATCAACATTGTTCAAATGTGTATACTAACCAAAGCGATCTACAGATTCAATGCAATCCCTATTAAATTACCAACATAATTTTTCAAAGATCTAGAAAAAACAATTCTGTACTTCATATGGAACCAGAGAAGACCTCGTATAGCCAAAGCAACCTTAAGCAAAAAGAACAAATTAGGAGGCATCAATTTACCAGACTTCAAGCTATACTACAAGGCTATAGTAACCAAAACAGCATGGTACTGGCCCAAGAACAGAGACATAGACCAATGGAACAGAACAGAGAACCCAGATGTAAAACCATCCTCATATTGCCATCTGATCTTTGCCAAAGCAGACCAAAACATACACTGGGGAAAAGAATCCCTATTCAATAAATGGTGCTGGGAAAATTGGATAGCCACATGTAGAAGACTGAAACAGGATCTGCACCTCTCACCTCTCACAAAAATCAACTCACAATGGATAACAGATTTAAACGTAAGGCATGAAACCATAAGAATTCTAGAAAAAAATGTTGGAAAAACTCTTATAGACATCAGCCTAGGGAAGGAATTTATGAAGAAGAACCCAAAAGCAATCACAGCAACAAGAAAAATAAATGGGACCTGATCAAATCAAAAAGCTTCTGCACAGCCAAAGAAACAACCATTAGAGTGAATAAACAACCTACAGAACGGGAGAAAATATTTGCATGCTATACATCCAATAAAGGGCAAATAACTAGAATCTATAAAGAACTCAAGCAAATCAGCAAGAAAAAAATCAAACAACCCCGTTAAAAAGTGGGCAAAGGACATGAACAGAAACTTTTCAAAAGAAGATAAACTAACGGCCAAGAAACATATGAAAAAATGCTCAACATCTCTAATCATCAGGGAAATGCAGATCAAAACCACAATGAGGTATCACTTAACACCAGTGAGATTGGCTCATATCAAAAAGTCCCAAAACAACAAATGTTGGCAGGGATGCAGACAGATAGGAACACTCATACATTGCTGGTGAGACTGCAAATTAGTACAACCTCTATGGAAAGTAGTATGGAGATACCTCAAAGAACTAAAAGTAGAACAACCCTTTGATCCAGCAATCCCACTACTGGGTATTTACCCAAAGGAAAAAAAGACATTCTATAAAAAAGATATCTGCACTCAAATGTTTATAGCAGCACAATTCACAATTGCAAAGATGTGAAAACAAACCAAGTGCCCATTGATACAGGAGTGGATTAATAAAATGTGGTTTATGTATACCACGGAGTACTACTCAGCCATAAAAAATATGGTGAACTAATACCTCTTGTATTAACCTGGATGGAACTGGAGCCCATTCTTCAAAGTGAAGTATCACAACAATGGAAAAACAAACACTACATGTACTCACCATTAAATTGGTACTAATCAATCAACACTTATGTGCACATATGGAAGTAACGTTCATTGGGGATTGGGCAGGTGGAAGGGGGGAGGAGAGGAGGAGTAAATTCCCACGTAATGGGTGTGGTGCACACTGTCTGGGGGATGTGCATGCTTATAGCTTTGACTCGGGTGGTGCAAAGGCAATTTATTTGACCAAAGCGCTTATACCCCCATAACATTCTGAAATTTAAAAAAAAAAAAGACTTGTCTAAATAAGGAATATGTTTATTATGCAATTATACACATTGTTTAATTTTTTTTTTATTTCAGAATATTATGGGGGTACAACACTTTGGCTATATATATTGCCCATGCACTGCCCGTGTCAGAGCTACAATCGTGGTCATCCCCCAAACTGTGCTCCCCGCATCCATTCAGTGAGAGTTTTTCCCATCCCCTCCACCCTTAGTTGTACTTTGAATTTTACTCATTAATACTTCTATTGGGTCTCTACCTGAAGGTGGACTGAATGCTGGGGTGAACTTCCCTGGTCGCCTTTTCACTGGGTCTCTTGGTAGAGCCCCTGGGTGCCTGTCACTAGGCTGGCCTATTCCCAGGCTATCCCTTCCCCCTCCCCTTCACTCTTGACCTGGAAAATTCACTCCTATCATTCAAATCTTGGTGGAAATGACCCTCCTCAGACAGAGACCTTCCTTCCGTACCTTATATACGAAATGTTCCCCTGACCCACCATCACCACTCCCCCCCCACACTCCCATTCTCTATCACTGTTCTGTGTTTTCTTTATTGCATTAGTCACCATTTAATTTTTAAATGTATTTGTTTAATTATTTATTTATTTTCTGTTTTTCCCACTGGACTATAAGCTCCATGAAGGCAAGTGTCTGGCACATGGTAGAACTGCAATAATAAACTGTAACACAAATGCATAAAATAGAATCAGAAATGAGAGTCCGTGGCCCACCAAGCAAAATATAACTTGGTTCCCAATCCCTTTCCATGGTCTATGTGGCATTATTTTCAATCTTTGGAGTCCATGAAAAAGCTCTACATCCTAAAAAATAAACCCCCTTTACTTGAGCTGCACAGGTCTGTGGGCCTGCCACCAAGACAGTCCTGAGGACAGCCCTGAGGTAGCACGACCCCCACTCAGATAGGCTGTGACTTTCTTTGTAGGTTCAGGATAAGACACTGAATCTATTTCAGCTTTGACACTTTTGATGAAACTTGGACAACTGCTTTTTTGTTTGTTTTGTTCTTTAGTTTTTTCAGTTTTGTGCTTTTAAGACCAATGACTCTCAGGGGCTCGCTTGCCACAACACACCGACAGCTCACAACCAGTTTCCTATGACGAGCAACATCCCCCTGCCAGTTTTGAGGACACATTTCATATTCCTGATCATCCTGGAATGTCCAGTTCAATCCCACAATCTTGGGCACCATGCACCACATACTAAAACTGAGAAGGATAAAACAGAGCAGTGAGGGAGTTTCAAGCCAGTACACAGAAGAACCTCCTGCCAGGACAGTGAGATTTCAGAATCGAACCCTTGGAATGCAGCACTTACAGCATTAGCTTTTCTGGCACTGAACACTGAAGTAGGTAAGGCCCTACAAGTCTGTTCTGCTGAGCCTTTGGGCTCCTTGGAGCACTAAGAGTGCTGGCCAGACCACCTGAAGAGGCCTTCCTTCTCTCTCATTTGCATCAATCGTGAATTCATTTGCATGAGCAAACTCCAGAGAATCAATAAGCCTGTTCTAAAGATACGTCTGACCCCATGCTCCTGGGCCCACCACAGCAACACTGGCAGGAGTGCTGAGAAGTCTGCTGACCTTGGCTAACACTCCTGGAATCTCATTTGGGTTGTAAATAGAATCCTGCCAGGCTTCATAAGGAGGCTCCTCAGGACCCATAGCATAGTGGGAGGTGAGCATCCTTGTACCCTAAATCTGGGCTCTCCATTTAAAACTGAAAACACCCCCACCCCAAAATCACCCTAATTTATTCAACCTCACTGGTAGACTATTCACTCATCTTCACATTTTAAAAGATAAGCACCCCAATCAGGTAGAAAATTCAAAGGATATTTTTGCATGAATTACCAAAACACAACCTACTCACCATTATGCAAACGTGAAATCACATTAGCACAAGTGCACAGAAGTCACAAACGCATCCATTCCACGAGCATTTATGGAGAACCTACAGTGTCCCAGATTCTGGGCAGGGGCTTCCACTGACCTCATTTCCACCAGTCACTTCACTGCTCCCCTTCTCAAGATCTCGTCCTTCAATCATGAGGAGTCAAATACAACAGCTCTGTGTTGGCTCTACTGAAGGGCTCACTAACAAGCAAAACATAGGATAAGAGAGAAAGGAAGAGAAATGTAGGCAAAAAGACCAGAAAAGAGTGAAGGAAAAAGCTTAGGGCAAAAATGAGAAGAGAGTGGACTGAAGAAAAATGACCTAGGAAAAAAGGAAGAGAAAGAAGGGACTGCCATTTATGGAGAAGAAAAATGAACGCAAAGAAGAATCTGTAAACCCAGCACTCATCCCCCAATTAGGCACGACTTGACCAAGCTGCTCAGAATCTAAAGGGAGCCCTTTAAGATTAAGGGCACAGGTTCTCCAATTCCCCCCGGACTGCCTTGCCCCAAGACTTAAAGTCTCCTACAACAGTCACAACCAAATGGGCTTCCTCTCCAGTGACAAGGACCTCACTCTCCCACTAGGCAGCTCTGTCCATCTTAACTACACTGGGAGTCCATTCTCCCTCACCCCAGAGAAATGAAGGTGGTAGACAAGACGACCCCTCCCCCCTCACTCTCTGATTCTAAAAGTCGGCTCTGCACTAAACCGAAGACCCACAGATCTGAGTTCAGTCCTCCCTGACCTCACCAAGACGCCACTGGAGTCAGCCAACTTGAACAGACTACCTCCCAAGCTTGAGCTCAGTCGTCGCTTGTCTCCACAAACTTTGCTGCATATGACAATGACAAATGGTACAGGGTGTAAGGAACACACTGGAAGATGCCATGTCTTGAAGAGAGGAAGGCAGAAGGCCAGGGATGCATTAACCGGCATTGGAGTGCATTAGGTCCAATCAGTGCCTTGCTGGGCTAGGGAAATCATACACTTGTCCATTGAACAAGCTTTGACTGAGAACAATCTACTGTGGGTCAACTATGTGCCTGGTCTGGGAACATATAAACACTCGGAGAGAGCTTACGACCTAGTGAGGAACACAGCTATCTCAATAACTCAACAGAATAACTCCATAACTCAATAAGAATGCAAGGCAAAGGGAATTAAGTGCAAGGTAGAGGAACCAACACACTCTGTATAAGCAGAATTCTTATTTTGTACAGGGAGTGAGAGAAAACGTCCCCCAACACCTAAAGACTGAATTGGAATCCTTTTCCCCAAAACAATCTCACTGGACTTTTTTTTTTTAATTCAAGAAAACTATAATTCAGGTAACATTATAACTCATAAAATCTTTCCCCAAAATTTGAACTTTCATCAGGATATCTTTGATGGGAGAAATGACCTAAAATCTATCATCAGTCCAACATAAATAAAGATGTCATAATTTTTCACACCATTAAGTCAGAAACCTTCATCTCTCTGCATTAAAGAGATGCACAGAATATTGTCATGGAAGTCTCATAAAAACTCTTTTAAAATGTTCCAAAAGGTTCATAAAATTATCTGATAAATGTGACAAACTCCTCAAAATTCATCTTCTATAAATTAAGCACTACGGAGGCAGTGGCATCACTAACAGCTTTTTAACTAAGATGATTGTGATTAAAGGTACTGGGGAAGAAAAGAAAACCTTCCCCCAAATTACCAAATTCAAATAATTTAATTAGATGAATATTCAGGGAAAAAATAAAAATAAAAAGGGGCAACAAACTCCCATATCTTGAAATTAATGACATTCTCTGTGTTCTTCTACCCTATATTCAATTAATAAGGGGCTCTGGACAGGAGGGTAATTTTCTTCTCTATTCACAGGATTTCAAGGTGAGCAGCTAATAACTTGCAGTAAGTTGCTTGCTTAAGATTAATGGTATTCAGCAAGGAGCATTATAATTTAGAGATGGCAACCTCAGGAGAATGAATGGGCAAAGGCACATGATGGACTTAGGCTGCCAGTGGTCCTCAGGACCACAAAGCACCAGCTGGAGAAGAAAAGTCCCCCAACAGTCAAATCTCCAACCTTGCATTTCTTCTTTGAAATGCTGAGACAGTCTGAAAGGAGACGTGGCCAGCTCCATATGGACACACACAGCGAATTTCAAGCATTTGAACAAAGCCCCTGCCCATCTCACAGGTTCTTGGCAAACAGGGTGACAGGGACTTCAGGCACTCAGCTGCAATCATGCCATGCCAGGGCTCCTTTCTCAGCAGCGTGCGCAAGGCACCTCCCTTTGTGACTCCTTTTTCTGGGTCACACACTTCAAGTGACACCACTGGAGGCCGAATGTATTTTTGGTGACCACATGGCCACCCCTCCAGCCCAGGAGGGTATCGTATATCAATGGCCAAGAATACAACCAGGGGACAAAGCAGGGCCTCCAGCACAAAATCCACTTTGTCTCTTCACTTGCTGGAAACCCCTTCCTTCCTCAAAACATGGGGGCCAAGAAGCTTCTAGGTCAGAGGCAAGGAAGCCCTGCTGACCTGCTCCTTGTCTAACTGCCTTGCTGGGCCTTCACTCTTCCTCCAACACAGGACATCCGAGCAGGAGTGAAGTGTAGGGTGAGCTGGTTCAGAGGTTCTCAACTAGGGGCAGCACCATCAGCACCCCACAGGGACATGGAGAAACACCTGGTGGGGGGGTGCTGTTTTGGGTTGTACCAATGGGGGTGGGGGGTAACTGGCACTCAGTGTGGGCAGTCCCACACGAGGAACTGTCCCTCCCCACACATTATTAAATTCTCCATTAAAAAAAGACTGATCTCGTCCATTCGTATTGTTTGACAGAAGAGAAAAATGAGACTCAGCGGAGTTGAGCGTCTTGCCCCGTTTACCCAGCTTATTACTCCACCACAAGGAAAGGTGGAAGCAGCAGTAACAGAGGGGGTGGATATCATCTCATGAGCCCCGACCACAGCCCGGGCCCTGGGTTAAGAGCTTTGCACACTTTATTTCGTTGAATCTGCACCAGACACTGAGGAGAAGCTAAGTCACAGAAGGGAAACTAACCTGTCCAAGGCCACACTGCCTGAAAGTGTCAGGCCTGGGGCTCTCACTGAGGACTGGCAGGCGGGTGGTGGTGGTAAGGACATTCCAAGCCCTTCCTCCCTTCCCCCGCTGTCACCAAGCACCCTCTGCTAGGCCAGGCCTGAGAACACAGGTTACCTTGCCCTCCCATCCTGAACTTTACAATGACCTAAAAATTGACCCCAAAGGCTTAGGAGCTGTCTGGACAAAGGCCAGATGCAAGATGTAAGAAGCACAGTGGGGGAGAAAGTAAAATGGCAAAGGCAATTCCAGTTGAATCCCCAGGAGGAGGAGAGTGTGAGTAGAGGGCTAAGACTCAGGGCGGGCTGGGGCTGACGGCTCACGTGTGAATCCCTTGCCGCTACAGGGGACTGCTCGTCCCAGCTCTCAGCAGCATAGGAGGATTCCTGAGGTTGAGACTCACAGATCTGATGCTTGTGGAATCAGGATGCAGGCAGAGACTCAGAACTCCTGGAGGAATTGGGAGAGAGGGAGCGTGCAGCCGGTTTCCACGGAAAGGCAGGGGACATCTGGGCCTCAGCTCTGATTCCCCTCACACACAGGAAAGTTGACATAAAGTCATCCTTCTCACCGGAGAGCCTTTGCAGGTGCAGGGCACTCAGCCAGGAGTGTCCTATCCCTGTCTCCCCAGCAAGGGAGACCTTCACCTGGTTATGTCAGCCAAGGGGCCATCTCCTTCCCTGACCACCTTCATTGGTTAGGCACACCCCTGTGTGCTGCACAGCCCCTGGGCTGACCCCTATCCAGGCAGCAACCACACTACACTGAAATTGACTGCTCACTTGTCTTATCCCCAGCAAGACCATGCAGTCTGTGTGAGAAGGGGCCAAGCACCTCCTGCAGCACCTGACCCTGTGCCTGACGTGCTAGAGGTATAGATGCACTGGCGCCTCCTCACCCTACAGGCCTCTGCCTGTCACTCTGGGCACCAAAGGCACCATGACCCTCTCCCTCCTAGCTGTCCTTTCAGCTGCAGTGTTACATTTGTGTCTCCTGGGGTTCTTCTGAAAAAGCAAATTAGGTCATGTCATTACCCACTCAAAAACCTCCAATGGCTCAGAGGTAGAGTGTGTTGCTTGTTCATAACTGTTTTGTACCCCTCCCTGTGGGTGGATTATCACTCCAACCCCACTGACATCAGGCTTGGCCGTATGACTTACTTTGGCCAATGAAATGTGAGCAGAAGTGACAAGCTGCTTCAAAGCAGTAGCTTTATGATCCATCATGAATTCCACCGTTGCTTTTCTTTCTCCTGCCAGGACGGCAATCTCCCAGAGAATGGCGTGTCCTCAGCCCAGATCCTGGGATGGAGAGGACGTGGAGCAGAGCCACAGCCAACTCAGGAAGGTCACGTAACCATGGAGATCTTGGTTGGAATGTTTAAAAGGTAGACGAAGCCATTCCTTAAGTTTCCCTTGAGATTTTCCTTAACAGTACTTACTGCAATTAGTTGTCTGAGATTTGGTTGCTTCTGCAGCAGAACCCAGCAAAAGCTGACTCTTACAAGCTCCCATGGCACTCAGTATCAAATCTAAAGCCATCACTACAACCTGCATGGCCCTACACCATTTGGCCCCTTTCTGCTTCTCCACTGTCCTTTTCAGCCACTCCTCCTCACTCATTCTGCTCCAGCCACACTGGCCTTCTGACCACATCTCAAACATGCCCAGAATATTTCTGCCTCTGGACCTTGTACTTGTCTTCCCTTTGCCTGGAATATGCCCAACCAGTGGGGCCTTTAACAGCCGTATCTGAAACAGTACCTCCCATCATTCTCTATCTCTTCACCCTATTTATTTTTCTTTATACCACGTATCACTACCTGACATTACATTCTATGTTAATTTAATTGTTCATTGTCAGTTACTGCCACCAGCAGGCAAGCTCCATGGTCAGGAAGTACATCTGTCTTATTATCCTCTGGCACACTGCAGGTGCTCAACAGATATCTGCTGAATGATCCAGTGTATGACTGTCCACTAGGTTATAAGCTCCATGAGGGAAGAACATGGGACCCTCTGAATCAGACTGTATTTTTTTAAATGGCCACAATATTTCCCATGCTATATGTTCTTTTTAAGATCTTGCAACTCCCCCATCTTGAATATGGGTGGACCTTTACTGACTCAACCAATATGGCAGAAGAAATGTTAAGCAATTTTTGAAGCTAGGTCCTAGAGTGCCATGCACTTCTTCCTTGTTCTCTTAGGATGCTTTCTCTTGGAACCCAACTGTCACATTAGGAGGAAGCCCAAACCATCCAAGACAGAGAGACTATGTGGAAAGGCCACACATAGGGTTCCAGCCAATAGCCTAGCTGAGGTTCCAGTATATACATGTGAGCAAAGCTGCCTCCAGACAATTCCAACCCCCAGCCATCAAGTCACCCCAGTCTTCACCTTCCAGGTGAGGTCCATCCCAGCAGACAGAAGCCACCCTTGCCATGTCCAAATTCCTGACACCAGAATCCATGAGCAAGACAAGTGGTTATATTTCATGCCACAAAGTTTTGGGGTGTGTTGTTACTCAGCAATATTAACTGAAACATCTCTATCCCCAGCACATGACCAAGCCTGGCACACAGCAGGCACTCGGTAAATATCCCTGAGTGAAAGACTGGCTCTGGCCCCATGTCCTTGCCTTCAGAAAGGCTAAATTCCATCTTTTTCCAGGTCTCAAGTCCTGAGGAAGAGCAATGCCCATGGGCTCAGCCCCTCCAGGATTCCTGGGGCTCAATACATCTCAGGAATGGCCATGACCATGAGTGTGGAACCAGACTATGAGCTGGTTAACTTCTACACCCATGGCTGGGGAGATGTAAAAACACATAATGGCCACTCCCCAAGGAGCAATCATCACTGTCTTAATTAATGTCAGGAAACAAGGAGACTCAGAACCCTAACTAGGCTGGCTTTTGTCCAGCCTTTGCTGTATTTCCTAAAGGGGTCTCTTGTTGACGTACACAATGGAAACAGGATGGCAACCTAAGAATGATGTTTTTCATATCATGATATTGAACAGGTTGTGAGGCTGCTACCTAAAAAAGCAGCAATCATTTCAAATACAATGAACATGGGAGGAAAGGCACAAAAGTTTGAACTGTTTTCCAAAGTCCTTGGGCTGAAACTTTATCATCAGTAACTTTTTTATTCCCTCTTAAGCGTCAATTTTGCCAGCACACATGGCATTTGGTTACTAATTCATGTGCAAAAGCAAAGGTGAGTTCACTGTGAAGCTAGAGAGACTCAAGCTTCAGGGACCCTCACTTGTACAAGCCCCTCCCAGTGGTCCTGGTGTGTGTTCACATAGCATACGTTTTTGTAAAATTAACAAAAGATATTTTAACCTCAATTGGTTAAGACTCTTATCTCCTTTACCCCAAATGCCCCCTGTCACACTTCTCTTCCCAGCAGGTGGCACAGGTGTGGCTGTGAGCATTGTAGGCATCTGGGGAAGGGGGAGTTAAGTTGGAGACGGATTCGGTTTGGGTGTAGAGGGCTATACGCATGCTTTATTTTCATGTATGGTCATTGCTGGTTAATAATACTGGTGGAGCTGGGATTCACAAGGGAATAATGTTATCACAGCATGAGACTATCTTTCAGGTGTTTATTGATCCCTTAACTAAATGGCAAGGTGTCCTTCCACTGGCACTTTCCCACCTGCACACGGGCTCCCTTTTTCCAGTGGCATCACTGGCAGCTGCATGTCGCTCTCTATCCACACTGGACTCACCTTCCAGACTCAGCCTTTGCTTACGTTCTTCCTTCAGCAAAATACTCTTATCCAATCACATTTCTTCAGGCCATTTAATTTCTTACTACTTTAACACAAAATACTGATCTTAATTTTACTGATCTTAAAGATAACATAAAACTCACAAAATGCCTGGAAAACGAGGACACATTACAAATTACCTCATGAGTGTCTTCAACTCAAAGAACATGTAAGATTAGTTTCTACACAGAAAACTTGAAATGCCCTAAAGTCTCATAGCTCATATCTGAAAGAAATTTGATAGGGGTTTTCCCAGATTTGACAACAACCCTAAAAATGTATATGACAATACCAGTAACAAGTAGTGAAGCTAAAAGAAACTTTTCTAAACCCTCAATAATAAAAATCAAACTTCCATCATCCATTCTAGAGCAGTGGCTCTCACCCAGTGCGTTTACAAGGTATGGATGCCAGGGTCTCAGCAATTCTGATTTAAAGGGTCTAGGGAGCATCCTGAGCATTAGGATTCTTAAAAGTTCCCGAAATATTCGACTGTGTAGGCCATGTGGAAAACTACTGCCACAAAGAATGAATCATCCTTCTATTCTCTCCATAGAAAATGGTATTACAAAATCATCATCATATGAAGAGCAGATCAACAAGCATTCAGCCAAAAACTATAAGAAAGTAATGACATTATAGAGCTTGTCAGGCAGTTAATTAAAACAATTTTTAAAATAATAATAATTTTATGTTATTTTCTGGTTTTTGTAATGTTTGTGGTACGTTTTTTATATAAATGGCACTTGTTAACTTTTAGATTGAATAATGTGATGTGATTTCTTTGCTATTCATAATTTTGTGTTCTTTTTCATAAAATGTATCTCCCCCAAGTTGTATAAGCTGGAGTCCTCTCCAGGGAAAAGAGCAATTTTTTTGTGTATTATTTTTCAAAACAGGTAGATTCCATTAGTCAAGTAAGATGGAAAAAAAACAACTTTGTGGGTAACAAATCCAAACTAGCCCCAAGAGATTAGATATAGAATCAACACTTATCAGTGTCAAGCCCATGGGAATTTGATAATTCTGTCATATTTGCCCCCGTATCCAGCACCCAACACAAGCCTGGTACATGGGAGGCACTGGAGAGAAATTTGTTAAGTTTGTTTCTCTTGACTTACCCCCTCCTCTGCTACTGGTTATATCTCAACTATGCATAATATAATTTTTATACTATTAAAGTTCAAAAAATGTTTTACTTAAACTGCTCCTTATTACACAGGAGAGTGTGTAATAACACCATGTATAATATAATGTTCATGGGCTGAGCACTGTGACTCAAACCTGTAATCTCAGTGCTTTGGTAGGCTGAGGCAGGAGGATTGCTTGAGGCCAGGAGTTCAAGACCAGCCTGGACAACATAGCAAGACCCAGTCTCTTTAAGAAAAAGTAAAAAAATATTAGCCAGGTATGGTGGCACATGCCTGAAGTCCCAGCTACTCGGGAGGCTGGAGTGGGAAGACTGATTGAACCCAGGAGTTTGAGGCTGCAGTGAGCTATGATCACACCTGTGCACTCCAGCCTGGGTGACAAGAGTGAAACCCTGTCTCAAAAATGAGAAAGCATCTAAAATTGTACATACCAAATGATTGCAACCAAATTAAAACACAATCCCATTGAGCAAGAAAAAAGTTTAAAAGGAAAAAAAATGACAGCATGTTAATAGGAGTGATGTTTGGGTATAAAACTATGGATTATTTTTTTCTTTTACTTCTTTCTACATTTCCCAATCTTCCAAATTATCCTGAATGATCATGTATTGCTTTTATGAGGACTGAATCAATCAGGATCTCAATAGAAAATAAATGACACAGGCCAACAAGGCTAATTTTAAAAAGGTTTGGTTCAAAGGGATGATTTAAACTGGAGAGGGGGGCAGAGCTTCCACCATCTGAAACAACACACTTGCTAGGCAGTGAGATCAGACACGTGACTTTTAGAGGTTTCCTCCTGGAAGTGATACACATCACCTCCACACTGAATGTGTAAAGTCATAGAGCCACACTTAACACAGCAGGACAGGAAGTAGAATTTAATGTGGCCAGAGGTAGGACAAATTGAATATTTGTGAACATCACTAATGACCATCACAGGGTAAGGACCCAGACACCCTGTTTCTTTTGCATGTATGCAGATGGGCAGGTCTGACATGAAGCTTCAAACGACACAGGTTCAAGAAGTGCTTCCTAGGTGAACAAATGAAAATCACTTCCTCAAGAGGAAGTACCTTCTTTCTACTACCTCTAACGACACAGAAACAAGCAGAACGGGTGATGTCATGTGGGAACTCAATCACATATAAAACAACACCAGCCCTGGAAAACCGAGGCTGGCCATCTGATTCCAAGGAGCCCATTCAGCATCTGCACTACTTTTGTTATTCAAGACATCTGATTTTATGTAAAATGGAAATGTTGGTTTATTCTGGAGAGAAGACATGGCACTGTTCTGACCAGGGTGGGCTGGATGCACGAAACCCACTGATATTGTTCTGAAAGCTTGGGATGAGCTCCTTTTTCCCACTTTTTTCCTGAGTGAACTCTGGTTACGTTGTTCAAAAAGAGAATCGATACTGAAAACATTTTCAAGTCAGTCTGGAACAAAATTTCCACAGAAGGCATCTGAAATAAAACAGTTCACAAAAGGAGCTAAATTAACAGGTACAGGGATCTGGCTGTACCCAGGGTGACCTCATAGCTGCTGGTGGAATATATACCACCCTGGAGAGGCCAAATAAAAGGCCACAGAAATACAGAGCCAGGGGGCTCCTAATACCTTCCCACCCCCTGCCAAAAAATCACAAAACTCTAAGTAGCCAGAATGCAGGAACCAAGGCCAGAGACACAGACAACACAGGAGAGGGGGCAAACTTTGGTGCTTCCAGCACCAGGAAGCTAAAATGCCTCCCACCTTAAGTAGCAATTTCCTTCTGAAATAGTGCAGTTCCTTTTGAAATTTTATGTTGCTTCTCCCACTTTCCCAAAGAACTCCTGAATGTAATGACTACAAAGAAGCTGCTCAGTAAAAAGAGTCTTTTCATTAAGAATTTCTCCCCCTTTCTTCTTTCTGGTCCCACCAAAGTCACATCTTTGTTTGACACATTATCCCCTACTTGAGGAAGAAATCACTCAAGTACAGGGACTGGGGACCTCTGCTGACTCACAAAGCATTGGAAGACTTTGGTGAGTGTTATGGGATGAACTGTGTCCTCTGCCCCTCAAAATTCATATGTTGAAGCCCTGACCCCCAATATAATGGTATTTGGAGGTAGGGCCTTTGGGGAGGTAATTAAGGTTAAATGAGGTCATAAAGTTGGGACCTGGATCTGACAGTACTGGTGTTCTTATAAGAAGAGGAAGAGACACCAGAGACCTCTCTCTTTCCACATGCACACAGAGGAAAGGTCAGGTGAGGATACAGCAGAAAGGAGGCTATACGCAGGCTAGAAAGAGAGCCCTCACCAGAAACCCATTCTGAGGGCACCTTGATCCTAGACTTCAGCCTCCAGAGCTGTGAGAAACTAAATTTCTAGTTGCTCAAGCCACCCAGTCTATGGTATTTTGTTATGATAGTTTGAGCAGACTAATACGGTGAATGTATTAATCATCTATTGCTGTATAACAGGTCACTCCAAAACCCAGTAGCCCGAAACAATAATGATCATTTCTTATCTCACATGGTTTCTGGGGGTCAGGAATTGGGAAAGGGCTCAGCTGAGCATTCTCTTGTGGAGTATCTCATGTGGTTGCCTCAGCCAGGGGTGCCACCATCTAAAGGCTAAATGAGGCTGGAGGATCCACTTCCAAAGTGGCTTCCAGGTGGCTAGCACGTTAGTGCTAGGTGTTGGCCAGGGGCCTCAGCTCCTGTCCACATGAGCCTCTCATGACATGGCGGCTGGCTTCACGGAGCCACAGACCAAGCCTCAGAAGTCACACGTCATCACTCCTGCCAGAAAGGGCCAACCCTGACTTGGAGTGGGGGAGATCAATATAAGAACATAAAGACCAGGAGGCAACAGGGCCATCTTGGGGTCTGGTACCCAGGGAGCTAAAAAGGCTGACCATTAGGATACCACGATGGGTGTAGCAGATGCAACTAAAGCCCCATTCCACATCCACCCACCTTCCACCTGGGCAGGAAGTTCTGACCCAGTTCCTTCCAGGAACAGGCCTCACCTAATGACTGATAGGCATTAGTGTATAAACGCCCCTTGGATGGGATAATTCCACAGTGTGTGTACTACACTGGCTCCCAGAGTCCCCCAGAAAATTACACTCCAGTTTCCCACAATGGTAACTGGCTGAATAACACACTCTCTTTATTGCCTGCCTTCTTGTCCCTGTCTTACTTCCCCACTCCCCTACTGGTGTTCAGGGTCTGCTGCTGGGGACCCAAGCCAAGGCAATTTGGGGACTAAAAAGTTTACTGTACTCACGGAGCTTTCTTCTTTCTGGGGAGACAAAACATATGCACATAAACCAGGCTGTATGGCCTCAAAAAGCAAAATATAAACTAATATTAGCATGTTCCTAAAGAGAATACTGTGTTTGGCAAAACCTCAGTTGGCAAGGCCAAGATCACATGAAAAATATAGGATTAGTGAGGCAATGATACAAGTGGCATTCTATGTATTTTTAAACTAAAGTAACTAAAAGTTCTGGAAGGTATCTGTCTCCAAAGCAAACAAAATTTGTTCAGGTTGAGTATTTGCTCCAGGAAGTTGCCCCACTCCTAAATGACCTTTCTCAATTGCCCCATAGTCATGGCTTTGGTACTCAGACCTGCTAAATCAGGGTTTCCTACAGACTGGACATGAGAGATGATGGCAAACCCAACAATTACATCCACACCATGAGGGAGTTCTCTTTACAACTTGCGTTCAATTCTTCTGTTTGTGTTAAGGGGGAAAAAAACAAAAACAAAAAAAGCCCTCCACGTTGTATGTAAGGTTATATTTAACAAAATTCCCATGCCATTCCCCTTTGTTTCCCAACGTTGTCCCAATGTTGTTCCTTGCCATTAGACTGAGCCCACATAACTGGTTCTGGCCAGTGGACGTGAGCAGAAGTTGGGTGTGTCCCTTCCAAGACCAGATGCATCCTTAGATGATCCTTAGAGCCAGCCAGGATGCATCCTCACCCTTTCCTCCCTTTCTGCAGCTACCAGTAAGGCCATACGACATGACAGTGGAGCCAGGACAAAAGTAGCCTGCAGCCCTGAGTGGAAATTCCAGACAGACACTGCCCTGGAGAGTCCTCCAACCTCAGCAGGCTTTGTGTGACCCACAGGTAAAGCTTTGTTGGGATAAGCCATAAGCTTTTAAGGATGTATTTATTACTGCAACATAGCCTAGCATAGCCCTGACCACCTCTCCAAAGTCCCATTTTAAAAAGAGAGAACAGGCTTCAAGCAAAGGGCCTTCAGCAGGCAAAAATAACCAGCTAGAATTTAATACTATTCTTTTGTTTTCATAGCAGTTACTTCCACAATGGCAGGTGACAATAGTTTGTTATTTACTTATGGTACTGACTCAAGGTTTCCATTTCAATAATTTTATTAATTTAAAAAAAAATAGTAAGTCAGTCTATAGAAAAATAGTAAGTATCAGGCAAAGCCATGAAAGTAAACCAAATGACTGAAGTGCTGGAAACATGGCATCGACCTCACAGAAGGAAAAGCAATTATGGTTGGCAAGTTCTTTTGTTCGGCAGGACAGAACCATACATCTGCAACAAGATCACGGATTTTTTAAATGTGGCTATATAACATCACACCACGTTATCTCACAATCTGGTTGGACAAAACCTCACTTGTCCAGACTCTACAGGGCAGACTGGGTAAATATGCCCAGAGGATGGATCAAAGCAGAGGTGCTTATACATTGATGGCTGTCCTTGGGACAAGCTTCCTGGAAGAGAAAAAACAAAACAGGCATATTGTGGCTGCAGCTGGGGAAACAAAAATCATTTAGGGTGGAAAAAGAGCAAGGGGCATGTGAGGCATAGAATATTACTGCTTTCACATATATGCTAGCAAATCACATGATTTAAAAATACAGGTTCCTAAGCCTAAGAGCTCTGGATTGAAATGTAACTCCATCACTTGATCTTGGGCATATTAATTAACCCCCATGAGCCTTGGTTCTCATTTGTAAGATGGGAATAGTAAGAGAACCTTTCCTAATCAGGTTTTTGTGAGTATTAAATGAGTTATTACATTGAAGTGCTTAGACCAGTGCCTTGCACGTAACAAATACTAGGCAAGTATTAGCTATTTTTTTCTCTTTTTTTAAAAACATAGTACATAGTAGGACCATGTAAAAGTTGTTCGAATTTGAATGAGAGAAAGTAATTATTTGGATAGAAAATAGCATTCAAATTAGCTAGCTGGATTGAGTGTCATTTTGTCTATCTACTATAGAGAGTTAAAAATACATATATACCCTAGCAATCATATACTGATAAAAATACCAATGCTTTACAGCTAAAAAGCTGGGAGTAGGTCTAGAATTCAGTCTCTGCTTGTAGTCTACCACATTACTTAGCCTCTAATTCTTCATTGGCTAAAAGCCCATGCTAGCCAAAGTGGAGGTTCTGAAAGGGTTTTATGCTGCATTTCACTTTATCAGAAGCACACCAACCAAATCCCAGCAAAAAAGGTTAAGTATTGTTCTATAGAAGTTTTTTGGACTGCAAGTGGCAACCCAATAATAGGAAATAAAATTAATTTGGTGGGTTGGAACTTCCAGTTTTTAAAAAAACAGAATAAACATATCAGTGCAATGCACATATAAGGAAAAACAATTGCTACACACACACATACCAGTTTACTATGTAAATACATTTCTTACTGTGAGTCATGGTAAAAAGTTCAAGAGATAGACTATAGCCCCTCTAAGGTTTCTCTTTATTAGTCATTATATATTTGTTTCTTTAGCATCTATCCATCTAGTCTTCCTCCCAAACTAGATTTGTTGAGGCTACATTTATCTTGTTCATCATTCACAAACAATAGCACGAGCACAGTGCCTAACACACAGCAGACACTCAAGAAATGTTGATTGCATAAATGAGATTTGAGTTATTCTACAAGCCCCACAAACCTGGAGGCCATCTCTTTCGCACTCAGGTATTTATTTTGACTGCAAAATAAATATGTGTGCATTTTTCCTTTCCTAACTGTTTCCTTTCACTGTCTTCAACCAAGGGATTCAGGTAGGCTGCTGACATTGATTTGTTCCCCTATCAGTTGCTGTGGTCAAGGCTTTCATATACAATCTTACCCTTTCCCGGGAGAACACTGTCCTTTTTTTACAGATGTGGACACTCAAGCCCAGAATAGTGACTTAACCTGCCCAAGGTCACAGACCTACCAGGTGTCTGTATGATCTGATACCACATGCCCTGCATGGTCTGTGCTATGGGTCCTCAATATAGAGGAACCTGTCTGCATTCTCCTCCAAAAAGAGACTGAGATCTCAGTGGACCTATGGCCTATTTACACAACACAATGAGCTCATGAGGAAAGCCAGTGTGATAAGGCTCTCCCAAGGCCGTGGATGTTTGCCTGCATCACCAGCGTCACCTGTATGGGTCCAACTTAGATAAAGCTCCTTCCCAAAGGACCTCTCTTTGCTGTCCAGCAGTTCACGAAGCAAAAGGGGCTGCCCTGGCAACCTGCTCACAATAAATAAGCACTGAATCATACAAGCACACATTTTTTCTCACACTTAGATAAAAATTCTTCTGATATTAAAAAGATCAATCATAGGTTTGCTTAAACATATCTATAAATGTCTCTTTAAAATATTTTTCCCATGTGTTTTTGTCCCATAAACACTATTAAAAGTTAAGAAGGGAAGACAGGATGATTCTGAGGTTTCATCTTGCCTCTGCCTCTCCCTCTCCCGGGCCTGCAGTGATTCACTTCTTGTTAAATTTGTCCATCCCCCACCCCACTGCTCCCTGGGCCACAGTGTGGACAAATAAACAACTTCTGAGAAAAAGCCACTTATTCCTTAAAAAATATTTGAGGAACCTACTACGTACTAGACTGTGTGAGACTTGGGTTCACAAGCATTTAATCAGAGAAGGTTTTAAAGAGAAGCCAAATTCTCTAATGGATTTTTTTTAAGGGAGCATCATTTTAAAGTCCTACCAAATAGGAGGATCTGCCAATAGAAATGCAGCTTTTAAAGAAACAGGCGCAAACCCAATGAGCAAAACATCCCAGGTGTGGCATTTAGTATAAACTCAGCCATGGAACAATATCCCCTCTCCTGAGATAAGGATGTTCCATTTAACATCATTCACTCCAAGCTACATGTTGGTGCCAGGCCACATGGGAGACGGCGGTGAAGCAGAGAAGCCCTGCCCTCCAGGATCTCAATGTCCTGATGGAGACCCAAGGGCATAAATAACCAAACACAAGTTGAACTTTAATCAAGCTCTGGAGAGCCTGTGGGGATAGTATAGACATGTCCTGCAGGATCACAGCAGCATAAACATCTTTCTAATCCTAATCCCTTCAAGGAGCTTAGCAAAGCCTTCATAGAAGAGGTGGCATTTGAGCAGCGCCTGCAAAGATGCCAGTAATAGTATTAGCTCTAAGAGGGTTTATCAGGGAACAGGAAGGGCAACAATGAGGAGAGGTGAAAGGGTATGACCTTTGGAGGAAACAGGGTTTCTTCCTGCGGGTGGGGGGAGATAAAGGCACAGGGATGGAGATGGAGTCCAGAAAAGAAGGCTGAGGGAGCTTTGTGTAGGACGCCCTGACCACACAGGAATGGCGGAAGGAGCAGGTGGCACATCACAGACCACAGAAGTAAGTATGCCAAGTGCGAGGGCAAGCGTGTTCCTGGCCCATGGACAGGCCATTCTCTCAGCATTGCCCCTACAAAATATCCCTCTTAACGGGGGTCACAATGTCCTGGTGACCTTGCTCATTGCCCCAGCACTTAGCAAGTGGCTATGTGGATGTGAGTGAGGAGACAGAACAACTGCCCATGAGAATGGTCAAGAATTCCAAGGCCCCTGAGAACAGGAGAATACACAGTTGTTTGAAGCATCTATTTATGTTAGGAAATTCATTCAACCATCCCTTCCTTCCTTCCTTCCTTCCTTCCTTCCTTCCTTCCTCCATCCATCTGTCCCTCCCTCCACCCACCCATACATCCATCCATCCATCTGTCCATTCACCCATCCTCCCTCCATTCACTCATACGTCCATCCATTCATCCACCCACCACCCACCACCCACCCATCCATTCATCCAATCCATCAATCCAATGCAATCTGCCTAGCCCCCGCCCATGTTCTCAGGAGAGGGAAGGGGGCTGAGGAGGGCCACCGGATTTCATCCATTCCTGTTCTCCTGCCCCTGGAATAAGATGAACCCCATCTGCCTTTCATTTTCATTATATCTTTCCTTCAAAATCCTCAAAGTATTTCCCAAAGCTTAGACCCATAACATCTAAAGTGGAAACTGAAAGGGTGAAACTAGAAAATGACAAATTCAGTTCCCAACAGGCAAACTGCATCCTAGAACTAAAGTTCTAGGGGATTTTCATATTTTTGGTTTTGTTCCCCGCCCCTGTGGAGGGAAGTAGACCCCCAAAACCAAACTTTCCCAGAGAAGGTCAAATCTGCTACTAGTCCTTATGTGTGTTTGCATGTGTCTCCATATGAGACAGAAAGAAAGAGAGATACAGAGAGACAGAGAAGTTCCTTCAGGAGAGCCCTCTCTGTTACTAAAATATGCAGTGTAGCACCCATTCAAGAGCCAGACACACTATCCATCTACCCCTTAACTGGACTTCTGGTAAATCTCAGAGCACCAGGAGGTACACCAGGATGTCCTGTGGGCACCCAAATCTCAGCATGTCGCAGACCAAGCTTGTCATCCTCCCCTATAAACTGCTCCTCTTCCTGTGTTTCTTGTTCAGCTCATGAGATCACCCAGTCACTAAAGGCCCTGCTTTGGGCCCCAACCATCAGAGGGTCCCCCTCTACCCTTTCCCCAGCCGTGCCCTCCCAAAGCAGAGAGGAGTCTGCAGGCCCAGGAAATATGTCCACCCAGAACCCACACTCTTCCCCTTCTACACTTCACCCTGGGTACCTGGGATCCTGAAATTCCCTAATATTATGCTTGCCCTGAGCCTGCTTCCAGGACTTGTATGGGCACCTTCCCCAGGTAGTCCTCCCAAGGACAGACAACACTGCCAACATGTGCAAACACAGGCCCACGGCAGCCAAGAGGTGGCTGCTGTAGAGCTAGCACAGATGTGGAGGCTGGGGTATCTACATGTGTGTGCATAAGACCCCCTGCAGGGCCAATTAGAGACAGAGGGATGAGTAGAGAAAGGGGTCAGGCCACTGGGGACATCTCAATTTTTGCTCCTTCACTGAGCCCACAAAGTTAGGGACAGGCCTGGATTCTGCCTCCAAAACATCTCCCAGGTGCCCATTCTCCCAGTTCTGGTTGTCCTGGTATAAAACCTTCACCACTAGACTTCCTGGCTTCCCCTAGCATCCCCCACCTCTTCCTGGGACCTGTGCTGGTCGGTGTCTGAATTGTCTTCTTAAAGGACAAAACTGGTCAGATCCTGCCTTCATCCTCCACCCAACCCATGGCTAAAGCTTCTTACTTAGCATGGAAACAAACCCACCTGTTGTCCGCTAGTTCCATCTCCTTTTTCTCTGCACCCACATGCAGGGCTCAGACCACTCCAGACTCCATGTCCCTGCCACACCCCTGCCCTGAGAAATGCCAGCACTCAGGCTGCCCTCCACACTCTCCCCTTGCCAAACATTCCAGTGCCGAGTTCTAATTCAACAGTCTCCTCCTTTTTGAGGCCTCCTGCACTCCAGGGCTTCCCAGGAAAATTTCAGTAGGTGGCTCCTCCCTCTGGGCCTGCAGTCTGCATCGGGAGGCATTTCTGACTGTTCTGAGGTCTGATTCTGTGTCTACCCGTCCCTCTGCATTGTGAGCCCTTCAAGGGGGAGGTCGTGGCTTCATCTCTGCATCCCCGCACTGTGTGCAGCATAGGAAGGGGCAGCAAGAATGAAGAAGACATCAGAGGCCAAGAGACCTCAAGAAGCATCTCTGGGCCATCACAGAAGCCAGCAGTATAAAACCTTCCAGTCACAACTATTTCTGAAACCTTTGGAAAAGCCTGTCTTGGCCCTCAAACACAGAGTCCAGCTGGGCAACAAAAGCAAACACTAATAAAGCATTCACCATGTGCCAGGCTGTGCCTATATTAACACTGTAATCTGCACAAAAACCTTACAATTATGCCCATTTCACCAACGAGGAAACGGAGGCACAGAGAGGTTACACAACTTGCCCAAGGCCACACAGAGTGGGGAAGAGTCAGGATCTGACCCAGGCAGTTTGGATCCAAAGTCCATTATCTGTTCTACTATGGGATACCACTGACAGTAGCACAAAAGGAAGGAACGGAGAGACAGGGAGGGAGGGAGGGAGGGATGCAGGGAAGGAGGGAGGAGGCAGGAGTCTGTTTTGATCCCTCTTTATCAGAGATTAGTGGGAAATTCTCCAAGCAAGGGCTCCTCTGATTTTTTTCATCTGCTAATTCCATGTACACCAAATACTGGTTTTTAAAGAATCAGAAGAGCTGACGGTTCCTCTGTGCCAAACTATGGCCTTAAACGCTTGAGCTCCTTACTGCTCACAACAGCCCCATGACTGGGATACTACCGACCTCCTCATTTCACAGATGGGGACACTAAGGCCCTGAGGAACAAAGCCACACACCCAGTGACAGACCCAGTAGACAGCACAGGGGCACTCACAGCTGTACCCTCAGCCCCAGGTCTTACTCTTGACATTTATTTTTCATCTTTTTTGGTTGCTGTGCACTATTTCTCTGGGAAAGGTACAGGTTTTCATGCAAAAAAAAAAAAAAAAGGCTAATAAGAAATCAAAGTATATTATCAGCATTATTCACTAACAAGGGAAATTTTCCCTCTTCCTTGAACCTGCAATGTAGGTGGGAAGAAGCCACAAGCAAGGCTGAGCTTCAGCCATGGTCTTGGCCGGGACGTCCATCCACAGCTCCAGGCAGGGCGGGAGCGTCCAGCCCGGCTCTGTCCACAGCTATGACAGAGCCGAGCCACAGCCTCCGCGTCTGACTCTTGCTGCCACCCTGTGACAAACCGCAGCAATCGCAGGTGGGAAACACAGGGCCGATGAGCTGGGTGGGAAGAGGGCCCCGGGACACTGATACCCCTGGGAATCCCTCAGGGTCTCCCCCAAGGGACTTTCTGAGTGTGGGCAGCTCAGCAAGAAAGTTCCACGGTAGCTTCCATAGGCCCTGCTGGATGCATGAAGGGCGCTGTGGTTCATGGAGCTCACTCGTGAAAGGGGACGCACTAGGGCTAGGCCATTCTCCCTTTCCCCACATTCCTGGGTCAGCCCATGGAATAGGAACAGGAGCCAACCACTACATTCTCCAGCCTCACTCTCCCTACAGAGGAAGAGGGAGAGTGTGGACACAAACACTGCTCCCCTGCCACTGGGCCTTTGTGGGAGGCAGCCAGGACTGGGGAGACCTAGCTGCTCACCTGGAGCTGAGCCTCCTGCTCTCCTAGCAGTGGGAAAGAGAGAGACATCATCCCCAGAAGGTCTGCCTTCATCCCCACGACCCCTGGGTGTACCAGGCCAGACTCGCACCAGGCCCTGTGCTGGGGAACTAGAGGCCAAGGTCACCTACAGCACAGTGGAAGACACAAACTGGAAGCAAGGAAGCCAACACATCCATAACACAGTCACACCCAGAGACCAGCACCATCAAGAAAGTCCCAGGGGTAGCAGTGCTGGAGGCAGGGCTCAGGGCTGGGATTTAACACCAGGTCAAGTGCAGGAGTCAGGCTGCAGGACTGTGGATGGCAGAAGAAAGGGCTGTCCCATTCTGAACAGAGGCTGATTTAAACAGTAAGAAGAAGAAGAAGAATAGAAGTTCTAGAAATGAAAAATATAATAGAGGTTAAAAAAAAATAGAAACAAGTAAAACAATGAGATTAGACCCAGCTGAAGAGAGAATGGGTGAAAAGGAAGACAAACTGATGAAATCACTCTGCAGTGTGGAAAGATAAAGAGAAAATATGAAAGAGATATTAAGTGACATGGAGGTTAAAATAAGAAGCTCCAACATCCATCCAGAAGGAGAGAAGAGAGGGAATGATGAAGCAATATTGAAAAAGATAAAAGTGGAGAATCTTCCCTAATTGAAAGCAGACAGGGGTCTTCCTATGGAAAAGATGCCTGTTGGTCTGTTTCACTCGGTCAAACTCAGGCAGTTACTGGATGCTGTGCCCTGCACTGGGTGGTGAGGATGCCCAGTGCCAGAGAAGGGCACAGAGAGACCCTGCCTGGAGGGGTCTCATCTCTGAGCCTAGAGCCCAGAGCCCCTCAGGGCCCCAGGGACATGCACTGCAGGACTAGACTCTGCTGTTTATAACCAGCCTGGCATTCAGAACACACCTGGAATTGCTCCTCTTCTTTCTTACACATTTTAGTGGTATTGAATAGCTGAGAGGGGCAATTCCCTAAAAGAAAAAATGTAATTATTTACAGTATCAAGAGCCCCCTGTTTTTCAAGCTAGCAGTAAACAGCTTCTAGTTTGGCATCCAGACTCCAGAAATCCACGTCTTAGTATCCAGGGTGCTTTCATTATCAAAATGCAATGCCCTGGCATCCTGACATTGTTCACAGCGCCAGTTCACATTTGTAAATATCTCCATTTACTCTGGGGTTTAGACACTGTTACATAATTGGCAACTTACCTCATTTTAATTAGCCGTTGTTAATTCCTATTATTACTGTTACCCTTAATTTATTTGACTGCTAAAACGACTGCATTTGTGAGCTTAAGGAGGCAGCTTGCTCTCCCCTTGCCAACATTTAGATCATGTTCTATCTTTTTAAAGACAATCTTTTAGGGTAGAAGCCAATCTAAAATCTCAGACTCTTCTGGAGATCCTATAAGCAGATACTTAAGGTGAAGCCTGACACCCTAACACCTCTCTCTAAACCACACAGACAGTAGCTAAAACAAACACGCAACTGATCTCTAGAATATATTGAAGTTCTATTTCTATGAATGTAGTAGTTTTTAAAATGAATTAAATTCCTATAGTCTTAAAGCCTGAAGGTTGGAATAAACAGTAAAAATAATAAAAATAGCATTTGCCATTATTGAGTCCTTACTGTGTATTCAAGTCTAAGCCCATGACATATATTATTTCACTTAACCCTCAAAATAACCCCAAGAAATGGATATTATTTTTCCTTTAGCAAACTAAAACTCAGATGAGTTAATTGCTCAAGTCCACACAGCTAGTAAGCAGCAAAGCCAGTATCTGAACCCAGGTATGCCTGGCTCCAGAGCCTGGCTTTGAGCCCCATGTTCACTGTCACACACATCTAAGGAAGAGTAAGGGCCATTTAGTCCAAACCTGTCTGGTCCTCCAAGTAAGCCTGTGCCAGACACAGAGCTGGATGCTACAAGACAAACAAGGAGAAATGTCCACACACATGCATGCATGTGCACACACACACAGGGCAGCAAGAATGGAGAGCTCTAATAACATTCACATTGCTTGGCACAGTGACTCCCCTTCTAAGGACTGCTCTGAGGGGCATAATTAGGAATGGAACCTACAGAGACGGATGAAGATATTCATCAAAGCACTGTTTACATGGGCGGGGGGGAAACCTAGGCAACAACCTGTTTGTTCCACAATGGGAGAAGGTGACACAGCCACACGACCTCCCCGGGGTGAAATGTTTTGTGGCCAGAAAACAAATCATTTTGAAGAATATTAAAACAATAAGGGATATGTTCATGAAATAAAGTTAGGAGGAAAGAAGCAAAATAACTTTATATCTGCAGTCTGATTTCAATTTTATGCACCCTGAAAGAAATACTGCAAAATTTTAATTTGGATATTCTTACAGCATAAGATTAGGAATTTTTTTTCTCTTTGATCATCTGGTACTTTCCAATTTTTCCAAGAAGAAGATGAATTTTATTTATCATAGAAAAAAAGTTATTTTATATGTAGTCCCTATACTGCCTGAATCTGCTCTAAAATACCTTGCCATTATAAAATAGTTGGTACAATATGATCCTATTTATGTAAAGTAAATATACATATATGCACATATATATATATACATATGCAAAGGAAGAAAGACTGGAAGAAATACACCTAAATATTAACAATGATCAGGCCAGGATAATGGGATAGCAGTTTGCATTTACTTGTTTTTCATTTATTTGTAAAATTTCCAAAATTTTCCATAATGAATAGATAACACTTTGAAATTTAAAAAGCCATAAGTTTATCACATTTATTGTTTCTTCCAAGTGGTCATCCAGCATCTGTGCGTGAACACAAGGAAATTCTTTTTTCTGGCACTTCTGAAGCCCACGCAGTCGCACAAGGAATCCACACCTGTAATAATGAAGTTGGCGTTTCTGTTGAGGGGAACTCACCTATATGACAACTTGGACTGGCCTGGGAGCTTCTTCAATCCTGGGAAGAAAAGCAACTAGGAAAAAAGAATTTGGCCAGACCCAAGCAGGGCTGCTGGCACACCCAATGCATGCATCACTGTGCTGAAAGCACGTGATCTGAGGACTGCTCTGGTCTGGGGTCAGAGGAGGCTGGCAAAGGGGATGAGCTTCAGCTAAGGCCTGAGGGATGGCAGGAATTAATATGACAGAGCAGTGGGGGAGTAGATCCTGGACCCTTGGTGATGCTTCCTACTTCCTGGGTTGGGAACAAATTCTGGAGCACAGAAATCTAGACATGAACCTGCTTTTCACTGTACTTGAAGGACCAGCGTTAGCTAGTTACTTCTTTATCACTCAGAGTTGTTATATTTGTGCACACTCTGGGAGGGGGATGCCTTATACCTGTCACCAACTAGCACAATCATTTTCACACGTACAACTCCACAAATGCAGGCCACGCGAGGAAGGAAGTAGAGCATAGTGGTTACAGACACAAACACTGGAGTCAAAATGCCTGCTCTAGAATCCTGGCTCTATCACTGCCTAGCCAGGTGACTTTGGGAAGATTAATTTACATAGTCTGTGCCTCCATTTCTGCATCAGTCAAAGATGGATAATAATAGAGTAGCTTGCTCCTAGGGTTGTTGCGAGGATTAAATGCGTTAACACGTATTAAGTATTTTGACTGCTGTCTGGCTTGTGGTAAATGTTCAACAAGTAGTGGTATGCTGTCATTATCGTCATCAGGCTCTGCCCCAGGGAGCCTCAAGGAAAACAAAGATGTGAAAGACAACAGGGCTTCAAGAAGCTTGTGGAGCTGAGGGAAGGGCCTAAGGATAGTACAGCAATAATTAGAAACTAAGGTCAACTATTAATATAATGACCACAAGTGAGGTGCAAAAGGCCAAAGAGGGTGAGATTGGAAAAGGCTTCGTGAAGCCAGCAGCAACTGAAGGCCCAGCACTGGCATAACAGGAACTTAAAGGCTCTTTGCTGAACTAAAGAGTTAGGCTGGGAAGACTGGGAATTCAACAAGCTGCTACACAGGGGCAAGGGCGAGAGTCTGGGGCAATAGAAACAAGATAACCAAGGCCAAGAAGAAAGTATGGGATGAGTTCCTGGGACCCAGAACTCAGGCAAGGAGCATCAGGTGGAGCAGTGACAGTGAGCCCAGGCCAGGATGGGTAAGGAAGCAACACAAAGGGTCCAGGGTCCCCTCTTACACCTCTCTGTCATATTAATTCCTGCCATCCCTCAGGTCTCAGCTGATGCTCCTCCCCTTGGCAAGTCTCCTCTGACCCCAGACCAGAGCAGATCCACAGGCTGTCACGTGCTATCAGTATTCCTTCATGGTCCCGCAGGGAGACTAGCACACGTTAGTCTAATTCTTTGAGAAAGGCCCGATTCTCATATTAGATTGTAATCTCCATGAGGGTGCAGTCTTATTTTGCTTGTCCTTTTATCCCCAGAGCCAGCACAATACCTGGCACAGAGCAGCAAGATACAAAAGTGTTTGTTGAATAAATGAATGAATGAAGAAATGAATCATCAAATTCAGACTTTCTTGTGCTCCTGCCGGGGACCAGCCGTGGTCCGAGGCAGCGACGTTCTCTCTGGAGATGCTCTCCACCTCCTCCCTACATGTGAAACGGAGAAACGGAGAAGAATGTGTTACTGATGTATTTTGGCATCCTGGACTAAAAGCTGCTACACAAGAAGCAAAGTATTAATCGCCATCATCTCTCAAATTTATACCGCACCGTTCAGGGGCTGAATCCAAGGACTTTCTAAAAGAGAACAGGAAGTGTTCCTCTTCACACTTCAGCCCCTCTGCCTCTCCTTCTCTTCCTCTCTGAACCTAGCAGTCCTGCCTACAAAACAGGGTCTGAGAAAGAGGATGAACAGGGCGCTTCATAGCCCCTGCCTTGGGAGAATGAGGGGTTTTGACGGGTGGGTTGGGAGGTATAAATTGCCATCACTAGAAACAAGAGAAAGATGATACATACATGCATAGCTCAACAGGAAGGGCTTTCCCCTACCAAGTCCCAGAAAAAGCACCTCATATGGGGCCTTGGGCATGGGTTGTTTCAACTTCCTAGAGGGAATTTGTGGTTAATTCAGAACACAAGCGCTTTTAGGGAGCTTTTTCCCAAAAGAGAGAAGGGTTTCCAGTACATCATCTCACCCAAGAATGAGAACTGACCAACTAATTAGTTCCTAAACAACCATGAGGCCACATCTAATATGACACATCTTCTCAGCATGCAGGTGGGCATGTTCACATACACACACACACACACACACTTCACCTGCAGATGGCAGGGGACAGATGGTGTTGCTCTTGGGAATTTAGGTAACACTGCAGAGAGGCACCAACGAGCCCCCACTAGCTAAGGGTCTTGGCTGAGGACAGGGCGGAGCTTTGTTCCTATGCTTATAATCTCACCCACCTCTCTGAGCCTCAGTTTCCTCAGCTGGTAAAGCTCATTCACTCTCCACCCTCACTCATTCATTTATTTCATATAAATGAGAGACTATTACAGGGGCCAAAAATAGAGCCATGAACCAGCCCGACGAAGGTTCCTGCTCTGGGGAGCTGACACTGTCCGGATGAGGCAATGCCACTGGCCTCAGGGGGTGAGTGTATAACTCAAAGACGGCGAGAATTAAAACAATGGTTGCTGCCCCTCACTGGATCCCTACCACTGCCAGACACTGAGATAAATTTTATGTTCATGATCTAATTTAATCCTCACTACAGGCCAATGAGAGAGGGACCATTTAAAGAAGAGGAAAATGAGAAATGGAGAGGCTAAGAAACTGTTCATAGCCACGCACTACCCGCTGACGGAGCCAGGGTTCACACCCACAGCCAGCTTCCAGTCCCAGGAACCTCGCCCCTCAGCCCCACTGCTCATGTCCGGCCCACACAGCCAGTGTTCCCGAGATGTGCACGCCTGAGCCACCCGGGTTACAGCTCAGCCTTCCCTGCCCTGCGAGACCTCAGCTCTCCTTCCCCAGCTCCAGCCTGGGCTGTGAACACAGCACACTTGTTGAATGAATGCCGCCTTTGTAATTTGGCAGTTTAAAGCAATTAACGTCATTTAGTCAGGCGTGTTATTAAGTCAACATTCAAGGGAGGGTGGATCAGGGGAAGTGAATATACCAGGTTATATAAATACCAATTTACTCACTGTCTAAAATGTCACAGAACTTCATCATATGTCAAATATTTTAGTCCCTTTTATTTTTGCCTTTTACATTCAAAGATGACTCCATACCCATATACAACACTAAGAACAAGTCTGTGGTGCAAGGACTCCTGGGAGATAATGTTAGCAAAAATGTAGAGAAGAATTTACCAACACAGTATGTCATTTCTGCCTCCTCTGACATCAGTGCGACTTTAATCTACTCTTGACCATTCAGCCAAGTCTTCCTTGTTGTCTGCAGGGTTTGTGCTGGTGTGAGTCCACTGCCTCTGCCACACTGCACCCTGAAGTAGGGCCAGTAGCTTCTCCATACCTCCCTCTCCTACAGCAGACACCTGATGCAGACAGGTGCAGGGCAACAGATGTTGATAGGACAGATAGACATTGGGGCAAAATGAAAAGAAGAAGGAGCCAGAACCAAGTGCCACCCATCTCACAGTGGAGCACACTGGGACATGAGGCTGAGTCTGCTGTCCCTGGGAACTGTACTGACTCTCAGCACTGAGGGACCTTTGAGCTCTATCACGTGCAGGCCCAGGGAGAAGCAGTGAGCTGCTCCAGGTCCCTGAGCTCAGTGGTATCAGGCCAGAGCTAGAACCTGCACCTTCAGACCCCTACGCCAGGGACCTGCTCTCTCTAGCCTGGTGACTCTCTGGTCCAGCCACATCACGCCCAAATAACCAAAAGAAAGGGGAACCAAACTGAGAAAACCCCAGAACCAGATGGTAAGAAGAGAAATGGATGGAAGATGACAAAATTAATCTCCAGAAAACAAAAAACAGACAAATGTGAACATAATAGTCACATTTGTATCTGGGAAGTGGTGGCCCTCCACCTGGCTCTTCCATCGCTAATGTCGTGATCTTGGGCCCAGTTTCCTCAAATGCAGCATGAGGATGGAACACGAATCATGGGCTAGTTGCGAGGATTAACTTAAACTTAAAGGATCGCTTCATGCACTTGCTCATTCACCAAACTCTGGTAAGGCATCTCCTCGGGCCATGTCCTGGCATGCCAAGAAGGACAAGGCATCGTTCCTAGCCTCAGAAAGACGACCCTTGGTCAGAGAAGGAGCTGTGAAAACAAATAATTGCCCAGCAGACACAATAACAAATACCAGATGCAGTGGGTGCTCTAAGAAGGAGGCAGCCAATATAACATAGATGCAAAAACACTTTGTGAATTCTGTAAGTGCTAAGCAAAATACCAGATGCTCTGAAAACCACTGCTCGCCCTAGGTTTCCCTAACTTCCCTCTCCCACTCTCCTCCCTTTCTCTCACATTTCCTCCCCATTGCTCCCCGTCATGCTGCCCCCAAATTGCCTCTACCTGGGCATTACACATAGTAGTGCCCAGTGTAACACTCAGGACCAACTAAGGTGGCTGGCAACAGGAAGAGGTAAATGCAAACACAGTTAAGAGTATAGGCTTCGCGTTCAGACAGCCCTGGGTTAAAGAATCAAGGCCACCACTTATTAGCTATATGACCCTGGGTAAGTCACATCACCTGCACTTAAGTGTCCTCCTCTAGGAAGTGATGCCATCAGAGTATCTATGTCATGCGATTGTTGAGAAGATGAAATGAAATGTATACAGAGAGCGTAGCACTGTGACTGGATAAGCATTGGCTATCACCACCTATCATTATCATCATTAAAACCCAGCTTTAGTCTCAAAGATCAATGCTACACCTCCCAAAACAAAATTGAACTAGCCTGCAATTCATCCTGGTAACAGTTAGAGCACTGTTTTCTAAACACATTTATTAGGTTGTGAAATCAATTTATTGGTCAGAGCCAGCCTTCTAAAATGAGTAGAACAATCTACGACAATACAATAACAGAGTAAGGTAGAATACTGTAGAACAGAGTCTACTCGAGTTGAGTGGAATAGAATAGAATACAATAGAATAGAGTACAAAATACCAGATTGCACCACAAAGAATAAGGCTAAGTAATGTTTCACGAAACTTGTGTTTCACATGTAAGGCTGTGTGTAACGGGTTGCAAGGAAATATGTATTTCTTACTGCAGACCACAGTCAAAAAAGTCTGAAAAGCAGTCACTTAGAAAAAACAGTTTTGTGTCCAACAGGCCCCTGAGGGAGCAATTCTTGCACCAGGGAGATTAGGAGAAGGCTTTTATGGGAAGCAGATGGTGTCTTTCATACTGATGTTCACTAAACAATTTTCTGTTAAAGGGCTAGTAACCACAGGTATCAGTAACCTATTTGGTAAGAAGAAAAGCCATTGGTGACAGGTCAACAAATTTCTCTCCATCTCACATATTGGCCACTTCAACTGTGCTCTGTGATTTCTAAATAAACTGCTTCTTCAACAATCAGACATGCATCTGGATACCTATTGACTTAAAAGATAACATGTCTGACTTGTTCCAATCCTGCCATCCACACTGAGGAAGGCTGGACCTGATGCCAGCTCATGTTTCTGACCTGGTTCAGTGTTAGAGCAGCCCCAGCCTCTGGCACAGAACAACACAGACCCCATGCACACAGATATGTACCAAACCACAGTGGGAAGATGTGCACAGGCCAGAAGGGAAGGGAGGGAATGTCTTGGTCTCTTTAGGGGAAGCCAGAAGCCTTCCCAGAGGTGAGATGTAGACACATCTCTCAAAGCGTGGTCCATGGATCACCAAATCAGAATCGCCTGAGATGTTTGTTAGCATACAGATTCCTGGGCCCTGCGCCAAGCTTACTGAGTTAGAGTCTCTTGGGGTAGACCCCTGAAATAATGCATTTTAACAAGCTCCCCAGGTGACATTTCTGCCTGCTAAAGCCTGAGATCCTATAGAATCAGGGTTCAGCAGCCAGACAAGGGCAACAGAGTCAGCAGTGTAGACAGAGCAAGGACATGGGCACAGACATAGGCTTCACATGGCCGGATGCATGTGGGGATGCAAGCAGTGTGCTGTCACTAGAGCACTCAGGGTAAGGACGGGAAAGGTGGCTGCCACAGCAAAGGGATTTGGGCGCCCAACACAGCTCTGCACACCTCATTGAGTATTCAATGGATGTTTGTTGAAGCAGGAAGGAAGGAAGTGAGGGAAGGAAGGAAGGAAGAAAATAAGTCCAACATTTGGCCAAAAGCAAATGTATTCTTGTGAGTCTGTTAAGATAGCTAATATCACTATATTCTACTCTAAATGAAGCATTTGGTCATTTGAACCTCTATTGTAGAAAAGGGGAAGGTTGGAGGCCTCAGGTTTCCAGATGGGTTATTAGCACTGAATAAACACTTGACTAATTATTCTGTCTCCTACTGGCTTCACTTTTATAGATAGTGTTAATAAGGGGAATACTCCCTTATAAAACATTACGACAAAATATTTTGGCTGTTAGAAAGAGATACTTTGAGGGAACACTTTCTCAGGGTGAAATTCAGGCTTAAATGGAATTTAATCAGAGGAGAAGTTGCAAATACACCCTCTTGCAAAGGCAACTAGAGCAGATTTGCAGTGGAGCCCAGCCAGGGGCTTTGAAAGGCATGGGATGGGGAGCAGACAGGTCATAGGGCCCGGGGCTGCCTCTCTGTCCCCCAAGAAACCCATTGTGGGACCTGCAAGATTTCCTTCCCTCTGTGGTCTCAACACCCTGACACCTGAGCAAGGGCCAGGGGCTGGGAGTCAGGACTGCAAAATTCAGGGCCTGGCCCATTCCTGACTCACTGTGAGACCTGGGGCACATCGCTGAGCGCCACACACTCGCAGCTGGAGGAGCTACTTCTCACGATCTGCCCCTGTCCCTGAAGCCTTCTCATTCCTTTCAAACAAGTAAGTCAGGCTCAGCAGGACGGCAGAAGGTGGGCATCAGATCCCGCTCACTGCAGGACCACACGGGTGCCCTGCTGAGCAGGAGTCACGCCCCAGTGGGAAGATGGATGCAAGACTCCTCTGAAAGCCTAAAACACAATACAGTACTATGTTGGGTCCTGATATCTGGGGGCAGCAAAGGTTGGAGCGAAATGTCTTTTGGGAAAACCACCCCCCATTAAATCCATATAATTCCCACTTCCCGGAAGCTTCCCCCCCGCCTCGCCCCCATCTCAGAGGGGCTGCACTTGGTGCAGGCTCTCGGAACATCCTTGGGCTGGATCTGGAGACAAGAACAGGCGATTGTATCTGCAGGACACAAATGCAAATAAAAATAACCCAAACCCGCTTTTCAGCCTCTCACAAGGATTTGCTCCTGCGTGAAGGTGCCGACACAGCCCATGCAGGGTGCAGCTGTATGGTCACCCCAGGAACAGTCTGTGGATGCTGCAGGTATGTTGCAGTGGGCAGAGGAGATGCAGCTCCCAGTAGCCTACAATGCACAGACTCAGAAATCCAGTCCCAGAGATGTAAACAAATAAATAAAAGGAAGCCCCTCACTGAGAAGGGGAGATCACACTCAGCAAACACCACATACACATCTTGCTGCTGGCAGAGCCTCAGAGAAGGCCAGGTGAAGTGCACCCCCATGTAAAGGTAAAGGAAACAGAAATTAAAATTTACATTTCTCCCCAATATCACTGGGAATGTGGTGTTCAAGTGCTTTATGGAATTAGCTGCAGCAGCTTCCTAATTGCCTTTGCCGAGTTGCCTCCCCCAGGTTGATGGTGGCGGCTGCGGCGGCCCCATCAGTCTCGCTTGGTGCTCCTCATGCACCCGCCCAGCACTGCGGTGCTCCCGTGGCAGCTGCTCAGCTTGGCGCTGCAGAGGCGCCGGGACCCCTCAGCCCAACTGGTCGCTTCTGGGGGAGACTCAGACCCGCTTCCAGGGTGCTGACCCAGATGGGCAGGGGGCGGGGATGCCTCCCAAGGGAAGGACGGGTCACCCGGCTGGAAGAAGTGAGGACCAGCTAGCTTTGCTGTCTGGCAGTCCCTGCTGGCACTGAAAGGGTTATGGGCAAGGGACCTGCCTGCAGGGCTTCAGGGCTGGATTGCTGTAACTGGAAGGCAGCCCCCACTTTTTGCAGCATCACGCCTGATGCTGGGGCGTTGGAGGGTAAACGGGAAAGGGATATGAGGGAACTAGTGATCTGCCTGTGATCACCAGCGTTCTTATTTCCATCACTTATTTCCTGTGTGCGAGGACAAGGAAAAGGCTGGGCTCTGCTATCACTTCCTTTGTTTACCTGCACATCCATGCCTGCCACACAAACAACCCCAGAAACCCACCCCATAGATAGCTCTGTGCTAAGTGCCAAAGGGGGACCCTCTCCAGATCAGAAAGCACGTCCTGGGGAAATTTAAGGTCTAGCTTACCAGCCTCCTTCTCACCCCTCCCCCTCCCCCCCAAAGGAGATAAGGGGTCTGCAGGATATCACACATCCCCAGATCCCAGACCTGCCAGGGTCTGCCAGGCTCCTTCTGTGCAAAATAAAACTGATCGTAGTGGGTCCAAGGGCTGTGGCCTTCAAGCTAACTGTCAATTGTGCAGAAAAACAGAATTGTGGCTTCCCCAGTAGAAAAAAATAAGCACCAAGAAACATCTAGGAAAGATAGACAAAGAATGGGAATACCAAAAACAGAAGAGCTAAAACTTACTGGGTACCTCCTAGGTGTCCAGTTCTGTGCTAAGACTGCCGCGTGCCTCCACACCTAATCCTCACCATGACTCCATCTTACAGGTAAGCAACCGGAGGCCCCAAAATGAAGCTAAGAAGGGTCCAGCTGGATCTCAAAGCCAGACCCACCTGGTCCCAGGGTCCCAGAGCCCAAGCTGGCTCTTCCACACTATAAAATCACCCATCACCATAATGAGGAACACACAAAAGGACACTTAACCAAATTCAATTAGATTTTCAGAAAGGCATCTTAGAAGTCACAGCTCATGAGGGGAGGGCTGACCCTCAAAGGAAACTATAAGACAAGCAGCATAATCTTGTTATAACAAAATGAAGAAGTACAGAAAGTTAAAGAGAGAACTCGCCGGCCCTCCCCTCACTCCAGCTCTTGCCCCTTTTAAATGCTGTATTATGAAAGCAAATGACAATGCACCAAGCAATACGACTAAGAATTCTACTGGGGAAAAGATTAAGGGCAGGAAAGAAGTTTCCACCAAATGCCCTGATAAGCCAATATCATACTAAGACCAAGGCATGGGACAAATGGCTGGTCCTAGGAAATACCCAAATGCCTTTCCTCTGACCCCCACCCCACCCCACCCCAGGCACCTGAACTGGGATTCACAGGACCCTGGCTCAAAGCCTACCTTTGCCACTTGGAGCCGTGTAGCCTTGGGCAAAGTTTCATTCTCTGTCTCAGTTTCTGCATCTCTAAAACCAAGATGACAACAGAACTTACCTCAGGGGTGGTTGTGAGAAATCAAAGAATGTATTATAAATAAAGCACAAGGCATAAAATACAGATAAAATACCTGCATCATTGTTATTATGGTTATTTCCTAAGAAGCCCCTCTAGGGCTGAGTTGTGGGTAGAGGTCTCCAAACAAAACCTCCAGATGGCCTGATGTTAACTGCCCCCCAAGCAGACAAACTGCTGTCTTTATCAGCCAACACTTCCTAGTATATGGAAGCAACTCCTTGGGAATAATAACAACAACAACACAGCATTCCACCTTTTCTAAACACTTCCTATAAGCCACTTATTGCCAAGCATCCTGCATGCATCTTCTCATTTGGGCCTCTCAAATCTACCTTAAAAGTTAGCACCATTGTACCCATTTAATACATAAGAACACTGAGGCTCAGCAACTGACTTGTCAGGGTTATACGACTAGTCAGCTGTAGCATCTGGATTCAAACCCAGATTAGCCTCACTCGGATTCAGACTCTCAACTCTACACAATTCTGCCTTCCCAAGACCAACACCTCTCTTAAACGCAGATTTTTAAGTCAATCCTCTGATTTCTTTCTAAGTCTATATATTTTTTCTATCATTCATAGGGCATTTGTTTCAAGCAAAAAACTGAAAACCTTGCTGTTCAAGTAGAAAATCCAGCTATGGCTCTATAATTCTGAAATTCCTGTTCTGGGAAATGTGTATTGTTGGCTTTTTTCAAAAGATTAGTGAGCTGTGAGCTCTCTCCTGAGAGGATTACATCTTATTTCAAGGCGACCAGGTGACTCCTGATGTTCTGAAATACTCAAAGTTGGCCACAGATCCTGGGATTTTAATTTAGTTACCAGTATTTATTAACAAAGGGAAATTGCCCAGGTATAAAAAATACACACACATACATACACAAATACCTTTTATTGGTTGCCTAATAGTGATTTGCCTGAAGTGTGCCATCTGAGTTGCTGTGTGAATTCTGTATTATGAAAGCAAATGACAACAGCATTCCAACAGGGGCCCAGGCCAAAGCCAAGAAGAAAGAATATTCAAACTTCAGCAATACCATCCCAGAAGTCAAATGACTATCATTTATGTCAGTGGGGCAAAAGTCTATGCCCACTGAGCTGTCTGTACATGATGCAATCATATTGCACTAATAGATGTTTTGCTAATAATGGAAACCAGTAGGAGGCTGAGAGTAAAGCTGTATGTTATGACTCATGGCCGAAGATTACCTGCATCCAGTGAATTTACTGCCTTCCATGCCTATAGTTCTTTTATAATATTTTCCACCTCTGCCTCAACAAAGTACAATGGAAAAGGTGTTATGGATGATACAGGTACAAAGAACCAGATGCCTGCCCTGTATTTCCAACTTTCACCTTGCTTTGCAAATTACAGTTCAATGTTACAGCAAGAGCAAACTTTAATCCTACAACTGCCCACCTTTCCTGTGCAAGGGACAAAATTAGGAGGATTTGAGAAAGAAAACAAAAAAAAACAAAAAACAAAATGCTATCTCCCTGGGGATGTAATAAACGCTTTTGTCATTGTGCCCCATCACATTAAATGTGCATGATATACACCACCTTAATTTTATGAACTCATCATGGGCTCAAAGTGACAAAAATTCCAGGAGTCTCTCTTGTTCATTAATAATGAAGTGGGACAGTATGAAAGAGAGAACAGCCAGAGAACTAAGGGATTCCCACGTGCCACACATTGTCCTAAATTACCAAAAGCCGGGTATGGTGGCTCACGCCTGTAGTCCCATCTACTTGGAAGGATCACTTGAGCCAGAAGTTCAAATCCAGCCTGGACAACATAGCAAGACCCCATCTCTAAAAATAAACAACAATAATAATAATAATAAACAACTGGAATGCTGTCCAAGAGGGCATTTGGATGAGGGAGTATCAGTAGCTGGCTTCTGAATGTGATCCCACAGCAGGGCAAATGGCTAGGTGTGCTGGGTTCCCCTGGCTGGTGTTAAGGGCCTCACTCTGGGCTGTGGGGCAGAGGTGGCCACTTCCTCATCCTGACCCACTGCCCAGATGGCAGGACGAGGGAGGGAGGAGGTAAGGCAACTCTGAATTCTTAGGTGACAGGTTCCTCTGGGCATCTCCCCCCACCCTCAGGGAGAAGGGAGCTGATCTCAAGGGGAAGAGTACACATCCTTACAGAGGCTGCAGCCACTGTGGCCCTCCTCCTGCTCGAAAGTCCCCCCACCAGGTGCCAGGTCCCATTCATGAACTTGTTCATTCATGAAGCCCACATGTATGTGTGGATCCAGGCCCTACAGATGCTCAGTGAAGGTTACCCGAAGGGCTTTTAGTTGTATGTTGCAACTAACAATGACAACAGCAAGTCACTGGCAGGAGGCTTTGATGTGCCAGGCACTGTGCTAAGTGTTCTGTATAGGTTATCTCATTTCAAATTCATCACGGCCTATAAAACAGAAGGTATTAATCTCCTTTGCCTTGTAAGGATACACGTTCATAAATGTTAAACTTGAGGGTGACTCAGCTAGGAAATGGCAGATCTGGGACTCAGATCCAAGTCCATCTGACTCTAAGGGTGTGTCCTCTCAGCTGTTATCCCGGGCTTTAATTGTTTCTGAATTAATGTCCCAGACGTTATCTCCTTTAATACTCCCAAACACCCATGAGGTAGACAAATGCAGCATTATTCAAACTTTTTTTCAAATAGGAACTGAGGTTGAAAAAGATCACACAAAAACGAGGGAATATAGCACCATGGCCAGGTGTGCAGACTCTGGAAGCCCAGCTCAGTCACCTTGGGGAGGCTGCTTAAGTTCTGCAAGCCTCAAGTTCTAAGTCTGTAAAATGGGGTGAATGGTAGTTCCTGTCTCACTAGGTTGCTGGGAGAACTTAATGGAATGACAAATGTAAAGTGCTTATATCATAGTACCCGGAACACAGAAACTACAGAGTGAATGCTACCTGTTTTTACTATTAGATTAAGCAATTTGCCCAGAGCCACGCAGGAGATGCATACAGAAAAGATAAAAAGATAGATGCCACTGCTGTAGGCCAGTGACCCTTCCTTTAACAACTTAGCATCTCCAAAGATGTGCATGTCTGAAAATGCTCCAAGCTCTCGACCTGTTACTCATAAAATAAGAAAATGATTTCACTGGAGACAGAACAAAGGTGGGCAAAGGAAGCCTCCTAGACTGAATGGGGCCGAGAACATGAGCTACCCAGCAGGAAGGAAAGGAAGCCAAAATGAGGACAGCCTGTCCCACAGGAGGTTTAGCCAGGGCCCTATACTTGGTTTAATGCTCTGCTGTCACCATGCTGAAATTCTTAATAATTCTCAATAATTTTTAAGAAGGGGTTCTGCATTTTGCACCGGGCCCCACAAATTATGTAGCCAGTCCTGGACTCAGCAATTCCTCAGTTTCCAACTGCCTACAAAATTCCAGACACTGGATAAATCCATGCCCAGTGGACTAAATGACTCGGTTCTGCCCTAGTGCCCTGGTTCCCTCTCTCAAACTAGCCTCTCTGGCAGCCCAAGAGGACAAGAACAGTCTTTCCCATCAGAAGGCAGCATCTGGCATGTTCTGTGATAAGCAGCATGCACTTTTATGGGCATGGGCGCACACACACACAGACACACACACACGCTTAATAAGTATAACAGTAACGACAAATGCAAGCCCCGAATATCAACCAGTAGTTGTTTCACCTAAAATGGATAACTTGAGGGTGTTTTGTGAACCCATAGCATTTACAGCCTTGCCTACCTGGCCTTTCCAGATCATTTACATGGATAGCAGCCCTTTTAACCTTGGGAGGGTACTGTTTTCCAACAACAAGTGCCAAAATAAATACTCTGAAGTGCACAAAGTGAAGGAATGGCCATCTATTTCTTGTCAAGAGATGACGCTCTACTCTGCAATACGGCCTTGAAATGTGCACTAATAGTTTGGCTTCTGAGTTGTTTATTTTCATAATCTTGATTTGGAGTAACTGGGAAGCTATGCAACATATAAATTTAATACACCTTATAAATGTAATGCCTTATTTAAATAGCCTTGGAACCAGTGCCCAATGAGTGTTGTTCAAAGCAAATGGAAATTGAAAGTTTACCATTTATTAGAAATGAACTGGACTCTTTTCAAAGTTGTATTTGTAAAATAACTTTCTTTTGAAAAGTAGACATGCTGGCTACACACATAGAAAACCCCTAAAGGCCCCACCTCCCCCTCCCATCCTCCTCCCCCACTCCCCATCTCTAAAAATAAAAAAAATTTTAAAAAGAAAACCCCCAAAACACACCAACTATACAAATGCCTAATATTCCAAGGGTAAGTTGTAGCACAGGCCAGAGGACTGGGCTGTAGAGGGGTCTTTGAGTCCGGCTTTACATTATAGGAACAACAGCCTCAGATGGGGACTGCTGGTCACTAAATACTCAGTAAAATCACAAGAAACGCAGCACCCTCCTCTTCCTCATATCATTTTCTTCCGTTGAAGGAGAAGCTAAGTTTTGTTTAATGGACCAAAGAGAGCTGATAAAGATTCTACCAGTTTTGCCAGAAGCCTGACATTAGGAACTTTTCTTCTCATTGAATGATACACAAAAGCTTTGCTGCAGTCACTCAAGATGAAACATAGGCCATTACATCTCTGGTATAAAAACTGCATTAAAAGCTCATATGCTAATTCATAGGCTGGTATTTTATAACATCTATTTGATTTTTTGCTCAGTCTCAGTCATAGAAGTCAAATCTTAGTGGCCCAGGGAACACACAGTCTGCTAAAATTCTCTGTCTGGAAGGTGCTCCGGGTCTCAACTCGGAAGGCTATTTCAACAAGCACTGTGATTACAAAAGATGTTGGGGGGAGCTCCTGAAACAAATGCTGCTCACTTCTGACAGAGGATGTGTGCTCGAATAAAGAAAAAGCCCATTTGTTGGCATCTATGATGGCAAATCTGGATTAAGGGCAGACCTGAAAAAAGATCCTTTGTGAGAATATACGCTTCTTTAAGTAAGCCCAACACACCAAATAATTTATCGATCAACATAAGTGGGAGCACCGAACACCAACTGAGGATCAATCAGAGACTGAAAAAGGCTAAAATCCCAAACTTGTACTCCCGAGTGCTTCATAATTCAAAGAGAAGGGCCACGTGCGCTGGGGGGTAATGGTTTCGCATTTATTTTACTTTCTTTCATCCTGATACATGGCCATGTCTTCATCAAAAACTTGAAACGCTAACTATGCTTGCCCATGCCCAATGGAATTCATAATTATCAGGTGGTTTGATATTCATGTGTTTGCCTAAAAATCACATTACTATTAGAATTAATTAATTAAAATCAGCATGAGATCACCATACTAATCAATCAAAATTATAACCACATTGTAATAGAAATCTGAAGTTTGCTTCCAACCAGAAAACCATGCCTATATTCTCATTTTCCCTTAATTTTGGCTAGCATCTGTCAATATCCTGAGCAACAGAGGCTGCAGCAGTTCCTAATGAGAGAAAAAGCAAAGCAGAAATATATCTGGGAGAAAATAAATTTTAAGAAAGAGAAAGAGAAGGAAAGAAAGAAAAAGAAACAATGAACAAAAGAGGCTCAGACAAAAACTTAGCAAGTGACCATGTGTGAGCTCACCAAGTGCAGTTAGATATATGCATAAGATGCACGGACTGAATGCTCTCTGATTTACCCTGCTCTGCTATTGTCCTGGTGATTGGGTTAATGAGACCAAGACACTGACAGCCGTGGAAGATTGAAAACTGTCATTTCAGAGATTTTAAGACTTTTAAAAATAATCTGCAGAGGAAAAGTCAAGTAACTTGAAATGATGCTATGAATTAAAGCATCGGCAGCATAGGTGGAATGTATTTATCATTGGGGATGGCAAGTAACTGTGTTTATCCAACAAAAATGTTAGTGAAATAGCGCCTCCCCCATAAAAGCAATCTGAAGTGTCAGGCTTCCCACAGGCAGCACAGCACTGCTACCCAATTCCTGATAAGTGAATACACCTATTTAATTATTTAAAAGTCCATCGATTTCCACATTGATGAAAAGTCATAATTATAAAAATGGCTTAAAGAACCAACCTTTTACTTTGCTGACTCTATCCTGTGGAAAGAGACATCAACTTTATGTATTAAAGCTCGCCTCTCAATAAATAGTTGATAACGCAAAAACCTCGTTGTGCATTCCAAGAAGTGCATGTGTGGTAAGTGCTGCATGAGACGTCCAAGGTAAATGTCAATTCTTTTCTAGCATTATTGGTACAGACACACATTACCTGTATTTCCGCTGTGTATTTATCATCATGATTCTGGAAAATGTAATTGGAACCCTTCATTCCTATGAACATTCGTTCCCTGAATGCAGGTCTAAATGGAATGAAAAACCGAGCTTCTACCGAATTCTCCCTAAGGAGGATGAAATGAGAATCACACCAGTTTAATGCCTTTTATTGTGATTGTCAGAGGTGTAGAGCTCATGAGTTTAACAGCCTATGTTCCCAGACCTACTAGAATGCTTCTCCCTGAGTCCTAAAATATAGGGGTAATGAAACTATGCCTCCCCAAAAGAACCCAAACAAAATGCATTCTTTGGGGAAAATGAAGCAAGATAGAAGCAGCTGAATACTGGCATGAATATGTCAAATAAAAAAGTTAATTAAAAGTCGAAGTGAACGGAAACCCCTCCAGAACCTGCCTGCTTAGGAAGGCAGCATACAGGCACACAGCACCACACCCACACTTTCCTTCCAGGGGCCTGCTATTCTCTAACAACACCTAAAACCTCTCAAGATTAATTCCAACTCCAACATACAAGTCCCACAATCTTCTTCTACTCTATGCTGAAAACAGACAACTTTGCTAAAACAAGGCTTACTGCATTTTATAAAAATCAAAAATATCTTCTTTATAAGGAACTAATAGGCTGCTATTCCTGCGCTCAACAAAGAGAAAAAAAAGAAAAAAATAGAGAAAGTCTGGCATGGAATACATAATACATTATAATAAGCTAAAGTAGTGAAAGCCACGGTATGAAACACGGAAACAACTGATGAAATATTCTTTCTGAAGCCCTGACAATGAGGTACATTGTTAAACGTTTGTGTTTACATTGATAAAGTCAGTAATAATACTGCTACCTCAAATCATATTATCTAATAAAAACATGTACCAAAATGGCAGTTTTCCCAGTCTCCAAACACCTTAAATAGATGGTCAATTATTATTTAACTTATATTCACAATAACTACTTTGTTAAGATTATGCCTTATTGCAAAAATGACTAAACTCCCATTCTAAAAATGAACATACTACATTGATTCACAACATGAAGTGTCAATTAGAGAAACTACATAAAATACATAAAATTATATGGTGGTATACAGTGTACCTTACTTAACTAAAAATCAAGTTTAAATGTCCATGACTTAAAAGTGCAATTACAGTCTATTACGCAACATAGTATTGTCACCTTTGAGTCCCCTTAATACAGTCCTAATGCATTTTCCAACCAAATTTTCTAACTCATTTTGAAAGCATCTTAATTGCTAAGGACACAACAATGTGAGAGAAGGGTGCATAGAGTTTTGACTTAGAGGCGTAATTTCTCAAGCAAATGGCCAGAAACTTGAAAATAAACAAGAGAGGGACAATTATCTCCTTGCTTTTCCAAATGACGTTATGTCTCCTACACTCTGAGCACCTCAGATCTTTTCCTATTCATACTCTGAACTCTCTAAACCAATGTTCTTTGCTAATTTTAAGAATACAGTCACATTTAGTGGTGTAATAGACCAAGACGGCCAAAAGATATCTGAAAAATGCTCCCCAAGTTGTCTAACATGTCCTTCCCATCACTCATGAGAGTCCTTGCCAAGCAATACAAAGCCATGGATATTCCAGGACCCCCATAGCAGACATAGCAGATGATTTCAATCCAAGTGCTAGGGCAGATACCCACCCTGGAACCTAATGCCAAACAACACCACACCTTCCCCTCACATCAGATTACAAAATGCCAGGCAGCAGCAAGAAATGACAATAAAGCCATAAACAGCTGGAAATAATTACACAATTGTCAAGCTACAAACACGACAAAAGCAAAGCAAGGCTACTGAATTCAATATCAGAAAGGATGCTGATGAGAAAGTAAGAGAAGCACTTTAGCTGTGTCCAATTTGCTGTTATAGAGCAGCCAATAATGGGTTGATGGGGTTTTGTGCATGTGTGTACGCAAGTGTGTGTGTTAACTTCAGAAAGAAGGAAAAAACATATTTCATGTGCTCCTACAAAATGTGAGATAAAAGGTACATAAGCACAACCAAAAAAACATTCACAGGCTCTGAAGAGATTCTTTCAGAGTTGCTACAACTACAACGTGCACATGAGAAATATTTCTTTAAAGTTGTACAAAACATTCTCGTCTGTAAAAGCATAAGGAAAATACACAGGCAATGCCACAGTCCGGAACTCTTCACATAAAACATCTGACAAGCGGGCACAATGCCAAAGCAGAATATGGACTGGTCCAGATTAAAAGAATACTAGGGAAAGAGGCAATCCCTATAAGCTCTGAGGTGGGTCACAGGTATGTAAATTATCATCCTCCATAAAAGGCATATCATAACCTCAAGTTTTTATCAATTGCCTATAATTCAATGAACTCCTTCCCAAACAACAGAGTTAAGCAAACCATCTTTCCATGGTTTCAAGGAATATGGCTACTGGCAATTTTTAAGCCAAAATAACTTCTGTCATTCCATTGTGGGCTGACGTTTTATTACGGTATTTGGATTTCAAGTGACAAACTGTTTCATATAATGTCCCCAAAAATGCTACTCTCTGAAGTGGAATGCCATAAATAAAATACGTACTTGGTTACCAGGCAGCATGCATAACACATATGGTACATTGGCCCAAAAAACACATTTAAAAATGCTTAAAAGTTAACTTAACAATTTGAGCTCTTTATACCCATTTTCAGAGAATTATCCCCTAAAGGGCAATTTTATTTTCGATCATCAAGAGAATATTTCGATTCTTAATTTACTAGCTTGAGATTCTTTTAACCCCTCTAATTTCTCCTCCCCATCCCAATTTTTTCTTTATTTCTTGGAGGGGAGAAGGAAGCACCATATATCTCACAATGTAATTTTAAGCATAATGCTGCCTGTTTGAATTAAAATTGATGCAGCTTCTGATAAAAAGCCTAATAATCAATTCTCCATTCACATTACTGTGCAGAATTATATGAACGCAGACCAATTCCTTAAGTTTGTGGACTACTCTCATAGGTTATTACCCCGCGGTGCAGCTGAGTGGAAAGATAACCACATTCATTCTCCTTATCTGTAATGATGTAATGCATCCCAGCCCTGGGTCTAGATGATTGGGGAATAATGGGATTGTACAACTGCAGGGATGACAAACAATAGTGCAGCGTCTTTCTCTGACACTGAACCCCACGCCTCCAGTGCAAGGTGAAAGGCATTCATAAAACAGGCACTGAGTCTGCCCCTCGGATGAAGTTAGCATTTTTTGGCCGAAGGAGCATCTGCTCTCACGCAGAAGCAGCAATACTGACACTGAGAGGAGAGCCATGCAAAAACACTCAGTTCCGAGCCCCAACCAGGACAGTGCGAGTGAGTATCCTGCTTTTCTTTGTGTTTAGAAGCAAGTGTCATCTAAAAATAACCGGTTGGTAGGGAGAAGTCACTGCACAGTACAATGCCAAGAAACCGGGGAATCAGAGACTCCTCTGATAACTGATGCTGCTCGGGGCTCACGTTTGTTTGGAAAACTAAATCTGCCTCCATTTTCTGTGCTGGAAAAATCATCGCTTCCTCCCACCACTGAAACCTTACCTTTTGCAGAAGCTGGGAGCCGGAGTACTTAGCAGCAATGGATTTTATCTCCCCACCAAAAGCTGAGGCCCAGAGCTTCACCCTACAGGGAGAAAGGACACAGGAAAAAATGTAACACCCGCTCACAGTCAACACGCACACACACGCACACATGGGGCTGTGGCTGAAGGAGCAGAGTGACATAACATTAAAGAAAAGAAAAAAAAAAGATAGAAAAAGCGCCTTAGCAGAAAGTGCTAGCACCAAACTGCAGAGCGCAGCGCGGGAGGGGGCCCGAGGAGGGTCACAGAGTTCAGACTGCGCAAAGTCTCCCAGGCTCTCCAAAAAGACAACCGGGTTTCATTTCAGTAATCACCTGAGGACTCGACCATCACCTGGCAAATACTAGTCAGAGGAAATCCACCCATCCCCCGCCCAAAAGAGAAGTGGGATGACTAGATAGCCAAGAGGGCGGTAATTAAGCGGCCCATGGAAGTTGCATTCAGTAAACAGGCTCCAAAGTTGGTGCTGTCACTAGAGGCGAGCATCTCCAGGTCTCACTCGCCAACCTGAGGGAAGGGGTAAGAGGATCCCACCCCAGCCTCGCCGCCCGACGCCGGTCCGGAAAGGCAGGTGCGAGCGGCGAGACCGACGCCCGCGGCAGGTCCTGCCCAGCCGCACCTGCAGGCGTCCAAAACTTGGGCACAGTGGGTCGCGGGCGGCCGAGTCCCCTCCCCGGGCGGCGCAGGACCCGGCACTTACACGGAGAGCGGTATCTGCTGCTCCGAGCGCACCATGTCCCCCAGCGCGGCGTAGAGAAGCGCGGCGGCGAGGAGCGCCGAGGGCCCCCGGGACGCGCGGCGCTGCGAGCCCGGCCCGGCCATGCTGGGCTCCCTCCGACGCGCCGGTGGCGGCGGCGGCGGCGACGGCGACAAGAGCGGCCGCGGGGAGCTGCGCGGAGCGGGCGGTGGGCGAGCGGCTGGGCTGCCTGCTCCGCTCCGCGCCGCCCCGCCTGCCTCTCGCGCGCTGGGCTCACTTGGGGAGCAGAAAAAGGAGCGGGGAGGGGGGGCGGTGGGGAGGAGGAGGGGAGAGGGCTGGGAGGGAGGCGGGAGGGGGAGGAGGCAGGGAGACGCGCCTCTAGCAGCGGCGGCAGCCGGGCCCCGCCTCGGCGGCCCCGGGAGTCCGGCGGGCCGCGGCGGGAGGGCCGGAGGCGCCGTGCGGGCGGGGACTCGCAAACTCCAGTGTCCTTGGCCACGCCGGAGCGCGCCCTGCCCCGCCCGACCCACTGCGGCCGCTGAGTTCTTTACAACTCCGCAGTCCGCCACCGCGGGCTCGACTCCCGTGCTGGCCCCGGGCCGTCCCCGGGCCCTGGTGACCCAAACCAGGGTGGGGGTTGGGGGCGCAGGGGGGAGGCCGATGGCCCGGCGCGGGCTCCGCACTTTGCTGTTGGCGGCTCCGAATGGGAGCCGAGCGCCCAGTGCGCCCTGGGCCGGGCGGCTCTAGGACAGCGGGATCGGGTGCTGCGGAGCTCGGAGGTGGCGCGACCCCCACCCGCGCCGCACAATTTTCCGGAAGGAAGGAAGCCGGGGAAGAAGCAAAAGTCTGAGGAAGTAGCTCGGGCTCGCGGCGGCAGACGGGGTCGCACGTGGGGCAGAGCGGGCTGGGGGTGGGACTGGGGGCTGGGGGACTCTGGCGAGGGCACTGCTGCGTGACCGCCCGCAGCTGCTCCTACGGTCGCGGCACCAACAGGGCAAGGCGCAGAGGGCGGCGCTGCCACCGCGGCGCGGGCGCACGAGCGCGGGGCGCCGAGCATCTTCCCGCGGCGCATCCGCCCCTGGCGCGCCAGAGCTAGGGCCGGGGGCTTCCGAGCAGCTCGCGCTCTAGCCGGCTAGGGCTCGGGATCCGCACGGCTGCGGCGAATGGCGGTGGCCAGGATGTCAAGAGTGGGAGAGGAAGCAAATGCGGCGCCGAGTCGAGCCTGCCCGGCGGACACCCTGGATTTCGGGATAGAAGAGTCCTCCGAGCCCGGAGGGTCACCTGCTCCCAACTCCGGCCCCCACCCCACTGGGCAGCAGGCAGCCGAGCGCCGGCGGAGGCGCGTCTGGCTGCCCGCAGAGGGAGGGCAAGGTGAAAGGAAGCGGGGGAAGCCCCCGGGCGCCCGGGGAGCCAGGCTTCCCTGCGGCCTCTCTCGCCACTGCCTACCCCCGACCGGGCTTTCAGAGCCCCTCGCCCCTGTGAGAGATCGGAGGTGTGACTGGGAACTTTGTGGAGCCCTTGCGCGGGCTGGCGGTAAAGACCGACCCGAGTGAGGCTGAGTCATTCTCCCCGGCCAAGTGCAACTCGGGTGACCCCGGCGAGCCGAACGCTCTTAACGTCGCCGGCTTTCCCTGCGCGCCCACCGCCTGCGTTCTCCTTATTTGCATGCCTTTTTGCAACAGGGGCTTTGCTTTCTGCCAGGTCACCCACCCCTGGCCTCAGCACCATCAGGTTGCAGCGAAGTGAGTAAGGGTGGGCTCCAGCTTCCGCCGAGTGGTGTCGGGCTAGGATTCAGGCCGGCTCTCCTGCCCAGCAGTCCCTGGAAAAAGTTCCCCCAGCAGGTGTGGGGCTTGATCTGAGTTGGCTGCAAAGGAGAAGGTCTACCGCCCAGGGGCTATTGGTGCTTTTTAAGATTGCTGGCAGACTGCGGGCTCCCGTCTCCCACCTCGGGGCGCAGCGCGGGAACAGGCCCCACCCAGGGAGCGCCAGGTGCGCCCCGCCCACGGGCAGTGTCTACAATTCTATGGATGACTCACCGGTTATAATGAATTCTCCCGCCTATGGAAGCATGCCAGCCCTTCCCAAGCCGAGCCAAGTGCGGCCTGACCCCGAGGCAAGTGGTCCGGATGGCTTTGACGCTCAAATTGGGGTTTGGGAGAAAATGTAGCTTTCTGTCAGAACACAGGAGCATTCTTTCTAAACGAATGCACGCGTGAATGCGCGAGGGAGTGCGTACTAACCCTTATTAGTAAGACTTCGTCCGTTACCTCTGTGCTATCTATACCACCCTTCGTGCCTTCACGCATTCATGCAGCCAATAATTCTCAGTCCTCTTCCATTGATAGCTACACTAGGATGTGCTGGGAGGCCAGTAGTGAACAAATCAGACAACCTGCCCGACAGTCTACACAATAGGAGGGAAACGGGCTTTACTCCAAAAGCCATAATGATAAATGCATAATTATACACTTTGACAAGGGATCAACCGTATTCTGTGTCAAGAAAAAGTATCCATGACATCCACACTATTGTTATGCCTATTAACTGTTGGGAAAATTGAGGCACAGCCAAATAATACAGCTTAGTCATATTTAAACAACCACTTGGCTGCCGGACTATATTGAAGGCCACTTGGGCACCAGAGTCATGAAGACATTTCATAATGAAGTCATTATGCTCTGCCAGCCTGACACAGGTAACCTTAAAGTTGTCTCAGGGCAACTAGAGAGTAGCAAGGAGAGGAACCTGGTAGGCCCAGCATGGTGGCTCACACCTGTAATCTCAACATTTTGGGAGGCCAAGATGGGAGGAGCACTTGAGGCCAGGAATTGGAGACCAGTGTGAGCAACATAGTGAGACCCCATCTCTACAAAAAAAATTAGAAAAATCAGCCAGGTGTTGTGGCACGTGCTTGGCAGGCTGAGGCAGGAGGATCGCTTGAGCTCAGCCCAGAAGTTTGAAGCTGCAGTGAGCTATGATGATGCCACTGCACTCCAGCCTAGCTAGGCAACAGAGTGAGACTCCGTCTTAAAAAAAAAAAAAGAGAGAGGAGAGGAGCCTGGGGCACAGGGAGTCACACTCCTGGGAGGATAGCATTTTGGGTGTGTATAACTGTTACACACAGACCATCTTAAGCAAAATATTACAAACATTACATTTAAGATGGATTCTCTTAAACATTGCCTACAATCTCAAAAATAAAAATACTTAAACTATCTGACATTAATAAATTCAGAACTCAAAGTGTCAAAAAGAGTTGGGGTCCTACCTCTTACACACTCTAATATTCTTTCCAGAATCACAAAAACCAGTGCTGAAAGGGATCTCTACGCTATCTAGTCCCACACTTTAGAGGAGGACAATGAGGTCCAGAAGGGTTTAGCCACTTGTCCAAAGACACATAGCCACTTAGAGGTCTCCACTCTGGAGACCCCAGAGCAGTGGTGCTCAGGACAGGAGAGGGCACTGCCCCTGGGGACATTTTGAACAGTTGGAGCTTTTCTGTTTGCATAATGACTGAAGTCCTGGCATTTAGTGGATGGGGGAGGACAGTCCCACACAAAAGAATTGTCCCATGTCCCACAGGATTTTCAAGTGCCCCACTGGACATTCAGGTAGGAGAAAAACCCACTTATAACCCTCTGGATCTAGAACTTAAATCCATTTTATATAGAAATAAAAAGGAGTTTTTACATAGCTTTAATAAATGCTGAATTTTCCAGGAATGCCACTACTATGTAAATAAAGGGAAAGTTGTCTTCTGTTTTATTCAGAATCTTACCAAGAAGTTTTTTGTTTGGTTAGTTGGGGTCTGTTTGTTTGTTTTTTCCATTTTGGAAAATCTCCAACAGCAACTGTGCTCTCAGGTCCTCAGTCACCAACACACATACCTGTATTCATCTGCATTTGGTGTGTGGCATTCACAGTTAGTCTGCACACAGGCACAAGCATGTGATGACTTCATTAGATCTTGCAGTTAATTTTGTACAAGCATTTTACGTAGCGAAATACTTCTTACCTTACGATAAATTACTTTTGTTTTACTTCTCTATGATATTAACAAATAAGGCATCATATAGATTTTTAAAAATTCTGACTTCAAGTAGGTTACATTGTCTCAGAATTTCATATCAGAATAGCAAAGAGGTGTTGAGTCTAACTAGGTAAAGATCTATTGTGAAATGAACACTAGCTAACAGTTTGGGATGCTGCCGATAGGGAAGCAAAAAAGGCAAATGCTTTAACTTTTGACCCAGCAATTCATCTTCTGGGAATTTATCTTACAGTTACCAAATGACTACATATGCAGTTATTCATCACTGCACTATTGCCAAGAGCAGAAGACTGGAAACAACCCAACCAGCTATCAGGTCATGATTGGTTAAAGAAACTAGTGCAATAGAATATTATGCAGCTATTTTTTAAAATGAAGATGCTTTCTACATATGGATGTGAAAAGATCTCTAGGGTATCTTAAAATAATTTTAAAAGCAGTATATATGGTGTGCTACCTTTGTGTAAGAAAGGGGAAAAATAAGAATACACATTGCATTTGCTTAAAGAGATGATGGAAAATACACAAGAAACTACTAGTAGTTATTCTCTGTTGAGAAATTGGGGGAACAGGAATAAGAGATGGGGACAGGAATAAGAGTGACATTTCACTATATCATTTGAAATCATTTTGATATCTGAGCCACGTGAATATATTACTTAGTCAAAGCACTAAGAATACAGATTTTCATAGCTTTTGTAACAGTTCAAATATTGGGCCTGGGCTGCAGGAGAGGGAGCAGACATTAGAGTGAGTGTGAAAGATACTTAAAATCCTTTGTCCACTGCTGAAGTGGTGCTCAATTGCTCAGAGGCCCTGATTCAGGAAGTCCAAGTTGGGGTGGGGGTGGGGAGTGTGGTAATCTATATTTCTAATCAGCTGCTTGGAGGATTCTGATGCCAGCCCAGCGGCTGTGGAGCACTTTTTGCAAGCACAAGGTTTCTCTTACAAGAAGGGTAGTATAGAGCCTGAGGGCAATGTGGACTTTGGGGTCAAACAAACCTAGGTGCAAGTCGTGGCTTACCCTCATCCTATCTGTGAGACATTGGGCAAGTTACCTGACCTCTCTGAATCACCCTTTTCTCAACTGCAAAAGATGGGTAACACAGCCAAACACACAGACATAGGGATGATGAAATGGGAGAATGCAGCTAGGTATTCAACAAACATTACTTATTTCCTTCATCCTGCAAACACAGCAAGCCTTTCTGCACCTGGGGTACTGCTCTGGCTCTTGCTCGGCCTTGGTGTGCCAAAGCCACGTGAAACCATTCCCTCCATCCCCACCTCTGCTGCCTGGCCCAGACCTCTGTCGTTTCATCCCCACACTCCTACAATGGAGTCCTCATGGGTCATGCCTTCTCCTTTTGCCCCCTTCAAATGCATCCTTTCCTCCCACAGTAGCCAGAGCCATCGTTTTAAAAACAAAAATCAGACTAAGCATTCCCCTGCTCAAAATCCTCCAATGGCTTCTGTTTTAAATCAAAATGCAGACCCTTTACCAGGACACTCAAGGTCCTCTCAGCTACCCCTCCAGCCACCTCCCTCCCTCTCTCCCTTGCTCGCTGTGTCCCACCCAGTCTCCTTGGGGTTCCCTGAACAAGCCAGGCTTGTTCCCACCCCAGGCCTTCGCCTGTGCTGTGCCCTCTGCCTGGATCACTCTTCTCCCAGGTTGCCCCATGGCTGTTTCTCACTGAATTTGGGTCTCCACTCAAAAGGCCCTTGTATGGGGAGAACTTTCCTGACCACCCCAGGTAAAATAGAAACACACAGGCGTGCACACCCACCCACCCATACACACCTCTGTGCTCTTCCCTTGCTTTGTTTTTCTTCCCAGCAGGTACCGCTACAGATGTATTTATTTACACTGTGTCTCCCCTGTTGGAGGGGATGTGTCCATCTTCTTCATCATGTGACCACAATGGCTTCAGCAAGGCCTTCAACATCGTGGGGGCTCGATACACATCAACTGAATGGCTGGGAGGTATGTCCGCTTAGAACTCCTTTCTCCAAAGGTCCCTTCTTCCCATTCTTCCTAGACTGTGGCATCCATCTCACCCTAGACATAGAGCCTTTTAAAAACCAGTAGATTTGCCAAGAAAAAGGGAACCAGGGAAACTGTTTCTCTGCAGAAAATCCTCAGTTACATCTCTGTGGGAGGATGCCAGTTGAAGAAAGAAGGAGAGATAAGGAAGACGTCTCAAAAGTTTAAAAACACTGTAAAAACGCCATATTGAAGGCTGGTTTTTTTTAAGCTATCAGAGGAATCTTTACAAAAAAGCATGTAGAGTAGAAGATGGTATGTCTGGAAGTATTAACATGCAAAACATCCAAACGACACAGATGTTCCAAAAGGATGATTCATGTGTGATCACCTGTTTCTAAAATCATGATGTGGCAGGAAAGGAATACCTGGCCATGCTAATGAGCAAGCCAGGGGAGAAGAGGTCATGCCTCAGGGCTGGAATGGATGTCCTGCCAGGAAGAAGTGATACGTGTCTTTAAAGCTGAGAAACATGACCTCATTAGCAGGCCCAGGCCAGGTAGTGTGGCCCTGGCAGTGCCCCCTGACCTCCCTACTATGCATGCATTTGTGACTTTCTCCTTATTAGGTTGTTTTTCACTGATAACAACTATTTTTAAAATACCGAATTTCAATAGTGCAAATATCTATTATATTAATACATTAAAACATTTTGTTAATGGCCATGTTTTGGGGATGTAAGGTATTTAAACTCCAAGAATATTATTAATCAAAAAAGTAAATTGTTTTCTGCTATATTACTTTTGTAATAAAGATAAACATAATAGTTAAAATTTTATATGAAATAACCAGGTTTTGAATATATACGGAGACCTCTGTTTGAAGTCAGTGTTTGGATTATCCACCCTCAACTTCTCACCCCAGGTCAGCTTCCCCAGTGCCATTCGACAACCCCTCACACTATTCAATAGGCTACATTTTAGGCAATAGGCCAATTTTAAAATAAGATAAATAAAAATTACTTAGGTTAGTAAATGATCTATTTAAACACACACACATGCCGAAGGCCAATATAAATTTGGATAAGATTAGCCACTGTTTTTAAGTATTTGTTGTCAATAGTTCTCTCTAAAGTGAACTGTTATATGATAAAGTGACCCCTCATCATATAATAGCCTAATTATTCAAATATTCTAAGTGGTCAAATAAACATGGCCATTTTTCTATAGATCTTTAGTAATCATATATTTAAGGAGAAATGTATGAAGTTAAGGTGTATGGGACCTAATCCAAACTCATTGGAATAATTAAAATTTATTTGACAAACTTGTTCTTTAGGATATGAATCAAAATTACAAAATCATTTCATCAATATTTTGCAAACCCTTTGCAAATTCTAATATTAAGACATTACCATAAGGAAATAATCATAAGCATAAAATATTTAGCTACTAGAATATTTATCATAATATTGTCTATAATATTATAGAATAAACCACTTAACTGCCAAAAAAATGGAATATTGGTTAAATTTATCATGGTTGATTCATGAAATATTATGCTGCTATTAAAAATGATGCTATTAAAAATGGAGCAATTCCTACAGGGTTCATAACCATAAAAAAACACAGTGATCAAAAAAATAATTAATATGTATCTATACAGTAACAATCTAATGCATTAAAATAGTTATTATCAATGAATACATATAAACCACAAAGATTTCTCAAATGTCTCATTTCTGGTTTTTGTTCCTTTTGTGGTTATCATTGTAATTTCAAATAATATTTTATATTTCTACTTTTTAATTTATTTAGTCATAAATTTAACCATCTTTATAATGCCCTTACCAGGTGCAGGTGTGGTTCTAAATGCTAAAGGTGAGAGGGTGTATGAAGCAGTCTTTGCCCTCCTGGAGTTTCCTGTCCAATGTGTTTATTAACTTTATTTTCCCACGCTGAGTTAGCCAGTGTCCTTGGACACTCCACAATGAAAGAGGACTTTCAGATTTCTCACCTGCTCCTTTCTATACTATCTCTACTTCAAATCTGAATGTTTGGTAAATATATAACAATTTTTGCATTGTCAAGGTTTATAATGTTTACGTTTTATTTTATAAGTCAATCTTCCAGGCTTTGTCTACAGATTCATTGTAAAAATTGAGACCCAAAAGCTGCATTTACAAAAACAAACTGTAATGTACTTATTATGCTCTGTCTCTGTGAAGCTGTGAAGGGTGACTAGACCCACAGAGAACACATAGACTTCTGGTATGAACATGGCTCTAATGGGTCAGTCTTTTTTCCTTTGTCAGATAAATCATTAAAAAGCAATGAAGATGTTAAAAAAAAAATCCACAAACTCCATTTTCATCAAAACTCAATAGCAGATACAGACTACAGACTACAAAATACAAGTAAAAGCTGCCCAAAGGAACAGGTGATGCAGAAGCTGCCCTGAGTATGGTAGGACAGAATGACAGAGCACAAGCAGTGAGGGGTCCCAGCATTAGCAGATGCCAGAAATCACAACTGCCCGAGAGTTAAGGCCTCTCCCTAAATGTGGGCACTCTATCTATTGTGGCAACAATGGATACAGGACTAAAGTTGAACACAATTGAATGCAGAAGCCCTGCAGGATCCAGGGTGGTTCCTTGAAGCAAAGGAAATGGTACTATATAAGGAATCACACAGCCATGTTAAATTTAATAGTCTGTCATTATGACAGCAGAAAAGGACAAAGTCTGTGGGTTATGAAGGAAGGCTAGTTCAGCTTGTTCTGTGCCCTCCTACCCATATGCACATACTTGAAGCTCCTGCAAAGTTAGTGATCTAGGAAATCAAGTAATTCAATGATGAGTGAGAAGAGGGAAGGGGAGGAAGAGGGCAAAGGAGGACAAGGAGGGGGAGAAACAACCAGCCCAGCATCAGTACAAAGTCTGTTCTTAAAGAAGTAAAAAGAGGCTGGGCACAGTGGCTCATGCCTGTAATCCTAGCACTTTGGGAGACCAAGGCAGGAGGACTGATTAAGGCCAAGAGTTCAAGACCATCCTGAGCACTAGTGAGACCTCATCTCTACAAAAAAAAAAAAAAAAAAAAAAATTTAACCAGGCATGGTGGCTCACACCTGTAGTCCCAGCTGCTCTGGAGGCTGAGGCAGGAGGATCTCTCAAGCCCCAGAGTTTGAGGTTGCAGTGAGCTATGGCGATGCCACTGCACTGGAGCTCAGGCAACTGAGTGAGCCCTTGTCTCACCAAAAAAAAAAAAGTACAAAAAATAGCAAAACTTACCAAAGAACATAGAACACTCACCAGAAACATTTTGCTATAGAGCAGATAAAAATTATAACCATTTATTTCACCAATTTTAAAAGCATAAGAAGCAATCCTCCTCAACAATGGAAGATCACAACACAGAAATTCAAGAACTCAGAAAAGAGATGATGAGACAACAGGAGGGAATGAAATAGAAGCTTGCAGAATTCTGGAAAGAATTACCAAAAGAAAAAAAAAAGATAAAACCACCAAAGAAATAAAGATAAAATTGGAAAAGCTGCAAGGGAAAAAAAATATTGCAGAAAACAAATTAAGGGACATAGCAAATAGAAATTATAAAAGCATGCAAAATAAAATGGAAATAAAGAGTAAAAATATTAGCTAGAAAATTAGATATTGAAGACAATCCAAGGTGATCCAACATACACATAATTGTAGTCTGCAAAGAAGGAGACCACGACAATGAAAATAAAACAAATATTTAAAGATATAATTCAAGAAAACTTCATAGAAATATAATAAAACTTGAATCTACAGATAGAAAGGGTATATTAGGGAAAAGTTATCTTGAATGGTTAGCCCTGAGATACGTCCTGGAAAAGAAACAGGGTTTTAAAGATAAAGAAAGACTCCTTTGGATAGTTTAGCAAAAGTATCAAGTTGCTTATAAGAGGGAAGATCAGGCTGGCCTCAAGTATCTCCACAATAATATTGAAGGCCAAATGATAATAGAGCAATTCCTACAGGGTTCTTAAGAAAAAAAGTGTGTGTTAAGTATTTTACATCCAACCAAACTGACTTTCTACTGTAAAGGCTACATACAAATAGTGGTGAACAAGGAAAATCTCAGAGAATACACCATACATGAGATCTTCTTACAGAAGCTATCAAAGCACAAATTTCAGCTAAACTGGAGAAAAAATTGCAAAAGGATTGTAGATTGAGTATTGAGCATATTTAACTATAGAACTAAGACCAAACAAATGTGGATTATGGCAACACAACAGAATGTAAATATTATTTGTCCTGGCAATGTAGAAGTAAGGTACTTAAAATATAAAAAGGCAAAGAGAGAAAGAAGTTAGGAGCAAGAGGAGTTGTTGATTGTCATATCTGAAGTAGCTAAGTGTCCAAAGATATCTATCTCTGATCATAATGCAAAACTGAAATCTAAAATCTAAGAGGCTCTTCTACCTGACAAATGTAAAACTCTCAAGTAACCCTTTATAAAATAAGAAATAAAAACATAAATTGCAAGTTTTCTAGGGAATAAAAATATTTTAAAAACCAAATAAAAGGCTATGGGATGTAGCTAAGGCAGTACTGAAAGGAAAATTCATACCTTCAAATGTTTATAGCAATAAAAACAGTAAAATGACAACCAATGAATAGACATCTGACCAAAAAATTTAGAAAAAGAACAACATAAGAAAGCATAAATTAATGACTGGAAACATTATTAAAAATTACAAAGGAAGCATACACACACACACACACAAAAAAACTATAGGCCAATCTCACGGTGATGCAAATCCCCAAATTATATATTAACAAGTAGAATCTAGCAACACATTAAAAGAATAATTCATCATGACCAAGTAGAGTTTATTCAAAAAAATTCAAGAATGTTTCAATAGTAGGAGATCTTTTAACCTAATTTATCATGGTAAGATTAATAGTTTAACAAAGAAAAATAATAAGATCATCTCCATAAATGCAGAAAGACGTTTGTCAAAAATCAGCAACTATTCTTGATTCAAAAAAATACAAACTAATATAGGATTCAAAAAATACTTCCCTAACATAATAACATAAATGTATCTCAGCCTGAAATGCTTAATGAGGAAACACCAGAAGCATTCTGATCAAAATCCGTATAAGACAAGAATGCCAACTAGCTCTTCATCATTTAAATTATACTTAATGTACTAGTCAATGTATTAATAATTTGATAGCAGGGAAAAAATAAAGAAAACTAAAGTCATCAAAATTGGAAAGAGGAGGTAAAACTATCATTATTTGAAGATGATCTAATTGTGCATCTAGAAAATCAAAGAGAATCAATTGAAATATTAGTGTGAGAATTCAAAAAGATACACATTGGGAACCAAATTAACACATAGAAATTAATAGCTTTCATGTGTATGTATACCACAACTGATTAGGAGATATAATGGGAGAAAATACCCCATATACCATAGTGGGAAAAAAAAAAGAAGAAGATAAAATACCTAGGGATAAACTTAAAAGAAATGTGCAAGAAAACTTTAAAACAGCATTAAAGGACAGAAATGAAGCCTTAATGAAAGGAAACATATATCATTATCTTAGATAATAAATAAATAATATCAGTTATCTCTAAATTAATTTTTATATTTAATATGACTTAATAAAAATTATCCATAAGATTGTTTTAGAACACACAACTCTAAAGTTCATATGGAAAAACAGGCAAACATACTCTGGAAAATCCTGAAAAAGAAACGTAATAAGGGAAGACTAGATCTATGATAGGGTCCCCAGTTCTCCCCACATACACTTTCATTCTGTGTCCTGACCAAGAAACACAGAACACTTTGACTACTCGGTGACCTGGCCAGCTGCATATTTTTCCTTGCAGGCTTGAACCCAAGCAAGACCCTTGAACATTCCCAGGCATGGATAAAGCTGTTTAAACTGTTACTCAAAAACACTGAGAAGTTAACCCTTTTGCTAGACATGTAGAAATTAGCAGAAATTAGTAGAAATTAACCTCTGCCCAGAACGAAATTTCTTAAACCTTCATATAAAACCCCATAACCCACCCCCTCATGGCAGACCTACCTAGGCAGAACATCCCTTTTCTTGCTGTCCCATGAAAGGACACGCTGCCAACTCCTCTGTACATAAGTTCCGCTAATAAATGCTTTGTACTGATCACTCTAGTGTTTAGTGCTTCTTTCTTTGAAATTCCAACTTGCCCCATCTCAGGAAGATTTGAGGAAGTCCCTTGTAAGAACTCCCCTGCTGCTGCTTTTGGGGTGACTACAGCCATGGGTTTGGACTGATGGAACACCTAACAAATATGAAGATATATTATAAAGCCTCAATAAATAAATGTTGTGATATTGGAAAAGGAATAGATAATTAGACCAAAAAACAAACAAACAAAAAACACAGCATAGAAAATCCTAAAATAAACCCAATAATTACAATACAGGCCTTTAATATATGATTAAAGGAGGATCTCAATGAAAATGGAAAAGAATTGTACTTGGTGTTGAGATAATTGAAAAATTGAAAAATTAAATTTGGGTTCATACTACTCTTCAGGGTAAATTTAATTTGGATATAAGATCTAAATATAAATAAAGAAAAAATTCCCCTTCCCCAATACACATACCAAAAATGCACTGAAGAAAATATGGGAGAATTTTTTTAAAACTTGGAATGAGAAAGACCTGTCTAATTGTGACTTAAGATCTAGAAGTCATAAAAAAAGTTAAACTACATAGTGCAGTTTAAATTACATGGTGTATAGTTAATTAAAAAATATTTTAAGCAAAGTCAAATGTCAAATAAAAGACTTCTACTTCTTGTTAGAATAACAAAAGACCATCACTGTCACCTTAAAAATGAGAACAAGCTGGATAACCTGCAAAACCATTGGCACAGAAGCAGGTATAGAAGAAACCCATTCATCACAGACAGGGATAAAGAGAAACCAGCTGAACCATTCATGGCCACATGAGAACTAGCATGATGAATTAGAATTCTGAGGATCCCCAGTCATAGAGCAAGTCTTTACTTACCTAAGTCTTTCCCACAGTCTTCACTAAACACACGGAGGTAGTGTGCTGAAGGCTGGGGCCAAGGCAAAGTTGCTGACAAAGATCTCCCTAATGCAAACAGGATCTTCCTCTAGTGCAGGGAGGCAGGGACTTTCCCCAAGTACAAGGCGGCAGCCCACCAAAGACTGGGGACAAGGAAGATAGCTCTGAGTAATACCTTCAAAGGACTCCAGGCCTTCACCATGAGAACGTTAGCCACTCTCCAAAGTCTAAGGGTGGGGTAGAAGGGCTGAGAGATCTGGGAGAAATCCCTGTAGAGCCTACAGGAATTAAAAGAATTATAAGGGAATATTATGAAAAACTTTATGCCACCAACTTTGACGACATAAATTAAATGGACAAATGCCTTGAAAAACACAACTTCACACAAAATAGACACAAGAAGAAACAGAAAATATAAAAGCCCTGTATCTATAAAAGAAATTGGATTTTTAATAAAAACAGACCAAAAAAACCCCTCGAAGTTCATATAGCTTCACAGTAAACTCTATCAAAACTTCAAGAACAAAATAATTACAGACACAAACACTTTAAGAAAATAGAAGAGGAGGGAACAATTTCCACCGCATTTGATGAGACCAGTATAACCCTGATACAAAAACCTGTCCTTATAAGCAAGAAAATTACAGATCAATATCCCTTATGAATATAAATGCAAAAATCCTTAACAAACTATTACCAAGTTAAATCAGCAAGATATAGAAAATGGTAATGTATTATGACCAACAGTAGTTTTATCTTTTGAAAAATAATAGGAACTCAAGTTGTTTTATCTTGTGAAAAATCAAAGTCATTCACGACATTAATAGAATAAAGGTGGGAAGAAGGGAATGTAATCCTCCTAACATATGCAAAGTAACATTAACAAAATTCAATGCAAATTTAAGATCTTTTAAAAATAGCTTAAAATTAGGAATAGAAGAGAACTTCTTCAATCTGATAAAGATCATCTGCCAATGACATCATATTAATGGTAAAACATCAAACAATTTCCCCTACAATTGGGAATAAGGCAAGGATGTCCACTCTCACCACTTCTATTTAACACTGTACTGGACACCTTAACCAGTTCAATAAAGCAAGAAAAAGATTGGAAAGGAAAAGTACAACTTTCATTATTTGCATATGACATGGTTATGTACATAGAAAATCCTATAGAATCTACAAAAAATATATTTTTAAAAAATCCACTAGAACTAATAAGTGAATTTATCAGGGTCACAGATACAAAATCAATATAAAAAAGCCACTGAGTACATGTGGTATTTGTTTTTCTATTCTTGCTATACTTCTGTTAGAATGGTCTCTAGTTCCATCCAGGTTGTTACAAAAGATATTAGTTCACCATTTTTTATGGCTGCATAGTACTCCATAGTATACATGTTCTGAAATTTTTTTTAAACCATTGAATTTCTATCTATTAGTAATAAACAATTAAAAATGAAATTCAAAAATAGCACAATATCATCAACAAACATCAAACAGCTAGCAATAAATCTAAGATGTATAAAACTTCTATACTGAAAACAACAAAATATTCTTGAGGGAAACTGAAGAAGACCTAATAAATAGAGATATACCATCAATATTGCTAAGATGTCCATTTTCCCAAAACTGATCAACTTAATTCAACATAGGCCCAAGCAAAATCCCAGAAGATATTTTTATAGAAGTTGACAAAGTGATTCAAAAAGTCACAGGGAAATACCAAGAACCTAGAATAGACAAAATGATCTTGAAAAGGACCAAAGTTGGAGGACTTACATAATGCAATTTTAAAACATATTATAAAGCTACAATAATCAAGACAATGTTGTACTGATTTAGGCACAGACATAAACACAAATAGAATTAATAGAGAGCCCAGAAATAGACCCATACTTATATGGTCAATTGATTTTCAAAAAAGATTCCAAGGTAATTCAATGGGGGAAGGGTAATATTTGTACAATTGTTTATCTGTATTGTAAAAAGAATGAACTTCAACCCTGGCATCACACTGAATACAAAAATTAGCTGAAATGGACATAGATACCAGTTTAAAAGCTAAAACTATAAAATTTCTAGAAGAAAACATAAGAGAAAAATCTGCATTACTCTAGTATAGGCAAAGACAGGACACAATAAACACTAACCAAAAAAGAAGATAATTATAGTTTGGACCTTATCAAAATTAAAAACACCTGCTCTTTGAAAGGCATCTTAAGGAAATGAAAAGACGACGTCTAATAAACGATTTGTATCTAGAATATATAAAGAACCCCTACAACTCAATATTAAGAAGATACACATGGCTGGCCATGGTGGTTCATGCCTATAATCCTAGCACTTTGGGAGGCTGAGGCAGGAGGATTACTTGAGGCCAAGAATTCAAGACCAGCTGATCAAGAGTGAGACACCGTTTCTATAAAAAAACAGAAAAATTTGCCAGGCGTGGTGGTGCGCACCTGTAGTCCCAGCTACTCAGGAGGCTGAGGCAGGAGGATCGTTTGAACCCAGGAGTTTGAGGTTGCAGTGAGCTATGATGACACCACTGCACTCTAGCCCGGGAGACAGAGCAAGACCCTGTCTTAAAAAAAAAAAAAAAGAAAGAAAGAAAGAAAGAAAAGAAAAAAGAAGATACACAGTTTACAAATGGACAAAAGATTAGAACAGGCACTTCACAAATGAAGATTTATGGATGGCCAAAAAAGCACATGAAATTATGCTCATCATCTTTAATCAAAATGGAAATACAAATTTAAATCCACAATGAGATATCACTACACAACCCTAGAATAGTTAAAATTAAAAGGCTGGACAATACCAAGTGTTGGTGGGGATGTGGAGCAACTGGAACTCTCATGTACTACTGACGGGGGTGTAAAAGAATACAGCCATTTTGGGAAACACTAGGGCAATTTCTTATACATATAGACCTACTCTATAACCCAGAAATTCCTAGGTATTTACTCAGGAAAAATGAAAACACTTGCCTACAAATTACACACATGCTCCTAACTGAAAACAATCCAAGTGTCCACTGACAAGTCTTTGGATAAACAAATAGTAGTATATTCATATAATGGAATACTGGTCAGCACTAAAAATGAACTACTGATATATGCAACAAACAACATGAATGAATCTCAAAAATATTTAGCTTGAGTGAAAGAAGCTGAGTACAAAAGAGTATATACTATGATTCCAAAATATGTGAGGTTCAAAAACAAGCAAAAACTAATGGCAACAAATCAAAAAATGCTTGCCCAATTGGGGGATACTGGGTAGTAGACTATAAAGGACACTATCTGGGATGATACAAATGTTCCAAATTTTGTTTTAGGTGGTGTTTGCACAGGTGCATACTATTGCTGAAACGCAAAAAAAACAAAAAATGAACACTTAAGATATGTGCATTTTAATGTGTATAAATTATGGCTCGATTTTTAAAAATCATAGTTATTAGATTTCTCTGTGCAATATCTGTGTCCAGCAATAATAATGTTGTTTTCAAGAGATGCTGATGGATTACCTTGCATTGTGATAATTGCCTTATTGTATTATAACTATTTGCAACTTGTATCAAGTCTTCATAAATGTGATCAATTGTAATAATAAAGTTGTGAAACACTTAAAAATGATAACCAGCAGACTGGGGAAAATAGTTGCAACTCATCTCTCAAGGGGCTAATCACCCTTATATATAAGAATTCTTAAAATTTTATTTTTAAAATACCATACATTCAACATCCCTTCATGATAAAAACTCTCAACAAATTAGGTATAGAAGGAACGTACCTCAACATAATAAAGGCCATATAGAACAAACCCACAGCTAACATCGTACTGAATGGGGAAAAGCTGAAAGCTTGCTCTCTAAGACCTGGAACAAGACAAGGATGCCCACTTTTACCATTCTTACTCAACATAGTACTGGAAGTCCTAGCCAGAGCAATCAGGCAAGAGAAAATAATGAAGGGCATCCAAATTGGAAAAGAGGAAGTCAAACTGTCCCTGTTTGCAGATGACATGATCTTATATATAAAACCCCAAAGACTCCACCAAAGAACTATTAGAGCTAATAAATGAATTCAGTAAAGTGCTAGAATTCAAAATCAGCATATAAACATCAGTAGCATTTCTGTACACCAATAGCAATTATCTGAAAAAGAAATCAAGAAAGTAATCCCTTTTGCAATAGGTACCAAAGAAATAAAATACCCAGGAATAAATTTAACCAAGGAGGTGAAAGATCTCTACAATGAAAATGATAAAACATAAAATTGATGAAAGAAATTGAAGACACAAAAAAATAGATATCTTGTGTTCATAGACTGGAAGACTTAATACTGTTAAAATGTCCATACTACCCAAAGCAATCCTTATCAAATATAATCCATATCAAAATACCAATGACAATCTTCACAGAAATAGAAAAAACAATCCTAAAATTCATATGGAACCAGAAAAGACTCCAAATAGCCAAAGCAACCTTGAGCAAAAAGAACAAAGTTGGAGGCATCATACTACCTGACTTCAAAACATACTACAAAGCTATAGTAACCAAAACAGCGTGGTACTGACATAAAAACAGACACATAGACCAATGAAAGAGAACAGAAAGCCCAGAAATAAACTCATACATCTACAGCCAATTGATTTTCAACAAAGGTGCCAAGTACACACATGGGTAAAGGACATCCTCTTCAACAAATAGTTCCTGGAAAACTAGATATCCAGATGCAGAAAAATAAAATTAGACCCTTTTCTCTCACCTTATATCAAAATCAACTCAAAATGTATTAAAGATTTAAACATAAGACACAAAACTATGAAACTACTAGAAGAAAACAGAGAGGAAAAGCTCCATGACATCAGTAGGCAAGGATTTTTTTTAATAAAATCTCAAAGTATGGGAAACAAAAGCAAATATGGAAAAATGGGATTACATCAAACTAAAAATCTGTACAGCAAAGGAAACAAGCAACAGAGCAAAGAAACAACCTACAGAATGAGAGAATATATTTGCAAACTATACATCTGATAAGGGGTTCATATCTAAAATATATAAGGGACTCAACAACAACAAAAAATCCTATTAAAACTGGACAAAAAATTTGAGTAGATATTTCTCAAAAGAAGACATACAAATGGCCAACAGATATGTGAAAAAATGTCCAACATCACTAATCATCAGGGAATGCAAATCAAAATTACAATGAGACATCACCTCACTATAGTCAGAATGGCTACTATAAAAATTCAAAAGCTAACAAGTGTTGGTGAGGATGTGGAGAAAAGGGAAGCTTTACACACTGCTGGTGGGAATGTAAATAAGTGCAGCCATTATGGAAAACAGCATGGAGGTTCCTCAAAAACTTAAAAATAACAGCCAGGTGCAGCAGCACAAGCCTGTAGTACCTTCTCCTTGGGAGGCTGAGGCAGGATGGTCGCTTGATCCCAGGAATTTGGGGTTGTAGTGAGCTATGATTGTGCCTGTGAATAGCCACTGTGCTCCAGCCTGGGCAACAGAGCAAGACCTCATCTCTTTAAAAAAATTTTTTTTAAATAGAACTACCATATGGTCCAGCAATCCCACTACTGGGTATATATCCAAAAGAAGTGAAATCAATATGTTGAAGAGATATCTGCACACCCATGTTTACTGCAGCACTATTTACAATAGCCAACATATGGAATCAACCTAAATGTCCATGAACAGATGAATGGATAAAGAAAATGTGGTGTATATACACAATGGAAAAATATTCAGCCATAAAAAGGAATGAAATGCTGTCATTTGCAGCAACATAGATGAATCTGGAGGACATTAAGTTAAGTGAAATTAGCTAGGCACCGAAAGACAAATACTGCATGATCTCACTTTTATGTGGAGTTGAAAAAGTTGTTCTCACAGAAGTGGAGAGAAGAATAAAGGCTACCAGAGGGGCCGAGGAGAGCAGTAGGGAAAGGGAGGGATGGGAAGAGATGGTCAATGGGTACAAAGCTACAGTTAGATGGGAGGAATAAATTCTGGTGGCCTATTGCATAGTAGGATGACTAGAGTTAACAAGTTATACTGTGTATTTCAAAGTAGCTACAGGAGAGGTTTTGAATGTTCTTATCACAAAGAAATGATAAATGTTTAAGGTGACAGATATGCTTATATACATACTAAAACATCACATTGTACCCCATAAATATGTACAATTAGTATGTCGATTAGAAATAAAAAAATAAATAAAAATAAAAGACATTTGACTGTTTTTTTTTAAATACCGTAAATGACCAAAGTAAAGCCTGCCTTACTCTGGGATCGGAGTGCTTTCATCACAAGCGGATCGTGCTCTTGGGCATAGCCACTATTCCTGTTTCAGATTTCATTTTCACATCTAATGGTGGTCTGGAAAAAGGGAGAGAAGGAAGAAGGGAGGAAGGAGGAAAAAAAGACAAATACAAACCTATGCTCAAAAAAAGTATTAAATAGAAACATACCAACGTATCAATAACAGGGGTGAAATCATGGGAGTTTTTTCTTCTAATGGATTATCTGTATTTTCTACAATGGACACATATTACTTTCTGTTCATTTATAGGAAATGCTATCATGCAAATGAGAACTATTTCTGGTGAAGCTATTATACCTACAAGTACTTTAAATAATTTTCATGAAGTTCAATTTATGAGTCAAAATTTTATTCCTTCAACAGTCAATGCTTCTATTATTCATTTATCCCCACCCACAGAACATGGATGAATTAAGACAGCTTCATGAACTTTTTACTTATAAATGCTGCATAATTTTACATTCTAATAGCAGAGAATATTTTTTAAGGCTCATTTAAATCTACCTAACTTATATTTGGAGTTTTCTTCCACAGTTTTCATTAGAGATGGTACCCATATTGGGTCCTTAAAATAGATGTAAAAGCCAGGTACACTGGCTCACGCCTGTAGTCCCAGCTACTCGGGAGCCTGAGGAAGGAGGATCACATGAGCCCAGAAGTTTCAAGTCCAGCCTGGGCAACATATCAAGACCCTTGTCTCTTAAAAGGGAAAAGAAAGACCTGCAAGAGGAATCCACTGGCAATTTATTTGTCCTTTTCAAAAAAGCCTTTGTATTATAAAATACTTCAAACATCCATAAAAATAGGGGATTGTTCATCGAATCCTGTACAATCATCACTAGACTTAACAAATATTTTGCAATATTTGCTTCATTTAAAAAAAAATTAGACAGACATTTCACCCCTAAATACTTCAGCATGCATTTCTAAAATAGGGACATTTTACATCACCACAAAACCCTTTTTACACCTAATGAAGTTAACAATAATTTCTTAACATCATTTAATACTTAGACTATATTCAAATTTCCCCCATTTATCCCCAAAATATATTTTTGTAATCATAATATTTGTTTGAACCAGGATCCATATAAGGTGCAACTGACCATTTCATTTCTTAAATCTAGTCTTTTTAAAATATAGATATTTCCATCATCACCACCACTTTTTTCTTTCTTCTTTTTTAACATTATTGACTTAAAGAAACTTGATTGACTATTTCATAAAGTGTTTCCTGGCAATTTAAAGAATGATTTGAGACCACCACCAAAGAACTTATTGCAAAAATTGTCATCTCTAAACAAAACATCAGATTCATATTTGAACATCAAAATCTTGCAAATGCTGATCTTGATCTCAGACATCAAGGCTATAGAATGAGGGTGGAGGGGCAGGTAGGAATGTTAGAAAAATACCATAAAACTAGCATATAAGCAGACTGATCTAGATCTCATTTTTTGTTAGTAAACCCCTGGTTTTAGAAAGCTGCCTTGTCTTTGCAGCCTCTCAAGCCGGAAAAGACATCACAATTTCCCTTCTGGCCTGGAGGAACACAAGCTTAATGTAGCTTGCAGGAAGCCTGACTTCAGCTAGCTTTACCACCCCCAGGAGGAGTCAAAATGTGAAAGAACAGCACTTTCCCTTTCAGGAGGCCCAATATCACAGACAACAGAGGTAAGAGAAAACATTTTAAGCTAATGATGTTTACAGCTAACCAGATCTGGTTGAAGCAACCCATTGGAATCCAGTTTGCAAGTCTCATTTCTTATAAGATCCACTTATCTTAGAATGCTCAACTACCAAAAGTACCCCACCTTCACGTTTCTCTCAGTATTAAGTGAGACAATGGATTTTTCTTTTAGCTGGTTAACTATCTTTAACCCCCCAGGCTGCTACAATATGGTGTGTGTGTTAATTCAACTGCATCACAAATTCTCTAACATTGAATAACAACAACAACAAAAGAGACAAATATTAAGCATAATGGAAGGAATGTTGCTAGGGAGATTTTTATAAGATGCAACCAAGAAAGTCTTTCACGTATAAAAGGAAGAATTCTTAAATCATCCAATGTGCAACAATCGAGTATCTGCCAACTGGGTCAGCTGCTGACCCATTTCTATACTGGTCACTGAGGTCTGGAAAGGATAGAGCTTTCCTAGACAGGCCTGGGTCACATACCCATCCCTGAGGACAGAGGTGAAGTCAACTTCACCCAAACCTAAATCTAAAAAGTGGTGAACAAAGCATTCCCCGAGGAAAATCAGAGAGCAGCTACCAGCAGAAGGGGGAATCGATCCCAGGCAGCAAAACCAATAGATGGGCATCCATAGAACCTGGGCTAAGTAAAATCAGGACTCTACAAACATAGAGAAGGAGTCATCATGAGTGTGTCCCCTCTTTCCATTAGAATGTCTGGGTCTCTAATACTCCTTACTTAACTAGCCTTGGCCCTTCTGCCAGTGGTGTCCCATCCTCTCAGGACTCCGGGTCCCTAGGATTTGTTGACCTATTGGTCAAGCTTCCTAATACATCTCCTGTTCCTCACAGAAAAGTCTCATCTCAAACTGCATACATTTTTCTAGAGTCCTTAATGGAATGATCTTACTGGAAAGAGGTTTTTGGTCCCAATGTCTGGAAACACATTATAGTACAGCTATCTATGCTGTTGAGTCCAGCCTTAGTGGGAAAAATCATGCATTTCTTAATTTAGTTTTTCCAGATGCCAAAAGGCAACGTAAGAAGCAGTCATTTAATTTTTCAGTGAAAGATGAAATGAAGGCGGGGTGTTTTCAAATCACTAAACAGACTTGCCCTTCTAGTAAAAAGAGGTCCCTGTCAGAGCTTCCCTAGCCCAGTAGGTTGCTTGTGGTTCTTGCCTTCGCTTCCCCCCCTGCGAGCAACTCAGAAATAGAGGGGAAACTTTGTAAACATGGTCATAAGATAACACCAAGATTCCTCTGGCCCTCCTAGAATCACTTACCAGAGCCTTCCAGCGAGGGGCACATATGTTCTAAAAGATGCATGGTAAATATTAAAGGATAATAAATTAAAAATAAAAGGAAAATGAGTAATGTTTACAAGTGAATTTATGTTTATACAGAATATTTGTGGAAACATGCCTTTCCACTTTAGAGATTCTGCTAATCCATCACCATGACACTAACGTTGCAAGAAGCAAATCCGTCAGGCAGTGACCATTACTTTTTAATAAACCACTCCATTTTCAGCAATCACACTAACAAAATCAGGACATAGCCCAGTCTGCTGGCAGGAGATGAAAATTTGCAAATGCTCCCCTACACACCCAGAAGGCTTGCTCACAGGTAGTCTAGAACAGGTGGGGAATGACAAGGGAACATCTGATGTGCAGATTCTTCCAGAGCCTGGTCAACATCTGTGTGGTGCCTGCATACCCAGTTCTGAATTTGCCTTTGTTTTTCAGAAAGCTGTTCTCATTTTGCCCAGAAAGGCTCTGCTCAAGGGCTGGGTTTATGGCCCTTGCTTTCAGATTATATAAGATGCTAAAACACATGATCTGGATCACGTAGGCCAGAGTATGATTTTAAAACTGCTTACCAAAGGACACTAAGAGAGAGCCTTTTTTTAAAAAGTCTCTGATACATTTATGACTATATCAGAACACAATACATTCACTCACTCTTTTGACGAGTACCTCCTAAATGGTGGGAACTGTGCTTAGTGTTATGAAATATGAATATTCATAAGTCACAGTCTCTGCTCTCAAATGAAAAGGAAAGACACAATTGGCCATGCTAAATATCAGAACTAATTAAGTACAAGTAAGGAGCTTTGGGAGCATAAAGAAATAAGTGATTTATGAAACTTCATGTGAATTGAGAAAAACTTCAGCGAGGAAATTTTTTGGATCTTGACCTTGAAGGGTAGCTAGGAGTTATTCTTTTATTATTATTATTTTCCTTTTTTCCATGTTTTGAATGTAATACGTTCGCATTGCAGAAAATATACATAAGCTCGCCACTCAAATATAACTACTGTTGATATTACTCATTTTTTCTAGGAATGTGCATTTTCAGAAAAATGAATTCATACTTCACAAATTGATTTATAACCTTAATCCCCCTTGTGCATGTATATGTGTGTGCATGCACATACCTAATATTGTAACAGAAGCTCTCTTATATGACATAATCAGAAGTATTAGATCAGAAAAAAAAAATACAGTTCATGTGAGGAGTCATCCAATATGATAAAAACCAATGCCTGAAGCATCTTATTTTAATTTAAAACAAAGCCCTGTGCTTTCATTGCCCACTCTTCTGATGGAGGGCCTGGGCCTTTTCTTTGGACAAGGCACTGCTGAGGGACTGCCATGGCAGCATTCTTGAGTAAGCTGTCCTCCCAATGCATTACGTACAAGTTCTAGTCTCAAAGTCTTTAACAGGGAGGAAGAATTTAGGGAGACTGGTGGAGTAATCTGAGTACAAAAACCTTCTAAACCTTTACGTTCTTTTCTGGTCTTTAGTTGCCTCATCCACCTAATTCCATAGCATTTTGCAGTGACCGCCATTCATCCAGTCTTTCCAAAGCGTTCAACTCCATCTTGGCAGAAAGATGTCCACTCTCTCACGGCCTCTGTTGACATAATACTGAAATACATGCAAACATATAATTATAATAACCGAGACAACTAGCCATCCGCAGGTCTGGGAACATACAACTCAACCAGATGAAGCAGAGAGGACAGGAGCACTAGTCCCCAGCACTAAAGCCTTCAGTCAGCAATTTTTACATGTGACCTGTCTCAAGTCCAGCAAGTTGGTTAAAAGTAATTTCTATTATATACAACAAATCTCTTTCTGTGTCATTGTATTAGTTTTCTATTGCTGCTATAATAAATTACCACAAACTTAGCAGCTTAAAACAATATCCACATTTGCCTCATAGTTCTGTAGGTCAGAAGTCCAGGTGTTCTCTGCTTAAGGTCTCAGAAGGCCAAGGTCAAGATGTTGGCAGCTAGGCTCTCATCTGGAAGCTCTAAGGAAGAATCTGCTTCCATGCTCATTCATGGCACACTTCCTTGCGGTTGTAGGTCTGCTGTTGGCATTTCTTTGACAGCTGTCAGCTGGAGTCTACTTGCAGCTCCTAAAGGCTGCCTGCATTCCTTGGCATGTGGCTTCCTCCATCTTCAAGATAGCAGTGACAAACTTCCTCTTCTGCTACCAGAAAAAGAAAACTCTTGGCTTTTAAAAGGGCTCATGGGATTAGGTCAGGCCCACTCAGATAATATCTTACAGTCAACTGTGCCACATAACAAAATACAATCACAGGAGTGATAGCTCATCATATCAATGGGTTCTGGGGAGTATAGCATTGAATCTTGGAAACCATTTTCATAATTTTATAAGTCATTAAAATAGGGATAGAAAGAAAGAACTTTCTAGACTAAATGGAGCACATAGCAAAGACATAGGAAAGGACAGGGCATCAGGTGAACAATTTGGGGAACAGTAACACTGTAACTCCCTTTAATCCCAGCTGTGACCCCCTCTGCTTCCAACATCCCAGCTAAAAACAGACAAAAGAAAGCAAGGGAATGAGAAATTAAATCATGCTAAGATGTCTAAATAATATTTCCTTGGATTGCATCCTAATTATTAGTTTAAGAAATGATGAGCTAAGAATCTAAAGAAGTGTCACCACATTATTTCCCAAGAGAGCAAAAGCAAAGACTTGGAAATAACATTCATTGGTCTACTGACAAAGGATGATATGATGCTATCAAAATATACCCACTTTCTAGCCATTCAAGTAGAAAAAAATTTAAATGAGAATTCCCAATGCTGAGATAAAACTGATATGATCAAAAATTGCAGTGTGGATGAGTACAACTCATTAAGGATACAAATTTGCAATATGCTAAAAATATTCATACCTTTGACCCCACTTTGAGGACTTTATACCAAGGAGATAACTGAAAGGAATTTTTTAAAATTATGTAATAAAATATACTTTGTAGCAATATTTATATATTATAATATTTTTAATCTAAATGTTCATAAATGAAAAATGGTTAGGAAAATTATGGTCTCACCATTCAATGGAATATTATACAGATATTAGCATTTTAATTGTAAAGAGTATGATGAAATACTGAAAAACGTGTATGACATCTTAAGTTTAAACGTAAAATACAAAATCTTATCTATCCTCCTAATACAGCTGTGTAAAAAATACTCCTGTCCATAAACAAGATTTGGGAGGGAACTTGAAGAATGAAAACAATTTGATTAAGATTGTAGATGACCTTTTTCTCTCAGTTTGATTTATATTGACAGTGCCATACAGTTGTTTGTGCAATAAATAATAGTGATGGTAAGCTTTAAAAAAGTCACATGAACTCCTAAAGGCTCTGACTACTGTGAATGTCATTGCACTCTCACCAGTTTTAAAAGGACCAGGGACAGCTAATCAAACAAAATATAGATTACAAGTCAGGGCCATTATAAAAAGAGCCCTCACCTTTGAGTTCAATGCTCGGAGCAGCCTGACAAAAGGGAATCACAAGTACGTTTTCCCTCTATGCTGTTTTCATTTTATTTTAAGCAAATAAGCACATGTGGTATTGAAAACTGTATCCTCCGCCCCATGAAGCAATGAGGAATGTGAAAAGGTAAAGAAAATCAACACAATTCACAATTCCTGGAAAGGAAAAATTGTGTTATTTGCAAGAGTGTGTTACAAGAAAGAGGGACTAAAGGCTCCCGAATCAGACCTGTCATCTAGGGAGTTATTAATTAAAAGTATCTTTGTTTTTCATTCATCATTTGGTAATTCTGATTAAAAATACCTCTTAAATGAACTCACATTCCTAACTTGGACTGGGCAGATGTTATATCCAACTGCCAGAAAGTGACTTAAAAAGCAAACCAAAAATCACAGCATTTTGCCAAAAGAGGAAATGAACTAAGCTGTCCTTCCTATTGTACAGATTTCATTATTTGCAAATACACAATAGCATCGACCTCTTCTGTTCTAAGATGAAAATTGTTTTCATTCTGTTTCACTGGGAATTGGCTCTTCTTCATAATGGGCCTCGCACTGCACTGCCCTGAATCTCCAGTCCAGAAATCCACTAGAGGACCTGTTACAGTGGAGAGAAGCTCACAGTCCCCATTTAGGTCAGGGATTGATCAGATAGCATTGATCTGCCTCACCTCTCTTGGTTTCTAATTCCCTCTGGTTTTATTTCTATCAAAGAAGCAAACACTATGAGGAAGTAGTTCTATTACCATATTTAAAATTCCTCCACTAGTCAGCAGTACTCAGAAAAAATTCACGTCTCCTCCAGCGCTAGAGGATCTATTGCAAATCCTTTAAATTGTCATATTATCCTCTCATTTGCTTCTATTTTAGCAAAGCAAATGATTAAAAATTAAACTTTCATTTAGAAGCATAATTATTTTAAAGGATGTCAGGGCTTCCTGTTAAACAAATTTACCTCAGCAAATAGAATAAAGATTTGGAATCTCAATTGGAGAGTTAATGAAATAACCATAATTTAGTTAGGTGAATCAACCTACATCATCTTATTTATTTAAACAGATTTCTTTTCTTATTTATTCAGTTGTCACGTATGAAGTTGTTACTTATTCCTTCAGTAAAAGTCTTAGCTGTGATTCAGAGTGAAATCAGAGAAACATTTTGTTTTAAATCAGGAAGAGGAATATATATATATACCCCCCCACACACACACACACATATACATAATTAATGTGATTTCCCTCAAACAGAGTGGGAATTTATAAGTTAAAAACGTAGCCATGATACTAATCTGAATTTCTACTTCTTAAAAATTCCCCAAGTAACATGAAATTTTGTTCTGAATAACTGAGATAAATTAGTTCAGTGTTATGAGTTTGAAAAAGCCCATTCCTAGCCCAGTGCCTGAAAAGCTCTAGGTTGAATGAATAAACGAACAAATGAACTGTCAACTTAAATAACAAACAGAGAGAGGCTCTCTAAAGGAAAATGATATTTATTCAGGAATAGGGCATTGTAATGGGAATAAGCACATTGTTTACTATGGCACCACATTCCCATTGCAATGCCCTATTCCCAAATAAATAGCATTTTCTTTTAGAGAGCCTCTCCCTGTTTCTTCCACTGACAATATGCTAATCCAGTCTACTGTCTAGGCAGTAGGGTCCCATGGTGATGAGTCCAGGAGCTGGAGGGTAGGGAGGCCACTGTGGAAGGGCTACCTCTTTGTCTCTCCTACCTTCAGATTGTACCGCCCCCATCAGCCCAATAGGCCTACCAGATTTCACTGGGGGGAGGGGGGGTAAGGGGATGATGGTGGGTTAGCTTGCCCTTAAATTTATGGGTATGAACCAAAAGTACAAATGGAAGCCCATAGATGATATGTTTATTTATTTAAAAATTAATAACCAAGCTACACCCACAGCAAAGCACACGTTCTCATTGAGAGCTCCTCCAATCTTCACCCACTCAGCCCTCTTCCCAGGAGGCCAAAGGAATCTTCTCTGTGCTCCGGGGCCAGCCCTTTGTCCTGTGAGCCCTAGTGAGAACATGGATATGCTGGGGCAGGGCAGGTGGAAGCCAGGCTGGACTCCTAAGCTGTGCCTAGACTGGCCCAACAAGGGCTGGGGAACAAGCCAGTCAAGCTCCCCACGCAGTCAGCAATAACCCTATACTGAAAGACCAACTGAGGGCTGTCCCACCTGCCAGCTCAGGAAGAGAATTATGCAAAACCTCTAGCAGTCCTTAGCTAGAGTAAAGCAGGTTAGATGAGCTCAGTTCATTGCATACAATCACCATGCAGTCATCATCCACAATTAGAAGGCCAAAACTAACAGGAAAACCTGAGGAAAGATTTTACTGAGAGCAACAGTTGCTTAATTATGCAGAGTACAGTGGTTTGTAGTCGACTGTGCTCTTCTGCACCTATCAGGTACATGTTCTGAAGAAGCCATGCTTCAAACCTCAAAAGTATCATGCACAACAGTCTACTTTTACTCAAGAGAAAATGAGTTTTAAAAATCATGATAGGGGGAGGGGGAAAAAAATGGCGGTGTGATAGGGTCCTCCCACCGTACCGCTCCCAGGAAAGGAGGTGAAGAACACCAACGGCTGCCTGCGAGCACGGACCGCTCACTCCGAAAACAGCATTGTGAATGACAGAGAAACAACGCCGAACGCCCAGCCCAAGAAAACAGGTACAAAATTTTCACAAAGATCGGAGGGCGCACGGAGCACAATAGAGCCCAGAGCGCGGGAAGGACGCACTCGCCAGGTCGGCGCAGCGCGACCTGCCCCCCAAGCGGTTACGCGCCTCCCCATACACGCAGTCAGGGACAAGCCCAGAGTTGGGACAGAGCAGTTGCTAGGGACGGCGAGCCCTGTGGAGAGGAGGAAGTAGCCGGAGCCAGACACAACTCGCAGCTACAAAATACAGAGACTGCCGAGGGCTGGGGAGGAACTGGGCGGGGACCGAGATACAGCTTCCCGGGACAGTGCGCGGGAACCCGCAGGCCGGCACTGCGCCACTAGAAGTCAGCGGGACTGGGCCCAGGAGTTTATCGGAGAGCGGGACGCGCCCTTAGAGGCTGCTAGCAACTGCCGCTGCGGCCAGCGGAGAAAAGCTGCGCTCCTGGCGCGATCGGAGCCCGGCTGTGCGCCAGGCTGGCGGCGGCAGCCATCTTTAAAGCCGCCCGCGTGGAGCTCTGAGCCGCGTCTCTAGCTCTGGCCCGGCCTGGCCCGGCCCGGCCCGGGGCTCTTCCGCTGGGGCGAGACAGGCTTTGCCTTTGGTGGCCAGGGACAGCTGCATCCGTGGGTTCCAGGTGGGACGAGATCCCGGAACTGTAGCGGCGGGACATTTGAGTATTGGAAACAGCTTGCAGCTCGTCCATCTGGTTCTGCTACCCCGGATCTGGCCTCCGACAAGTCCGCTCCGTGCGGGTCCTAGTGCCCGCCCCTCAGGTCCCAGCCCTCTTGTACCCCAGAGAATGCTCATTTTGAAGGTTGCTGGCTATAGTGACTCATTTGGTATAACTGCTGGTTCCCATGACAACCAAATACCTCAAGAGCCACAGGCTGAATCAGAGCAGCTCCCCATAATTCTGCCCACTTCCATAGGGAATTTCACGCCATCCAAGAGTGCTTCCAGTGACCTCTACTCCCCCCTCTGCGTGGGAACATCCCCCCGGTGGAGACTGCTGGGGATAGAGATGGCCACCCGCCTCACATTGAGGTCTAGTGGTGGAAAAGGGGTGCACAATTGGAGATCCCCCTATCAACCAGTATCACGCGGAGACACACATCAGAAGGGCAGCCACACGTGGCTAGATGAGGAACCTCTGAGCTGTGTAGAATTTTCCCAACTCAGCTCTCACACTGCAGCCAAAGGAAATTGTGTTTATACCTGAACCTCAGGAGGAGCAGGGTCAAAGTAACCCCTAGGAGCTACAAGGTCCCTCCCAAAGCACAGGGCTTTCGCATACCCCAACTGGGGAATCAGAGTCTGCCACGGACATAACAGAATACCTAGCTAATAGGGAGCGGAGGACTCATATCCTCAAGTACAATCCATTAGCTCAGAGCCCAAGCTGGGAGGTCATTCTCACCACACTCCACTGGGAAGAGGAGAAGACAACAGGCCAGAGATAACTCAAGATCCCCCAAACTTGCTAAAATACACCTAAGGCAATACAGGCCACTACTTCTCTCCCTGGCTTTGCCAAGGAACAATAATTGTGGGCCTGGTGACAGGGCCATAAACTAGCTCTAACACCCCCAGCTCTCGACCAAGAGGCCAGATGAGAAAAAACCAGCAAAAGAACTCAGGGAACATGAAAAATCAGAGTGAAAAGTCACCCCCAAAAGAAATTATCAGTTCCTCAGCAATGGATACCAACCCAAATGAAATGGGTAGAATGTCAGAAGAGGAATTTCGTTTATGGATTATAAGAAAGCTCAATGAAATTCAAGAGAAAATTGAATCCCAGCACAAAGAAACCACAAGAAAAATGCAAGAAATGAATGAAAAATTCTCCAAAGAAATAGAAATATTACGGAAAAATCAAATAGAAATCCTAGAAATGAAAGAAGCATTCAAGGATCTACAAAACACAGTGGAAAGCCTTAAGAATAGGCTGGACCATGCAGAGGAAAGAATTTCAGAGCTAGAAGACAGCTCCTATGCACTAAATAAATCAGCCGAAGAGAAAGAACACAAAAACAAGAGGCAGGAAAAAAGCATACAAGAAATGTGGGATTATGTAAAGAGGCCAAACATAAGGATAATAAGTATCCCTGAGGGAGAGGAAGAAAATTCGCATGGGCTGGAAAATTTATTTGAAGGAATAATAGAGGAAAATTTCCATGGCTTAGCCAGAAATCTCGACATCCAAGTACAAGAAGCACACAGGACTCCTGGGAGAGTCAACGTGAAAAGGCATTCACCACGCCACATAATTATTAGACTGACCAAAGTAAACACAAAAAAGGCACTCCTCAGAGCTGTAAGACGAAAAAAGGAAGTAACCTACAAAGGGAAACCTATCAGATTAACTGCAGATTTCTCAGCTGAAACCTTACAAGCCAGAAGGGAATGGGGAGACATCATCAATCTCCTAAAACAAAACAAAGGTCAACCCAGAATTCTGTATCCTGCCAAACTAAGCTTCTTATATGAGGGAGAAATAAAGACCTTTCCAGATAAGCAATCACTGATAGAATTTGCGAAATCCAGACCGGCCTTGCAAGAAATGCTTAGACCTGCATTATACACTAAACAGAGCAACAGACACCCACCTATGTAAAACTACGCAAAAGCTAAAACCCCAGAAACCAGATTCCACAATGACGCAAGAGGTAAAACAAAAGATACCACCCAACAGAATAATCAGAAATTTACCCCAAATATCAATTTTCTCAATAAATGTAAATGGCTTGAACTGCCCACTGAAGAGACATAGGCTGGCTGAATGGATTAAAAAATACAAACCAAGTATCTGTTGTCTTCAGGAAACACACCTTACACACAAAGACACATTCAGACTCAAGGTGAAAGGATGGAATACAATTTTTTAGGCTAATGGAAACCAAAAGAAATCCGGAGTAGCCATCCTCATTTCAGATGACATAAACTTTAAAGCAATAAAAGTAAAGAAGGACAAAAATGGACACTATATAGTGGTGAAGGGAAAAATTTCACAAGAGGATTTAACAATCCTAAACATTTATGCACCCAACACAGGAGGACCCAGGTACATAAAGCAAATGCTGCTAGATCTAGACAACATAATAAGCAGGAATGCCATAATTGCAGGGGACTTCAACACCCCACTGACGGAACTGGACAGATCCTCCAAACAAAAAACAAATAGAGAAATAAAAGACCTAAACAGGACTATAGAACATTTGGGCCTAACAGATAACTACAGAACACTCCACCCAAATAACACTGAATATACATTCTTCTCATCAGCTCATGGAACTTTCTCTAAAATTGACCACATCCTAGGCCACAAAACAGATCTAAACAAATTCAAAAAAATAGAAATCATACCATGTATCTTTTCAGACCACAGCGGAATAAAATTAGATATCAATTCCAACAGAAACTCACATCTTCCTCCAAAAACTTGGAAACTAAACAATCTATTGCTGAAAGATTATTGGGTCAAGGAGGAGATTCAAAATGAAATCAAAAGATTCTTCGAACTAAACGATAATGGGGACACAAGTTATCAAAATCTGTGGGATACAGCAAAAGCAGTCCTGAGAGGAAAACTTATCGCCCTAAATTCCCACATCCAAAAGACAGAAAAGTCACAAATCAGTAAACTAATGAATCATCTTAAGGAAATGGAAAAGGAAGAGCAAAGCAATCCTAAAACCAGCAGAAGAAAAGAAATAACCAAAATTCGAGCAGAATTAAATGAAATCGAGAACAAAAGAACAATACAGAAGATCAATGAAACGAAAAGCTAGTTCTTCGAAAAGATAAACAAAATAGACAGGCCACTTGCCAGGTTGACCAGAAGCAGAAAGGAAAGGACTCTAATAAGCTCAATTAGAAATGAAAAAGGAGAAGTCACAACTGATTCCATGGAAATACAAAACATCATCTTTGAATACTACAAAAATCTCTATACCCACAAACACGAAAACGTGGAGGAAATGGACAAATTCTTAGAAACACACTACCTCCCTAGGCTCAACCAGGAAGAAACAGAATTTCTAAACAGACCAATATCAAGCACCAAAATTGAAGCAGTAATTAAAAATCTACCCACAAAAAAAAGTCCCGGACCAGATGGGTTCACACCTGAATTCTACCAAGCCTACAAAGAAGAACTGGTGCCTATACTGCAGAAATTATTTTAAAATATCCAGAAGGATGGAATCCTCCCAAACTCATTCTACGAAGCCAATATCACCTTGATACCAAAGCCAGGAAAGGACACAACAAAAAAAGAAAACTACAGACCAATATCCCTTATGAATATAGATGCAAAAATTCTCAATAAAATCCTTGCAAACCGAATTCAAATGTACATCAAAAAAATAATCCATTGGCCAGCAAACATATAAAAAAGTGCTCAACTTCTCTAATCATCAGGGAAATGCAAATCAAAACCACAATGAGATATCACTTAACTCCAGTGAGATTGGCTCATATCCAAAAATCCCCAAATAACAAATGTTGGTGGGGATGTGGACAGATAGGAACACTCATACACTGCTGGTGGGACTGCAAATTAGTACAACCTCTATGGAAAAGAATATGGAGATACCTCAAAGAATTAAAAGTAGAATTACCATTTGACCCAGCAATCCCACTACTGGGTATTTATCCAAAAGAAAAAAGACATTTTATAATAAAGACATCTGCTCTCGAATGTTCATAGCAGCACAATTCACAATTGCAAAGTTGTGGAAACAACCCAGGTGCCCATCAATACACGAGTGGATCAATAAAATGTGGTATATGTATACCATGGAGTATTACTCAGCAATAAGGAACAATAGTGAATTAACACATCTGGTATTATCCTGGTCGGAGCTAGAACCCATTCTTCGAAGCGAAGTGTCACAGGATTGGAAAAACAAGCACCACTGGTACTCACCATCAAACTGGTACTAACTGAGGAACACTTACATCACACAGGGCAATAACATTCATCTGAGGGCGGGTGGGCGGGAGGGGGGTGGAAGGGATGGGAAAAACTCTCACTGAATGGATGTGGGGAGCACAGTTTGGGAGACGACCACGATTGTGGCTCAGACACGGGCAGAACAGGGGCAATGTGTATGGCCAAAGTGTTGTACCCCCATGATATTCTGAAATTAAAAAAATAAATTAAAAAAAAAGAAAAAAAAATTTAAAAAAAATAAATAAAAATCATGATAGGAATCGCTAATGTCCACTGAGCACTTACCACGTGCTGGGCACTGTGCTGCCTGCTGCCCCTGGATGACCTCACCAAGTCTTGGGGACAATATGTTCAGTGGGTATAAGCACCGTACGAAGAGGAAGCAGAGGTCCTGAGGGGCTAATTCCTTGCCCCAGAAAGCAACCGTGCAAGGAAGTCAGCATCATTCAGGTGTGCTCTTACATGTAGCCCCTTGGCCGATCCCATTTCAGAAAAACAAACTTTCAAGGTCTTGTCTTGTGCTTGAATGAAATAACCTAAACCCTAAGACAGTGACCTGCCCTAGGCCACACATCCCCCTGTCTGCCACTGCCATTCCTTCTACCTACCTCTGCCCCAGCCAGGGGGACAGAGCCGAGCCCTTGATGGTGAGACCGCCTGAAGACCCCTCAGTAGCAACTGGCTGAGAGATCCCAGGAAAGTTATTTATCTCCCTCTTGCCTCACTTTCCATATCCATCAAATGGGCATGATGGGATTATGGATTTATTGCTCTAAAGCACAAGCATAACTGGTCTTTATGCAAATGAACATCACTTCTTATAGAATTATCTCACATTTCAGCATCAAAAATATATAAATCTTATACAAGATACAGGTTTATATTAATACAAAGTTTCCCCATAAGGCCCAATGTTCAGCATAGGCTGCTAGTCCATCATTCATAATACACAGAAGAGGAATCTATGACAAAGGGGCTAAATTACTTTCCTAGGAAAAAAGTTAACAGTGGGGCTATAGTTCTGCCTAGCATCTAGCAAGCATTTAACAAACAATGAATGAAAAAAAAAGTTAAAATTTAAATTATATACTAAGGTCTATCTAACTAGATTATCCACTATATAGCCAAATATGTACATTTTTATTAACTTTAATATTTATATAATATTTGATTAATACCACTCTCCCCCACTAAACTGTAAGTCCCAACAGGGACTGTGCCTGTTTTGTGCACCAAGACTTAGACCAGCGCCAGGCACATAAAACCTCAATAAATATGTACTCAAATTATATATTGAATGACCCTAAATATCAGGCACAATGCCATGTACTTAAGTCTTCTGTTATTCTAATGAGTCCCTCATTTTTTCCCAGGGGTAGAGAGTTTTATGAAAAGAGCACTAGGCTGAGTTAGAGATTGTGGACTCTGATCCTGCTTCTGTACTAGCTCTGTGGCCTTGGGCAAGTCACTTAACCTCTCTGAGCCTTTGTTTTCTCAACTGTAATATCATTTATAATATTGCTGTCTATCTCATAAAAGTGCTGTGAGGGCAACAGCAATAGAATGCAGTAATTTACTTTGTATTTATGTTAATGATTTACTGTCTATGCCCCCACTAGAATATGGGTCTCATGATGTCAGAGATTCTTTTTTTATTTGATTTATTTTTTTTGAGACAGAATCTCATTCTGTCACCCTAGGTAGAGTGTAGTTGCATCATAGTAGCTCACTGCAACCTCAAACTCCTGGGCTCAAGCTATCCTCTTACCTCAGCCTCCTGAGTAGCTGGGATGACAGGCACGAGCCATGACGCCCAGCTAATTTTTCTATTTTTAGTAGAGATGGGGTCTCGCTGTTGCTCAGACTGGTCTCAAACTCCTGAGCTCAAGTGATCCTCCCACCTCGGCCTCCCAGAGTGCTAGGATTACAGGTGTGAGTCACGATGCCAGGCCGATGTCAGAGATTCTTGTCCGTTTGGTTGATTAAGGAATCCCAAGCCCCTAGAAATGCTGGAACTTCAAAGGCAGCTAAATAAAGTAAATGGACAACAGGGGTGATGGCAATGGACTCCAGTGTCAAACCCACTAGCTGTAGTGTGGCCTGGGGGTGGCCACTGCAAAATGGCCAGAGGTAGGAAAATTCTTATCTCCAATAGATCCTTCATAAATTGATCTTTCTAGAACCTCCCATGCTTAATACTACCTCTACCAAGTACCATTGCCTCACGTGTGAGATACATACCAAGAGCACCTGTGAGATGACTTTTGTGGAAGGTGGACATGTTATTAAATTGATTCTCCTTCAATCCTTCATATGACTCAAAGAGAAAGTCTCATTTGGGGGTAGTCTTTAACACCTCTCTACTAACTTGCTAGAATCTGATTTTAAGAAAGAGAGAACAAGATTTAAGCTCAACAACTATAGCTGGCAGCAAGATCAAACCAGAATTTAATAATATGGTTTTATTTAGAGTACACTCACTTATGGCAAGTCATACTGTTTTGCCACTTATGATAAGGATATAAAATTTCCTTCCATTTAAAAAAGTGGGTTAAATAAAATTATTAAGCCCGGCTTTCTCCCCACTTCCCCAAGCCCCTAGTCTCAATATCTCCAAATCGCCATAACCAGTTGCATCAAAGAAAACTTCCCCCACCCAACTCCCCACAGTATGGCCATTGCTGGGGGCCCAGCGCCGACCAGCCCATGCTGGGTCATAGCCTTCTCTGACCCAATCCCCACAACCAGGGGCTGGATATATTAATGGACTTTAAGTCAATCTTGAGTCCTTCCCCCACCCACCCCCCGCACATAATGGGGTCACTCTCATCCAAACTACATGGCTTGAAGTAAATAAGGCGAATTCCCCAAGGGAAAAATCCAAGGAATGATCACTGGGGAAGTGACAAGCACCACGTACCCTGCGTGTGACCTCCTGACCTCCTGAGCCTTGGCCGCCCCACTCTGACCCCCGGGGGCAACACCCCCCTCCGAGGGGTTTGGGAGGACTGCACGAGACACTTGCGAGTCAGCACTCCCGAGGCCAGCACGCAGGAGAGCTGGGCCACCCTGAGCCTGGCGCCCAGTAGTGCTCAGAAGGACGCATTCCCAGAAGGCAGGAAGCGTGGCGGGCTGACGTCCCCCGGCGGGAGCCCGCGCTGGGGGCAGGGGCGGGCGCACGGGAAGGCCCCCGCGGCGGTGCGGGCACGCTGTGCAGCGGGATCCGGGACCCGCGGCTCGGGCGGGCGGTCCCCGCGCCTTGAACGCTTTGGGGTCCGCTGGCTGGCCGCGTTGGGTTTCTCAACGCACGTTTGGGGACCAAACGCAGAAGTGTCGGAGGGACGGTCGGGCGGTGCCCACGCGGAGGGGTGGGACTCTCCCGCCAGGATCCCCGACGGCGCGGGAAGAAAAGCCATTAACCAGGAAATGAAGAAAACAGCAGGTCAATTAGCGGCGGGCCTGTGACGCGAAAGGGCCACCGAGGCGGCGTCCGGGGCTGTGTGGGGCCACCCCTCAGCGCTCCGTCCGTGGGGTGCGCCGCTGGCCCTGCCAGGCCGGACCAGCCCCACCCACAGGTGCCCTCGGAGCCGCGCGGGGCGGACGCCGGGACTCTGGGCCGCGGAGACGCCTCCCCTCTGCGCTGACTGCCACGCCGTCGCCCGCAAAGAGGCTGGGGCGGGGGGCCGGCTTCTTTTCTTTTCTTTTCTTTTTCTTTTTCCTTTTTTTTTTTTTTTTTTTTTAACAGCTCAGCAATCTGGAGCTGTTCAGCCTGGCGCACAGCTTTTTTCTTTTTTCAATGTTTTTCTCGTTGCTGTGTCCTTTTATCCCTGCCCCCACCGGTCTCTTAAGTGCATTTAGCTGGAGGAAAAATTGACCCGCGGAAGTCACAGCATTGTACCCAAGACAATGTTTGAACTTCCTAATGGCCCTGGGAATCCCCTCAGGGCCCTGTTTCTAGTAAACCAAACCTCGAAAGTGGAAGAAAACAGTTTTCCCACCCCGCCAACCCTCTTTAAAATTGAGCCTCAACGAGAGGGCCGGCTTGGACTGTCTGGTTGACAGCCCTGCCTCCCAGGTCTGGGCCCCTCAACCACTCCTACCTAAGGGAACAAAGAGGGTTGCAGCTGCCCCCAGCTGAGCTTGGGCAGGTGTTCTACAAAGCAACCCTGTGCCTAGGGACTGTTATTAAAACATTTTACAGAGAGGAAAGTAAGGCTCATGGGATGAGTGACTTGCTCAAGGCCCCCTCCTTTGTAAGCTGTGAAGTTAGGTCCCAATCCTGGTGTGTGGGTCTCCAAATGTTCTTACACCTCTTCCCATGCTGGTAAGATTCTCACCGGATTATCAGCGATTTTAGTCACTATTCAATTTAGTGAAATCAGCGACAGAGTGACTATTATTTTCAGTGAGTGCCTGTGTTAATCTTCACCCTTTGTAGGCCACTTGCAGGCAACTGCAGTTTCTGGAAGGCCACATTAAAGAAGATCATATTTCATTTTTGACTGTGTGGTAGAGGCTACAGCACTGATAAATTTTCCTACAGGCTATTAGATCTGGGTGCTATCTGGCGCTCAAGTGGGTGCACTTTACATAGAAATGCATCCACCCACGCTGACACCACCACAGAACGTCTAGCATCGTGAAAGCATGTTTCCTTGCTTACATTTTCTAGTGCAGATTTTCTCCTTCTCAATGTCCTTGGGTTTAAAGCCTTCATAGAGCATTGTAATCTAAAGTCACAATGACAATGTATATTTCCTTTTCAAATGTGAGAAATGAGAAAAGCCATAATCATAGATTAATACTATAGAGGTTAAAATAGAGCATCTGTCCAAGTCTGAGATTTAGAGCAACTTCTCCAGTCTTCCCCTTGAAGAAAATTTTCCATTTTCCCAAGACCTGCTTATTATGTCAGAAAAAAAAAAATCACCTATTTCTTTAGCTACATTTCTCCTTTATTTTGCCTTGATGATGTTTGTGAAAACTAAATGTACTAATAAAGAAATACCAAGATGTCGCAGAAGACAGAAAAAAAAAGGACAATCTAAGGTTTTAAATTACATTAAGATCCATAATTTCCAGGCTGTCAGGAATAAAGCTTTTACCTCCCCAGTGTTTCACGAGTATCTCTCATGTGCCAGACCCCGTGCTAGGCACTGGTAACAAAATGGACACTGTCCCAGCCTTCGTGGATCACAGAGTAGTGGGGAAGACAGGTCTGAAGCCAATAGTTACAAGTTATTAACTAAGGCATGCAGGGAACTGTGGGAACATACAACTGGAGGCTCTACGCTAGTTTCCGTAAGAAGGGAGAGTTTCAGCTGAGCTGAAAAGGAGATAGCTAGGTAAGAAGGGTGTCTTAGTCTGCTTCCCATTTCTTATAAGAGAATACATGAAACTGGGTAATTTATAAAGAAATGGAATTTATCTCTTACAGTTATGAAGCTGGAGAAGTCCAAGGTTAAGGGACATCTGGTGAGGGCCTTCTTGCTGGTGAGGACTCTACAGAGTTCCAGGCAGCCCAGGGTAGGACATGGTAGGAGGCTGAGCGTGTTCTCTCAAGTCTCTCTTCCTCTTCTTATGAAGCCACTAGTCCCACTCCCATGGTAGCCATTAATCTATTGAGCCCTTAATCCATTCATTCATGAGTGGATGAATCCATTTATGAGAGCAGAGCCCTCATGACCCAGTCACCTCTTAAAGGCCCCACCTCTCAATGCTGCCACATTGGGGATTAAATTTCAACCTGAGTTTTGGAGAGGACAAATATTCAAACCATAGCAAAAGGGCAAAAAGCTCTCAGACAATGAAGAGTATGTGCGAGTATGTGGGCAGGAGGAGAGGTTGGCAGGCTGGAAGAACTGAGAATATTCCAAAATGACTAAAGGGGAAAGACAGGGATCAGAGGGGTGCCAGGTGAGGTTGGAGAGGTACAGGCCTATCCGTGGACATGACCTTTGCCCAGAAACCTAGCCCGATAGTGTAGACCACAGAGGGTAAGCTCCGTAAGAGCCTAGACCAAGCCTGCTTTTGCTTGCTGTACTTGGCATGCTTACTAGCCCAGCGCTAGCACATAGTAGATTCTCATTAAACAGCAGCTATTTCTATATTATTCTCACACGTCTTCGCACATCATAATCCCTCTCTTTATTTCCTTCCCCCTTTATAACTAAATGTTGCTCCTGTTACTCCCATTTTCCTTACTTAAAGGTCGTAGATTCATAAGGTTTCTCTCCACCTTCCACAGTCTTCCCTGTTCTTTCCATTTTGCCATGTAACAAATTTAATAATTCCTTGCAGTGCCAAACAGAAAGGAGAAATCATTCAGCCAGATCACTAAGGGAAAAACAAGCAAGCAAGCAAAAAACCCAGGACACTCTTGCCTCTTAAATCTACTCACTCTGGGGCGGCTTAAAATGGGGCAGGGTTGGTGGGTATTTACACAACCACTGGCAAAGTGAGGACTTTCCAGTTTGTGCTTTAAGTGACAGGTAATTTATACTGAAAGGGAGTGTTCTAATTCATCACTAAGCTCCTCTTCATTGATTACAATGCCCAAGCTTGAGGTGGCACACGGAAAATGTTGTGTGCCCTGAGTGCCAAATTGGTCCCTTTGGGACTGGAAAAGCATTTTAGAAACCATGTTTGAGGCTGTGGTATGTACAATTTTGAGTCATCAAAGCTCATCTCTCTACTGTGGCAAAAATCACCAATAGTCTTGGTTCTGCAAAAAAAAAAAAAAAAAAATTGGCACCCATAACTCTCCAGACACTCATGCATATGTTGCTGTTTGTTTTGTTTTGTTTTAAAGTAGTTTGGATTCTGGGAGACCTTCCTAGAAACCTACTTAATAAGCAACTTATCCTGAGGGTTTATTTGAATTTGTTTATTTGAGTGCCTCAGGCTTCTGGGACAGTGCTTTTCACCCTTTGCTTTAATACCCAACTAAAATGATTCACCTAATTGCACAGTTCACAGGCTTCCCCAAGAGGTAAAGACATAAGCTCCTGTCCACTGCTGCTCTGAGTTCCTGCTCAGAGTTCAAGTCTCCAGCCCCTTCTCCTTAAGCATGAGCAAAGCTGCCTCTGTTTCCTTTCCCAAGTGCCACCAATCCAATGTTTTGTGTACAATAGACCTTTACAAAATCTAGAGTGAACAGAGGGCAAGTATAGCACAGGGCTGGGGGGAAGAGGGGGCTTCAAACTGAATGCTTGGCACAGATAGTCATTGAAAATTCATCAACTGACCTCTGACCAAGAGTGTCAAGGTTGTAGTCTCCTTGGGCCCTTGGGTCACTGGCCCTATTGCTCTCAATTCCTGACAGCATTTCTCCCCCTCTCTTATTTTCCAGATAAATTATATTATTTTCCTATAATTCACAAAGCAACTATAGATATTTCATGTTCTCAAATAGCAATTATTTCTTCCCTGTTATACATTTACTGGAGACCCTTCAAGAAGAGGAGGCTGCCTTTAAAAGTCAAAACTGTATCTGTTCAAAAATTCAACATCTCCCTTGGCCTCAGCGTCTTCTGCCCCTCTACATCTCTCACCCCTTGAGAATATTTCTAACATAAAGAAATGGCTCTAAAACTACCATCTTATGAGAACTTTCTAGGTACTTCTAGCTTCCCAACAAGCCTTATTTCACTTAATCTTTATAACAACTCTATATGATTAGCATTGTTCTCTTCATTTTATAGATTATAATCATCATAGAACTAAGATTTATTGAGTGCTGACTATGCATCAAGCTCTATGCAAAGCACTTTTCATGGATCTCCTTGCTGAATCCTCACAACCCTATGAAGTTACCATTACCATCTTCATTTCACAGATGAGGAAACTGAGGCTCACACTGGAGAAATGATGGGTTAGCAACATCCAAGCAAGAATGGAGCCCATGACTCCAAGGCCTGTGATTTTTTCACTCCACCATAGAGCTTCAGTGTGACTGAGCTCCTGAAATTTTAGGAAAATTCCCTTAGTAGACCATGAGCAATGGTCTTCGTGAACTAGCTCTGAGCTAGCCCAGGGCATGTGTCAGAGCAGGTCTACAGTAATTAGTGTCCAGTGAATGAGAAATACTGGCTCTAGATTCTTCCACAGAGACTCCCAGGAACACCACTTCTGGTTAGGCGGCCCATTCCTCACACTGAGTCTTTTCTTGGTTATCATTCAGCATCCCCTGAGATGGTTCAGTTGAGGGAGTGTCCATCAGTTAAGGAAAAGCATCCTCGCTGAGAGTGCAGCATTAAACTTTAATGGAGAGACAGAGGGAAGAATAGTTAACTGTGGCAAGAATAAACTAGGCTTTTTCCTAACGAAACTCCTGCCAGTATCATCCCTGTTTTCCTTGGACTATAGCATAATAAAATGACCCTACTGTCATTGAGAGACTTGGGAGCTCCCATTTCTTTCCCAAGTCAGCTAACAGGACCTACACGCAGTTTGATTTTCCCTCTGTTTCTACTCTGTGTCAAGAACCTGTTTGCGGAGCACTCAGAGAAACACTGGCCTGGGACTAAAGGGAGAAGGAGGTAATTCTCCTGAAACATGAGACTGGAAAAGTGAAGTTCCTGGCCCTTGCAAACTTAGGGGCTGGGTTCCTGGATGGGGCACCTGCTGTTCTGCTCAGATCCACTTCCAGGAGAAAGGTTTCCTTGTCAGGGAGCCTCTCTGGGAAGAGAATAGGCGAGACCAACGTGACCTTCCCCTGACACTCTTAGGCAAGTCTGTACCTCCCCACCCTTCAGATGGCAATAAAAGAAAGAAAAGTGACAACAGCAGTATTGGGGACAGTAAATACCAGAGGTCAAACTAGCAACGTGTGTCACAGACCCTTAAAAATGTGCATTTCATTTGACACAGCAATTCTATTTCTAGAAATTTATCCAAAGGAAATAGTTTTGAATATATAACATTTTAGCTATAAAGATGTTCATTCACAGCAGTGGTTTTATAAGAACATAAAAAGGGAATCAACCTAAATGTCCAACAACAGAAAATATGTTCCATTAATTTTGATCCATCCCTACAATGGGATATTCAGGAGCCATTAAAACAATACTGTACAGTTCTATTTGTTGACGTGGAGGGAAATGACATAATGTTAAAGTGGATTAAATCAAGGGTTTCATTTTTGCACATGCACGCCCGTGTGTGTGTGGGGGGGAAGACGGCAGGGGGAGAGAGAGAGAGAGAAGTAGTTATTTCTTGGTGGTAGGATTAAGAGAGTTTGTTTCTTCTCTATACATGAATGTATTCCATGAAAATTTTGTAAGGGAGCTGGGCACGGTGGCTCATGCCTATAATCCCAGCAACTCAGAGGCTAAGGCAGGAAGATGGCTTAAGGCCAGGAATTTGAGACTAGCCTGAGCAACATAGTGAGACTTCATCTCTACTGAAAATTTTAAAAATTAGCCAGGCATGATGGTATGTACTTGTAGTCCTAGCACCTGGGGAGGCTGAGGCAAGAGGATTCCTTGAGCCCAGGAGTTTGAGGTTGCAGTGAGCTATGATCATGCCACTGCGCTCCAACCTAGATGACAAAGCAAGACCCCATCTCTAAAATAAAAAGAAAAAGTAATTTGTTTTTAAAAACTTTTTGGAAGCATGGAAAAATTATAATCAGGAAAAAATCAATAATGATATGTCTGTTTCTTTAAAAATACTATTTATCAAGAAACCTAAGGACAAAGACAGATCCTAGGAGGCTCCTATACAACCAAATGGATAGAAATCAGATTGCTGCCAAACATCTAGTTGGAACTGAGTTTGCTCCTCTACTCTTAAACAGTAAAGCATTCCCTCTTCCACCAGACCATGCCAGCAGCATGAATTATGGGCCAGGATCTGTAACTGCCCACCTTCTGCCTGGAGATCCAGTGCAGGGATTCAGCTGTCCTATTCCTGAGTGTCACACCCTCCTCGAAGCCGTTCATCCTTTAAGGATTTACTAAGCACATGCCCAGTGCCAGGCACTGAGCTGAGTACCTGGGATTCAGAGAACAGGAAGACATGGTCCCATGATCAGAGAGAAGGCTTTCCCAAGCCTTCCCATGGAGTGAGCTTCCCCCTGGAGTCCTTTTAGTCTATGATCTACATCTTTTGGGGCACCTTCCTTTTCCACCTTGTTTTACCCTTGTCTTCTGCTTCAAATCCTCTTCCTACCAAGCCATCTGTCCCTTGAGGGCTGCTTCTGAATCTCCCACAGCATGTAGCAGAGTGAATGGTGCCTAGCAGAAGCTCGATAAATATTTATGGCATGACTGACTAAATGTAAGTACTACCAGAAAAGCATATTCCCTTTATTTAGATTTTTGTGAGTGCAATGTCTGATATCCTGCGTCAGTTAGAACTCTTGTCAGATCTCAGTGACAGAAAACGCAACCCAAGCCATCTTTAAGCAAAAAGGGAGATTGATGATCTTCCCTAACTATAAAGTTTGTGAGCACAGCTTCAGCTGGATCCAGGGGCACGCACAATGCAGAACTTGCTCTCCCTCTCTCCCTCAGCCCGGCTTATCCATGTTGGCGCCATTCTCAGGCACTTCCCTCGCGAAACCAAGATGGCTGCCAACAGCGCCACGCTTTCACAGGTCCTAGTCTAGCAGAGGAAAAAAATCAAAAAATAAAAAACAGAAGAAGAATAAAGAATGCATCTCTTTTGAAATCCAAGCAAAAATCTCCAGATAGGCAGACTGGCTCTGACTGCTTGCCTTGGGTCTTATGCCTGTCTGGAACCAGTCAGTGAGCTGGGGGCTGCTGTGTCCTGACCGGCCAGGGCTGGGTTCTACACCTCTGTCTGCAGCAGCTCGTGCACTCACAGTGAGGGAGGAGAGACTGCACCAAATGCAATCCATGTGCCGTTCCCAGAAGAAGAGAGGGTAGATTTGGGGGATATTAAGCTTCCCTTAATAGACATTTCCCTGACAGAGAGCACATCTTGCCTAAGTTTCTTGGGCTAAAATTCAGTCCATTCCCTTTCAGCATAAATATCTTTGGTTTCTCCCTCTGCCTTAGCAGCAGAACTAAACCCAAGTGCACCTGGGGAAGATACAGCTGTCTCAAACTAAACCTCCTTGCTTTAGCCAAGTGCACCCCATGGATTTGTGTTTGCATCTCACAAGGGAGTCATTCCCCACCAACCCCAGATGCACACGGAGGTCATCTGGAAGGAGGAGGGCATTTTAAAAGCAGATGCCTGAGTGTGCAACCCTGATTCTGATTCAGGTGGTCTGGGCACGATACCCCATGTCACCCACTCACCTCCACTGCGAATTGTAGAGCAGCAAAGGGGAGACAAACTTGGTTTGCATTCAGAAAATGCTGAAAGCAGTAAGTGCTCTGCCACTTACTAACCCTAAAATGATGAGCAAGTTAACTGTCTCTCTGAGCCTCACTTTCCTCATCTGTAAAATGGGAGTGATAACCTCTAGTTTGCAGGGATGCTGTGAGGATTAAACGAGATAAGGCAGAAAAAATTCTGGTCCTACTAGGTGCTTAAAATTCTTAGACACAAGTTCTACACAAGACTGCCAAGGGGCATCTATTACTCATCCCTGCAGAAGGGAACCTTGCTTTGTTCCTGACTAACTTGTTTTTTAAATGCCAGCCATTCATTCCAGGCTTCACCAAGGAAGAGCAGTTTGTCAGGATGCTTAAGAAATCCCTCTTAATATTATCATAATGAGAAAGAATATTTTTTAAAAAGTTAGCGTGGCCATGCTCAGATAGCATGAAGTACAAAAGAGACATGCATATGCAAATTAACCTTGTAAAAAGGTACTCCAAAGACACTCTTTGAATAACGAATGTGAATCATGGTGAGAATGTTGGTTACCCAAGCACCAAAACCTGTCTTAGAAACTTCAAACATTTGCGTTCCATATTGTTGATGTTATATGAGAGAAAAGGTCACAGGTGAAACGTAAAGAGATTTTACTATTTGAAACTGTATTGCAAGAACAGCCTCCCTCTAGGATAAGAATACCTAGAAGGGTTTAAATGTCACTATCAGCCTCAAAATTATTGCAGTGGATTTGCAGAAAAAAGAGACATAAAGGGCCTTTTTCATTAAAAATGTTCTTTGATTTCAGTTGTAGCTTTGGCTGCGTTATTGGCGAGGGAAGGATTGTAGGCGAACGTGGCTCAGGCGATGGTAGGGACAAGACTGAGAAGGCACTTGGGACAGTTTACACATGAAAGGGCTTTCCCCTCAAAGAGGAAGTTGGGACCAGCTGGCTGAGCTCAGTGGAGTAATTCTGTTAATTTCTAGAAAGAAAGGAGATGGAGAAGGATACGTTGGAACACTCTCCCCTGCAAGGAAACCAGCTTCAAGACGCTGCTGGCCTCCACGTCAGGCTTGCAGACTCCACGCTGCTGGTTCATCTACAAACATCGCTTGATGCTTGCGTGGGCCAGGCCTGGGCTGGGCCTGGGGGTTGTAGCCGGGGAGGAGGCAGAGCCCCCAGGAGCTCAAAGTCTAGAGGGGTTTATGGGGCCACGAGGACAAGCCTCACAGACCCTCAACTGCAGGGAGAATAAAGGACTGAGGAAGCCCGTCCTGGCGTCTGCCCTGAGGCGGCTCCAGCAGTTGACTGGGTGCACCAGGACACTGCTGATGCAGGCCTGTTCCAGGGAACCTGGGACTTCTCTGAGGGTCCTTTTTGGCTGAGGACGTTCCTAGGGCTTGGGGTTCTGAGGGCGTGCACTCAGCCTCCCTTCCCTCTCCTTCTTGTGGGGTCACACTGGCAGTGTGGTCCGAGGCCTCTCCCAGCTCCCCCATTGCCCTGCCCATTTTCTCTCGCCGGTGTTTCACCTAATAAAATCCCTGCACATTCAATCCCATCTCGACATCTGTTTCTAGCACAGGGCCCACAATCAAGACACATGATAGAGAAATTAGAGAAGAAAACACGAGCGTCAGAAAAGCTTTCTGTGTGCCAGGCACGGTTGGGTGCTTTGCAGCACTCCCCAGAGTTAACCTCCCTGGTACCTTCTAAGGCAGGTACTGCTGCTGTTTCTGTTTGAGGAGGAAACACATGAGGAACAGAGCAGGCAAGTAACTGCCCAGCTGGCAAGTGGTGGCACCAAGGCTTGCACCCAGGCCTCCTGGTTCCAGGCCTGCGTGAATCTAGTACACCATGGGAAAGCCTCAGAAGCACCATGTGGCCACGTCCCTCTGCAGCTCTGCCCTCTCCACTGTGTCTCCGATGAAACAGGACACAAGCTCCACTGACACATTATGAAGAATAGTGAGGACATCATTCCTGAGAGGCTAACAGGAGGGCAAGTTTCCTAGCTGCCTAGGCAGGGTGGACAAGGGCAGAGCTTATGCTTGGGGCCAAACCTGAAGCCAACAGCCAGACCAATGCCACCGGCTCAAAGAACCGACAGATAGAAAGCCCAGGAGGCTCTGGGACTTGTTAGGAGACAACCCACCGTTAACTCCCTGGGCTGCCCTGTGTAGCGGATGCTGCTCTGTTGTCACCTTTTTATCCTTCTCCTACTAGTAGTACATCAATTTCCCTCTGGGGAACTCCCCCTCTCCCACTGCAGCCCATGTGTTTTGGGTGAAATTCAATCAACCTCTGATCAGGCAGGACTGGCATCAAATTTTCCTCAGAGGGATGACTGGTGCAGGAATGAGCTTGGGACCCCATCAAGACAAAGAGATGTGGTGGGATTTCTGCAGCAACGACTGAGAGAGAAATGGGCCCTCCTTTCCCCATGGGCTTGAACCTGCCATGGGCAGTCAGTCATCTTGCCTGAGAAGGAACCCCATGCAGGAAATAGAACTGAGAAACAGTAACATTATTTGAGCCCCTGTGTCTAACTGAGCCTGCAGCTGGCATGCCTCTGGATTTTTCAGTTACCTCAGGCATTAAAACCTATTTTATGCTATGGGCAAGTTGAGGTTGGTTTGCTGTAACTTGCAACAAAAAAACCTTTCCCCTGTCCAAGCCTGCCCGTTCACATTTTATCCGTGCCTCCAAACTTTCCTGCCAGACCTCATCCCTGCCACACAACAAAGTCCCAGAGCTCCCTTTGTCCTTCTAAAATCCTGCATGCTTGTCTCCAGGTAACCAGAGACAGGACAAGCCAGCAGCACCTCTGGAACCTTCCTGCTGAACGCCTTCTAGGAACTAATAACACTGGAGGGTTTGGCCATCCTGCCAAAAGGCTCAGACTTTGCACTAAGCCCGGAGATTCCTGCCAAGACCAGTTGCAGGGGTTCCCTTGTCAAGGACTGGCCCCCTTCCTTAGAGATTTCCCTCAGTAGTGGATACAAGGAAGGCTGACCTAAGGCTAGAATAGCAGACTGTACGGAGGATCTCGAGCCATGAGCTTTTCACTAACAAGGAGCAGATACATTTACAGAGCAATGACCACGTGCCTGGCACTGGGCTGAGCCCTTGCCCTCACAAACACCCCATGATGTTGGTGCTATTATTACCCCATTTTACAAATGTGGACATGACAATTGGAGAGGAGGAAGATTTGTGGACCTTTCCCATCCTTTTCCCAATCCATTAAAACTCTGTGTAGCATTGTTATTTTGGTCACCTTTAAAAAATAGATAATATACATAATCTAAAAATTTCAAACAGTATAGAAGAGTTTAGAGGAAAATGTCTCTCTCGCATTCCTATACCCCAGGCCCAGTATTTATTGAGTGCTTGCTAGGTGTCAGGCCCTCTACTAAGCTTTTTACATCCTTCATTTAATCCTGAAAATGACCCTATATGACAAGTATTATTACAATTATCCCCTTAATGAATTTCATTCATTAAGATGATGAAATTGAGGCAGACAGAGGTGATAAAGACAGAGCAGGGAGGCCCACCCCAACTGCAACCTCTGAAGCCCAGACCCTTGACCTCACCTGCAGACTGGACCCCCCCACCCCAACCCCCGTTTGGGCCAGGACTTTTCTACTGCAGATTCTGTTTGCAAAAGGCACTCTCAAGCCTCAAGGTCACTTGGCTTCTGTGGGTTTATTTCAGAAATAAAAGCAAATTGTTTCCCAGGGCACCAGAAATATCCCCGTGTATCTCCTGCCGTTCCCAGCCCTTTACTCCAGGCCTTGTCTGCTCCTTCCTCGGCCCAGGTCAGCCGACCTGGCTCAGGGCTGCATAGATACACAGCAGTCTTCTGAGGCTTCCCTGTTTCATTCCCGGGGGAAAATAACAGTCTGCAGTGATAACTGGGGTCTTATTTTAAGGCTGCCCGGCACTTTGCTATCTCCACCCACTCCGGCAGCACAGGTATGGATATGGGAGATGGGAATAGGCCAGTGAATATCCTCCATGACGCAGCACGTAATTCCATCCTGCCGTCTTGTCCCTCTGGGTAGAGGGGACCAGCAGGTGGAATGCCTCCCACCCCTCTGCTTCACAGTTGGAGGGGCAGAGAAGGGGCTCAGCAGGGGTAAGGGGAAGTGTGGAACTGTTTTCCCATGAAGCCCAGTTTGGTCCACATGCCGCCTGCCCTTAGCAGCAAGTGGCTCAGGCACTGAAGACTTCTCTAGACCTTGGGATGGGGAACCTGCGGCCTTCTGATTTCAAGATTGTTCTTTTTTAAGCACCAAAGGAGGCAAGAAAAGCTTCACCTTTCTCCACTGCACCCCTTTTAATAAAAAGGATTTGTTCTGTAAAATTTGGATTTAGTCAAAAGGCTGCACTTAAGGACCTAGAAGGCCACATGTTCCCCACCCCTGCCGGGCTGCTCCATATTAACTGAATTGCAAAGAGTCAAACAGGAATGCAGTAGTGATAATAGGCCAGAGGGTGGTGAATCAACAGTATCTGACTCTTAGGAACAGGCTGGGAAACCTTTGCTGTGAGGAAATTATATTAAAAAAATGGGTGACAAATACAGAGGCTTCCAGCCTTTGTCCTTCGTCTGTGCTGACTTACTGGTGGAACTGAGAACGGCGTAATCTTTTCCACAACGCACATTCAGGAAGCCCACCTTCCCCCAGTGTCTCAGGGCCGTGGTGTGCTGGTAAACATGTAACAACCAGCTCTTAGGGGGAAAAGCCTTGATTTGTAACCATGCCTGATTTCCAGGCTTCCTACAGGAAGTCAATGAAGCTTCTAACACACCATTATATAGGTAAAATAGATGTAAATAATCTCAAAAGCATCTAGAAGAGTAAAATGTACAAATTAACTAGGAAGAGATGAGCTTTGAGTATTTATTACCTCTGTTTTTCATATAATTTACTTTAATTGCAAGTATATATAATTTAATGTTTAGTAATGACTGTGCTTAACAACCACTTCACAGAATTCCCAAAAATCTATCAGCACTTGTGAGCCAGTGTGAGCCAGTCTGGCACACCACTAACTGCTCAGGAAAGGATATTGTATTTGAGTTGTTCAGATTTCAAGGAAGAGTCAGATTATCCCAGTGATGGGAGTTTACTGTAATGATGCCCTAGGAAGGGAGATAGGCTCAGATGCTGCCTCATCAGCCGCAGGCTGGCTGGGATTTTTATTAGCAGAATGCATGACAAGCCTGGTGGAGGATTGGAACAATCAGCTTGGCATGGTTGTGGGGACAACCTGAGCTCTCATGACCCAACTCTGATCATCTAACACTATGGAGCACCCCTGTTGTGGAGTTAGTTGAGCACCAAGACACCTCAGGGTGAGCCGGCCACCCTTGGGACCAGCCTGCACAGGGATGCCCACAACTCAGAACATATTCCCTGGTGCAAAAGGTCATGCCTGGAATCACAGGTTTGATCCCCAGGGATGCACACAGCCTGTGTGCTAACAACCTGAAGCAGAGACAGCCTCTTGGGGCCCCTTTCTCAGAACGTGCTGTGGGCATGGTAGGTCCTTGGAGCATCACAAATCCTTTGCTACAGTGAGGCTCCTTCATCTCATCTTACTCAGGAAGAGCTATGGGGGCCACTGAAGGATTCCAGCTTTTTTGGTTTCCAAACTAAGTTTTTATTGCTGAGTAAATAGCAAGCCAGTTGCTGCTAGACAGACTATACCCTGAAACTCAAGACACATGGAGGTGAATGCACGTCTCCAGGCACTACTCTGTTGTGTTTAGGAGAGGAATGCACCATCTTTCAGGTGAAAAGCTAACACTTCTACCTCCCATGTTGTCCCTGCTGGTTGGAACGTCGCCCTCTGCAATTCTCCTCCCTTCCCTACTTGCCTCCAAACAGACTCCTGTTCACTTTCAAGGTATTCTGCTAAAGTTGGAAACAAGCAACAGCATAGTATGTGAACAATGATCTCAATTTTGGATATGTTCTCACACAGACCACGCATAGGACCAGAAGAACATACATTCACACAAACCGTATTTTTTTTCCATGTGCTTTTGTATATTTTGTGTATTTCCTCTACTGAACATGTAATAATTTTATTACACAAACATGGAACAAGCAGTCCTTATTTTCTCTGTGAAGCCTTGTCCCACCCTCACAGCAAGCAAGTCGGCCCATCTCTGCACTCGGTCTCTGACCTGTGCAGTCATCTACTATTGCACTCACCACGGTGGGCTGCAATTAGCTTTGCATTTCTTCCTATTTTCCCACTAGATATGAGTCCCTCAAAGGCAGGAGCTTGGCTTGCCCTCTCCCTCACACGCCCACCCTCTGCTTCCCACCCTGTGCCCGGCTCAAAGAGCCCTCAATGAATGATTTGTGGAACTGAACCAGATCAGTGCCAAGCCCACCCTAAAGACTGCTTTACCTTGCACGGAAGGGAGGAAATGGTTACCTCTGACCTTCCAGGAGTATCTCTGCTGGAATATAAATGACACAATCTTGTCAAGGACAGCCCTCGTTCATGTCAACCTTCTCATCTTTGCAACCATTGTAGAGATGAGAAAACTGTGGCCCAGAGAGGTCTAGGGACTTCCCAAATCACACAGCAAGTAAGTGCCAGAATCAAGTAGGAATCCAGGTTCTGTAAGTCTCAATATTCTCTGTCTCACCAGCTAAAAGTATAGAGAGAAAGTATAGATGCTAAATAATGATACACATTATTTATAACAACATAATACTGATAACAGTTAGCATTTACTGTATTGAGAACTTTCTGTGTGCCAAGCCCTTTTCTGGGCCACCCTTGTGTATTATCCCCTTGAAGCTCACATCACGTACTATCGTGATTCTCATTTACTAACGGGAAAACTGAGGTTCAGAGAGGTTGGGTAAGGGTCCCATGGTTACATGGCTGGTCTAGCCTAATCTATACTCAGTCCAAGCCCCTGTGCTATTAGTGGCTAAAGAAACTGAACAGCCAGAGCTGGACGACATGGAAGCGCTGCCTTCAAGGATGGTGTGGGCCCCTGAAGGCTGTGCTAGGATTAGATTAATGGCAATCAGATCCAGGGATGGCTGGGGAGCAAAGGGCTGTCGCACCAAACCAGATGGATCAGAATCACATTGTTGTCTGACAGAAAAAAGCCGAGAGGAGCCAATTAAAGCTCAGCTGAAACTCAAGTGTCTTTCTTCTTGATGTCTGTTTGTCTGTCTGTCTGTCTGTCTCTCTCTCTCTCTGCTTCATTATTTTGCTCCCTTTCCGATCTGCTTCTCTGTTGGCTTCTGTCCTCCCCTCCCCCTAATGCCACAGTGGGGCCTGCGATCTGCTGGACTCTCCTTGCTTCTGTGCTGGGAGGGTGGCCGCTTGTGCAGTGCACCTTCCTGGGGACGAGGCTCTTCTGCCCTTCCGTCTTTCAATTCTTTGCTTAGCCCATGATTCCTTTGTTCTTTTTTCTGCCTTAAACTTAAATCCTGATCTAAGCATCCATCACACCACCCCTCAGAATATCCAAGCTCAGCCCCTTTGATGGCAGCTCCCAGGGCCTCCTTTCTTTTGCTAAAATGACCCTCTCTTTTTATCCCTGTCATTGGGAGCTCAGGATTCCAACAGCCCTTCTCATCTCATGTTCAAATCCTCACCATTTAGGAATCTTTGTGATTTGGCATGATGGTCAAAACAGAAGCATGTCTAACCTTTCATATACTAAATTTACTCCAATTTTACTAAAGTTTTTAAGAGGGAAAACGACCCTCAGAGATATTTCTTAGCACAAAAACCATGTTTCTGTATTTAGGATCTGAAAAACTTCCTGGATAGAGCTATCCCTACCCAATGAGACAGGATGGTGTACTGGCAATTTAATATACCTGGTTTAAAACCTGGTTCTGCCACTTCCTAGATGTATGACCTTAAGAAAGGAACAGCTTCTCTGTGCTGCAATTTCCTTATCTACACAATGGGGATAATCATGGATGCTCTGCAGGGCTATATGAGGTCTCAAAACAATGCCTGGCACACAGTGAATACCTAAGAAGAGCTGCTTTTGGTACATTCTTATTCCCTAGCAAACCAGAGGTTTATGTTGAGGGCACTGCTTTATGTCTACAGGGCATCTTCACTTCCACTATCTAACTTGGACCATCAGAGTTCAGTTGTAGAGTACAGTATATACTCAAGCAACTTTAAGCAGAAAGGGTTTATTTCAGAGTAATAGATGGCTGTTAGAGACTTGAAAATAACTCTAGCTTAAGTTTTCTAGAGTGGCAGTATTAAACCACTCAAAAGACTGCTACCTCTCCTATAATAAGGAAGCACTGCCTGATCTGGAAACTTCCATTAAAACTCTTGGCCCCATACCCATGAAACCATTACCATGATAAGAGAGACGCCATGGTCAGGAAGTCTCCAGGACTGCCGCTGACTGAACAACCTCACTGCCTGCTGCAATCTGCAGCACCAAAATGGACATGCTATAGATACACTGCCTCTTCATCGACACAGAGCCAGTGCTACCCCTGCTCCCCATGCACATAGCTCCATGACTGCTGCTGTCAGGAGAAGCTTCAGAAACATGGTCTCTGCTCATTTCCGCCTCCTAAGTCCCACCTGAGGGTGTGTGCTTGGCTGGAGTTGGAAGACATCTGGAAGCTGAGCTGCAAGAGAGTCTGGGAAATTCCATCTTCCCTTTTACAGCCTCTGCAGTACAGAAGGCACACTGGATGAGGTCCAAATGGACGCTGAGCACCAACCTTCCATTTCCACAACAGCCTCACAAATGATCGTGGCTCTTGTACAGTTACTCTTTTCCTGGTGGCAGCACTGCCTGGTCTGGGGGCTCAAGGAGTCCACCCACAGAGCACTGCCTGCTTCTGGAATCTGCTGAAATCCTCTTTGCTCCTCACTACCACATCCAGACCACTTCTCCTTTCTCCTCAAAAATCCCACCTCCTGGCCGGGCACAGTGGCTCATGCCTGTAATCCCACAACCTTGGGAGGCTGAGGAGGGAGGATCACTTGAGGCCAGGAGTTTGAAACCAGCCTGAGCCACATAGCAAGACCCTGTCTGTACAAAAAATAGAAAAATTAGCCAGGAGTGGTGGCACAAACCTGTAGTCCCAGCAACTCTGGAGGCTGAGGCAAGAGGATCCCGTGAGCCCAGGAATTTGAGGCTATAGTGAGTTATGATGATGCCACTGCACTCTAGCCTGGGTGACACAGCAAGACCCTGTCTCTTTAAAAAAAAATACCAGCTCCTCTGAAGTCCAGACCATCCTCTCCTGTCTTTATTAGGCTCTTTTGTAGACTGTATTGACTTTTTCAGACTGTTATGACTCATTATTAAAGATTTGAGCACCTGTTCACCGTCCTTACTCTCCACTTCTGCTCTTTTGATCATATTGGCGCCCTCCACAGATGATCACCTAGCGTCTCAGCACTAAGTCCCGTGACCTCTTCACTTCTGCTGATCTTTTCCTCCTGCCCACCTCAGCACACCCTAGGCCAGGAGTGGGGAACCTTTTCATGTTGGAGAGCCACATTAATTTAGCTGCAATCAAGTAAGTCCGCATTCAAGAAACTTCAGTTAGATATACTTAAAATTGTACATTATTTTCTAAAAATCTAACTACTATGTACTTAATAATTTCAAAAAATGAAAACTATTTGTTAATTTTAAAGCTAACTAACCTTTTAATGACTTTGTTGTGTCTGCTTTTTGTTGGAAAGCATTTGAATATTTCGTTGCAGCATGGAGGTCCACAGTTTCAGTTGATCCTCTAGATGGGTATCAGTCATTTGTGATCTTAAGGGCACCTTGATTTGCATTAGGTAGGAGAATGTATATTCACAGCAATAAGTGGTTGAAAAGCAAAAAAGCATCTTTTGGGCATGTTGCCAAAGGTGTGGGTATTCTACTGCATTTTCCCATATTTCAACTGGATCTTTCTTAGCAACAAACAACAACTTTAAAATGTCATCTACTGAGAGCTCAATCAATTCCATCTCTAGTTCTTTAGGTGCCTTGGTGGTATCAGCTAGGTGAGGCTGAAATGCTAATTTGAGTGTGATGTCATGATTCTCAAAGTCAGTGAACCTTTCCTTGTATTCTCCAATTAATAGGTCTATAACAGCTGTGTATTCTTCAAATGATTTGCATGTACTATCCCATTCATCAATGACTTTGCTAACTGGAGAAAATGTTCATCCAAAATTTCCTTTTGAAGAAGAAGTGTTTTGAAAAAAGATAGCTTTTTTCTAAATGCTTGGGTTTTTTGCCACATATCATATATAGACTTCGTTTTACCTTGCAAAGAAATACTCAAGTCCTTTTGATTTGACATGATATCACACAGAAATGCTGCATTCCTATAGAAATCTTCTTTCAATAATTCACATTGCTGATTCTGTTCTTCATAAAATTTAACTATCTGTTCTTGCAGAGATAAAATTTTGGCTAACACCTGTCCCTGTGATAGCCAACACACTTTAGAATGATATGGCAAATACACACTGAATACTTCACTGTTCAACTTTAGCATGTTATAAAACTGACGATGCCACGTTGCATTTGCATGAATATAGTTAACAATACTTATAATTTACTGCAGTGTCACTTAAAACAGTTGCTTTATCTCAGAGATTTTGCTGATGCAAGATACAATGAAAAGAAATGAGAGCATCTGGATCTGTTAATACTTTTTTTATCTGTGCAATAAACCCTTAATGTTTTCCTGTCAGGGAAGGTGCACTGTCTCGTACATACACTCACTAAATTTACCAAATTCAGTCCAACTTCACAACATTTGTCTTGAAAGTTGCTGAAGAAATCTATTCCCAGTGTTCTGTTCGCAAGAGTGCCCAAAGCGAGCAACTCTTCGTACCAAAGAAAATCTTCTGTCATGACTTGAATGAAGTGTAAAACCTGTGCCGAGTCAGTAGTATCAGTTGATTCATCCAAAGCAATTGAATAACATATATTTTCCTTTTGAAGTATTGCATGAAGTTGTTCTGTTAAGCTGAAGGCTAATTCATGCTGCCGATCAGTTATGGTTCTCCTTGAAAGAGGCAATTGTTTCTACTTTGAAACGTTATCAGGGTCTAAGCATCCTACAAGTTCAATAATGCATTCTTTCACAATTTTGACATCATTAAATGGCTTCCCTTTTTTCCCTAGTATATGAGCTAATGTGTAAGTTGCTTCAGTGGCACTATTTCCAGGTCTCATTGCTGCTTGAAAGAATTGTCTTTGCTTTTGCTTTTCATCTTTTAATTTCTGCAATACAACCTTTTGCATCTCTCCCTCTAATTTAAAATATTTGTGGTCCTTATGAGTGTTATCATGCTGATGAGCACTGAATTTCTTTAATGCTGATATTGCAGTATCACAAAGCAAGCAAATCATCTTATCTTTAGCAGAAACAAGATGATATTGCAATTCCCAATCCTCATTAAAAAATCCGTTTTCCTCCTTCAGTGTTTTCTTGGTCTTCTTTGACATGATGCGCTGTTAAGCAGATAGAATAAAAAAATATTGTCGAGCTCTGCAACTATTCACAAATTCCACTTCAAACAGAAACACAGTGCACCCTTGTCAAAAGCTGATAACAGACTGGCGTACTCGACCCCCATAAACCCTCGCCAACCAGCCTCGTGGGGTAGTAGGGCCAGTCAGGTGGGGGAAGTTAGAACTAAATCATGAGCGTAGCAGCCATCAATTTAGCCCTTATGGCTTACTAATGTTCTAAGTGTGCCGGTCAATCTGGGAGGATTATTTCGTTGAAACTTATTTCATTCTTTGGTATTTTAAATGCGTTCATTTAAAAAATTAAATTAAAAAGATGAACAAAAATGTATTATTAATAATGAAGATAAAAGGATTTGTTCTGTAAAATTTGGATTCAGTCAAAAGGCTGCACTTAAGGACCTAGAAGGCCACTTGCGGCCTTAAGACCCCAAGTTCCCCACCCCTGCCCTAGGCCTTGTCGCTTCCCACATAGGCACCACCTCAACATCTTGCTTCCTCCATCCTACTTTCTGAGCATCACTGCCTGTGATTCCTGCTCACTTACTCAAAAGTACCCACGTTCCTCTAGCCCACCAGAAGCTGCAAACTGTTGACCTTATTGCTTCTTTATTATCATCATGTCTTTTTTCTCTTCCCTTCCCTGCTTAGATAGCACAGCCTATCACTACACTAATTCCTTCACTCTATCCCCAAAGTCCTACCTTATTAAATCACTTTAGCAAAACTCTAATCCTACTTAAACTCCACCCACCCAACTCTGCACCTGAGCAACTGAACTTGGCTGTATGGAAATACACTGTGTCAACAGGTCTCACTTTAAAGCAATGACACTGTATCTCAGTACTGTCTAACAATTTCCCCAGTAAATTTGTTTCTCACCCCTTTAGACTACTTCCAGAACTTCTCCTTTCCCTTTAAAACATCCCAGTTCTAGGGATTTCTCCCTCTCAGTGCATGACTGTGTTTAGAAGAGCAAGATCTTGTCACCCCCACACCTGAAACACCAACCTCATTAGCTGGACCATATCCACTGCTTCCCTCCTGTTACCTGGATAACCTGTCCCTCCTCCTATCTGAACTATGTCCACTTCTCCACCTTCCATTATTCTCTATTTAACTCACTCCAGTTAAAGTGAATTGCATTGAATCCACTCTTGCCAAAGTCACCAGTGACCCCCACCTTGATAAATCTCATGATCCACTCACTGTGCTCATCCAACCCACTCTAGACTCAGAAGGCCTGGCTCCCACTCCCACCCCAAATAGGAACTTCCCTGCCCTGGAGGATGCTGCCCTTGCTGCCAAACCTTAGGAATACCATTTTATCCTAAAGACATTTCAGATTTAATTGAATACTCCAGCCCCTCACAGGGTCACACACAAGCCCCCCGTGGACTCCAGTCTCTCCAGGCATCCCCTGTGGGAGGAAGGGAAGAGGGGAGAAAAGTAAGTTCACACTCTCTCACAGTCTTCCCACTGGGGCAAACTGCCAAGCCAAATGTCCCTCTTTTAGCACAGCCATAGAACTATCTACAAACAAATGGATTTTAGAGAGTGGAAACTTCAGCAGCTTCCAGTACTAGAGGAGGCTCTGAGGACCATCCAATCTAGCCCTCTCATCTTGCAGAGAAGGCACATGAAGACTGGTATTCAATATCAGCTATGTGACCTTGGACGAGTCATTTAATCTCCCTAAGCTTCAGTTCCCAAGTCTGAAAATTAGAAAAACAATGCTCCCTCTTAGGGTCCTTATGAGCATTTAGTGAGCTAATGCATGGGAAGTGCTTAGCCCAATGACAGCATTCAGTAAGTATTATTGTAATTATTAGTAGTTATTATTAACAATTATATTACTATAATTATTGTAAGTAATTACAACAATGATAAAAATTGATGACCCAAAGAGTGGAGCTATCTGAGTCATCGTCCATCTCTTACCATCCAAGGGAACTGGATGTGTCTTGTCCACATCTCAACAACCGAAATTAAGATCATGCTCAGAGTGGCATTATTTTTGTCCACCATGTGGATGTAAGTGCATGCCTTTGGTGCTCCTAGCTCACCACTGAGATAATTAACCAGAAGCAATTACAGTGCACTTGGCAAATTGCAGCTTGCAAGGGACATGTTTTATTCATACTTCCTCCCTTGTGGCCTGCTGATTGATCCCATTCCAAGTCTAATATTTAAAGGTGAGCTGCTGACATGGACTTCACCTGGCTTCACCTCAGGGTTCTCACACTCTGGGGTCTGGGCAAGAAGCTTTCCCACAAATGTAGCCATCTCTGACAATCTGCACACCTGGGAGGATCCAACACCCTCACCCCTGGCATATCTGCAGAGTGTCCCTTGTTGAGTATTGCTGGTGAATCAGTGCAGCACCCTGAGCTGGACACCTCATCTCCTCTGCCTAGTCTTCTCCAATTTCAGAATTGCGGTAAGCCAACACACTTTTAGAATATTGAATCCACAGAAGGCTTTTGGAGCTGGACACTAAAAGTGGACATCCCAGTAATTCTATTTCTGGAAATCTGTCTGGCAGATATAACCTGGAATGAGGATTTATACTGAGATTTATGTTTGAGATTGTCATCTAAGTATTACTCATAATAGCAAGAAGTGGGGAAAAATGAAATGTCCCAACAATGTAGGATTAGATATGGTATGCTCAGACAATGAGATAGTAGGCAGACATTAACATAATATAAATAAAGAATGGTTTTTATATCCTTAGGCTTAAAGATATAGGAAAATATTAACCAATGGTTTTTCTGAACAAAATGGATTCCCTCTATATATTCCCCCATAACCATTTATATTAGTATTTTTACTGATAGAAGTTTGATATCAATTCTTTGAAACCTACTGAGTTATTAGCATTTTAATAAACACTATTCTTCACAATAAATAATACTCTTCAACAAATCTTCAATATATCGAAGGCTTAAAATATATAAATGATTTAATTTCTTAAAGATCTATATTTTCTCATTAAATGACAAAGAAAAATATTACCCATGAGAAACTCCACACCTTGACTATATTCTTATCATAATCTGCATCCATAGTTCTCTCTTTTCTCATAGAAAACAAAGGAGACTTACCTTCTTTGGGTGACAAAGTAAGAAACGGAGAGGGGCATTGGGTTACCTTTTGTCACCATAAACAATTGATCCCCTGAGATCTGCCACAATAGGGTGGTAACACCATCTCTATTGGTCCATATGATAATAATTTAAATAAACATGGACAAATACTTTAGATTTTGAACATTAAATTTCATCTTTATATACTGGCAACTAACAGTTTAAAATTAACTTCAGCCACTCATTTTTTATTTAGAAGTTATTTATTGAGCACCTTACACATTTCAGGCACTATGTTAGACCCAGGAAATAAAATAGTGAGGTAATCTCTGCCTTAAGGTAGGCAAGAGTTAGTTAGTGGGAAACAAAAAAAAAATTAGTCAAGAAAGACACTAGTAAGTAAAGGTTGAACACTGCCAAGTGATAGAAAGGAGAGGAAAAGATTTGACCTTGAAATGGGAGCTGAGCTGACATTTGAAGGATGAGTAGGAGGTAACTAAGAAAAGAGAAAAGAGGAGGCGAGAGCATCCCAGAAAGAGGAAACAGCATGGGCAAATGCCCTAAGACGGAGAATATGACCTACAGAAACTGGAATCATGAAAGAGGTAGGGGACATGGTGCAAGGTGAGACTGGAGACACGGATAGGGCAGGCAGGGGAGACGTTGTAAGGGGCCCTTTTACTGGACGATGTTGGATCCCCATCCTGCATCCATTCCCACCTTTCCCAATAGGGGTACTCAACCCTCCCCCATACAGCTATGTGATGCAGGAGGAGATGACACTACCCCCAGCTCCACGGAGAGTTCCAATAGATCAAAGTCAATCCTTGCAGATCCCAGGTTGAGGTGCTGCACAAGACAACTGCTAATGGTGCCAAGGTAGGAACATAACCTAAACTGGACCACTTGGACTCCCAAATGATGGGAGGACTTTCATTCCATACATGTGGGAGAGGTCTTTCTCTCTCCCTGTAGGCATACATGAGGAAGCCCATTGACCTAATTGCTGCTGGCAGCCAAGAGATGAAGCCAATTGGGTGGACAGCAAAGAGGAGAGATGGGAAGAACCTTGGTCCTTGAAGACATTATTGTGGCACTAAATCAAGCAACTCTGAAACCTGAATTAGCTCTGGACTTCTTATAATGTGAGATAATAAATTTCCTTATGGTTCAAGCCAATTTGAGTCAGGTTTTCTGATACTTGCTTCCAAAAGCATCCCACAGGACATCTCATTATGGGTAAGAATTTTTGTTGCCTTTATCCCAAGTAGAACAACGTTCTGGAATTTGGGAGGAGGTTGCATAATTCTAAGAAAAAGTTTACAGAACAGGACCTGGTAAATTCCTCACCACCACGCAAAATATTCTAATGTTAAATGTAAAATGTAGAAAATGCAATTCCTTATATATGACCCCAACTGTGTTACACACACACACACACTCTTACACAAACACTTAAAGAAAGACTGGTAAGAAAAATACTATGTTAAGTGACTACTCTTAGGTAGTGAGATTATTACTAGGTTGTTTTTTTTTTATTCTGCTTTGTTTGGTTTGGTTCTTTATGTTCTTTGGTACTTCCCTATTTTCCTACAGTGAATATGCTTACTTCTATAATTAGATATCAAAGGCAATAACTGTTTTCCATCTAAATTTATGCTACCTATCACAAAAGAAGTTATTTTTACTTTTTAAAATCAGAATGGCCTAATGAAAACTAAAAAGTAGCATGTCTAACACAGCCTACCAGTAAAAGAGAAACATTTCTGGTCTTTATGTACCCAGAGAATTGAGTATTTATCATTGGTCATATAATAGAATAAAATATCTTAAATACTCAATTTATAAAATAGTTACTCTTGCTCATTTTAAAATGCCATTATATAAAATAGAGACACTTGCAAATTTTGAGGCCCTCAGGAATATCATTTAGCATCTTTGGGAAACATAATATTTAATTATCATAGCATGGGGTACTTTTAATGGCACATTCCAACATTGCGATTGAGGACTGATTTCTGAGAGGCAAATTAAGTGATATTTCCACTCTCATGCCTTATTTAAATACAAACTACATGCATAATTATCCTTGATCCCACTGCCACTTAAAAATAAAATACAAAAGTGAAAATACAAGATACTCATGGAGGTTTTCTTCCTCAGTAACTACAGTCACCAAAAAAGTGATAATTATCAAGTACCCCTAAATATTCATGTACCCCCTAAAAGATTTGGGAGCCCTGTTTGCTAATATTGACTGCAAGATTCAAACTCCAAAGTTAACCTTCTTGCTATCAGAGCCATTTCAGATAAGCTTTATTCCAGGAAGCAAGATGATATCATTTTTATTAATTACCTTTAAACATAAAATCTGCATTTTTTGTTCAATCTTTGCTCAGCTATGTACTTCTTCCTTTTTTTTTTTTTTAGGTAATAAACTGACCTTTTTATTTTGCATCACCCTTTTTCTTTCTAAGATGGCAGGGGCATTTTTAGAGAGATAACACAGGCAGACAAGCTAACAGAGACATCAGAGGCAGCATCTTCCCCTGCTGGTCCTACCTCTGTAATGAGTGAGGGAGGATTAAGGAAGGGGTGGGGAGCATCAGGGCTGTTCACAAACATTCCCGTTCTCCCCCTTGGAAGCACATGGTAGGATTGTATTAATACTTCCCTATGCCTTTGAAATTAGGATGGCCATATAACTTTCTGTAGCCAATGGTTTGTGTATAGAAGGTTGAAGTTTAGAGAGCCAAGCCATGAGTTATCACACCTCCTTCCCTTGCAGAAAGGTGGTAGGAGCACTTGTCAAGGCCAAGCCTCCATCAGCTTGAGTCCTCAGATGACCACAAAAAAGTAGAGGCCCCCCTTCCCAACCAGCACTGGAGAAACGCACTTTTGTTAGGTTAAGCCACTATGATTTGGGGGTTGCTTATTACTGCAGCATAGCCAAGCATATACTGATTGTGTGGAAGAAGAAAAAAAGGAAAGTAAACCTTGAATTCCTTCGAGGGCTTTTTATGCTCCTGTTGAAACACCCATTCTCCATTTGGTAAACTGTAAGTTAGCTCGATGAACTCCTTAGAAAAAGTACAAAATCATCCTTAAAATGTGAAAAGGTCACTGTATTACAATCAAAACCTTTTCATTATAAGCTTGAATTCAATGGCTTAACTCTAAATCCATATTTACTGTGTTACTGGTATGAATTTATAGGTACATGTGAGTTCTCTATGGAGAGTTTTTAATTTGGGGTTTTCATATTGATGATAAAATAAATTAACATAAGCATATTCTGTATCACCTGGACAGCCAACCTATATAAGACAATGCCAAAGCCCGAGTTTGCATTTGTGTTCACATTTATGTTTTGTTTTATCGTTTTATAAGAACTACAAACATAAGAAGTTTATATTCACTTTTCTGCAATTTATGTTTAAGTAATATTATAATTCAAATGTAAAAAGTCCACACTTTGGACTTTTTTGTTGGTGGTAAGGGTATGGTTCTGGGATCATTTTTCCTTTAAAAGGCCCTGAACATTTCAGGCCAGGCTCAAAGTATAATAGCTCTGTCTCTTTAAATGGGTAAGTTCCCAAGTTATGTGAATTTATTCACTCAAAGTGTATCCAAAAGAGTTATCTGAAAACAAAAGAGCTAGCTCTAGGGCTCCATGAATCTCTACTTCATTCTTCTGACAGAGGAAGCCAGAGAGAGAAAGGAGAAACAGATGCTCTAAAAGTCAAGAAAGTATCAGAAAAGATGAAATAAAGGCATTCGTGGCTCTTTTTGATGGCAGGACCTATTGCAGCAAAATATCTCTTTCTTTGCATTGATGTCCTTGGGGTGGGAAGGCTGCTCTCACCATCCTCATATACACAGCTCCTTGTTATTTGTTAAAACCAACAAGGGATTGATGTGATAGTTAAGACTTGGAGCATTCTTCACTGAAAACTTTGGCCCAAATAGAGTCAAAGAAGAATATTTTCCATTACTAAAAGCAATGTAACTTTGCTTGTAGTCCCTTTTTCTCTTTGAATTATTGATTTTTGCTAAATGATTTAACTAATTTCTCTTTTACTATAATAAACACTAGCTTATGTTTCCTCACTGTACCTAAAGCTGCCCATGCCTAAAGACATGCCTGGAGAACCAGCAGAACCAGTGGCAGATGTCCAAGAAGAAGGGCTGATGGCAACTAACCACACAGAAAATCCTGACCAGAGTCCAAGTACATACCTCCAACAGAATCATGCCCGTGAAACTGCTTAGAAATCAGCACAACACTATCCTGATGGAAAATGAAATCAACGAAGGAGAAGAAAAAGATGATAAAGAAGAAGATGATAAAGGTGATGATGAAGATGATAAGGTTGATGATGAATGAAGGTGATGAAGAAGATGATGAAGGTGATGAAGATGATGGTGGTCTGGATTCTTTCATGGGTTCAGAATCATTTAGTGTCACATGTCATGCACAAGGCCCTCTGGGAGAAAAGAAAATCCAAAAGAGTAAGACAAGCACTCTGCCCTCAATGATGCAAAAAAAAATACACACGTTGTAAGAAAAGACTATAGGAGAGACAGAGATTACTCCTGCTCAAAACAAAGGTTCCTAGCCTTCTGGTTTTCTGGCTTAGTTTGAAAGTAGATTTCATCCACAGAGCCTAGTCCCTTGGTCACCCTTTGTCACTGTGTGACTGGCTCATTCATTCATTCATGGAACAGTTAATGATCTGCTGTTGTCTAGCCCCGTGTTGGGCAATGGGCACCCAGTGCTAGAGGAAACCCTGGCAGCAGAGCTGCTTCTATGAGCATATTGTGCTTCCTGTCCTGGCTTTGCTCTTTTATATGCCCACAGAGCAAAGTGCTCACCCATTCCCCAAATTGCACAATCTTTCTTTGGTGCCAGTTTACTGTTAAATTATGCCTTTTACCTCCTTGTAGCAGGTAATGGCTGTGCCACTCAGCTTCACATTCCATCTGCTCAGTGTCATTGTGTTGGGAGTTTCCTCACTGTAGAATAAACTAATTTTATGCACTCATCACAACATGACAGGTGACCTGTGAAGGACTGAGGCCACGCACACCTGTGGAGAAATCCTGTCCTAACATAGGGAGGCAAATTCCGTCCATACTGTGAATGTATTGACCGCCCCCGCAGCATTCTGGATTTAAAAAGCACTTTTGCAAAACACTTCTCCCATCACCTAAGTCCTTTGAACCCTGTATTTTAAAGGGAAAATGTCATTCATCTGGTCCGGATTTGTTTGCACTTAACTCATCGTAGTGTTGTTTTGAAGAAGCTGATATGCAGAAAGCCTTTTCATCAGCTTCTTCAAGAGCTTTTCTCTTCAAGGGGAAAAAGAGAATCAGACGGTATTTACCAAGGGTAAACAATCCAAAGCCTCAAATAAAAATCCAAGTGTATTTCTAAAGCCTGAACTCACCAACGGTCAAGGAGGTTTGAAACTTACAGTCCCTGCTCCCTCTCTGAGAAAAACAGCGTGGGCCAGAATCAACTGCCCTGCCTTCCAGGCAGAAACTGTGAGGCGTGCTCTCATTGAGCAAACCTTACTGCCTGCTCCAGAGCTGGGATGTGTGTTTGCAGCAGCCAATAAACACTCCTAATGATGCTCTCAACAAAAGCCCATATTTTCAGTCTTGTTTTCGCTTTTCTTTTCATGTTGTTTTTCTCAGTGAAAGGATGAAAGCAATGAGGCTACTTTTCCTCCATTCAATCAAACAGGAGTTCTTTGAAGTAAATGTGCTATTTTTCTTCTGCTTTTTTATTCTTTTCTCCTTAAGGAAGAACCTTGATAATCAGAGGCTGACTTTGTAGATTTCCCTAATACTAGTCTCTTAGCAGGTGCACATGCGTCTCAGGAAGACGAGTCTGTGACAGCTTTTTCCTTGGATTTGCCCTTCTTGTTTTCCCCTAGATGAGAGCCATTGAGTTGGTTTTAATGTGCCCAGGATGGTTGCGAACATCTAAAGACAACATTATCCATTCATCAAGAACATATGAAAACAATGACACAAGAGTTCAGCTGAACAGAAAAATAAATCAGGGTATTTTGAAAAGGCATTTGTAGTTACAGCTCAAGGCTGTCTTGTAAAAAAAACAAGTATCAAAATAACTCCATTAATGATTATCTCAGAAGCAAAATGAAGCTGAAAGCTTGTTACTATGGTTCTTGCCTCCATGGGGAATTCAAAATATCTTACAAAAAATAATGGGATGGTGAATAAAAAAAGATGCAGAAGTCAAGTTGAGCATAATTTCTTCAGGAGCCTTTCGGTGGCATATACTGCATAAAACCAGAGGATCTCAAAGAATGGGTATTTTTCTAATGGGCGATAAATAATAATAGCAGCTAAAGCATAATGAGCACTTACTATGTGCTAGTCATCATGCTGTTTTCTGCATTATGTCTTTTAATTGTTATATTGATCCTGTCAAGTGTTAGTATGCTATTATTAGTCCCCTTTTGCAGAAGAGAAAACTGAAGCTCAGAAAGCTCACGTGACAGAGCAAAAACTCAACCCCAGATCTATTTGATGCCAAAGCCCAAGCTCTTAACTGCTGCAAAAGTGGTTTACCAGAAACCTGTTACTTACATTCATTCTGGAGCCCAGAACTGCTTTTGCTACTCAAAGGCCGAAGTCACATCTGTCCTAGTTAAGCAAACTGAAGCAATAATTTGACTTGAAGAAAATTCCTTTTTCACTGTTAATTAACTCAAAGAAAGAGAAATCACTTTAGAGAGAAACTTCCAGACATTTCCTCAATACTCCCCTTTGTACAGTGGTAGTATAGACCTAATTCCCTGTACATTTTCCCCATCAAAAACTTAATAAGGTTGTCAAAACCCATCACACTATATACCTAAAATGCTGGCATTTTATCACATATAAATCATACCTCAAAGAAGTTGTTTTAAAAATAAAGATCCCAGAACATTCAATGGAAGGTGCTCCCAATATGCCTTCAGTTTGACCATTTCCTAGATTTTATGTCAAATTGTTAAGTCAAACTATGTGAAATTGCTACTTGTCCATGTCAGTTCCACACAGGTCAATTTTTTAAAGTTTTAAATAGTGTTAACTCACTTGTGCAATGTAATCTGCAGCTATTCTCACCTATTATCTTAGCAACACCATTTGATTTAGAAAAATGTTATCTTTGCTAGCAAATGCACTGAATGAATGGAATTTTTTTCATTGTTTTCCTTTTTTCCCCTTTTTTCTAGTTGTCTTCCTTTTTTCTGGACACTCACCTGGACTACATTTCCCAGTATCACATGCAGTTAAGGTGTAGCCCTGTGACTGAGTTCCACCCAACAGAATGTAAGCAGAAGTGATGTGAATCAATTTTAGGCCTAGCCCCAAAAAACCTCCTACAAACTATGTTCTACTCTTTTTCCCATCCACCGTCTGGGAGTGAAGTATTATGAGCCTTTAGCTGAGGCACAAGACAGAAGAAACCTGGGTCTCGGAATCGGAATCTGAAAAATCGCTTGCCAGACCAGCACTGTGAGAGGAGCAAGAACTAAACTTCTGTTGTGTTAAGCCACTGAAATATGGAGGCTTATTACTACAACCAGTTTTACTTTTACCAATAGTCTTTCTTTCTTTACCTTTCTTTCTTTCCATGATATTTATTGCAGATTTTGTATGTCCCTTAGAGACCAGTTCAACGTACCAAAATTAATGGCTATTCAAAAAAGTGCTGTGGAACTATATTCAAGGTCACTGCGGCACATAAACTTCCCATTTATAGAAGACATCTGTTACCTGCCGCCCGTCATTCATTCACCCTCTTCCTGGGAGCAATCTCCCCATATTTCCTGCATCCTTCCTCCATCCCCAGCCATGTGATTTAGGCGAGGCTGCAACTCCCATCAATGTGTGGGCCCTGATTGGCTGCAGCCAACCAGTACCTCCCTCTGTCTGGCTATAGGGATTGGCCGGCGACATACAAGGGGATGAGGGGACATCGCTGAATCCTTCTGGCAAAGGAAAGATTTCTCATTCTCTGCAAAAGCTAGTGCAAGAGATCCTTTCTCTAAATCTGGAGAACGCATGCAGTGATGTGAATGCCTGGAACTCTGCAGCTGCCTTGCCGCCGCTGAAGAGAAGCTGGCTGCCAGCACTGTGTGAAGCCTGCAGGTGAACACGCTGCTCCACGAGGAAAGTCCAAGGGATTGGGAGAAGGGGTCTTGGAGGACCGTGTCTCGCTATCGGCATCAATACTGACCTGACTTCTGCTCTTTTGGAATTCTCAGTTTTATGGGGCTATTCCTCTCTTACTGTTGACCAATCAGAGTTGAGTTTTCAGTCATAGATTATGTAACTCTGTTATTCCTTCCTTCATTCAGTCGTTCATTCTGAATCTGGCTGAGTATGGAAGGATGCCAACTTGTATGAACCAAGGAAAACTCAATATTGAAGGTGCATACCATTTTCTGTCTTAGAAAGACCTTTTTTCTCCTCTCCCAATTACTAAAGCTTCCAAACTGAGCCTAACTACAGTGGTACAATCATTCCTGTAATGATAATGGAGTCTCAGAGTGCAGGAAGAATTCAAGCTAAACCACTGCTGATTGTCAAAGAACTCCATCAAATAATTTACCAATATTGCATTTATTTGTACATCCTGCATTGTGATGCATACTCATTATGTAAGTTAGAGTCATAATTGTTTGCCCTGATACATCACATTTTCCACGTTATATAGAAGGCAACACATAGCTCTAGCTCAGGTGATGCTGTAGCCCTGAGGCCCTTCCCCAAATACTCTCGTATTTTGGCTGGATCACAGCTCATTCTCCTCATGGCTCTGGCCTTTGTGGCCCTTCGTTCTTTCGCTCATTCTGATACCGGGTGGATAAGGAATGGGTGACCTATGACAAACAAAAGGTAGACTGCAGAAGGAACCTGTGCTAGTAAGCATGCCATGGAACACGCGGCCCCTTTCCATTTCTTTTCATGCAGTCCTTCCTCATCTTTACTGCCTGTACAAGTCAATACCCTTCTGGAGACAAGTGACCAAAAAAAGAAAGAAAAAAAAAACCCAACCCAAAATGACTTTATCAAAACAGGGAGAGAATTTCTTCACTCCGGTGACTGAAATATCCTGGGACAGATCTGGCCTCCAGTGTGACTGAACATGGGGGCTTATGCAGTCCCAGCAGATCATCCAATCTCACTTTCTGTCTCGTCTGTTGTCACCTGCGGCCACTCTCAGGCACCCTCTCTTCATGGGGTGGCCCCAGCACTTGCGTTCTGATCACAGCTTCAAAGCCAGCAGAAAAGAGCATTCCCCAAAGGCTCTGCTTGGCTCAAATGCCCATGTCTAAACCAATCACTGTGGCTGGTGGTGGGGAGCGGGGAAGGAGAGGCAATGCTCTGATTGGTCAGGCTTATGTTACTTGTACAGCCAGCCCTCCATATCCGCGGTTCTGCATACATGGATTCAACCAACTGCAGATATAAAATATTCGGGACAAAAAAATTCCACAAAGTTCCAAAAAGCAAAACTTGAATTTGCCATGCATCAAGTACTATATTGAATTCACGTGAATGAAGTAACATGTAGGCATTGTATTAGGTATTATAAGTAACTGAGAGGTGATTGAAAGTATACAGGAGGATGTGTGTAGGTTATATGCAAATACTATGCCATGTTATATTAGGGACTTGAGCATCTGTGGATTTTGGTATCCGAGGGGGTCCTGGGACCAATTTCCAGTGGATGCTGAGGGACCACTGTAAATCCCCTGGAACATACAGACTGAGAATTATGCTGTTTCTCTCAGAAAGGGGAACAGACACTGTGTGGCTGTATTAGGACACTTAATATTAGCTATTATAACCAGCAATCCCAAATATCCATGGCTTAACAATAAGTTGTATTTTTCACTCGTGCCAAGTCCAATGCAGAGATGTTCTGGTTGGGCAGCTCCTTGGCAGCTCTCCACCAGCCCTGACTCAGGCATCCAGACTTCCTCCATCCTGGGAACACTGCTACCCACATCACATAGTTTCCAAGGTTGTTGTGGAAGAGGCAAAGTGAACTGGATGAGGCATAACTGCTCTCAGCTGCTTTGGCCCCAAAATGACACATCAATCTGTCCTTGCATTCATTGGTGAGAACTTAGTCACATGGCCCCACACAGATGCGAGGGGGCTGGGAAATACAATTTAGCTGTGTGCCTAGGAAGAGGAAACAGATTTGTGGCCACCTGGCCGATCTTCTGATACAAAGGCAAACCCAACTCATATCAAATACACAGCCAGAACTGCCCACTGGCTCTGCTCTGGTCAGGCAAACATTGCATCAGGGCCAGTGGGGTCCTGAGAGGTGATCTGGCTCCACCCTCTAATTGAACAGATGGGGAAGTGAGAAAGGAAGGGCCTTTCCCAGATTACTCACCACTCATGTAGTGCACCACAGATTTTACTAAATATCTCAAAAAGGAATAAAAAGGCATTCCTTCCTTCCCAGATGCCAGACACTCCTTCCTGCTCTGCCTCCACCCTAACCAGCAGCTTGTGGAAGCTTGCTTTTATCAAGCACAGGACAGGAGAAAAGTAGTGAGTTCAATCCATCCCTTCCTAGATTGAGCAAGCAGTTAAGCTCTCAGAGCCTCAGTTTACTCATCTGCCCAGTCAAACACTAAAGCATTAGATTCCTACTCTCTCCTCATTATTTCCTACTGTAATACCAGTGATACCTAGAGTTGTCCAGATAGTTAGTACTCAGAAGGTCCCAAGAGTATAACATATTTCCCCAATTTTTGTGGTCAGGGTACTAAAACCAAATATATTTCCACAGAAATCTGTAGAAGCTCTGAGGGTGAGAGAAAGTGCCTCTTTGTAGAGGTGAATTAACCTTTATATAGGAAACATTCTACTCCCAGAACATGCTTTGCTGATTCAATCATCACAGTTCCCGCTAAAGCTTGGCTAGCTAAGCTAAAAATGGAGAAATGGAGATACACTAGCTCCTCTCCAGGCCTCAGACGAGGATAATCATCTCTTCCTAGGAGGAAATGGCACTGTTTTTGGAGGTGACTGAATTCTAGGTCCTTTGCAAGCCTGTGCTTGGTGAACTAGCAGGAGACCTTAACTTGCCATTTGAACAGGTAAGACCCTAACCCTCACTCCTCAGGCTATAAATACTGTGTCTAAAGCTTTAAGCAAACCACCTGACTCCAAGCTTCCATGTCCTTTGAAAGGAAACTAAGCTGTTTGCAAAATCAAGGCCTTGACCAGTCCCAGTAGGGCCAGACCAGGAGAATAGCTTGGTTTCTAACACCCACAATAGCCCCCTTGGGGCTACTTCCCCACCCCAGACAACCCCCCAACCTCAGGATGGTTCTTCCCTTCCTGAACTCATCAAAACTTATCTGCTGCATGGCTCATTCCCATACATCTTAGCCAAGCTCTCAACCAGCCAACCAACTTGATAATGTAATTCATGGCTGCCCATGACAGTATTACCTAAGGAACTCGTGTTCCTTTGAACAGAGGCCTCTTTGAGACAAACTCCCTGCCTCAACACAAAAAAGTACATCTAAAAATCCTGGTGGAGTAAGTTTGGTTGAGAAGGCATTTCTCTGTCGTAGAACTTCTGTCAGTGTAGCCTTGGCTAAAAGGATGCCACACCACAAAAGTCAGCGTCAGGTCTTGAGGCAGTTAGTGATTTCCCAAGGAACCTGGCTGCAGATACTGTTTAAATTCCCACCACATTGCATTAAGCTTCTGGGTAGGGGATGTTATAGTTGTAATACTTTCATCATTTTGTGCATTTGCTCTCCAGGCTACATAAAAGGTCATTATAAAGTTTTTAAATTTTCATTTGGAAATTTCTAGGAGGAGGTCTCCATTTTATCTGTCTACACTTTTAGAAACATTATGATTTTATCTTCCAGCTTTTTTTAGGACTTCTTTTTTTCCTTCTGTTTCCTTTAGCTGACCTTCAGAGACTGACCCATAAAAGTGTGCCTGAATTGTGGAAAGTCAAAACTGAAAAAGACACATATATTCATTTCACCTTGGGTGATGCCAAGACTCTGACGCCTGCTCTTAAAATGTACATCGTGGTATTATGGTAACAACGGAGATTTCTGTTCAAGATCCTGTCTGATGGGCTATAATTCAGGGCTTACTGAGAAAATATTTAAGGGAACACTTCTTGGAAGAACTTACCACCCTCCCACGGGCCCCAAACCTTGGTGCTTTGCACCCCAAAACAGATGAACACGCACACCTCACTGCTGCCTCACTTCAGCCCCAGTCACACCTGGCTCTCACTTGCATTTCACAAATACTCAAATATTGGGGAACTTTCTCAGTAATAAACCTGCTTAAATTTCTGTTGGGCTGGCCAGAGAGAAGGCACTGGGAGTTGAGGCCATGAATTTAGAGAATTGACCTCTAAATAGAAAGAACCTTTGTTTTTGTCCAGGTTAGGAGAGATGGAATCTATGTCTGTTCAACTCTCTGCCTTCCTGTGCCGTGAGACAGCTCATATAGCAGAGAGAGCCCTGGCTGGGTAGTCAGGAGACCTCGGACTCTGCCAAGAACCAGATGTGCTGTGACCTTCTGCAAATTGCTGTCAAAGCCTCAGTTTCCTCGCTTGCAAAATGAGATGGGGTGGGGAGGGTTTGGTCTAGGTCAGACTCAACCTTTCTGTTGCTGGGAAGCGGGGAGGGGGAGGTTTTCCCTTCCAAGAAACAGATGAGAGGTTGTATCCTCTCACTAAAAAAAATATACAGGGCCATAGAATTGATGGCCTGGGAGTATTAGCTTAAGAACTCCCAAGGAAGGGACCTTTAAAACTCCTTTCTATTTCTTCTTGCTAGTAAAATGACAACAAAATAGAGAGTAGATTCTTCTTTACAAAAACTTGAACATCCTTGGGTCTTTTCTCTCTCTCATTCCTGTCCCCAACCCCACATATAATCCCCCATGATTTCCTGTCAGCGCTAATGACACAAGATAGACCCAAAGCGTCCCCTTCTCTCCACCTGTCTCCCACCCCGCATCCATCTCTCACGTACATGCCTCCCACTCTGACTTCCTACTCCCCACCAACAGCTGGGAGCTCGTCTGTCCAGCTGAGGCTCCAGCTTGACCTCCCACGTCACTGCCACCCAGCCTCACCGTCCTGCTTTCTGTTCCTTGTCTTTGCCAAACTCATTCCCGCCTCGAGATTCCCCTCTGCCTGGACCACTCTGTCCCCAGAACTTCACATGGCGTTAAGGTCTCAGCTCAGACACCCCCTTGCCAGAGAAGCCTGCCCGTCCTGCTGCCTTCACAGCACTTGTCATTAACTGCAATGGTCCTGGCCATGTGCCCTTTCTCTGCTGACCCTGTCTGTCTCTCTTGCCGCCTCCCTGACCACCGCCACCAAAACATAAATTCTACCAGAGAAGGGTCCTTCCCTGTCTTGTTCAGTCTGTATCCTGGTGGCTGCATACTATATATTTGTTAAGCTAATTAAATAAAATCATAGTTAAATCATTCCTTTGACATCGTGTAATAAAACTAGCAGACTGGCTCCTGTTTTTAAAAATATTTTAATTGATTTTCATGAAGACATCAGTAGAATGCCATTAGTTTCACCCCTAGGATTTATTTCTCTAGATTGAATTACACTTATTCCTCTGCACTTTCTCACCAGTCTTACTCTTGTCCTCTTAATCACTTTCCAGGGCCTTCCCTGGAGGCGCTCCAGTTTCTCCTTGTCCTCCTGAGAAGCTGAATAACCTTGTTCTCAGCGGGACCCACTATGAACCCACAGAAGGGGCAGGGTACTGGTTCTGCATGGCAGAGGGCTTGACCGTGTGGGTTTGCTAAGCAAGTGTCGATTCAGATGCACCCACTTTCCAGGTCCATGGCCTAGAGTGCTCCACTTTCTCAGCCTCAGTTTCCTCCTCTGTAAAACGGGGCTGAAGAAAATATCCATAGAGCTGTCTGTGGCAATGCTTCAGGGAGCTTTCTCAGACAAAGCACTGAGCGCTGGGCCTGGTGCACACTGAAACCTCAGTAAATTACAACTATTCACTAATAAGTAAGCTAAAACTACAGCCACTTTAAATAAACAAGGGAACTGAGCTGTATGCAGAAGTCACACTATATGATTTCAGATTTTTTAGGGGAAAAAAGGTAAGTGAGGGAAAATGATTTATTAAAACCCTGAATAAAGCAACAGGGGCATGAAAGATTGTCTAAAGCCTGTTCCTGGAGTGGCATGCACAGAACAGACTTGACTGCTTGTGTGCACAAACAGTCAGCTGAGCGTGCAGTAGAAGCAAGTGCAGGGGGCAAAAGGTGGGGCTACCTGAAAGGAAATAGCACCTCCTTTCACTGAGGATGTCCCCAGGGCATCACACACCTGCCTTTTCAAATGCAGAGGTTCCTCTGCCCTGGGGGATTGGAGGGGAGGTCCCAGGACTGCCCCAGGAGCCATCCTTGCTCACAGAAGGCATCCAGACTCCATTTGGCAGGGAGCTTCATTGGGGGATTCACAAGCACCAACCTCAGAAAGACTGTTTTCAGGAGGCTTATGTTTAGAGCACATACTTTCATGATGACCATGCAAATAGAGGCCTCAGAGCACTTAAAGATCAAGTTCCACCAGGACACCCACACAGTGGAGTACTAAGCTGTGGCACAAAAGGATGAATTGGATCCCTACATTCTGACATAGGAAAATGTCCAAATATATGGTCTAGTGACAAAAGCAAGGTGTAAACTCTCTGTAGGATACAGGTCAGGGAGAATCTTACTTCTCCTCCCTCCTCTCCAGGAAGAGACCTGCTGCAAAAGCCTCCCATCTCTCTCCATCCCTGACTCAGCCTCCCCAGGAGAGCAGGCACAGAGGTGGGGAAAGTGCTCAAAGCCTCCTAGGTCTCACACTGCCTATTCCAGGCATAGCAAGGCTCATGCCACCTCTAAGACCCTTCCCTGCCATTCCACTCCCAGCTGGGAAATGGGCCAGGAGAGGCCAGCAGACCCACATTCTCTCTCTCTGGTCCAGCTGCTCCTCCTGCATCAGGAGGGTGGGTCAGGCCAGTGCCCTGAGCTGTGGGCCTGGCTGTCTCCAATTCAAGGTGTCATTGTGGCCTTCCCCTAAGCCAACTGCTCTAGTCCAGCCATTACCAGGAGCTGTAAAAAATATAAAAGTTTAAAAAGGAGGGTAGTGGTGTAGAGCACAGTCTCAGGTGAGTCCCCCAGCCCCGGCCAATGGCTTCACTACTGACCTGTGAGAAACCCCAAGGCAAAGGACCCAGCTAAGCTGTGCCTGGACCCCTGACCCCAGAAACTCTGAGATAATAGATGTGTTATTTTAAGTCACTAAGTTTGTGGCAATTTGTTACATAGCAACAGACAACAAATACAAGTAGCAACTGTCATAAGATGAAAGGCTGTCTAGCACGGTGGTTAAGAGCCCAGGCTTAGAGACCAACTATCTAGATTCAAATTCTGCCTCTCCCCTGGCCATCTTTGTGTCTAAGTTTCCTCGTCTTTAGGAGGAGGACAGTACTAGTCCTACCTCCTGGCCTCATGGAAGGCATTAAAGGAGTTAGCACAGTGGAGTGCTTGGAACAACGTGTGGCCGGTGGTAAGGGCCCAGTGAAGGCTGGATCATTCTCCTCACTTCCAAGCTGTCCAGAGCAATTTTCTCTAAGGAGGATTATTGTGGGAATTTTCACATTCCAAGGCATACATTTCTATACCTTTTTTTTTTTTTTACAATGAGCATTTATAATTTTGTATGTAGAAAAAACAATAAAGTTCTTATAATTCATATTAGCTTCCTGTTAGGCCCTTCCAAGAATGGAATCTCTTTCAAGTTCCCATAAAAAACAAAATTCCAAGCAAACCAGCTTAAAGAAAATGGGGGAGGAGGTGCAGGGTGGACGCTGAAGTGGCACAGAATAGGAGGCTAGGGAAAGTCCAGGGGCCTTGGAGGGAGCTGGGCACAGGGATGGATAGTGTGGCAGCATGGCAACAGACAAGGCCTCAGCCTCTGTCTTTGGCCAGCTGGTCTCTCTGTACATGTCCTTTAGGCTTCTCTGAGCCCATGGTAGAAGGTGGCCACCCACACTGTTTCTATGGCCAGACATCCAACAGAAACTGATCACCTGCTCCCCAATTCCAAACTCCCAAGGAGAGAATCTATTGGTCCCACCAGCAATGACTGGAGTAGAGGCAGGGTCTTCTGATATATACAGGACTGTTGGGACTGCACCAGGTAGTAGGAGTATAGAAAGAAGAGAGGAAAGGGGATGGCCGAAGGGTGTCTATTCCAAGTCCTTTCCTTGTTTTTACTAAGTGACAGCAAGGAAATTGAGAATATTGTTCAAGAAGTTTTCAGAGACTTTAGATGAGATTGTGTCTGCCACAAACACTAGAACCCACTAGAAATCTCTCACTTGGAGAGAAATTGAGCAAGTTCTTTTAATTAATTGGATTCACCCTTTTCTCCTTGATACCTTGATCCACACAGAGTTGCTGCTGTACTACCAGGCATAAAATATCAGAGGTGCAAGAGGATGGCTCTGCCTAGTTGATACTTGCCTTGGTACAGCGAGTCTAATAAGATTCTGGGGCCATGGGAATCAGTACTTAAGATGCCAGTTAGTGGGCCCGGTACACATTATCCATAACCTAACTCATTGAAGAATGTGTTCCTCCTCGCTTTGTCCTTGTAAAAGTAACAGTTATAAACAAAGTACAGTATAGGCCCAGGTCCAAGGCACACCCTGCATCTCATACAATGATGCTAAAGATAAAAAATGCCATTCAACTTGAAATTATACCTCACTTAGTAGAAACATTATCCCCAATTAGCATAATTATCTAATGAACATTCAAAGGGGAAAAACTAATTACTAGAATCACAGGCTCTCTGGGTTGGCAGGAAGCTCACAGGTCAGCGTAAATGCCTGTTCTCCCCCCAGCCTGCCCCAACCCCCAACTGGTGCAGAGATCCCCTTTACCATGCACCCACCAGATGGGTGCTAACTTGGCTCACATGTCCGTTGAAGCTCCACCTTCCATTTCTGGATAACTACAGTTATCAGGAAATCTTGACTCAAGTAGAACCAAAAATTGGCTTTCTTGTAACCTACTGATTAGCACAATATTTGCCCAAATTTTGCCTCTGGAGCATCATAAGCAAACCCTGTTCTGCATACCAATCCTTTCCATGTTTGAAAAGTGAGCTTATGCCCAGTAGCAGATACACTTGGTTGCTCATCCAATAGCTACTCCTCAGACCCCCTTTCTTTGTGCTAAGAAAATGCCAATTTTGTTTCATTGTGGGGTGGGCAGCAATGTGTTTAAGAACAAACATCCCCTTCCCCAGCCCTACAGATAAGGTCTGCTTAGTCTTTGAAACTGAAGAGCCAAAAGGGTGGGGTGGGCATATGACATAATCCGGCCAAGGAGATATAAGGGGAAGCCTGCTAAGAAACTTCTGGAAAAGCTTTTGCTTCCTGGTAGAAGGGTAATATGTTTGAGAAAAGCCCCCTGGCTCTGTCTCTCCCACTTCTCCTTGCCTGGAATGTGGTTGTGTGAAAGTGTGATGCTTGGAGCTACAGCAGTCTTTGTGGTACCATGAGGTGACAAACTTATGGATGAGAAGCCAAGAAGCCAAGGATAAGTCCAACTTTCTGTAAACTGTAATGGAGCAAGTTTTAACCAACAACAGCTCACCAGAGCTGCGGTGTCCAGGCTCCCATGCTAAGATTCATGTGACATTGCAAGTCCCTCCTTCAGCCCCACCATCCTGTCCTCTCTGCTCAATACAATCCCTATTTGTCAAGTTTGGTGAAGAAAACTCAACACAGGCCCCCAACGAAGGCTGCCAGAACAGAGCTGTTTCTTCCTCATTCTAATGACACCCCAAGTTTCACTTTCTCGGCAGCTAGCTCCCACCATGAAGTTGCAGTTTAGTACAATTCACGAATCTCTCCCAGGCCTGGCTGAGTCACTTATCTGCCATCCTTGCACAACTTGTTGTTGGGACCCAAGTGCTGGACTTTGCATTTGTCTCTGTTATGCTCCAGGCTGTCTGACTTGACCTGGCCTCCCAGACTGTCAGCACCGCTTTGGTTCATTATTCTTTCATCCAGTCTATTAGCTCTGCTCCCGGCCCCATGACAGCCTGGAAATGTGATCAGCATGCCACCAATGTACTCACCCACACAGCTCTGAAAAATAAAAAAACAAAACTGAATAAGGCAGCAGCCAGAGATGAAATGCAAACACAGTACTAGCAGTTGGTCTGACAATGATAACAGCCCTACCAGCATCTCCAAAAATACACCAACTTGATACCCATTTGAATTGAACCTTTTCCGGCATTAATGCCAGCAGGAGAAGAAGGCAGGATTCATCCCACAGGAGGTAAAAGTGCTGAGGATAGAATGGTGCAGGGAAGTCAGCACACCCCCTCGGTCGCTATTATGGCTATTATCAGTGTCTTCATTCTGGGTGTCCTGTAACTGCAGCGTGTTAGGTCATGTGCAACAAAACACAAGTTGAAAAGAACTCCTGGAGATTTAAGAGCCTTGCTCTAAAAAGACTGCATTTTTATAGGATGCAGGCATTTGTTCCATAACAATAGAACATACTCATGATTTACAAAGCAAAGCAAAGATATATGTCCTGCCATTCTAATAATATATATTTTTAGTCTAGACATAATAAGCAGACCCAAAGAAAAGAGAACTCCTAGATGAAAGCAGGTATCTGTGATACCAAGAATATAGGGGATAAAGAGAGACAGAGAGAGAGAAAGAGTGAGAGACAGAGAGAGAGAGAGAGAGAAATAACCAAAGAAAAGAAAAATACATGCTGGGAAAGTAACCAGGATAACTGGATAAAATGCTTTGCATTTCCTAAAATCTGATTTTTGATCTTACCCACCACATTCAGGTTCATCTCCAACACCCACCACCATTCCTTCATGCTGCCACTATTACCACCACTGCCACCAACCTACCACTGCCACCACTATCACCACCACCAGTCATATCTGCGTCACTATTACCACCAGGAACAACCTCATCACTGCTACAACCACTGCCATCAATACCATGACCACCACAACAATACCTTTACAGCCGCTAACACCACCACCATCATCACCACCAATGCCATTACTATTTAACACCTTTACCATTGCCGACAATACCACCACCATCATTGCCAGCACCACCATCACCACCAACCACACCATCACTGCCATTACAACACCACCACCATCGCTGCCACTGCTGTCATCAATACCATCACTCTACTCACCACCATCCCCATTGACACACTTGTTAGCTTACCTGAGCATTGCCTCAATGCTCTAGAAGAAAAGAAGACTGGGCTATCGTTCTGACTCTGCTCATTAGCTGGCAACCTTGAGAAAGTCACTTTACTTTGTTGCATCTCAGATCAATAGCTACATGTTGAATGACTGAAAAAATTAATATTATATTATTTAGTGTCTGTTCTTAAGTCAACAGAAATACGAAAAGTGCTATAAAGGCACGTCAGTCTAAGTATTTGGTTTCTACCTCCAGGAAACTAGAAGCTACAGCTGAGCTAGGCCCCTCATTTCCCATGTCTCTGTATTCCTCCAGGATTGGGGTTCTTAGCCAGAAACCATGAAGCCCCCTAAAACTGTATGCAGAAAAGGATGTGTCTCAGCAAAGAGCATTCATAGCTTTTAGTATGTCCTCAAAGTGGTCCCTGTTCCTAAAAACATGAAGAACTGCTCTTAAGTGCTAACTTTATTACTAAAGACCTAGAAGTCAGGGAGAAAAGTCAGAATGGGGAAAACAAATAAGTTTGGTTTTTTTTAGTGACTGATTTGAGGTTACAGAGGTCCATTTAGGAGGGTTTGTCTCAAAAAATCATTGGAAATCTTCGTTTCCTTCAGGGCATTTGATATTTTGAAGTCATTTGTTGTTTACTTATTTAATGTCCATCTTTCCACCTTAGAATGAAGCTCCCTGAAGGCAAGGCCTACTTAGGAGTGTTTTCTTCACCCTGTATCACCAGGACCTTTCACAGTTCCACACAGAAGAAAAGGGAATGTGTTAATATGAATCAACTCCAACATCATGTGTAACACTCAGAGTCTTGGTGTTAGCTTTTGACACCACTTGAACCTAAAATCAAAATAAAGTTTTATTTTTCTCAGATACAACTAGGAACTTCAATGTTTAAATGATGGCAAAGTTGAGTGTAGGCAGGTATTTTGGTAAACTGACCGCCATTACTAAGAGCATTGCCAGCACCAAGGATACAGATGGGTTAGGCCAGGCGCTAACATACTTGCCCAGCGAACACTTCCCAAATCCACTTGCTCCTCTCAGCCAGGGCCCTCATGGCCAAGTGGGCTGCTTCATCTGCTTTCTTTCTCTCCACGCAAAACAGGGGCGCTGACTTGCTCGGAAGAGGACTTGCCTGGTGTCTGAGAACCTGAGGCCAAGTGCCCTCTCTGCCCCAAACCAGCCGAACGTCTTGGATAAGCCGCTACCCTTTGTGGCCTTGGTGTCCTGTTCTGCTGATGGAGAGCTGAAGAGCTCTCTGAGGTCCTCTGCCTCAATGAAAGGCCAAACTAGCTGCCAACTTCCCCTATTCTCTCTTCCTCCATGGGGCATAGATATCAAGGTCTAACACTGGGTTTAGTCAGGAAGCACTTCACTGCTTAAATCACAGAAGCCAAGTGAAAAAGTCAGATTTTGCATCAAGCAATGACCTTCCTCATTCAGGCCCCAAAGTGCACTCCTAGGGCAGAGAAATCCTTCTAATCAAGGTCGGTGAAGGCTTCAGGACCACTCACATTGGACACTGATGACTTCACAAAGCCTTTACCTAAAGTACTAATTCTATGTAAACTCAAATGTTAATGGGCCCAGGTGTCTGGAAGACCTGACTCAATGGTGGGTTGTCACAGAGAGGAAACCACCTACCCTCCCAGCATCCAGGGAAGTGGGATTAAGCCCGTGGGGAAAACCAGCCCCCAGCCTGCTGCCCAGTTCATTGCTGACAGTGGGTTAGCGAGCTTCACCTCCCCCAACAGCAAGAGACTCCTTTTGGGGATTCCTGGACCAATAAACCTCCTCTCCCCATTTCACACGACAACTAGGATTCTAAGGCAAAGTCTGCAGAAATTATCATCTCCTTAAGAGATGCTTTCAGCCCTCTGTCTTTTGTCACCATTAACCGGATTCCCTATCAGAGTTTTCTCAGGCATTTGGGAGGCTGCAGAATATATTCCTTATGTATCATTCCTTGAGCCTTTACCACATGACAGACACTGTTCTGAGCACTTCACATGTATTAAACTCATGTAACACGAGGTAGGTAGGTGTTGTTATTATTCCTACTTGTGTTTGAGGGAACTGAGGCCCAGCAAGGTCAGGGCATCAGCAGCCTGAACTCCACAAACACAGTGGTGAACAGCCCTGGCTGAGTCCCTACCCTTGTAGAGCCAATATTTCTAGAGTTGGGAGCCAGAAAGTACACAAGAGAACAAATGAGATAATTTCAGGAATAAATAATAAGAAGAAACAAATGAAGATGACTAGCCCAACCTTGCTCAAGGTTACACTGTAGCTAACAAGCAGCGGCGCTGGGCCTGGCACCCAGGCTGTCTGAGTCCAGGGGCCAACCTAACGTTGGGCCCCCATGTTGTTCTTCCCAAAGGAGCTTATCCGGCATTTCCAACATGGCTCTTCTGGGGGAATTAGAGTGAATTATTATGTATAGGACAATGTAGAAAAGAAGAATGTAATAAAACGTTTCTTTTAAAAAACTTTCAGCAAATAATAACCAGATGAATGAAAATCCTCTTATCTCCATAATTGCTTAAGACTCATACTTCCTTAAGATGCAGTCCTAGGAGTAAGTTTCTGGTTCAAAGGTAATAGGAAGATTTCCCTAAAAAATAACAAAGAAAAAATTACCCAAAAGAAGATTCTTGTTACTAACTGTTTGATTATTCTCTGGAAAGATCATACCAATGCAACTTCTTCCAGCACCACTGACAACACCGAGTATTAATCATTGATATACATCTTAGACAATTTGGTAGAAGAAAAATGGCATCTTGTTGCTGCCTTAATTTGCACTTCTTTATTAGTAGAGTTTTTAAAGTTCTTATTTTAAGTAATGTTTCTCTGACTTTAATAGAGATTTTGTAAACTCGGTGAATAGAGCATTCACAAAGGGATTGAGCACCACATATTTCTAACTTAATTACTACACCATTAAAATGAGCTCTGCACAGTGTATCAGGAAATGGGCTTTTGTCTGAGAGACAGGGAATGGTGTATATGGCTTCTTTCTGAATCAGAGCCACGTCCCAGGAGTAGGCACTGACTGCCACGGTCACCCACCAGCCCTGTCAAGCGGCTCTTCCCAGTCCATCTGAGTCCCCATCCTAATTCTTTAAAACACTGACAAGTTTTTAAGAAGACACAAGAAATATTTCTCCAGGCTTTTCTATGGCTACTTTAAGTTATAGTAACACAAAAATACTTTTTACTTGAATAGCCTTTAAGATTCATTTTGAAAATAGCAGTAGCTACCTTGAGACATATTCATTGTGAGTTTTGAGCAGAAAAACAGTGGGAGTACAAGAAAAAAATTCTAAAATAACTACTTATAAGGCTTAAATGCATTTAATTAGACTGCTAAAAATGAAAAAATACTAAATTATAAACCACCATAGACATGATTAGTTACATTTACATTATGTAGAAAACATGCAATGAAATCACCGCATGGCTCTCTCCTCCCAGATTCAGAGGAATATGTTGTTGCCAGCAAGACAGCTCCTGGTAGAGGCAAACCTAGACCCGTGTTTGCAACAAAGCAGTGAGAGTTTGAACAGAAAGGGTCACTGACTGCATGCCTCTGCAGCCTGGTGATCACCAAGCCATCCCCATCCCACCCCTGTCCTGGGGCTGAGCCTCCCTGTGCCAGGTCCAGCCTTTCACCATTTCATGAACCCCGCCCCAGCCCCTCTGGGCCCAGGACGCACCACCGTTTTTAATCTGTCCCATCCACCTGTCCTTCCAGCAGGTGCTCAGGAAGCTAGTGCTGAGTGAGTGAACAGTCACTGGCAAAGGGAGTGCCCCCTCAGGGAGACTGAGGATGACAGACAGGTCAAGATGTCCATAGCACATTAAGTGGAAAAAAGCAGGTATCAAACAGTAGGCAGAAAAGATAATCCAATTTTTACCTTTATAAAAAAGTATATACATGAAAAGAAAAAAATTCTGGAAAGATGCCCTCCTGCATCAATGTTCAAAGATGGGAAGCACAGGGTAGACGCATACAAGACACTGAGAGAGAGGATCTTTCTCCTCCTCGTCTACTTTCCCTTTGTTGGGGAAGTAAACATTTTACCAGAAGCTTCTCCTGAACTGGTCCTACAGACACCACGGCTGAAGATGAACTGGGAAGGTGAGGACCTGGGTTCTTCAGTCTCCATCACGGCAGGTGGGTGAGGAATGACCAGCAATGTTTGCCCCATGCATCTCAGTCATGCCATCAACAGATATTTACTGAGTAGCTGCTGTGTGCCAGGCCCTGTTCTGGGTGATGGGTTATCACAGTGATGAAGACAGAGAAAATCCTGGGTCTCATAGAGTTACGTTCTAGTAGAGGGAGCCAGGCAATAAATATAATAAAATAATAACTATTATGACACATTAGAGGCAATGAGGGCTATAGGTAAAACACTAAAGGGAGAACGTGGGAAGGAGTGTGCGGTGGGGGAAAGGCCTGTAACGGGGTGACTTGACAGGCATAAGGTAGGTGGCAGGAGGGTGCCTGGGGAAGGAGTTCCTCCAGCAGCGGGAGCAGCCAGCACAAAGGCCCTGTGGCAGGAATGTGCCCGGCACAACTACCACCCACTGCACACCAAGGAGGCCAGTGTGGCTGGGGCAGATTTGGATACAGTCAGGGTGGGAACTGGAGGCCAGGCGACCCGGGATGTTATGGGGCATCATGAGGACTCTGGTCTTACTCTGAGGAAATCGGGGAGCCACTGGAGGGTTCAGAGCAAAAGAGTGACAGGATTTAATTTCTGGTTTTTAAAAACAGTTTTATTGGGATATAATTCACATACCACATGATTCACCCATTTAAAGTATACAATTCAATGGTTGTTAGTATATTTACAGGGTTGTGCAACCATCACTACAATCTAATTTTAGGACATTTTCATCCCCCCACAGAACGCACATACCCCCCAATAGCAGTCACTCCCCACTCCTCCACCCCCAGCCCCAGACAGCCACTAATCTATTGTTTATCTCTATGGATTTGCCTGTTCTGGACATTTCTTATAAACTGGGTTATACAATATATGGTCTTTTGTAACTGGCTTCTTTCACTTAGCATAATATTTTCAAGGGTCATGCATGTTGTAGCATGTGTCACTACTCATTCCTTTTTACTATCAAATACTATACCGTTGTATGGATATGCTATATTTTGTTTATCCATTCACCAGTTGATGGATATTTAGATTGTTTCCACATTTTGGCTATTATGAATAGTACTGCTATGAACATATGTGTACAAGATTTTGTGTGGATGTATATTTTCAATTCATTTTGAGAAACTGCCAAATCGTTTGCCAAGGCAGCTGCACCGTTTGACATTCCCACCAGCAGTGTATGAGGGTTCCAGTTTCTCCACATCAATGTTTGTATTGCCTGTCTTTTCTATTGCAGCCATCCTTGTGGGTGTGAAATGGTATCTCATTGTGGTTTTGAATTGCATTTCTCTAATGACTAATAATGTTAAGTATCTATTCATGTGCTTATTAGCCATTTGTATATCTTCTTTGGAGAAATGTCTATTCAAATCCTTGTCCATTTAAAAATTTGGTTTATTGGCTGACACGGTGACTCACGCCTGTAATCCTAGCACTTTGGGAGGCCAAGGTGGGAGGATTGCTTGAGGCCAGGAGTTCAAGAACAGCCTGAGCAAGAGCAAGACCCCATCTCTACAAAAAAATAGAAAAATTGGCCAGGTGTGGTGGTGTGCACCTTAGTCCAGCTACTTGGGAGGTGAGGCAGGAGGATCACTTGAGCCCAGGAGTTTGAGGTTGCAGTGAGCTATGATGATGCCACTGCACTCTAGCCAGGGTGACAGAGTAAGACTCTGTCTCAAAAAAAAAAAATTTTTTTTTGGTTTATTTGTCTTTCTATGACATGTTTTAAAAGGCTTATTCTGAATGCTTTATTGAAGTAGCAAATACAAGAAACACATATTATTTTTGAAAACATAAGAAAAAGATAAAAATTATTTTTAAAAAGGTACTGGTCTTAGAATCAAAGGAGTTGAGTACAAGTTCTGGCCTTTGTCATGCCTCACAGTCCATCCTTGACCAGGTGTAGATTCTTGACCAGGTGTGGGGCCCAGAAAACCAGACTCTTTCTGAGCTCACTGTCCTAATATACAAAATAGAAACACTGGGCCTCAGTCAGGACACAGCACTGACGGAGGCTCACAGTGGGGGAACTGGGGTGATTGTGCCCTGCATGTCACAGCACAGACACAGGGCAAGGTGTCAGGCCTAGCTATAGTAGAGAGAGACAGCCAGGTTACCTACAATCTTACCTCAGACATATCCAATGATACTATGGAAACTGGATTCTGCCCACCAAGTACCTGAGATCTAAGGTCTTCTCAAATCAAAGTAGAGGTGTGGATGGGTGGTTTGTCTCTTGATCATCATTTTCAATTGATAATGTTCTGGAACTAGATGGTGAGTCTGGACTCACCTATCCTGAAAGAGGATCATAAAATACGAAAGAAAGCACAAATACAGAAGGTCCCCCAACTTAAGATTTTTTTGACTTCACAATAGTGCGAAAGTGATATGCATTCAGTAGAAACCATATGTCCCATTTTGAAGTTTGATCTCTTCCCGGGCTAGCGATATGCGGTTCTGATACTCACTCACAATGCAGGGCGGTGGCAGTGAGCCGTGGCTCCCACGAGCACCAACAGATACCCTGCAGTGCACTGTGTGGCCAGATGACCCTGCCCAGCTGTGGACAATGTCAGTGTCCTGAGAACATGCAAGGTAGGCTAGGCAAAGCCATGATGCTCAGTATGTCAGGGGAATTAAATGCATTTTCAATTTATGATATTTTCAACTTACGATGGGTTTATCGGGATGTAACTTCATCTTAAGTGGAGATGTATCTGTACCTAAAGGGGTAATGTGTGAAAAAAGACTGTACACATATTCGCAAGGAAGAAAACTAGAAGAAAATATACTGTAGCACTTAGGAAAAGCTGTTGCAACAAAGGGATGCAGCAGCACTCTTGAAAAACAAAGACTTATTTTTCTCTCACATAACAGTGTCAAGTGAGTGGCCCAGGAGGTGGGCACCCCTCCCCCCTGCAGTCTTTCCTTCCAGAATGTGCCCCCCGCCTCCCGGCACAACCATCACAAGCATGGCTGAAGCTGGGTGGCAGCACATGCAGGTTCCAGCCAGCAAGAAGGGGAAAGAGAGTTTAGAAGACTCACCCAACCTGTCCCTGACTCAGGTCTGTAGAGTCCAGTCAGCTCCCCTCATATTCCACAGGTGAGAACTGCATCACCTGTTCACACCCAACTGCCAGGGGTGCTGGGAAAGGCCCTCCGGCTGGACAGCCATGGCCTGGCTATAAAACTCCATTTCTATGGTAAAACAAAGAATGGCTTTTGGTGGACAGCCTGTGTTCTTTGCCCCATACACCAAAATGCTCAGAGGGCTATGACTGTGAAGTGGACTTGTGGGTATTTTTATTTTCTTCTTTACATAGATATCTGGATTTTGTTGAAATTTTCATATTGCCCTAAGGTGGTATACAAAATAATAGTTGTGGTTATGGTCATGGGTTCTGAAGTCAGATTGTCTAGATGCAAATCAGCCTCATTAATTGGTGACCTTGGACCAACAGTTCCTCACTGACCCTCTGTTTTTCTCCTCTGTATCCTGGGAAGAACAATGGAACCTGCCTGCCCAGGCAGCTGTGAGAAGAGAGGAGGGAAGGCCTCCAGTGTGCTTGGCACAGAGCCTGGTGCTCCGTAACTGCTGGTGACTAGGACTGGGTGCCATGGTGCTCCCATAAATAAGCATGATGGTGATTACTAGCATAAGACCACCTACGATGCAGGCCCTCCCCGTAAGCTGCTGCTTCCTTTTCCCTCTCTCTCCTTCCTTCTCCCCAGCCCCTTCGATAAGTTCATTTATTCATTAAACACTCAGGCTCCTCTCCTTAACCCCCTCACTGTCTTTATCACAACTCTCTGTCACGCTCTGTCCTTCACCTCCTTGCAGATGTCCCAGGTTTGGGGGGCACCTGTGGGGCCTGCTTGGAAGTAGAAGTGAAGACCACCTCTCAGGTCCCTGAAATTATTTAGATCTGATCTCAAGGGTGGAACTGTGCTCCCATCCTGACCCCCGGGTCGCCCTGGAGAGGACCCAGCCCTTGAGCTGCGCCCCTTCCCGTGCCCAAGTCAGTGGGCTTGAGCCCCTCTCTCCTGTCTACTCCTCATCCTCTTTTCTTCCTCCTTTTCTCTCTACACACAAACATGCCCAAGCTTGGATGGGCACAAGTTGAGGAGCCTTTTAAACAGCTCATTAAAACTATTAAAAGCTGAAAATTAACCTTGGGAAATGACTGTGCAATAGCTTTATTAGATTGCTTGGGGGGAAAGAAAGTTAGAAATCCTAGCTGTCTTACTACTGATTTCTCTGGGTTCTCCATGCAAGCTTCTAAATTTGGATCTCAAGAATTATTGAGCTTCTATTGGAAAAAAGAAAGAAAGAAAAAAAAAAAACCCTGAAGTCCTGCCAGAACCCAGAGTAATTCTCCAGCTCTTTCTCCCAGAGCCCTTGGAAAGGGAAGAGGCCAGGTTTTCAGACTGAGGAAAGGTGGTTGTTATTATTCAAGTTGTTGTTGAGTTTTCGTGGGGAGGAAGTATATGGAGGGACTGAGGACCCGCTACTAAACTGACCTCTCTCTTCACAACCCTGAGCTGAATTTTTGCAGACATTTATGATTAATAGGAAGGGAGGGGTGGACAAAACACCAAAAACCCACCAAGTAAAGAAAAGCAAATGATTCAAAACATATTTCAAAGACAAAGACAAAGACACAGAAGCAGTCCTTTGTTCTGTTTTCTAAAAGGGTTGTGTGCAGGGGGCTGGGCACTTGGGGAAAGGAAGCGGGAGCAAACTGAGAGCACATCAGGACAGAAGCCCACGTGTGTTTGTAGGGCCCAGGGATGGCCTGGTCCAGTGTGGCGGTGAGGGGCTGAACCAGGGGTCTGGAGTCTGGGTTCCAGAGCCAGCCCTGCCCCTAATTGGAGCAGGGCTCTCCTCCCACCAGCTCCTCCCCAGGACAATGAGAAGAATGAATACTGGACTTCCGAGATGCCTTGACTGTAGCACTCCATGAGATCTACTGATCAGAGTCTACTAGCATTTCCTGAGTACCTACTATGTGCCAGGCACTGCACCAATGATGTCATCAGGCCTTTCTACACTCATGCCAGGTAGTCCTCACAGCATCCCAGGACAGAAGGATCATCAGCCCATTTTCCAAAGAAGGAGACTGAGACTTAGGGGGGAAGGTGACTTGCCCCACACCACACATCTATGCAGTAACAGTGTCAGTGCTCAAACCCACCTCTTCTAAGGCCCTACCCAGTGTGTTTGCACTGTGCCGTGTGGGTATGCCTGTGCACACACACGTTACAGGAAGGAGGCTCAGTTTGTGACTTTCTTTCACTTTTAATCACCTGATCACATGCTCCCCTCTGCCACTTCTCAGCACCTTGAGGGCCAGCCCTGTGCATTGACCCCATGTACCCCCAGTAGTCAGCCTAGTGCTGAGGGGTGAGAACAGAGATGAGAAAATTGGAGCTCCTGCCCTCAAGGTGCTAAGGGAAGCAAGTAAGGACCTTTGTTCTCCGATACTCAAACTTTGACCAAAAGCTCCTGGCTAACCTTCTCTGAAGGAACCGAACAAGCCACAGTGTGGGTCTGGGCCTCTTCCTGGGGAGGCCTGGGACCTCAGACAGCCCCTGAGATGATCCATGACTCAGTTTCTCCCTCTGAGGAATGGATAGAATGACAGTTGTCGCGCCCCTCAGAGTAAGGTTGTAAGGCTAAGACCAGATGTTGTATGTGGATAGTAAAGTGTGCAAAGCAATATCTCAGTAATCAAAAGGTGTTTGACAGAAGGACACTCATGTAGAAGTCTAGATTTGCCTGGTTTGTGTTTCTAAGTTGTTTCCTCTTTTCTAAAGTCCATTCTTGTCTTATTTTCATCTCTTCAAAAAAATGAAAGGGAGGAAAAACATGTCCTGATATTATGAAAATCAGGCACTAAATCTGTTTGCAGGTGCGGCTCCATAGCACTTTGCCTCCTAAGGATGTCCAGGCTGCATACTCCTTGGCCTGAGGCCTCCTGGCCACTGGCTCACCCAGGTGGCCGTGGAACCAGCTGCTGCTTTCAAGGAATGGCCTGTGATGTCCCTTCCTTTGCCCTTCAAACCCCTGTGACAGATGGTTGACAATGCCAGGAGCGCTAGAAGTCAGCTCTAAGTAGGAAAGAAGGAAGGGATGTAGGAGATGCTCTCACTCCGGACTTGTGCCCTCACTCCGGGTTGGGCAGTCCAGGTTAGCAGAGCAGCTCAGAAGCACAGTTTCTGAACACAGACCAGAGGCTCAAATCTGGCCTCCACTTCCTTGCTACGGGACCCTAAACAAGTTTACCCACCCCTTCTGTGCCTCAGTTCCCTCCCTTTAAAAGGCAATACCACCTTCCCTGTAGGATGATACCACCTTCCCTGTAGGATTAAGTAAAATAATACATGTGCTGAATGGGCAATATTATTGTTTCTATACAAATTGTTCCTTTCCTCTACAGATTCAAAATTCTCCTTGAGTCCCTTGTCTTTTGAAACTTAATTTAAAGAAATGAAAACTACAATGAGATACCCCTTCTCATCTATCAGATTGGCAAAAATCCAAAAGTTTGACAACACAGTCTGTTGGTGAGGCTGTGGGGAAATGGGCACTCTTATCCACTGCTAATGGGAATGCAGAATGATACTACCCTGTGAGGGAATTTGATAGCATCTAGCAAAATTACACATACCCTCATCCTTAGACCTGACAAAGTCACTCTGGCAATCTATCCCAGAGATACACTGGCAAAAACGTGCAAGAAGACCTAAGAGACACATCAATCAATTGCAATGTATGGACCTTATTTGGGTCTAGATTTGAACAAACAAAATGTCATGACAAGACATAGAAATATTAACACTGATTGGGTATTTGATAATCCTGAGGAATTATTATTAATATTTTTAGTTGTGATCATGGTATTGTGGTTATGTTTTTCTTAAATGGTCCTTATCTGTTAGAGAGACTTACTGAAATATTTATGAATGGACTACAATGTCTGGAATGTGCTTAAAAATAATCCAGGAGGAGGGAGTGTGTGGGCGACAGTACTTGGGGGTTTATTACAGTGTCCTATTTTTGTATGTTTGAAAGTTTCCATAATCTAATTAAGACAGTGCACATAAAGCTGAAACCCCCCTTAACACCACCCTAACCCTAGGACTCTTTCCTCTCCCCAGGTAACCACTGTGTTCCGTTTGCTCTGAAGCTTCCCACACATTTTTCTGGGCATTTAAGTATTATGTATGTACTCACAAGGGTGGGGGATAGTATTTTTTTGAGGACAGCTTTCTTTCCATTTACAGCAATGATATCATCCTGACGTATTATCCTGCCTCATGTTTTCTCCCCAGCCATATGTCTTGGAGAGCTTCCATGTCAGCACACAGAGATCTATTCTGTTCTTCCATTGCTGCACACAGGTCATGGTAAGGGTGTGCCATAGATCACTTACTCATTCTCCTAACTGTGGACACTGGTGTTGTCCCCAATCTTTTGACTACAATCATTGCTGCAAATGAACATCCTTAGCTACCTCTCCTCATGCATGAGAGCGTTTCTATAGGATAAGTATTTAATAGTAAGAAATGGAATTAAGTCCTAGTTTACTTTCAGCTGTTTGAATAGATCCTGACCCTGCCTTCCCTTTGCCCTGTCTTTTATCAGTAAAGTCCCAGTCATATGGGGCACTCAATAAATGGGAGATGCTATTTTTATTGTTATTACCAGCATTCCTATAATTTCATAATTTCACCTCCTACCTCCTCCTTCATCTCTTAGAATTATAGCTCTAGGGTCACACCTCTACCCCCTGCTTTGTGATCCAATCTACTCAGCTCTTCCCCGCCCCCCACCTCTCCTCCCTGCCAGCCCGGAAGAACCCTCTGTCCCCTGTCCACCTCTCCAGCCTCGTCACGTGTCACCACATTCCCCCTGATTTCCAACCTCCAGCTGCATAGGCCTGTCTCTTTAGGTCCCTTTGCCTAAACTGCACCTGTTCTGCCCCATCTGGTGACCTGACTCTTCCTTCCCTTCTCGGCTTAACTGTCACTTAACAGCCAGCCATGACCCCTGCTCTGGAAGTGCTGGGTACCTTTCATGCTAGCACTTAGAGCAGTTTTTAATAATATTTTTTTTATTAATCTGATTAATGTCTATTTTTCCCATTAGATCTCAAGTGCTCTGAGGGCAGAAACTGAGTGCATTTTTGCTCACCCAAGATCTACCAGAGTGCCAAGAACATAATAGGGCCTCAATAAATATTAGTTGAATAAATGAATGAATAAGTGAATTCTTATTCACATATAACATGTGGCAACTCCCTTCATTTACATATTTAACTTGACCCCTGCTTCACCACAAGGTCCAGCGGTAGAAGAGAGTCAAGCATCCAATGGGACCATTGGCCAGGATTCCGTGCAAGGCCCTTTTGTGCTCTGAAGTTCCATGTTTCTTATAAAACAGCAGCTCCTTCATGAAACACTTCTCCAGGTAGAAGGGATGCTTGGCAGTTGTCTCTCCACGCCTATAGCACCTCTCAAAGCCCGTTCAGTGCTCAGTCTGGTACACCATCATTCACAGCCATGCCCCTTGGCTACTGGACCTGGTGGCCAGGGTCTGGATCCTAGGGGCCTTTGCCTCCCTTGGGCCTGGTAGCTGCACTTCTCCTAGGAAGTGTTCAATAAAAATCACTGAATAACCGAGTGAATGAGTGCAGGAATGATTGTGGAGTGCAGGAAATGCTTCAATATCAATTCCCTTCTAACTGTGGAATCTCAGATGAGCACTGGTCTACAAGCTAGAACATACACTAAAGTGCTTTCAAGATAAAAATCCTGGCCTGCTGCTCCCTGTCTGCAGCTGAGTGCACGTCTGCCTGGTTGGAATGCCAGCCCGAGAGGCTCTTCATCCCGCCATGCAACACGCGCCCATCCCCTTGCCACTGCGCCTGCCTCTGCCAGCAGGTGGGAGTCCCTGAAGGTCATCTGTCAGCGTCGGGCATCCTCTCCCTGTACAGTTCCTCCTATACCATGGCTGCCGGAATACTGAATGCCAAGTTTTTCTGGGCAACCCAGCAACTTTTGTGGTTGGAATGTCTGTTTTCTTCCTCTTAGTCACCATTTTTTCCTCTTTGAAAATTCTTATTTCATAAATTTTACTGTATGAATTATTTTGGTAAGTTACTTCAAATTCAATTAAGGGGGAAAATGAGCCAGATAAGTATCCCGAATAAAAGTAGAGACATCTAAAGTCTCTACTTTCTTGTTCTACCCCATGAATTTGGAAAGAATCTCAAGACTGAGATGACTTCAGGCAACATGTACACCTTCAGAAAATTGCACCCTCCTTTGGAGAAATGGTTGACTCTAGGGCCAGGACACAGAAAATACAAGATGAACTCAGAACGTCTTGCTGTGCCAGAAAGCAAGGAAATGCTCAAAGAATGATGGGGCCGTGTCAAAATATGGCCAGGTTTAAAGGGACAAAATATGAGACAATGTGAACTCAAAATAAATAATCATAGTAAGAGAGTACAACTGATTGAATAAAATAAGAATGAATAAGCCTACATTCAATTAATCAGTTAATTAATTGGGGGAGAAGTTGTCTTTCTTACACTAGCAAGACAGCCAACAAATGCCAAAAGAATGATGGAATTAGAAAATCACCATTTGGCAACTTTCAGGCAAGAATCACAATGGATGAAACACTAGTGGGCAAAGGTTTGAAGACTAAAAGAATATTTACTTAGTCTCTCCCTACAAGATAGATATAAATTACAAAAGAACAAGAGAAACTTTACAGCAGAAAAACCTAAAAAATCAATGTTAGCATCTATAGTTATGGGACAATTCAATAACCCGTGTTTCCTGCTACGATGCCCTGAGAAAAATGCAACATCCCTGCGGTGGTATTTCTACTAAAGAATCACAGTCTGATCTAATCATGTGGAAACATCAGGCAGATTCAAAGTGAGGGCCATTCTATAAGACAACTGGCCTGAGAACTGTACATCTAAAAAGGATGAATTTTACTGTATGTAGATTATACCTCAATACACCTGATTTTTAAAAAACAACTGGCTTGCACGCCTCAAAAATATCAATGTCATGGAAAACAAAGAAAGACTGAGAACTATTCCAAATTAAAGGAGACCAAATAGACAGGTGAATGCAACATATGATACAGGATTTTCTTTTGCTAAAAGGAACATTATTGAGACAATAAGGGACATCTGAATAAGATTTGTAGATTAGACAATAATATTGCATAAATGTTGATTTCTTCATTTTAATAACTGTACTATAGTTATGTAAGAGAATGATCTTGTTTTTAGGAAACAGGCTTTGAAGTATTTAACAGCTATCTTAGTGGGTTTGGGCTGCTATAACAAAAATACCATAGACTGGATTAAACATCAAATATATTTCTCATAGTTCTGGAGGCTGGAAGTTCAAGGTCAGGGTTCCAGCGTTAGGTCATGAGGGCGAGAGCCCTCTTCCTGGTTCACAGATGGCAGTCTTCTCATTGCATCCTCACAGGGCAGAGAACAAAGAGGAAGCAAGTCCTCTCAGGGCTTTTTATGAGGGCACTAATCCCATTCATGAGGGCTCCACCCTCATGACCTAATCACTGCTCAAAGACCCCACCTCTTAGTACCATCACCTTGGTGGTTAAGATTTCAATGTATGAATTTGGGGGGGACACAAACATTCAGTTCATAGCAGCAGCAAAGGGGCATTTATATCATGTCTACAATTTAAGATCAAACAGTAAGTAGGTAAATAAGCAGGTAGGTAGGTAGATGCACAGATAGGATAACATGGTAAAATGTAACATCTGAGGAATCTGGGTGAAGGGTATATGGGAATATTTTGTACTATTCTTTCAACTTTTCTGTAAATCTGAAATTATGTCAAAGTTAAAAGTTAAAAGAAAAAACTAAGAGAGAGAGAGAGAGAGGTTTGCACCCATAGCACCTGCCTGACAGGTGGATAGCCTCCTGTTCTTTACAGCCTTGAGGGGAAACTTGCCATTCTCTCAGAAGCCTGTCTTGGTCTCCCATGGCACTCATTCTTGATAACACTAACTTAAATCCCTTCTATTAGAATTTCAACCCATCTCCACTGTTCTGAATATAGTCAGGTCAAGCCATAGAGCTATAAAATGATAGTCTATCTTCTCTTCTGGCATTACATACCTCTACTTCTTCTTATGGCACCAATCACAGTTGTAATTCTACATTGATTTGTGTCATGATTGGGTTCCTGTCTGTCTCTTCCACTGCACCATAAACTTCAGGAAGGCAGGGATTGGGTCTGGCTTTGCTGAACATTGTACCCATAGCATGCAACCCAGTGCAAAATGAAAATATAGAGCTCCCACTGCAAAAATGATTGCAAGATGGCAACAGCAGAGCATTAAACCAAGTGCAAGGTCCTTCTGAGCACAGGGCACTGTGCAAGCCCCCGGGTTGTACCCCAGTGAAGCTGGCCATGGCCAACACAGCACCTGGTGCAGAGGAGGAGCTTGGTAAATGTTTGGTACATGAATGAATGGATAAATAAAACCCCTTGAACACATTTCCAGGTTGTATATAAAGCTGAGGTCTCCTGCAGCCAAAACTTTTATATTGATTAATGGATGTGAGCCTTCATGAATCAACTCCAAATGGATTCCAAGTTGCAGGGGTGCCAATTCCTATCATGACCAGAGACGATGCTGAGCTCCAGCGCCCCACACCCACCTCCCCACAGCCACCGCTGGGGACAGGCCATCCTGGGCTCTTGACATTCTGAATCTCCAGTGAGGACACAGCTTCTGCCAGCCTCCCCTCATGGTTTCTGCACCTTCTGCTCTGCCCTCCCCCTCCTTTGCATCTCCTCCTTGGACTCAGTCCGAGTACAGAATGTTCTAACCGAGGAATGGGAGCCCCTCTGGAGCCTGCAGCATTAACAATCCCCAGCTATGCCAAACTGGGCACTGAGGCGAAGCCACCAAACCCCTTTTCATTCATGACCTACATTGCCATTGGTTCCATGGACTGTTCATTCTGCAATTCGAGGGGGAAAATGTTACCATGACAACAGCTCCTGGAGCTGCAGGGATGCAAAACACCTACTTAAAAAAGTTCACTTACCCATATGGCAAATGGACTTCATTCGTTGTTTCTAAACCAAATATCCAAACAAGGGAGGCTGAAAAGAGAATATTTTTAAAGAGGTAATTCAGATGGTAGCACCAGAGGTACCCATTGAGATATTGGAGGGCAAAGACAGAGTACCATAGTTTTGTCTTTTTGTTTTTAAAGACAAATATTACCACAAATTATCAGTGTGCTCCCTCACTAATGTGAACTTGCCCCGGTGAAAAGGAAACAGACATCTAGGAGCAAGGGCCGATTCTCTCTTCTGAAAATCCCAGTGGTTGGTTTCTGTTATGTTCTCCTCACAGCTGTCTGGGGTTCCTAGTTCTGTACACTGCACCATCCAGCAAATGCTATGTGTGTGATAAAGAGAGAATGAGGTTCTTGGGTCTAAATTCTAGCTTTGCCATGCGACCTCAGGCAAGTTATTTCTTCTCTGAGTCCTAGTTTCTTCACCAAAGACATTTGTTTATTCACTCACCCAAACATTCACAAATGTTTCTCGAGCAATTACTATATGCCTGAAGTCACAATGCCTCCCTCGGGGGGTTGTGGGGTCTGAGCCCAATGTCAGGTCGAAATCAATGTAGAAATCATGATCACTTCTCATCTGCACTTCCTTTGCCCCACCCTTCTCCCAACCAAAGTTAGTCATAGCCTCCCGTCCCAGCCTGATTTGACTAGGTTACGTTACCGACTATGTGTCTGTGTCACCCACTTAGACTCTGAGTGGGCTCCTCAAAGGCAAGGATCGGCTTCCAACCTGCCCCGTCTCCCCAGGACCTGGCACCAAATCAGGCACATGGTAAACCAGCTTCCGCATAATTAAAGCAGCTGTTAGAGCCGGTGTCCATAAGTGGTTTTGTACTTTTTCTCATTTTCCTCCTACAATCAATGAACGTGAATCGCAATCACCTTCTAGCGGTGGCTCCAGAATTCCCATATGGGGGTGCTAAAGAGGGGTGCCTAGTTGGGGCTAGTGTACATGTGACACGCTGCACTCTCGTTTTACATAGATTGCACTGGCATGCCAGCCCGAAGCTGTGTTTGCGTGGTAAGCGTCTGTCTCTGCGTGGATTATTTGTGTACGGGGTGACTTGGGCCAGGTGCACGTGGAAATTATAAATAACTTTAACACCCATCCCCCTTTGGAGTCCTCAGGCCTCATCACCTTCCAGCTGAGCATCTGTCGTCTGATTCCATGTATCCCAGAAGTGGCCTGTGACACTCCTCACTACTTTCCTCCAAAAGGACACCTCTCTTTCATTTCCTTTCTTAGCTAAAAGCCTAGTCCCAGGGGAGCACTACAGAAAAGAAAACATCGACACAAAATGGGGCACCAAAACTCTGGGGACATGAACCTGAAACTACCATGTCACCCTTCCTTAATTTCAGAGTCTCCTTCCCCAGCCGGGCTTGGAGAGAAATGTGGAACATCACTCTGGTCATCCCTTCCGGACACAATTATGTTCTAGTTACTGCCTACGAGGACCTACTTGATATTTCCCACCGTACCCTGATTGCATTCAAACTTGATTAGATTCTATTGATTCTGTCATAAAAAAATAAAGTCAGCCTGCTTTTCCCCTGTAGTCTCTTACTTGCTTAATATAAAAATCCTACCTGTGCCTCATAGGCTTAAACCTACACTGCTTTGCTCTGCTCCACTTCCAGTTCTTTCTCTTTCCCTTCTCAGAGCTGACATCTGTCTTCAGTCTTGTACACCGGCTTTAGTTTTTATTGCTGTTATTTTCTGATCTCTGTTAGGGCTATTTGCTCTCCCAACTATCAGAGGGGAAAGGAGAAATATTTCTCCAATTCCCAGATAGCATCATTGGCCAAACTGTTTTTCAAGGAATTCATTTGTATTTATTGGTTCCCAGTGTTATTTCTTCCCATCATAAGGAACTTCCCTCATGAGGAAGGAAAGGCTTTCTGTGACCTACGTTATGATGTGGGTGGCCTCCTGCAGGGCGTTCCTATTCCCACTCTCTATCACGTGGCAAATGCTCACTCACCTTTCAAGACCCAACTAAACGTCCCTACCCAGTAAAGTCCTCCTTGGCTCCTTCAGGCAGTTGAAAGCTGATGAGCAGAAAGGAAGAAAACTAGGCTAAGGACCCCAAATGGAGCCATTCCTGAGGCTCATGCAAAGATACAGCCAATAAAGAGCTCACACTGGCCAGTGAGACCTGCCCCACTTTTCCCCAAATTTCAATCACTTGTATACCATGTCATGATTTTTTTTTCCATATCTGAGCATCACTTGTACTCTTATTTACTTATAATGTTTCTTAATATCTACTTGGTTTTTTTCATTTTCTTACATTTATTTTTAAAGAAATTTTATCATTATCACAATCTCTTGTCATAACCAGAAGGTAAGTTGATAATTCAAAAGGTAAATACAATGAAAGAAAAACAGTTGGGAACTAGTTCAGAATTCTGGCTCCAAACACACAAAAAATTAAAAATTTTTAAAAATCCAGTTCAGAGGCAAAACCATCCTTCCTTTCTATGCTTCTAAGTGTTTGTCTTTCCTCTCTTTCCAGAGTGTTCCTGACTAACAGGCTCCTTAAACCAGAGGTAAAAAACAAACAAACAAACAAAAAAATCACTCATGGGGAATCTAAACAGATACTACTTTTCAGGAAAACCAAGCTTCATGTGATGGGATTTTTTAGGGTGTGAACAATGGCTTAGTTAACTATAATGATGTCCCCTATGAGAGCCAAAAAGGGGAAAAATACAAACTTCCAGCAATAGAATATTGGTTCCACAAGCCATGGGATGCTCATATAGTGGAATTGTATGTAACAGTTAAAAATTATATTTTAGGAGAATGTAAGTGACATGGAGAGATATTTATACCACAGAAGCAATTTAAGCAATCTAGTACAACTATACAGAAGAAATATGACCTAGGACTTAAGAGCCAGTATTCCTCAGCTTCATCAGCTTCCACGGAACATTGCATTAGTTCCTCAAGTTATAGAAAATAAGGATTTCATGCTCAAGTACATTGGAAAAATTCTAGATTAATCACAGTGAGATGAGCTTCTTAGCTACTGAATTTCTCAAATCTTTTATTAATACTATGCTAATGTACATCATGAATCTCCAGGAACAGATACTATGGTGATCTATTTCTAAACTTACTTAACCATGAAACTGGTGTCCTGGGGATCATACTTTAGAAAAGACAAATAAACAGATGATTGAATATATACATTGACGGATCAATACAGAAGTCTAGGAGGTAGGCACAAAATGCTAGTGATTCAAGTTGGCTATTAGAAATATGGATGATTTTTACGGGTATATTATTATTATCTTGCCAATTTTTCCACAATGAACATTTCTGTTTATGTAATTGAAAATAATAAAGTTTTTTGTTGTTTTATTTTTTAAGACGACTGAAGAGAGGATGGAAATGGGGAAGAGAGTTCTTGAAGCTGGCTGCGTGACTGCCTTATGCATATTGCCAATGTTGATTATTGCTGCTCTAGAGCAATGACGCAGATTCCCTGGAGGGCTTTCCCATGGTTCCCACTGGCCATCACAGAAAGCATTCTATCTTCCACTAGAGCCTAGACATCACCGTCATCATCAGCATCAAAGTCAGCTGATCACTGAGAGGCTTTTTATTTTACAAATTTCTTTATTGAGGTAAAATTCACCTAACATAAAATTAGCCATATTAAAATGTGCAATTCAGTGGCATTTAGTCCCTTCACAATGTTGTGCAACCATCCCTGCTGTCTAGTTTCAGCTGATGGGCATCAGATGAGAGTGTCTAGCACTGTGGCTTGAATTTTTGGCCCACTCTGGTGACCTTTTTCTAAAAATAATTGAAGTGGGCTGTCAAGGAATAGATACATAGATATATACTAAGGTTATAAAGCAGAATGTCAGGGCCATAGAAGGAAAAAGAGATAAATATACCAACCATGAGGTTGATATGACACTTGTGATTGAGCATAAAGAGTATCCCCAAGTTTCCTGGCAGCCAGGGTAAAATGGGAAACACGATACGTGGCTATTATCTGAAAAGAGAAGGCTTGTTGTAATCCAAGTGAGCTAAAGTGTTTTTCTGGAACTTAATTCCAAAAGAAATTGTTCACATGAACTTTATACATAGAACATTAACATACATAATAGGCAATGTCCTTGACCATGATTTTATAACAAATGTACAAGGATGGATTTTCGTATAACGTTTTCATGATGGAAGGCTGCATTAATTTAGCTGTAATCAAATAAGGCTGTGTTCAAGAAACTTCAATTAGATATACTTAAATATTTCAGATAAATATTTACTAGATGAATTATGAATGAACAAATGAATGAATAAAAGATAAATCTCTCCTAGCTCAGTTGCATTCACATCACACAAATCCTTCATAAAGTTGTCAGTATTGCAGAACTAAACACCCAAGGAAGATTGCAATCACTCCTAAACTAATACAAAAAATTCTTTTTAAATAAACCTAAACTGTATAGCAATATTAAATATCTGAATCAGATGAAAAGGTTAGGAACTTCTGGATTATCTCCTGATGGCACGGACAATGTTGGAAGTCTTTGAGTACTACCTATTTCCTCATAATTTCATGGAGCTTTTATGATGAAGTGGCTTCCATTCTTTGTTCCAGATACACCTAAGTTGTTTTAAAGCTCAATTTTTTAGTTAAAGAAGATTTTAAAGTGTTCCTGGAATATATCTACTCCCCAAACCCTTGAAGTATGGGAGTTAGAACAGCTACTTGGACACCACGCTTCCCTTCAGCCCGCCTAATTCTGTCGATGGAGTTGACGCATCCCATTCAAAACCCCAATTCCTGTCGTTTGTATCTTAGATTGCAAGAGAGGAAATTCTTCCACCAAACAGTAGTTTCATGATTTTTCTAGGCTCTGCCCATCCAGACTAAGGCTTAGAACAAGTGAAGGCAAGCAAGAGGAAATGCGCTGGAAGACGTGTAACATTGTGGAAGACATGTCCAAAAGGTTAACAACGGTTCTCCCTAGGGGTTGACATTATGGACTACTTTTTATTTTAAAGTTTTTTTCTTCTTTGTATTCTCTAATTTTTCTTATGCTTGTATTGCTGATTCATGAGAATTTGTTTGGCTTTGTTTTAAGAAGAAAGCAGCAGAGGTTGAGAGAACAGGTGTAGAAGGGAGGTGCTGTGGGGTGGGAGGCAGCTCACTCATCCATCCCCTGGTGGGTATGACACTTTGTGTGACTCCTTTACTCCCACATAAATCAGGGGTAAACACTCCCTCCTCATAGACGTGTTGGAACAGGGGTGGGGAACATTTTCATGTTGGAAGGACCCATTAATTTAGCTGTAATCAAATAAGGCTGCATTTAAGAAACTTCAATTAGATATACTTAAGAATGTACATTAATTTGTAAAAATCTAACTACTATGCACTTAATAATTTCAAAAATGAAAACTATTTGTTAACTAACCTTTTATTCACTTTGTTGTGTCTGGTTTTTGTTGGAAAGCATTTGAATATTTGGTTGCAGCATGGGGGTTCACAGTTTCAGTTGATCCTCTAGTTGGGTATCATTCATTTGTGACCCTAAGGGCACCTTGATTTGGGTTAGGTAGGATAATGTATATTTGCAGCAATAAGTGGTTGAAAAGCAAGAAAGCATTTTTTGGACATGTTGCCAAAGGCATGGGTATTCTACTGCATTTTTCCATATTTCAATTGGATCTTTCTTAGCATAAAACAATGACCTTAAAATGTCATCTACTGAGAGCTCCATCAATTCTATCTGTAGTTCTTTAGGTGCCTTGGTGATATCAACTAGGTGAGGCTGAAGTGCTAATTTGAGTGTGATGTCATGATTCTCAAAGTCAGTGAGCCTTTCATTGTATTCTCCAATTAATAGGTCTATAATCACTGTGTATTCTTCAGATGATTTGCATATATCATCCTGCTCATCAATGACCTTTGCTAACTGGGAAAAATGTTCACCTGAAATTTCCTTTTGAAGACGAAGTGTTTTGAAAAAAGTAGCTTTTCTCGAAATGCTTGGATTTTTTGCCATATATCATATATAGACTTAGTTTTACCTTGCAAAGAAATATTCAAGTCCTTTTGATTTGACATGATATCACACAGAAATGCTGCATTCCTATAGAAATCTTCTTTCAGTAATTCACATTGCTGATTCTGTTCTTCATAAAATTTAACTATCTGTTCTTGCAGAGATAAAATTTTGGCTAACACCTGTCCCTGCAATAGAATGATATCACTTTAGAATGATATGGCAAATCCACACCAAATATCTCATGGTTCAACTTTAGCTTGTTTCGAAACTGATTATGCCCTGTTGTATTTGCACGAATATAGTTAACAATACTTATAACTTATTGCAAGTGTCACTTAAAATAGTATTAATAGCTTTAGCTCAGAGATTTTGCTGATGCAAGATACAATAACAAAAATGAGAGCAGCTGGATCTGTTAATACTTTCTTATCTGTGCAATAAACCCCTCATGTTCTCCTGTCATGGAAAGTGCACTGTCTGTACATATACTCACTAAATTAACCAAATTCAGTTCAACTTCACATTTATCTTGGAAGTCATTGAAAATATCTATTCCCAGTATTCTCTTCGCAAGAGTGCCCAAAGTGAGTAACTCTTCGTAGCAAAGAAAATCTTCTGTTATGACCTGAATGAAGTATAAAACCTGCACAAGTCAGTAGTATCAGTTGATTCATCCAAAGTGATTGAATAATATATACTTCCTTTTGAAGTATTGCATGAAGTTATTCTGCTAAGTTGAAGGCTAATTCATGCTGCTGATCAGTTATGGTTCTCCTTGAAAAAGGCAGTTGTTTGTACTTTGAAACATTATCGGGGTCTAAGCATCCTACAACTTCAACAATGCATTCTTTCACAATTTCTACATCACTGAATGGCTTCCCTTTTTTCCCTAGCATATAAGCTAATGTATAAGTTGCTTCAGTGGCATTATTTCCAGGTCTCATTGCTGCTTGAAAGAATTGTCTTTGCTTTTGCTTTTCATCTTTTAATTTCTGCAATACCACCTTTCATGCCTCTCCTTCTAATTGAAAATATTGTGGTCCTTATGAGTGTTATAATGCTGATAAGCATTGAATTTCTTTAATGTTGATATTGCAGTATCACAAAGCAAGCAAATCATCTTATCTTTAGCAGAAACAAGATAATATTGCAATTCCCAATCCTCATTTAAAAATCTGTTTTCTTCCTTCAGCATTCTCTTGGTCTTCTTTGACATATGGGCTGTTAAGCAGACAGAATTTAAAAATACTGTCAAGCTGTGCAACTATTCACAAATTCCACTTCAAACAGAAACACAGTGCACCACTGTCAAAAGCTGATAACAGACTAGTGTACTTGACCCCCATAAACTCTCGCCAACCAGCCTCGTGTGCTAGTTGTGCCAGTCAGGTGGGGGACATTAGAACTAAATCATGAGTGTAGCAGCCGTCCATTTAGCCCTTATGGCTTACTAATGTTCTAATTGTGCTGGTCAATCTAGGAGATTATTTCATTGAAACTTATTTAATTCTTTGGTATTTTAAATATGTTCATTTTAAAAATAAAATAAAAACATAAAAGACAAACAAAAATGTATTAATAAAAATAAAAGGATTTGTTCTGTAAAATTTGGATTCAGTCAAAAGGCCACACTAAAGACCTAGAAGGCCACAGGTTTCCCACCCTGCGTTAGAAGGATTAAATGAGATAATGCAGAGATCAGTAGCTCAGATTAAGCATGTGCTTATTATATTTTTAATATATCATAAGTGGTAACTATTAATATTATTGATGTTTTTATTTTATATAATAGCAGTAACATTAACACAACAATAGTAAAAAGGAAGAAAATAGTTGTCTATAATCCCATTTCCCCAACAAATCAAGCTATTTTCTTTAGTCTATACCTTTTCTAGTTCTGACCCACATGATTGGTACACAGTTATAATTATATTGTAAATGCAACTTTGCATTCTGATTTTTTCCCTCTAACATTATATGATAAGTATTTTCTGCTACATATGAATCATTAAATGCTGATTTGAAAAGCCATGCATATTCAGGGACAATAAGATGCAGTGACCCTCTCTATAGCATAAGCAGTTGCCTTCATATTTTCTAAATTAAAATCCCTCAAGATGACTGATATTGGCCCTTGAAAAAACCAAATTCAGTGTAATAAAATCAATGTCACAAGAAGGCAAGCAAATCAGGGCACTTCGGTTAACGATGAAGCATTAACCTTTTATAAGCTTTAAAGCTGATGGGTTTCAGTTTGCTACAACGTACAAATGTACCTTGGAATCTGATCCAAGGAGTAAGCTGCCTTTCTGAATGTGAGTGCAGAATCTGACCTCCAGAACCAAGCCAAGAGTATTTGAAGCCTGCAGATCCAGGAAGGCCCACCCTGGCATGCAGACTCTCCCCTCCCCACAGTGCAGAAGCCTGAGCAGGTGAAGGTGCGGCAAGGGCAGGGCCATAGGAGAATGGCCAGTGCCAGCTGGAGCTGGGAGGTGATAGAGCATAGACTCGTTTAGAAACAAAGACGGAGTGCATGTAGGCAGGGACATCAGGTGTGGATCAGGAAGTAGTGGGGAAAATATGTTGTCAAAATTGATTGGCCCGGAAAATGAAAAATCTTGAATTCTGCTAAGGAGTTTGAATGTAATTGTGTGGGTACTGGGGAGCCCCTGACAGTTGTTGAATAAGGGAGTGGGCCAGCCAAGGGGCTGAGTTGGAAAGAGACAAGAGCAAAGTGTTATGAAACAAAGGAGAAAACAACTCTGACAGGGGTGCAGAAGAGAAGGGAATCGCAATATAGATGCTGACTGATGGGTCCTCAGTGCTCTGTTCTACGTACTTGGTGTGTATTTACTAATTCAATCCTTTTAACAATCCTCTGATGTGGGTTCTGTTTTCCAGATGAAACATCGAGGTCCAAGATTACTAGGTGGCAGCCCCAGGATGGAAATGCAAGCAGGCTGGATCCCAAGCCTTAGGCCCAGCCCCACACCAGACCGCCCGACAGAAGCATGAGATCTGTGATGGAGGCCAAGCGAGAGTCCACCAGGTGAGCGGGCAGGCATTCCAGGCAGAGGCGACAACACAGGTAAAGGCATAGAGATAAAAAAAACAACATGATACTCATGGGGGAAGATAGAAATCCCAAAACAGAAATACACTGTGAAGGGTGAAGGGGGATGGGCCAGAGAAGGAGGAAATCTCTACTTCAAATCTCTATGATGTGCAGCATGCAGGGTCCAATGACAAAGGCTGAGAAAGGCCTGTGTCCCTCCTCATTCCCTGAGATAGCTGTCCCCAGTGGCCTGCACAAGCACTGGGTTCACATACTGCATTGCTTACAGTCAGTACAGATTGTTTTGGCCGAGGGTGCCCCCACTCTGGCTAGCCCCAGTGAAGCCATTCATCTCCCTGGCAAACATTAACTGTATGCCTCTCTGTGAAGAACACTGGCTACACAGAGATTAACAAAATTGGCACAGTGCTTACAAAAACCCACACCTGACGTGAACTTCCTTCCACTCAGCATAGAACCAGCTTGGACAAAAAGGGTCTCCCTATGTGATGCATCAAACTCTTTTTTCTTTCTTGGGAAAATCTCATCCTACAGAGCAGTGAGATCACATAAGCAGCTTCCTGCTGGAGAAGATCAGGTTTTACTCACTTTTTGCTGATAAAATAAACAGCCAGGATAAGTAATGTCACCTTGATTATAGCTGCATAGGAACCAGATGATCCAAGCTGGTGTTTTTCTTGTTATACTCAGAATCTTCAGCCCAAAGCATATCCAGGAAGCCAGCCTCCCCACTCTCCAAGTCCATGAGCTACGGGCCACTAAAGGTGCTACCAGCATGAGCTCTGAAGATGGAGATACTGGGCCCCAGGCTCCTGTGAGTCCCAAGGGTGCTTATTCTGGGAGATCTTGGGGGTTCTCTCAATGGTGCAGTCTAACAGGGCAAAGATTCAGAGCTCCATAGGTTTCCTGAAGTTGGACCATCCATTGAGGCATGACTTGAAAACCACTGCTGTGAACTTGTATTGTCCAATCTTCCTAATGCCCCATGTTGTAAACATTCACCTGTCCATTTCTCAAAACCACTGTTTCAGCTACAACCTGGCTTAAAACTCTTCAGATGGCATCATCAGGACTAGGGTGAACTTACCCTGAGCAGAGGGAATGCTGAGCATGCAAATGGCCCAGATAGAACTCCACACGCCAACGAGCAATTATCATGGAAATAGAGGGGTATTTAGAAAAGGAGCAGCAGCAAAGATTTGTCTAGCACAGGTTTGCAAAAGGACCTACATCTCCACTCAAGAAAGATTGCCTTTTATGCAATTAAAATGAATCCTCCATCTGTCTAAAAACCACTTACATAAAGCGCCTCCTTCTCCCCCGCCTCCACAGGTTCGGCATCTATGCGCCAGGTCATGCTTTCTGGCCAGCGTACACCAACCAGGCCAACCGCTAATGTGCACATAGCCATGTTCCACCCAGAGCTAACTGCTAAGGAGGGAAGCCCCTTTATAGACAAACCAAGACTTAGAGGTTAAAGAGAGAGACAGAGAGAGAGAGAGAGAGAAGCCCCTTAGCCAATAGCTTGCTTTAAACATACATGGGAGCAGTCCTTAGGAGGAGAGCATGCTTCTCCCACATCCGTTAGCATATAGTTCCATCTGCATTCCTGCTGAGACCAGTTTGGAAGTATGATAAAGCCTGAAAATATTACATATGTGTGTCTCTACACACACTCACCCAGAGCATGTCTCTGGGCAGAATGAATAAAGAGGTGGCTTTACTGGCAAGGGCTCAAGTCCTCCCTCTTTCTACCTACACACAGACACATGTTCATTTGTCCCTCTGAAAGATAAGGATACTGAGAGGGTTGTTTCCCAAGATGGACATCAGACTCCAGGACAATGCTGGTGGCCTGTTTGCTGCCTGCATCCCAGAGGCTCTGGAAGTGGCAAAGCAAACCAGTCGGCTGAGGCAGGACATGTGCGTCTCACAGATGGCAGCAGAGGTGCCCTCCCCAACTTCCAAAGTTCTGCCTTCTAAGCTGACCTCAGGCTCTGCCTCTCTCCCATCTGTGAGAAGCCACAGTCCAAGGGCATGAAGGACAGTAAAGCTACCAACAGCCTAGGCTTGGGCATCAGGCAGGTGTGAACTCAGTCCTGGCTCTGCCACTTACTAGCCATTTGACTTCCAGAAAGCTCACTTCATCTCTCCAAACCTCATTTCCTCATCTGCAAAACAGGTATAACAATGCCTCCCAAGAAGAAGGTTTGTTGTGGGGATTATATGAGATGATGCATGCAAAAAGCTTGGTTCAGGAAGTACATACCATAAACGGCAGCTCTGGCAGCATTTGGCTTTTTGTTACCTGCATAATTAATTACCTCTTACTAAAATGCAAGTGCTTTGAAGGCAGGGTTAACAGTTCATTAACTGCTATACTCTGATGGATAAACACAGTGCCAGGCACACAGTAGGCACTCAATAAATACTTGTTCAATTAATAATTAATTATAGACCTGAGCCCATCGTACCTGTGATGGTTAATTTTGTGTGTCAACTTGGCTGGGCCACAGTGCCCGGATATTTTGTCAAACATTATTCTGGATGTTTTTGTGAGGGTGTTTTGGATGAGATTAACATTTAAATGGGTGGACTTTGAGTAAAGCAGATTGCCCTCCATAATGTGAGTGGGTTTCATCCAATCAGTTGGACGCCTTAACAGAATCAAGACTGACCTCCACTGACCAAGAGGGAATTCAGCCAGCGGACTGCATTTTGACTTGAACTGCAACTTTTCCTGAGTCTTCTGCTGGTCTGCCCCACCTGATTTTGGACCCACCAAGTCTCCACAATCACATGAGCCAATTCCTTAAAATAAATCTCTATAGATATACACCCTGTTGTTTCTGTTTCCCTGGAGAACCCTGACTAATACAGTATCTAACCTGCTAACGGAGAAACCAGCCAAACAGGTATGCATTCACCCTTGTCAACCTGGAAACACAGTTAATACCAGTTCACAGCACTTTTGTAAGCTTAAATGGCCAAGAATCACACCCATTTAACCAAATTCTTTTATTTGATCCACACACAGGCTTGTTGACTAGGGATTATGAGCCCTTTTTAAAAGAAAAATTATTTTTTATTGAGATAAAGTACACATATACAATTTACCATCTTTATCATTTTTAAGTGTACATTTCAGTGGTAATAAATACATTTATACTCTTTTTTCCCCCTTCATGCCCCACCCCTCCCCTTCCTGGCCTCTGGTATCCAGCAATCTCTCTCTCTCTTCATACGATCTACTTTTCTAGCTTCCACGTATGAGTGAGAACATGTGAATGAGTCTTTCTGTGCTTGCATGAGCCCTTTTTCAAGAGAAGGGAAAAGTAGGACTCAGAGAGGTCAGTTAACTTTCCCAAGTCCACGCAGTATAATAGATTGCAAAAATGACCCCAGTTCTTCACCCTTCCCTGTTTCCAAACTCTTCGTCATGTAACGTGTCTATCCACTCCAACTCTGGGCATGGCCATGTGACTTGCTTTGGCCAATGAGATGTTAGCAAATGTATTACAAGCAGAGGTTTGAAAAGTGCTCACGTGACTGGACCTATTCTCCCTCTTGGTTCTGCCATTGCATGAGAGCATGCCAGGCTAGCCTGCTGGAGGATGGGAGATATGTGGCACAGAGTCCAGACATCCCATCACCCTAGACTAGGTCATCCTAGATTGGCTGTCAGCTAAGCCCCAGATATACGAGTAAGCTCAGTCAAGGTCAACAGAGCTGCCTAGCTGACCACCCCTGAAGTGTGAGCAATAAATGCTTTGTGTGCCATGGAGGTTTTGGTGGGTTTATTCCACAGCATTATTTTCACAATAGATAACTGATACACAGAATGAATGAGTCTCCTAACCAAGCCTGTCTACTCCACAGTCTCTGCTCTTCCAGTGCATCACAAGGTGTTAGATGTCACCTGAAGACAGGTCTCCTGGTGGGGACAAAACTTTTAAAATGCTGAGAAAAAGTTCCTTTGCAATTTAACCATGATAAAACATCATGCCTACTGATCACTGGGCTACCCAATAAATACACAGGCTAAACACAGGTGCCAGGCATATCCTAGAAAGGCAGGGCAGCAACAGAAAAATGAGGAACTTTTTTTTTTTAACTTGATATTTCAAAAAATAAGCATTGAAGTAGTCATCATAACTTTTTTAGAATTCCTTATGCTATTTTATGGTTGAAGCTTTTTTATGAGAGTTACATCTTGGGAGGTGGGTGTGTCTCCAGAATCTGTTGCAGGCTTAGGGCCTCTAAAGGGTCAGTGTGCCCTGCCACTCCACAGGGCTTCCGGGGGGGGGGGCAAGGACTGCATTTAGCCCCAGTAGCCATTGCAGGGAATGCAGGGAGCAGCACATGCAGCAGCTTGGGGGTGTGGGGACACCCGAGGAAGAGGAGCTGAGCTTTTGCAATCTGTTTCTAACTACTTCTGCCTATGAATCATCTACAGCCACACTCCCTCACAACCCGCATATTACATAAATAATGTACAAAATGAGCAAAATCAAGCCACCACCACAGATGAGCATGACCTTGAATTAACAGGGAGGAGCTAGGAGATAGGGCTGCTTGAGAGAGTTGTGGGATCTCTCCAGAAGGGTGAGTTTTGCTTGGTTTCTCTACATCACTAACAGATTTAAAAAGTCAGTCACCTTCAAGGCCCAAACCTATAGGAAACTGTCTTCAATGTCAATTTCTTACTGAGTAAAATCTCTTACAAGGAAAAATAAAAGTAGGTTTGCATGCCGAGAAGAAAAAGGAGCACAGAGCAATCCCAAAGGACTTGAAATGCTGGCAAAATCCAACTCAGGGTGAGGGTGGGTGTAGAAGGGAGACGATCACTAATTAAATGAATAAAATTGTGAGTGCTGGACTCTCATAAAATCTGGGGATAAGAATCTTTATGTGTTTCCTCTCTGAACATTCAAAGGCTATGCAAAAATATTACTGCCAGGTTGGGCTGAACAGTGGCCCACAGAGAGTTTCCCCAGCCATTCCCAGACTCTAACTTGCTAGCTGTAGATCAGCTGAAGTGAGCTGGAGAAATCACCAATCCCAGTGTTAATTAGCAGGAGGGAAAAGGGTAAGAGGCAGGACAGGGAGGGGAGGAGTTGGGAGGAGAAATTTTTGTTGAGCACTTACTTAATGCCATGCATTATCTTATTGACTCTTTTCAATAACCCTGTGAAGTTATTATTATTATTCCCATGATATAGGTGTGAAAACTCAGAGAGCTTAGGTAACTTAGCCAAGACGACTCAGCCAGTGTGTATTGGAGCTGGGTTTAGCGCCCAGCCTCTCTGAGTTAAATCCCACGGGCAAAGTCATGGGTCCATACGGACTCCTAGCAAACAGCTTAGTTACCATAACACATATTAAAGTGTTTCCCATTTGGATAAATGCATCTAGAGTTGCAAAGCACTTTACTCTAAATCAACATGGGAAAAGGCTCATTCTCAAAGCACAACATTTATGTTTGAAGTAAATTTTATTTAACTGTGTCTTCTTTAGCATGCCTTAAATGAATACCATATGAATTTATTTTGGTAGAAGAGCCCTTCTTCTTCTTCTTGGAAATGCTGTTAACCTACATGGTCCTTCCTTCATTCATCATTTACTCATTTATTCAAGAAATATTTATTGAGCACCTATTAAGTGCCGAGCACCATGCTGATTCTTAGGTAGTAGATGAGGTTCGTCCCTGCAGGGGCTCACAGTCTATATCTGGGGCTGTTCAGGACAAGTCATCTAGAACTTACACTCTATTAGTGGGATTTAAGTGTCAAAAACAAACGCATAGCACAAGAAGAGAAAAAGTAGATCCTCTAGATCTAGGATCTTGATAACTGAATATATCTGTCTCTAAAGGACCAAGTGATTATCAGACTTACAACCAAGTCACCCACACTCAAAATAAAATTAAAATTTTAAAAATAGCATTGTGTTCACAATTCACTGCTTCCTCATTTGATTCCACCAGTACAGCACACTCCTAAAATAAAACAAAAGGAGTCAAATATTTCAGCTTTCCAAAACTGGACCAAAGCCAGTACACTGGGCTTCTGCTGTAGAATAACCAAGACCCTTCTGTAAACCTATAAATAAATTTCAGCAGATGCTTGGACTCAAAGGGTCAAAATAGAAAATCAACCCACTGGTCCTCAGATCATATGTGCAGCCTCCTTTCCTGACTCCTCTCCAGCTTGGAGAAGGCCATGCTTTGGGAAGCTCTTAGTGCAGGAAACAGTATTTTCCAAATGATAGGTTACCCCAGAAAAACCTATAAGGTTAGGTAACCCCATAGAGAAGTGAGTAATCTCTGTGACCCAGTTCTACGAGGTCTCTTGTACTCTGAGGCTGCCAAGGATATGAGAAATGAGAGCCACTAGAAAGGCCTCTTTCAAGGTACTGTGATGAGCTCCATGCTCGGCTGCTCTGCCTCATCACTGACCACTCAGAATGCCAAATTACAGACTGCAAATGCCCAGCACACTCTACTGCAGCATCAGAATGGATATTGGGTCATCACTTTCCAGCTATGGTTTTGCAATATCACTGGAGTGACCACATATCTAAAGTGTAGTACTGAATTTTCCAAACAAATTAACTTTATTCATTTAATTTGGAAAAGGTAAGGAGATAGGAACCACGTTGAGAGGAGCACAAAGAGACCCCATAATGAGAGTAGTAAACAACCATAATAATTATAATAAACTAGAACATAAGCTTCTTAAGGGCAAGGACTTTTTCCATCTCGTTCTTTGCTGAAGCTGCAGTGCCTGAACATGTAAGTGCTTAATCCGTATCTACGGAGTGAATGAATGGATGATACTAAGGAGGAGTGTTTTCCACTTCTTCTGTGATAAACACTTCATCTTCATGTAAACCTCTTGACCTAATAATCAGGAACCTGTAAAATCCCAGTCTGTCATGAGGAAGCTGAGATTCAGAACATGCACATCATTTCTTCAGGGTCATGTAGCTGCAGGGCAGGTCCAGGTTTTATAGGGCTTAAAACTTATACAATTTGAGGATGCTTACTTTAAGGAAAAGAATATAAAACAACAAGTACAAATTTAGGTGTGGAAGTTAATATTTATTTAGAGTGGGGAAAAAAATTGCAACAAATTACAAATGTAAAAGTATTACAAATATCACAAAATCCAGAAAAATAACAGTGATTTTTATCATCTATCTGACATACTTCTATTAAATTTTTTTCTTACATTTGTTGGCTGCATTTTTTTCTATAAAGAGAAGAGAAAAATTCTTTCTTTCCTGTAGTGTGGTTGATCAAAATTTGTTTTTATTATTTTCAGCTTCATGACTCATTATAGATGATAGTCGGTAAATCCTTAGGGTTGTTGTCAAATCTGGGGAAAGCTCTATTAAGTTTCTTTCATTTCTGAGCTGTAAGATTTCAGGACATTTCAAGTTTTCCTGTCAATGACTCATCTTGAATCAACATCACTGAGTCGACAACACTCATTAAGCTGTTTGTTGTCAACAGACCTTGCACTATAGTGACTTGTGATGAATTTCGTGTTACCTTTGCTCTGTGTCAAATTGGCAAGAAATTGAAATCTTTTCCCAATGTGTTCATGTGATTCAGTCCTCCTTACTAATTGGATTATCAAAACTCCAATAGCATCTTCATTATTTCCAGTCAACATTTCTCTCTTGCTGTAAATGAATGAATAAAACTTCTCTTTCTATGAATTAATGAGTTTGATATGATCTGAAAAATGTTTGTTATAATTCCTTTCTCAGTGTCTATTAAATTGTATTGCTCATCTCTGTCACCTCTATTTCGTGTTATATCTTTATATGAATTTTCATTCAGTTCTTTAATACGTTTAAAGATGACCACAAAAAAATGGACCATTCACTTTTGTTAAAATCCGGAGCTGTGATTTTTCACTTGTTTTATTGGCACACTCTAAAATTACTTTCCAAATTGCAGTTAAAGCAGCATATTCCCCACTCAACTGCCCCTTAGCCTGATCCCCAAAATGCCCGTGGGCATTCCAGTGCCACCCTCTACAAGGAAAAGAGAGACTGAGAGAAAGTCAGGATAGAAAGAGATGGCAGTCTTAACTGATTGACTTTGTTGGCCACAAGCTTAGGGTCCCTCTAGGGCCTTGGAAGGGGCTTGGGAAAGGAGGGACTCTGGAATTTAATTATCATCAGCTTCATGGGAAACGGGGCTTTGCACAGCTAGCGTGTGGTAGAGCCCTAATCCAAAGTCGGTCTGGCTCCAGCCCTGAGCACCTGACCTCTGCTCTATATACTGCCTATCTAAGAAATGGACAAAACAGAACGTGCAACTCCAAGAAAATTAGCCAGCTCTCCTGTAGCAATGGTCTTCCATGAAGTGCCATAGAAATACCCATGATTCTTTCTGTAAAGTCATAAACAGAATAAAATTTTCAGGGAATCCTTGGGTTCAAAAAGGCTAAGCTAAAAAACAAGTGCAGAGTCCTCAGATAAATTCAAATTCATCAAACACCAAAAACTAAATACAGAAAGGAGATACAAACCATGCCTGCTTTCCCTTGAGCTCTCATTTCAGGAGGTGCAGCAGGAAGGACCTGCTAGTTAATAAGGCCCACAGTCAGACCTCCCTGCTCCCAGGGGTTCCTGCCTGTGAGCACCAGTGGGCCCCTGTCACCAAGCTCATCCCCTGAGAGCCATGATCCTAGCCCTCTGGAAATTACAAACCTTCAACTCAGTGCTGGAATTGGGGACAGATCTGCTCCCCTCCCACAAGGGCACACTAGGATGATCCCCACTCCTTTCAAGGGTGTGTGTGTGTGTGTGTGTGTGTGTTCGTGCGCACGTCAATGTGGCTCTTTAAATCTTACATATGTCCTGGGAACTATAAACAAATATAATTAACTAAAAAAAAGTTGTTTCACAGCTGAAACATCCATCTTTTCCTCCTACAAATTGTTTAAGATATAAATGGAGTATATATTCTCCATCTCAGCATCAGCAAAACATGCATTCCATGTGAAAATTCTCATTATAAAATTATCTTAAAACTCAGTTTTTAAAATCGTATTCTTAAAAGAAGAAGAACACCTACTCACACCACTAGGGAACTCACTGTCGATAAAGCATATACAAGGATCTATCTATTGTCAATAAATTTACAACCTAGCAAGGAAGTGAGGATATGAACACAAATACCTATCACACCATGTAGCAAGTGAGGAAGGGTCAAAAAATAGACCTGTCACAGAGCTATGGGAGTTCAGAAGAAACATATTTCCAAAGAGGAAATATCAGGAATTGAAAGGCATTTAAAGCAATATCGATCATCTAAATCAGAAATGTATTAAAACAAAAATAAAACGAAAAGAATACAGTTCCAAGAACTTGCAAATAACTTGAAAAATAGAAATGAAAAGGAAATGACAAAGTGCTCTCTCTTTTCCTTCTCCTGTGGGTGATTTTCACACAAGAATCAATATTGTATTTATTCTGTGTAATTGTGCTTCACTAATCAGAGATCCTGTTCTATCACCCTCTCGATTATCTTGTTTTCCTGCCTCATTTGCTTTCTGCTTCCAAACTCTGGCAATGTTATCTTACAACATTATCGCAAAGTAAATTTTAACTGAATTTGCAATTTGAAATCATTGATTTTTTTCAAGTTTAAACAAACAGCAGTAACTGCCAGATATTTCAAAAGGAAACCCCCCCTGAAAAGGAGTGCTAGATTGTCTCGTGGAATTCCAGTCTAGAAGCAGAAATGCTAGAGAGTTAGGAAGTGAAATTTTAAAATGAACGTGAAAAATGAGCACCACACAGAGGAGCGTGGAGTAGAAAATTTTCCCATAGCTGGAGAAATTTGAGAGGACCCTGTTTAACCATCAGTAGGAAGAGAGCTTTTCCATGAGACACTTTGCAAAGCCATTCCCGCGTCCTGCAACCCTGCCCGGCAGTAACTTGTTCTTAAGTTCTTTGAATGAGGATGCTGTAAGAAGGTGAGGGGAAAAGATACTATTTTGAGGAACCAAATAAAAGTTCACCTCTGATGGAGAGAGGGCACTCTACCTTGGCAGGGTGGGTTGGGCACTAAGGCCTACAATGGTAAAAGAAGCATCAATCAATGTGAGAAATTGGAGCCAATGGGAAAGAATAAGGTGAAACCTCAAAAGCATCATCAAACAGTCAGTGTAGAAGGTGGGGGGACAGCAGTGAGAAAGACAAAGCAGCCCTGGAAGGACAGGAAGGATGCTTTAATGATACTCGGAGAGAATTCCAGAGCCCTGGGAAGGGCAGTGCAGGGCAAATATTGAGGGTGTTGGGTTCCAAAGATGACACTGCATGGGGACTCAGAGCCAGAGACCGTTACCATTGCCACTGTCCCCCATGCTTCTTGGTTGCTCTTCCCTGAGTTGAGAAAGGAAGACAATTCCAAATAGCCTGGGCTTCTCCAGGCACTGTGCAAGTGATATTCATAGGACCTCAAATTCAAAGTCCTACCCAGTTACTGCTGAGAGACCCTGTGGTGGCTTACCTGAGCCACAAACAGCCCTTTGGTATTCTTCTACTCAGACCCCCTAGTTGATATCAGCTCTCTACAAAGCTAAGTGAGGGCTGGGACTCCTCCCTAGCCCTGGCACCCTCCATAGGAAGGCTGACAGGCATGCTTGGGGTGCTGGCTACAGATATTCTCAGGGGGATGCTCTTCTGGGTGCCAAGGCAGGGCCAGGCACCTGGGGTCTCTGCTGCATCAAAGCAGCTCTCTGAGGTACTCCTCTGTTCAACTCTGCTGAGTCTCCTAGGTCCTAGGGTGGCACTGCCTGTGCTGCCACCAGCCACAGTCCTGATGAAAACTATGGCTTGGCTTGTGCCTGCAGCCCTCTCCAAGGGACTCAGACAAAGTTCAAGAGCCCAGTGGGAGGGCTCATACTTGAAACATACAATATGCTGTTCTCCTGTCCTCCCCCATCCCCATCTCTTCCTGGGTATACAACTTCCTTTTGGAGCAAGTCTCTCTTCCCCGTGTAAATTGCCTCCCACAGAGAGACACAGGCTGGATACTGCCCCACCAACTTATCAGATACTCTCTGAACTGTCAGAATCCTAACCACAGGCCAGCCGGGACTTCTGATTCTCAGCTAACAACCATCAATGTGATGCTAGGCCCTTGGATAAGATGTTGGGGAGAGTGTCTCAGAAGGCCCCTCTCTGACATGCAGAGTGAACGTGAACTGGGGACTGTTTTCAAGAGCTTTTTACCTTCTATGTCTGAAAGCTAGAGGGGCTAGGGACAGGGTCATCTTAGTCTATTCAGGCTGCTATTACAAAGTACCATAGACTGGGTGGCTTATAAACAACAGAAATGTGTTTCTCACAGTTCTCCAGGCTGGGAAGTCCAAGATCATGGCGCCAGCACATTTGGTGTCTGGTGAGGGCCTGCCTTCTGTTTTATAGATGGCATCTTCTTGCTGTGTCCTCACATGGTGGAAGGGGTAAGGTAGCTCTCTGGGGCTCTTTTATCAGGGCACTAATCCCATTTATGAGAGCCCCACACTCATAACCTAATAACCTCTCAAAGGCCCCACCTCCTAATACCATCACATTGGAGATTAGGTTTCAACATATAAATTTGGAAGGACACAAATATCCTGACCATATAGCAGAGGGCTTAGAGTCAGATGGATTGAACCAATTAAACTGCTTGGGCATTCTAAAGACAGGAAGAATCCAGAGCAAATTTTGCCAGTGCCAGAGTAATTTTTATTCATTCTAAATATACTAATAAATTTTGGGATCAAATCATTCTTTCCCAGCACACACCACAACCCATCCACTTATCACACAAATGTGCATTATATGAACTTCCTGGAGAGTAAACAAAAGCTCTAGATCAGTGAATTCCAGAGATGAACTTATTAAAGCTATATGATTTGTAAACTCATGGAACCTGCCAGGCCCAGATGGATAATTGGTAATTGATACCTATAAACAATGCCCTCCACAGGTGGGGGAACACAACTGGCACATGGTGAGGCACCTGCTCCTAGCAGGCCTCACTTGCACGCTCCCCCGTGCCCATCTCTGCAGTAGGAGCCCCATGAATGGTTTTCCTGAGTCATGGCTGTTGAACAGCCCATTTGCTTAGAAGTTGATGTGGACTTTGGGGCTTGAGCCGCTCACCACGTGTTCCTGTTCCACTCCATATCACCCAGATTCTGTTGATGCTTGTCAAAATCTTAATTCACAGGAACACCCTGCACCAGATTCTTTGGAGTTCTCAGAGATCTGGGATGGAGAGTCAGCTCTGCTGCCAAGACCTCAGAAATAGCACAGAATGAAATCTGCCAGCTTGCGGCTTAAAGAAGTCAGCTCACCTTTTGCAAGAGAAATTAGCACATAGCAAATGAAAATCACTAATGTTCCTATTCATCTGGCATATTATTCCCCTTGGATATGAAATGGCTCTTCTCCAGGCTGCAACAAACGATTGTCTTGACCTCCAACGCTCAAACCTGTGGGCAATTAACCATGTCGGGTCATCAGCTCTGAAGGACTTGGAGCTCGGGCTGGGGAGCCTGGTTGCTGCTCTGCCACTAACTGCACTATTTTACACACATTCTTTCTTTCTTTCTCTGGGCCTCAGTTTCTCCAGATCCAGTGAAAGCATAAATGAAAACTCCTCACCCTCCCCTCCCCAAGGATCTTAAGATGCTATGCAGTCCAAGAGAGCTGAACCAATTTTGGATTCTCAAAAGACAAAAGAAGTCCAACAGTGTGGGGCTGCTTGCTCCAGGACTTGTTGCTGTGTGGCTGTAGGTAGCACCTATTAACCAAGCTCCCCTCCCCACCCCCAATTAATTGAAAATTTTCAGTTAAAAAAAATCTATCAATGGTTTTGGAGTTGATTTTGGGGATGGCCTCCAGGCTGAAGGGTGAGAACAGGGATGGCCAGGGAGGCCCTGTCCTATTTAGGCCACCCTAATATTTGAAAACGTAAACTACCAAATAGAAAAAATAGCAGGTGACTATTTACATTGTAAAGGGGTGCTTAGTACAAAAGAGACAATCAGGTACCATACACTTAAACTCTTTTGTTTCTGGGCAGATTGGAGAAACCTCTGTTGATTGCCTCCATCTCTGTGAGCTAATTATGGTGCTAGGTGCTTTCATGTTATTATCTCCTCTAATCCTTTAAACCCCTCATATAAATTGAGGCCCATCCGGGCTACATAAGCTGCCTCAAGTCCGATAAGTAATAAATGCTGGTAGGATTTCAACTCAGGTTGCAGTAACTCAAGATTCATGTTCTCCCCACAATTCCACACTACTCATCAGGAACGGGGAGGTTTGATTTGAATTAAGAAATATTTAGGACTCTAGTTTGTGAAAAAAATCTCCCTAAAATTAGCATAATGTAAATGAAAGGAAAGCAGGATTCTAGTAAAACAAATGCTTCACTTACATGCCAGGTCTCAGAAACCTATTGTAGAAAGTGAGGCTCACCTGTGCTGTTTTATTGTTGAAACATACTGATTTTGTCCTCTAGATAATCTTCCTAAAGGTCCATGCTACAAGAAAAGGGGGGGATTACTTCTTTAACAAATTGCCTATTTTATCAAGGCTGGCCCTCAGCACTAAGACTTTAATTTCAAAGCCAACACAGAACTTCAAAATTTTCACCTAGAAAATAACAAATATATATTTTCTTCTTTTAAGTGTTAGCATTTACACAAAAGGGGAAACCTTAAAGAAAAAGATAGATCTGAGTGTATAAAGTTTAAATTTTTTGCATGACAGAAACACCGTAAAAGGGAAAGTGAAAACGTGAAAAAAATATTAGAAGTTATGGTAATCACCAGGTAAATATCAAATATATAAAGAATCCTTTTGTGTTAAATTATTTTCAAATGAGTACCTCAACAGAAAAATGGGCAAAGGACTGGAATAGGCAATTGGTAAGTAATCAAAGAAGTACAAATTAATATTTTTTTTACTTATCAGACTTGTTGTTAAAAGAAAACAGGGCAAGGGGAAACGGTAAGAATCTAGGGTAATTGACACCTTTGTACATTGCTGAATGATGTGAATTGGCACATTTCAGAGTGTCAAAATGTACTAAAAGTTTGTATCTACTATGTTTGAATTTTTTCAGTAAGCATACATTGCTTTCACAATAACAAAAAATAGATAATATTTTTAGATATGTTCGCCCTTGACCTGGCATGATTATTTCCTCAGCATAAATCATAAGGAAATAATCACAAATGCGTAAAAATTTGGGGGTAGAAAAGATACATGATAGCATTGATTACACTTGATTTTAGCCAAAAGGCCAAGAAGCGATAGATAGCATTGATGACAAGGGCAAAGACTAGTGTGGCAGAAACCACTAGTGGCTACGTAATATCCATTCTTCTCTTCCTTCCTTAGCGATAGAACTTCTGACTCCCCTGCACAACCTCCCTTGCAGTGGAGTACGGCCAACTACAGGAAAGCAGAAGTGTTGTGTGGGACTTCCAGGCAGGCTCCTTAAAGGCCACTGACCTGGCTGGTGGGAGGTAGGGCCTAGTGGGAGGTGTTTAGGTCATGGGAGTGGATCCTTAATGAATGGATTAATGCCCTCCCTTAGGGGTATGTGAGTTCTTGCTCTTGTGGGAATGGATTAGTTCCCAAGAATTGTTATAAAGAGTCCGGCTTCCTCCTTCCTCTCTCTTGCTTCCTCTGTCTCCACGTGATCTCTTTGCAAACGCCTTCTCCTCTTCTACTTTATGCCAAGAGCTGAAGGACCTCACCAGATGCAGCTGCCCAATCTTGAACCTATCAGCCACCAGAATCATAAGCCAAATAAACCCCTTTCTTTATAAATCACCCAGCCTCAGATATTCTGTTGTAGCAACACAACACCAACTAAGACAGAAGCTATCTAGAAAAAATGATGGAACAAAAATGTAGAAGACTCCTGAGTCCCTGATGACCACCATATCAACCCTGGACTGCCCACCTCTGGGCTATCTTACATTAATGAGTAATAAATACTCATCTTGTTTAAGCCACCACTCTTTGGAATTTTCTACGAATAAAGCCGAACCTAATTCTAGTAATAAGTTATTAGATTAACAACCTAAAAGTCCAACGGTAGAAAACTAGTTAAATAATTGTGTGTAATCTATTTGATAAAACCTAAGCAGCCATTTTAAATATTTTATGGAAATATGTTCACAATATATTGGTATTTGATAAAAGCAGGTTTAAAAACTATGTACAGGCCGGGTACAGTGGCTCATGCCTGTAATCCTAGTGTTCTTGGAGCCCAAGGCAGGAGGATTACTTGAGCTCAGGAGTTCAAGACCAGCCTGAGCAAGAGTGAGACCCCTTTGCTACCAAAAATAGAAACATTATCTGGGTGTTTTGGCATGCACCTGTAGACCTAGCTACTCTGGAGGCTGAAGCAGGAGGATTGCTTGAGCTCAGGAGTTTGAGGTTGCAGTGAGCTCTGATGATGGCACTGCATTCTACCCAGGGTGACAGAGCAAGACTCTGTCTCAACAAAAAAAAAAACAAGGAGACTGAACAATCCTCCTCACTTCCACCCTTAATATTAAAAAATTAAAAAAATAAAAATAAAAACTATGTACAATGTGATCCTGATTTTTTCAAAAAAATGAAAATTGATATTTATGCCTTGGAAAAAGTCTGGAGAGTTATACACCAAAACATAACAACAATTATCTATGAATGGTTGGACTACAGTGATTAGTCTAGTGTTTTATACAAAGTATCTGATTAATTTCAGCAGGTATTATGCATATGATCTGTGGGAGACACTAAATACCACCTGAAAACCTATTTACTTCCAATTCAATAGAAAATTAAGAAAAGGGATATTTAACCATTACTGAAGGAAGTACTGTCACACAGCACACAAGGGACATGGAGGGGCTAAGGCTGACCTTTAGGAGGTATATTCACTCTTGCAGATCATAGGGGAACCACTAAATAAATGAAAGCTCAACTCCATAAAATAGTTCCTTTAAACACCCAAAGGGTTAAGTTAAAAGGCACATTATTTTTCAGTAGCCATATGTGCCTCAAGCAAAGGAAGAAGCCTGCAGAAATGCTTCCAAATGTTCAAAGGACAAGTTTCCAGGTTTACAGCTGTGCTTTATTAGGGGGCTGCAGCCAATACCCATAAGAATTTGGCATAACTTATTCAAGAAAATGTTAACATGTACTGAAAGCAGATTTAATATATATGAGGGTGGGGGTGATCATGTACTCTATGGAGCACAGAAATCAAACAATATGATAGATAGATGCATTTAAATGCTTTCTATGGGTCCTTTGAAACTTGGTAGATATCTTCCAGTAGTTCCCTCACCGTGGAACTCAATTTCCTGGTACATGAGGCAATGGATGACTCTACCTGGCTGGAGGGAGTTGTCCAAGAGCTCTGTAATTAGCATGTCACCTTAGCAATGCCATAAGTGAAGGCCTCTGAAGAGGCTTCTATCATAAGTCTCCTATTTTCAAGGATTATGAGTTTTTGCTCTAACATCTCTTCTTTTCCCAAACAATAGCAATGAACTGGCAGCATGAACATTGCACAGCTTCTCTGTACTGTGGTCAAATCATTTTTCGGTCATGTGAAAATCAACAAGAAAAGACCACTGGGGCTTCAAACAGCTTTATGCTCCCATCTGGAGTCCAAAAAAGGCTCATTTAACTTAACACAGCCACATTTTTCAAACACCTGGTTTTTCACTGGCATTCCGTTGAAAAAAGTTCTTCCAAAATGAGAACAAAATCTTAGTTATCATTTAACCATTCATCAGTGTGTGGCAAGAAATAATATCCATGTATAAGCTTCTCTGGTTTGGACCATCATAGCTGATAATAATAATCCACTACTACCACCTCCACCTCCGGCACCATTCAGTGAGTGCTTATACTTTGTACTAGGTACTGGCTAAATAATTTACATTCTACAGCAACCCAGTGAGTTAGGCATTATCCTCTTTATTCTGAAAATGAGAAGGCAGATTCAGAGATGTTATGTCACTTGCCCAATTTATACAGGTGGTAGGATTCAAACCTAGGTCTGTTTGATTCTTTTTATCATGCCAGACTTGTTTTTTATTGTGGTAAAATACATATAACATGAAGTTTACCATTTTAACCCTTTTTTATGTGTACAACTTAGTGGCATTGAGTATATTCACAATGTTGTGTAACCATTACCACTATCTATTTCCAAAACTTTTTCATCACCCAAAGCAGAAATTCTATATTAAGCAATGTCTCCCCTCCTTTCCCCTCCCCCAACCCCTGGTAACCTCTATTCTATTTTCTAACTCTATGAATTTGCCTATTCTAGGTGCCTCATTTAAGTGAAATCATGCGATATTTGCCTTTTTGTGTCTGGCTTCTGTCACTGAGCATAATGTTTTCAAGGTTCATCCATGTAGTGGCATATATCATCAGAACTTTCTTCCTTTTTATGGCTACGATATTCCATTGCATGTACATGCCACAATTTGTTTATCTATTCATCAGTTGATGGACATTTGGGTTGTTTCCACCTTTTGGCCACTGTGAATAATGCTGCAATGAACATTGATGTACAAGTATCTGAGTCCCTGTTTTGAATTCTTTGGGGTATATGCCTAGGAGTGGAATTGCTGCATCATATGGCAATTCTATGTTTAAATTTTGTGGAACCCAGATGTTCTCCATATAAAAAGTATGGTCCCAATTTCATATAGCTATAAATATAGACCTCTTTCTCTCTCTCTCACACACACTCACACACACTCAAGCACAGTCATGTTGCTTCAGAGTGGAGAGAGAATGAATCAGACAGACCTGGGTTTAAACCCTGGCTGTGCAACTTAAATGACATTAGACAAATCACTTCACCTTTCTGAGTTTTAGCTTCCTCATCTATAAGATGGAAATAATAAAATCTATAGTGAGGATGTGAAGATTTGAGTTCAAATGCGCAAGATGACAAGCACATGCCTGGCCAGAATGGGCAGTGGATAAGTAGTAACTACTTTCTTCAGTTTTATGAAACAGAAGAAGGATAAGCCTATATTTTTGACATGTAAAACATAATGCCTCTTTAGTTCTAATTTACAGGTGATGAGCAAAAGCAAAGCCACATCAGGACAAGTCTAGGGACTTTGGATACCTCAGGGAGAGTGAGATCCGTAGTCCTCAGGTCTCTGCCCAAGGCGTCGATGAGTGGAATGGACCCGCTCAACTTGCCATCATTAGCTCTCCTTTGAGCCTTTTCTACAGCCAAGGGACCGAATCAATCAACCTGGTTATTCAATAAAGCTCCGTGACTGCATGTGGCTCAAAGCACTAAATAACTAAATCCAATTTACCCAGAATACAAAGACGTGCTACATCTCCCCAGATGAGCATTAAAGCCCTTTCATACAGAGATTATTTTTTAATATATCTGTGATTCCAAATTGGTTGGAGTCAGTGGAACCACCGATGTCTGGAGCAACATAAATGGAATCTATGTGGCCAAGGATCCTCTTCTCTTTCCTTCTCCCCTCAGCTCCAACCAAAATCCAGGGCTGCTTCCTACTCTGAGTCTGTCGCCCTTGAAGAGATGAACAGCCAGTGTCCAAGAGCAGTGATAACTTGCACCCAGAGGGCACTTCAAGAAAAGTGACCTGATGAGGGTGATTAACTCTTCTGATCAATTTTGCTTTGGGCTTATATGCATATAATGGCTTATATTTAATAACAATAAGGTTGCTTAACACCATCATTTGTTCTTCAATGTCAATTTTGCAATTTTGATCTTGCTTTATCAGTTTCCTTTGACCTTCCTAAAAGACTGCCATGGATGGATCTTCACTTCCTTTTGTAAGACATGAATGCATATTGAGAAATGAAAAATACACTTAGGATATAAAATTGACTGCAATCCAAGAGTATACAATCCACTAACGGCAGCCACAGATAGAAACCATCTTCAAAGAGTCCAACTCTCACCTAAGATCTAGAGAGTTTTTGTGTTGTTTATATTTGAAATTATAGCACTAATCAGCCACTCTGATTGTGAATTGCTTCAGTAATTTCCTCCATATGCAGAATCCCTATCTTGGCTACTCCTCATCAATGAAGCAGGAGAGGGATGAAGGTTTGCTATCGGAAGCCAGATCCCCATGTTTTGGGTTTGATGCATCATGTTTTGTCTTTTCTTTTTTCCGCTAGGTCTAAAGATGCAGGCTGACATTTAGAGCACTTAAATACAACTTCAACCTCCATCTGTAAGTGGAAAATAGTTCATTAAATAAATATCTGTCAGTAGTACAGCTTGAACATAAAGTCTGGTATTTTATTCGGCCCTGAAGTTTTCTAAAATGATAATGAGCTGGTTCATGAGCACCCTCATTATGTTAATCCAGATTCCTTCAGGAGCTACCAGGATAAAAGCTGGGGCTGACAGAACCTATTGGTGGATGAACAGGAGTCCCTGCCCTCACATGTCTGAAGTGCATGTTGGTGTGACCAAAAGGCTTTGTTCCTAATCTTTTGAGCTGTCCGTTCCTTCATTAGACATGTAAAGCTTGCCCTGTCTCAATTTGGCTGGAAACAGCATACAGATAGTTTGTATTTTAGGAAGGGCAATGAGCACCCAGAAATGTGACTGAAATATTATTGCTGGGCTGATTAGAGAAGAAGTTACAGAGCTGCCTGTGTCGCCTTTGGACATTGTACTCAGTGGTTGCTCTCATGCTAGATGCACAGGGCAGTTGGCAAGCATGAAGAAGAGGAACACAGCATTTATAGCACCTCAATCATGATTTCCCTACCCAAACAAGCTCTTAGGGACAATGCCAAGTAACTATTATTATTTGAGGGGAGGTTTTGAACTCTGAAGATCTCTGTAAAGAAAATTACATTTTTCAGTTCCTTGATTTGAGAATTTTATTCTTTAAAAAGGTACAAACCAAGCTATTATTTGATATCTTTTCATTCATATATTCACTCAACAAATATTATTTTACTTTAAAAATTAGACATACTTAAGATGTACCAGGCACCATGTTGGGTTCTAAGAATAAGACATTAAGAAGGTTACATCCTCTATTCACACAGCAGTTGCAGTTTTGTGGATGAGGAAGATGAGTAAACAGCTACAATAGTCACAAGTGCTGTGACAGAAGGGTGTACCCACAGGATGTGATGAGGCACATAAGATGCACTAACCCAGTGTGGGGACTGAGAGGCAGGGGTAGGGCTAGGGAAAGGCCAGGAAAATCTTCCAGAAATGGGTGGAAATTACCCTGAGTCTGGAAAGAAGAACAGGATTAGCTCTGGGCTCTGCAGGGCTGGCACAGGAAAACTTGAGAGAAAAGGATTAAGCGTGACCTTGGGGCCACAGCAAGGGGGCACGAGGCCAGAGATACAGGAAGACATCTTGACGTCTTGCTAGGGACTTGGCCTTCATCATGAAGGCTCAGGAAACTCAGTGATAAGATCACCATTTTGGAGAGAGGACCCTAACTGTTCTGAGGAGAAGAGCTAAGTCCAAAATGTGGGTCTCTGGGCAGCCAAACTAGATGCCACAGAGTCTATGAAACAATGCTTATCCACTACACCTTAGGAGAGCCCCTCAGGAGTCTTACTTTAGTCTAACTTGCTTGGCAGTGCGATTTTGTAGTCTATAGACTGGTTGTGATGGAGAGAAGTAAAGGCAAAGTTCGAGACTCTAGCAGTAGTAGCAATAATAGCTGCATTTACAGAATGGTGATTGTGTACTAACTACACGATCCTTCAGTGCTCACCACAAGCATGTAGGTATTATTATTCTCCAGATGGAGAAACTGAATTTCTGAGAGGTGAAGTGATTTGCCCAAGGTCAAACAGCTGGTAAGTGCCATCAGTTGGGCTGGAATCCAACAGCTACATCCTCAACGGTCATGTTACCTGGTTGAAGGGAAGGGACAGTGGGCAAGCTAGGAACAACAGGAAGCAATGTAAAGATGGTTGACTGAACATACCTATTTAAGTTTTCTTCCTCCTGAAACCCCACCAAAAGTACTATAAAAAGTTATAAATACACTGGGGTGGAGAGAATGGAAGAGGAGGCAATCACACATAATTTTGATAGCTAGAAGGGCGAGGGCCTTAGCAGCCTAGAGAATTCTGATTCCTAAGTCAGCAGAGGGGAAGCAGAGAACCAAATATGTTTACACAGAGAATCCTCACGTGCCAGACCAGCTGCATCAAGGCTAGTCACACAAGTCCTTTTTCTCCCATTAATCAAAACCTTGCAAACAGTGATCTTTACCTTCACTTCAACTGGATTGTACAGACAGAGAAGACAGGAGCCAGGCTATTAAGAAATTCTTACCCTTTTTACTGGCAGATCAGGTTCCTGGGTTCCCTTTACTGCAGCTTTTCAGAATAACAGAGCAGCTTTGGTGATCCTGCCAACTATGCCAAACTGTAGGGAGCAAGACCCTTGGCCACATAAAAATCACTGACGTGAGGCAGATTGATTAATTGGAATAAAAGACATTCAAATTTATTTTAATGTGTGTACGTAGGAACCTTCAGAATGAAAACTCACCTCCTCAAAGAGGTACAGAAGTTGTTAAGGAATGGGGGCTTAGAAACAGCAAAACATGTTTTGGGAGGGAGAAAGGAAGAGGCCTAGCTAGCAAAAGTGGTCATGTTATGTAAAATGAAACCTTCTTATGCAATGCAGCCCTCAGAGAGAATAGACGGTGAATGTTTCTTCAGACCTTTAAAGGTGTCAGACTCTCAGTTAATCTTTCCTAGATCAGGTAAGGAAAGACCTGGCTGCATTAATGGAGATTCTCTACAGATGCAAATTTTCCCCTACAGAAGACAGGTTTGCAGCTTTACTTCTATCTGTGAGAACCATGGCAGCCATCTCAAAATATAGCAAAGAAATATATTATTCGGTAAAATATTTCTAACTTCCATTGTAGGTCAACATCCAAATAATAGTACTTTCAGGGAGAAAAAACCTAGAAAATGAAGGAGGGAGAATGAAGGAAATCATTTAAGAACATTTCCAAGAATTAAAAGGGCTCACCACATGCCCAGAATAATGGATGTAAATAAATCCACAGCATGTGAAATATAGAATACTGGGGTCAAAGTGAAACCTTAGAAGCTTCCAGAAATAAAAACAGGTCATATAAAAAGTTTCTGGAACCAGAATGGTCTTAGACTCCTCAACAGCAACACTGGAACCTGAAAGACAATGAAACATTCTGAAGAGAAATGAGTTCCAACCAAGAATTCTATATTCAGCCAAATAAACAGTCAGGAGAGTAAAATAAAAACATTTTCACTGCTTGACATTCAAAGTCTCAAAAATTTATTTTCCACACACCCATTTCCAGGAAGCTCTTGGGGGATGCACCTCATGCAAAAAAAAAAAAAAAAAAAAAAAGCAGCAGCAGCAGCCTTGGAACTAGAATAAGAGAGAAGCAAAGAGAAACACAAGGCTGAAGGAAAAGGAGAGCCCAGAGCCATGAAACAATGAAACACACACGCACTTGGTATACAGAAGGCAACCAATCCATACTGACACATCATAAGGCTCTAAAGAGGCTTCCTCAAGAAGACAAAACTGATAGAATACTCAATGTGTTTAGACGCATTAAAAGGAAATTTGAACAGAGCTAAATGAAGTGTGGTCAGCCAACTGGTGTTGTCTGTGAACTGTTTGTTCTGGAAATAAATTTTCACTGTATTTGATAAAAGTATCTGTCTCGAACAGATTAACAATTTAAAAAAAATAGTCCTTCATCACAGATAGTTTGAGAAGCACCAATTTACGTAATGGGATGAATCAGAAATAAATATACAAAACACGAAAGCAAATTTTACAAAAAAACAAATAAACAAGACAATTATTAACCTGAGAAAAAAACAAAATAAAATTGTGCAGGAAAAGAAAAGTAATTATCATTTTCTACATGGTTGAGCTCTGAAGAGCATATAGAGTCATAATAATGTAAACACTGAATATCAATTTAACTAAAATCATGATAACTTATCTTGGGAAAATGGGAAGTGAATGTGTGTGGTAGAGATGGGGAGGGCAAGCATTAAACCTTCCTGTTTCATCGCTGGAAGTCAACAGAGCCCAAAGGAGAAAGACAAAGAAGGAGCAATGCAATCATGGTATTTAGACATAAGAGGGAATTTTTTTAATCAGCTAAAAAAATATAAAAGTGGTACCGTGTGAGGAAGGGGAAATAGGAACAAGTCTGACTTGGGACCACTGTTTTTCTTCACAAACCTGGAAGAACTGGTAGTCTCTTTGAACTACGTGCCTAGATAACTCTAATAAAACCCAAAATATGTAGTCTGGGGTCAATTAGTGTTGGGGCAAACAATTCTATAAATACTTCAATAGGGATAAAATTACATAGGCCTAAAAGTTATTAAGGACTATCCCAGAATACAATATAATAATCAATAACCAGAAGGGGAAGCTATGTTCCAGATAATCGGTTTAAGAGGGTAATTAAGTGTATAGCACATTTCAGAAAGATGTCTTTCCTAAATGGTTAAAGAAAAAAAAAAAGATTTAGTACTTCAAGGGGTAAATCCCCAGTCAACTAGAAAATATCACTATCCCAACTAAATCTTTCCCTCAGGGTTCCAGGTAGTATATAGAAAGCTAACCTTAAATATCAAGCTACTATTCTAAATTAAGTATTTTAATAACAGTAGGTCTAGTGATTAAGCTTGTCAACTTCAAATAATTCTTGAATATATATATATTCACAGTGAGACATGGATCCTTAGAGGTAAACTCCTGAGGAATATTTAATTAACCCTGTATGATAACACAAAAGCACAATGTCCCTTGTATATTCCCTTAAATGTTGTCCATGTACTATTCTGTACAGGTTTTTAAAACATTATGACTCTATCCTAAGCTTATCATGGTTTACAGATGGCATTCCATAATCCATATTACTATATGGATTACTATATATCCATATTACTTCCATAATCCATATTACTATAATTAGGCGTTGTTAAGTATCCAACTGCATTTTAGCCACTGAAACAAAGACAAAGACTGAGACAGTCTTTGCCCCAAGGGACTCCACTTTAAATAGATACTGGGGGTAATTCGAAGGGGAAAAAAAAGAACACAGCAACTAAGAAAGGCAGCACTATTTTTATTTTGTTTCTTTGGACGAGATAAGGAGATTTAAAATGCTGAAGAGGACATGTCTTTTTTCACAGAATCATAAAATCAGAGAATCTGAGAATAAGAAAGAGCTTTGGAGACCATCTAATCCAGCTGTCCCCAGCCTTTTTGGCACCAGGGACTGGTTTCATGGAAGACATTTTTTCACAGACAGGGGTGGGGGGATGGTTTCAGGATGATTCAAGCGCATTACATTTATTGTGCAGTCCAACCTCTCTGTTAATGATAATCTGTATTTGCAGCCACTCCCCAGCGCTAGCATCACCGCCTCAGCTCCACCTCAGATCATCAGGCATTAGATTCCCGTAAGGAGTGTGCAATCTAGATCCCTCATGTTTGCAGTTTACAGTAGGGTTTGTGCTCCTATGAGCATCTAATACCTCTGCTGATCTGACAGGAGGCAGAGCTCAGGCAGTGATGGGAGCATGGGGAGCGGCTGTAAATACAGATGAAGCTGTGTTGGCTCGCCTGTCGCTCACCTCCTGCTACAAGGCCTGGTTCCTAACAGGCCAAGACTGGTACTGGTCCACCACCCACGGGTTGGGGACCGCAGATCTAATCCATAAGTGTTGGAGGTGGGAGAAGGAAAGAATGAACCCCATGAAAGTGTACATAAATATTTCCTGTATTTTCCTAGGGAGAGGGTCTTTGGTGTTCATCAAGTTATCAAAGGCCTGTGTACCTTTGTCTAACCCAGTCCTCTCATCTGAGAGGTTTATGCATTCTACAGCTAACAGAACTCAGACTTTGGGCATATGTTTTTATTTACAAGAGGGGGAACTCCCTGAAGGAGACAGGCTCTGTCCCAAGGGCAACTATTAATAAAAAGTCAGTGGCAAAGCTGGGAAAGGTTCCCTGACTCCCAGTCCTGGGTCTCTCAACCACATCTCCTTGCCTCTAGTACTCTGCATCTATCTGTTTACAAATTACCACATGTTTAGCTGATTAAATCAGTCACATACAAGCAGTTAATTTTAAATAAATGGTCAGTGATTTTTATGTAAAACACATTTCTACCCATTTGTCCAAGCCAGAAACGTGGGCAGCATCTCTGACTTTTTCCTCTCCCCTCAACATCCTCTTCCCCAACATCTAATCAGTCATTAAATCTTACCTGTTCCCTACCCTAAATAGCTCTGGGGTTGTCCCACTCCCCACATTGAGGCCACCACTACCTCTGCCACTAATAGCCTCCTAACCTGACTCCTTAGACAAGTTGCCCAGCAAAATATATAAGGAACTCAGAATCCAATTAGATGGTAAAGAGATTAGTGTAATCAATCAAGCTACGACAGAATTAGCTATGAGCCACAACATATGTGGTAAGAGTTAAAGAAAGGGAAGGGAAACAATAGTTAATAGTGAGAGACTCCCAGGAGAAATGGAATGCACCAAGTTGCAGTAAATTCCAGTGGAAGGTATGGGCATGGAGGATACCCACTTACAATGGAAGACAGAACCTGGCTCTAGAAGAGGACCCAGAGTTCCCCAGGGGCTTGGGTAGAATCATCCAGGAAGTAAGTAGCACCAAGTGCCACCCAAGGTCACAGCCTCAAATATCTGATTCACAAGTAACAAGACTATAGTTCTAGTTATTTGCCTGCCTGAGGTGGTAAAAGTGCTCCTTTTGTTGGGTAAGTAACTTTACAAACTGAGGTTTAAAAATAAGTACATTAAACCTATAATTTAATGCTACTACCTGGAGGGCTAAGTTTTGTCATCTTCAGGACAATCTGTGTACCTTTATTATTTAAAATGCAGCAGACAATGTGGCATATTGGTGAATCTACATGATTTATTTCAGATTTGGGGTTTTCTTAAAGTTGTTAAAGGTGTACTAAAATTCGATCAAGTTGGTAAAGGTTTTTGGAATGTTTAAAAGAATGTGATTTGCAACACCTAAAATGTTGATTTGTTATAGTTACAAGAAATATTTCAATACTTAGGAAGCTGTTCCTTGTTAGGGTTATAAGTCTTCCCAATCAGGCACTTGGAGTACTTGAAAAAAGTCAGATATACTAAACAGATTTATAAATACAGTATAATATGTTTAAGATAATTTAATTGGTTAACTGTAACCTTAGCACTTATTTTAGGGAAATTTAATATACATTAATGAAAGTGATTGCTCTTATTTGCAACTCTGATTTAAATATCTGCAACTGTAAATAGTTCTCCCTGATTATAATGAGAAACTGAACATACCAACAGACAATGGCCAGACCATATATAAAAACAGAACTCTGGCCCACACCTGCAGCAGCAACCTGTTCAGGAAATTAACCCCTCATCTACAATAATCAGCCTGGAAAGTCAGCCTTATAGGACACCAGACTAATAAGCAAGTCAGACCTAGAGGAAGTCAGACTGCCATCTCTAGTAACGATCCAGGAAGTTAAACAATAACTTCCGTAACAATCCACCCCAAATGGCCAGGACTTGACGAGTAACTGACAGCTCTCCTAATTTTGTCCTTGCTTCCAACACAGCACCAACCAGAGCAAGTTGGAATATCCCTCACCAATCCCGTAGGATGCCCCACTTCTAGTTAGCCCACCTACAGCTTCCCTAGGCCAACAGCCTCCAATCAGGGCACACCTGTAGCCTTCTCTTTTTTCCACTCTAAAGCTTCCCCACTCCCCTGCCTGCCTTTGAGTCTCTGCCAAAACACAAGTGACAGTGGCTGACTCCCTTGCTATAGCAAGCTCTGAATAAATAGCCTTTGCTTGTACTCATTTGGTTGGTCTTTGTTTACTTCCACAATAAAATGCTTCCTTAAACATTAAAAATACAAACTCCAAGTGTTGGTCTCTCTGATTCAACCTACATGCTGCAGCCAGAGCCACCTTTCCTCTCTGGGGACCCACTCCAAACTCTTCCATACAGGTAAAATAGCCTCTCCCAGCCTGCCCTGGCCAACCTCTGCCGCTTGTCTCTTCCCTCTCTGTGCCTTCCTCTCTGTGCTCTGGCTATGACAAATTTTTTTCGGTTCCTTTCACCTGGAATCTCTTTGCCATCCCCATTGCCTGGCCAACTCCTCCTTGTCCTTCGGTAAACATCACTTCCACTCCTGCCTGTGTGCCCCGCTACCAGCACTTAGCACACTATTGTTGTCTACTTCTTACTTCTCCGTCCTGCCCCATGGACTGTAGGCTTCACAGGGGCAGAAACCCTGACTGCCTTGCTCACTGTATCCCCAGCTACTAGCTCAGTGCCTGGCACATGATAGGCATTCAATAAACAAACCCATCACTGAGAGGCCAGAGTTCCTACAGATGGCCTATGACCTGGAACATTAAATAATTGTTTTAATGGGCTATCCTTATGACAGGGTTTTTACAAGTACAAAAATCCACACTACTTCCAGACAGGGAAGATTATATTTAGCTATTTTAATTCAACAAATATTTTCTGAAGTGCCCCTAAATGCCAGTCCCAAAAGTAGGTGCTAACAGTAGAAAGAAAATAAGACATGAACCTAGCTGTCAATGACCCTGCTGGGGGTTGGAGATACAAAGGTGATTAAGATGTGTTCCTTGCCAGCAAGGGACTTACACTACAATGGTAATAACAGACATAAAGACAAAGGATCACAACATATAGAGTATGATAGATTGAATCACAGAAATACATACAAGGTTTAGAAGTAGCACACACAAATCATACCCATCTACTTTCCTCTCTACACATTATATTTTCCAGAAGCATTGTGTGCAAATTAAGTGTTTATAAATCAAATCATTTGAAATGCCTCCAAGGTACCTGTCTGTTTAAAGAGCCATTGTGGTGACTCTTTTTTAAATCAATTCCTAATTTAATTCTTTTGTAAATTTGACACTTAAATAGAACAATCTTTTTTCAAAAAGCAGATCACAATTGTATTACATTCTGAGGAACCAGAATGGCCATGTGTGGAGGAACACAGTAAACTTTAAGAGGAAGAATTTTCCTTCTGGAGCTTCCTTATCTGTATTTTAAAATACTCCATTAGAAGAGGCTATGGGGTGGGGGTTGTGAGGAGGGAGGGTAGAATTCTGTCTGAAGGCTCAGTGCCTACGTTCTTAGTGCCCATTTGACTCCAGAGGACACATGAGTACAGGTGTGAGGTTAGGTGGTACCAGGTGCGTTCAGGCAAACCATGTAACTATTCCATCCACAGCAGAAGGGTTGCGCAAGAGAGCAGCAGGAGGGAAACCTGTCACAGTTCCTCCTGGCTGCCCTGGAGCTTGTGTATGAGTTTGTGAGGTCAGTTTGGCCTGAACATTGAAGATATTTGTTAATGCGCCTCAAAGAATAATATGTATAAAGCAAGGGTGTTGGTATCAAGTCAGATCTGGGTTTGAAACCCAGATCGGCCACCTGCAAGTTATGTGACCTTTGGCAAATTATTTAAACCCTTGTTAAGCTTCAGTTTCCTCAGCTTAAATATAATGAAGCCTATTCATAGAACTATGGTTCTGTGTAACACATATAGTACAGTGCCTGACACATAGGAGGTGCTCAATAAGTAGTAGCTATGATTATATACTTGTCATTAATGCTGCTCAAGGAATCCAGAATATTTCACCACAAAATATGTCTCTTTGACATAAATATTTTTGAGCTATACACAATTGGGAAGCAGAAGTTACAGAAAAGGGCTATCTGAGCTGCCCTTTCTTACCTATGGCAGGCAACACATTCCTGTGAGAAAGATGTAGGGGAGCTTCTGTACCCCTTTTTTGCCTAAAGACAGAGATGTAAATTCCTGCTTGCTTACAGCTCAGAGACTGGCTCCACAGGGCTCAGGGAATCTGGGAGGAAACTTTACTATTTTCCCAGAGTTCCCACGACTTGGGAGCCTGAAGCTGCTTATTGGTCTTATCACTTCTACATTTATTGTTCTTTGTTAGATATGCTATATAAGTCGGGACCCTAAGCCACCACTTCAAGAGATACTTTTGAACTGAGGTTCCTCCTGGTGGTGGGCACAGCACATGTTAAAAATAAAAATGCTTGTTTTTCTCTTGTTAGTCTGCCTTTTATTACAGAGGTATTCCAGCTAAGAACCTATGAGGGTTGACAAAATAAATTATGTGGTTTTTTTCTCCCTTCACTTCTCACCAAATATTCCTTGCTCTCCACCTTCTGAGCACATGGTAAGTGCCATGGTCTGAATGTTTGTGTCTCTCCAAAATCCATCTGTTGAAATCCTAACTCCCAAGGTGATGGTATTAGGAGGTGGTGGGAGCCTCTGGGAGGTGATTATGATGAGAGGGTGGAGCTCTCACATACAGGATTAGTGCCCTTATTGGAGAGGCCTAAGAGAGACCCCCTCCCCTTTCACTAAGTGATGACACTGCAAGAAGGCACCATCTATGAACCAGATGAACCAGAAGGCAGGCCCTCATCAAATGCCAAATCTGCCCATGCACTGATCTTAGACTTCCCAGCCTCCAGAACCATGAGAAATAAATTTCTGTTGTTTCTAAGCCACCTGGTTTGTGGTATTTTGTTATAGAGCCTGAATGCACTAAGACAGTAAGATTATACTTCCTGGTTCCCTGCAGTGGGGTGGAAACACATGACCAGTTCTAGCCAATGAGCTGTGAGCAGAAATGATGCATGTCACTTTCAGGCCAAGCAGTTTGTTGCTGATGTGAGACCTTCCAGAGGGCTTCCTGCCACAGCCACCAGCAAAGTCCCATCGGCCTGGATCTCAGAGCAAGGATAGTAGTCACGGGGAGCAGAATATCCAGATCCAATTCCAACTATGCATGGACATTTTACTACCAAGCAAGAAAAGTCCCCAGCCTGCCTGTAGGCAGGACCCTCTGCCCTCTGGTGTGCGGGGCAGCCTCTGGCAGTGAAAGACAGACCTCCAGTGCACTTAGGACAAGAGCCACAAGCTTTGCAATAGGAGTCCTGAGCCTGCCCTGCTGCCAACTGTTGGGCTTCTGTTTCCTCTACGTTATCCTGCCGAGGCAGAGACTCTGGCTGCAGCGCCTGAACAATCACACACCCTCAAGGCCAGCTTCATGGGCTTCCTGCAACCACCACAGCACACAGAGAAGGGCTCACACTTGGAGCTTAATGTTCTGTGGCCACCATATTGAAATTCTTAATAATTCTATCTTTGCATTTGTGTTTTATGAGTGAAGTCCAAAGGGACAATGGAGATGTGCTGGAGGCTTGGTGCCACATCCAGCCTCCTACTGCCTCTGGGCAGGTTCTCAGCTTTCTGCTCCCTCATCCCCTGGCATCCTGGCCCCCACCTGTCCTCCCTCTTCCCACCCTTTCCCTCCCCATACCCCTGACACCCTTTGCCCTCACTGGGGACCAGGGCATGAGTGTGGGGGTCGTCAGGGTCATTGCAAAGGCCCTGTGGTGTTTATTTCTGGGTCAGACATGGCAGTGGCTGTCCCTAACCCAAGTTGGTGGTGCCACAGCTGGTGGCTCATTAGAGGCAAGCCCCTCACTCTGCCCAATCAGGTAGCTAGCACATCCCCGTGCAGAGATTGCAATAGTCCTGGAGTCTTGCACCCACCGTGGGCTGGGCAGTGGGTCCATGAGAAGAGGAGAACCCCGGCTCAACTTGCCCACCCCCAGCGTTGGGCCAGTGGCTGGCAGGAAGGGAACCTGGAAGCTGGCAGGCCCTGTGGGCAAGTGGAGGACCAGGACAGGACCCCGCATTCCTGCCTGAGTGCCTGGGAGCATCTGCACTCACCCACATGGATCCTGTGGTTGAGGGAGTATGGCATTGAGTAGCAAATTTAAAACACCGTGGCAGGTCAAGAGAGAGGCTATGGAATAAAGGAAAAAGTGTCATATTTTAGTATCTTTAATGACACTTTTTCCTTCTTTTTGAACAAGGGGCCCCGTATTTTCATTAGCACTGAACCCAGCCAAGGATGTAGCTCATCCTGCCCACTCTAACCACCATTAATTTCATCAGTCAAAAATTACTTCTAATCTTCCTATGCTTATTAACCAGGCCTAAGGGGTTGATTCAGATTAGGACTCTTCACTCTTCGTATGCTAATTAGCCACCCCAGGGTACCAAATGCAATTAATTTATTGGTGCTCACACCCATTTCAAGGCTGAACACCACCAATCCAATATAATAGGGGAACAAGCAGGGTCTAGAGAGAGGGTAGAGGACAGAGGGGCTGCTACTTCAGAGAGGGTGGCCAGGGGAGACCCCTCTGAATTATCAGCACAGTGAGGTGCCTGGTTCAGAGAGACTGAACTTTCTTGCAAAAGACACCACCAGCTATTAATTTTGTAGAAATGATTCTGGTTTTGTAGAAACACATGAGTATATTTGTAAAGGCTGGAAAATGGTTTGCAAGGACACGTACCAAGTTGTTATCAGTGATTGAGTGAGGCTGGGGTGCATGTACTCTTTATTTTATAAACTTCTTTGTTGTTTACATTTTTAATAATGATAGCAGAAAAGCCCAGTGACCTTAGAGCAGACCTTTGTTCTGAGAAGAATCAACTTTTGTTATGTAAGTGAGGCAGCAAGGAGTGGGCTAAGAGCCCAGGTTCAAATGCAGGTGCTGTATAACCCCGAGGAGCCACCTTCTGGGTGCCTTAATTTCCTGCTTCATAATGGGGATAATAGTAAGGCCCACGCTGTAGAATACGTGTGACGATTGAATGAACTAAATCCACACACAAGACTTAAAACAATACCCAGCACATAGTCAGTGCTCATAAATGTTAGTGATGATTATTAGTGGTAAGGCATGTAAGACTCCATTGTTCAGAAAAGAGTAGTCTCAGGGAAGGTGCAGGATATCCTGGGCCTTCCTGGAGGAAAAGAACCATGAATGTCTCTAAGGTTCAAAGTCACAGGTGCCTATTAAGGCCTGCAGTGGCCGTAATCAAAGCTGAGGGATAGGAAGGACAGTTGTGATTACAGTCAACTTGACTCTGAGGGTTCACACAACTGGGTCCCGGGGGGCTGGCTCTTGGACCACGAGCACAGTGGGCACAGAGCAAGAGCATTCTGTCCTGCTCTGGCTCTGCTGGAGATGGAAACTTCACTGTCTCACCAGACAGCTGTAACCTAGCTACCATCTGCTTGGCCTGCAGTGCCCACAGCTGAAGGACCACTGGCAAGAGAGAAGCAAGGCTTGCTCCTTTCCCCCAAGCCCTGAGAAAACAGGCACAACGGGAAACAGCAACCTGTGATTCCACCTCCACAATGTCCCCTGCACTGGCTGGGGGCTGCCCAGGACTGCCAGGCTCCCTTTCTCTGCTGTGATGCCAAAGACAGTGATAGTAGCAGACAGAAGAAAGTAATAAATACTGGCCCCTTTGGACTGAGCCAGTCCTGGGGTTCTTGGCTTATTAAAAGGGGGGTGCCTTGGTGAGAAGAATTCTAGACTTCCTCCCAATATGGGGCAGTGGGGATGGGGCACTTCAGTGTTACCATTTGTGTCATTACCTTGGGCCACTTTTTGGGCTTCAAATTGTAAAGCAGAAGGCTCCAATTTCACAAGTCAAGGCATTACTATCCAACCTGAGGATTTTCAGAAATAGAACCACACTGCTTGAGATAGTGAATTATATTTCTCCAATTTCATAAGTCAATTACACATCATGTCTATTTATTCCTTCTTTTCTACCCAGACAATCTGATAGGTGATTGCCTTCTTACTACGATATGCTCAAACCAACATACACACAAAAAATGACTTGTGAAGAGACACTTCAAAGGCATAGCTGGCATGTCTTTGAAAAATGCATTCACCACCCACCTCCTTGGACTCAGAGGCAGGTGCCAGATGTGCTATGGAGCTGCGATGCCAGTACTAACAGCAGCACATTTTCTCTCTGCCCCATAAAGTATCAATAACAAGTCTTTAATCAGAAGCCCTCATCATCCAAGAGGAGGCTCCCACCTTTACAGGCACCTGTGATTATGGAACCTCTGCTCACAATGAATGCCTCTGTCTATGAAGGGAATTGGTGCTTTTTAGAGGCGCTTGCCTGGCAGCAGTGACAAGGAATGCTTGTCTGCTTGCTACCTTTCTCTCCCCAGCCCTAGCGCAGTGTGCAGTGGATGAATTGTCCATGTGACCCACTCTCTCCCACAGCCACACACTGACTGCTCTTATTCAGTGGGCAATCCTTACACCAAAGTGCCAGTCACAGTGATGGCAAAGGGAATATACCAGGGAGCAATACCTTCACCTTCTTTCCCTTCACAGAGTGCAGAGTTTAGTTAAGTCACAGGCCATAAGGTGTTTAGGAGTTTGTGTGCCCACGAAAAGTCGTGTTCCTCCTCCTGTATTATAGCATTGCCATTGGACAGCTGTCCCTAGCAACTATGCAGCACCATGTTTGTGCCAATGGAATGGGAATGGAAGGGACATGAGACACCTGTGTCAGGGCAGTAAGAGGCAGATGTGCCTTCCAGCCCCTTCTTCCCCTTCTGTCCCAGCTGCTTGCTGAGGACTCTGAGGCCCTGGAGGAGGCAGAGCTACAATATGAAAAGAGCCTGGGCCCTTGAATCACCCTGTGGAGAAATCTGCCTAATGGTCAGGAGCACCTGCGTTGGATAGGTAGATGAGTGAGAAATAAAATTCTACTGCATCGAGCCAATTTTCCTAAGTAATACAAGGCTACAGCTGGAGAAAGCAAAGGATACTACGGGGCACCTAGCAGAGGTACCTCATCTTGTCTGAGGGTCCAGGACCACCACCTGGAAGGATTAATTTCTGGGCCATAACCTGAGGTCCGCATAGGCGGACCTAATGGATGAAAGGGTAAAAAGCAGTTTTTCAAGAGGAAGGAATAACACATGCCTGGGCTGGGGGAAGAAAGTGAGAAAATGGGATGCTCAAGGAACTGAAAAGTGTGAACAGCAGTTGAGCCCCAGCGGTGAGGGGAGAAGGAGAAGGGGGAGGGATGAGGCTGCAGAGTTGAGCGAGGGCCTTGTCAACCACATGACAACCCTGCAGGTTTACCCTGAGGGGCCTCGGAGGCTGTGGGTGGGTTTCCACCAGGGAAGTAACATGACGAGATTTATCTTTTAGAAAGATCATGATGACTGTCATGTGGAGAATGAACTGGCGTATTCTTGGAAGAATATGTGTTCGTTATTTCCTCTTCTTGCCAAAAACGTACTAGGACAATGCCCCTGGAACAATGCAAGAGGCCTCCCGCTGGAGCCTGGAGGGCTTCCCAAACTCCACCGCGGCCTCAGGATTTTTGGGAGACCGGTGCTGAGCTGCTGGAGGGCAGCATGAGCGACCTTTTTTTGTGACATGTCAGGATGCTGGATGAGCATGCAGGCACACGGGAGGGAGCCTGAGATGGAGACCTCCAATCCTCACTGACGGCAGAGGGGCCCCAGCTAACCGAGCTCCTGGGGCCTCCATCAAGACCCTCAGCACACAGAGGGGAACCTCCTCTTCCCCCTGACTCACCTGACCCAGGCCCCCTTGAAGGCAACAGCACTGGTGAGCTGCACTGCTCGTGCGGCTGGGAAAGGACTCTGCCCACTCAAGAGCAGCCTGATCCCCCCCCCCAACCATCCCCTGCCACACCTGGCACAGGCCCGTGCTCTCTTCCTTCCTCCAGGCTCTTCTGCTGGGTCTAGCGTGTTCTCCTTTTAGAGCTCCCAAACCCAAAAAGCAAGGCTGAAGCTCTTTCCCAGACTGTGAAGCTCACTGCAAATGTCATCAGCCTTTCCAGCGCCCTTTCACTAAAACACAGGCAAAACACACACACACGTTTAACTTCTGCAGGGACCCAGCTGAGAGGGAGCAGTGTTTATGGAGGAGTGCTTGTCCATCCATTCCTTTAGGTACTCTTAAGCTATCCCTTGGTTAAGCCTGCAACACATAGCCTGAAATACAGCTTTTTGATCCCCTGTAGAGTACTTCAGTGAATTCCACTGGGGTGCAATGTCACAGGACTTTACTGCAGGATGTGACAAAACATACCTCTAAGGAATTTGTCGTATCTGCAGAGAGGATGCTGTTGAAGACCCTGGTCACTGATTTACACAGGGGTTCTCTTTATGGAGACCCATGGGAGAAATCTCTCTCAGGTCTAAATTCCAGGAATTATTGGGCTGCTATGACCAATGCCTTGGGACTCATGGGACTGATCATGACCCCTCTTTGAGCTGAGTGCTGGAAAGTAAGGGCCAGATTTGTGCTAGTCCATCCCTGGAATGGGCTCAGAGCCTGGGGAAGCACATTTTATACTCCCAATTTCTTATTTTTCCCTCCCTTGTTTTCCTTTTGCCCTAATTTCCTCACTTGCTGATTTTTGTCTCATCTTGTTGTATTGCATGTTTCTCTGCAACCCACCTTAAATCCTTTTTGGAACAAGGTGGGAGTGAAAATAAATAAATAATAGAACTATTAGCTATCTTTTGCCATCATTATTGTAAAGCAGCTACTAATGATCAAAATAGATGACACTCTTAAGCAGAACATGGCTCCTGGTAATGAGGAGAGGAGGGGGAGGAGAGTGACAAGTGGCACAGGTTAGCACAGACAGAAAGGATCTTTAGGGGCGTTTTCTAATTCTGTTCAATGCAGAATTTTAGCAAATAGAATAAAAAAGAAACCTCGTCTACTGGGATTTGCTAAAATATAAATGATTTTTGCAACTAGTCCGGTTGGGTGACTGCTATTGGTGATCTTTAGGGGCTGTCTTTGGACAGAGTCTTCAACAGTTCTTTATTCTGAGCCAAATTCTCGCCTCTCTATATGTGTTACAACTGCTGGTTATTCTAAATAACAACTTTGATGTATTTGGAGAGAGAGATGCATTAATGAGAAGATGGTTTTTGTAACAGCACACACAGTCTTTGTTGGAAACTGGAACTTTGCTATTCACCTTGGCTACACCCTAGATTCAAGACAGACAGGTTGTTCGCATTATCCATAATCCTAATCTTTCTTTTCTAACCAAATGAAGGGTCACATACAGGGCCCTTTCCTAACATATCAACCCAAGCCCTCACCTGCTCCGAAGCCATTCATCAGTCACTCCTCTGAATACTTGCTGAATTTTAGCCACAAACTTAGTTCTTCTAATGCCATGTGAATTTCTGATAAAATGGGCGCTTTCCATTTTCCTCTTCTCCCATTACTCTGCACAAGTTTCTCAACAGAATGATAAGCCTACTCATGAGTAGAGTAGAAAAGATGCATCTTTATAGCTTCCCCAGAAATTGTGCCTTTCTAGCTTTCTCTTCTCCAGAAACTTTTCAGGCTGTTTGGAGGGATATTGACAAGAAGAGAATATAATTTCCTATTAGAGAAGTCATGGGACATGTATTAGTTTCCTGTGCTATAAGAAATTACCACAAACTTTGTGGCTTAAAACAATACAGGTTTATCATCTTACAGTTCTGGAGGCGAGAAGTCCTAAATGAGTCCCATTGGGTTAAATCAAGGTGTCAGCAGGGCTGCATTCCTTCTGGAGGCTCTAGGGGAGAAACCATTTCTTCGCCTTTTCCAGCTTCTAGAGGCCTCCCACAGTCTTTAGCTTGTGGCCCCTCCCTCCATCTTCCACGCCAGCAATCCCAGGCCAAATCTTTCTCCTGTAGCCATCTCTCTGATTCTGACTTCCTCTTCTACTTTAAAAGCCCCCTGTGATTATACTGGGCCTGTCCAGATTATCCAGGATAATCTCCCTATTTTTAGGTCAGCTGATTAGGTTCTATCTGCAACCTTAGTTCCTCCTTGCCATATAACACAACATATTTACAGGTTTGGGGGATCAGGACATGGACATCTTTGGGGGGGGTTATCATTCCCTGCCAACTGTGGCACATGAATCCTCAAAGAAAAAGTCCAAATATGGTCTCCCTTAAGACATGTAACCAGTTCATACTTGTGAAGCTACCAAAATATACAGATTATCATTAGTTACTTTTAATTTTTGTGGTGCAGTCACTTCAATAATCTGGAAGCATTTCCCACATTTATGTCAATGCTGTCACACTAAAAAAAAATATTACTCAGGGACATTTATTCGTTTTTCCAAATGACTAATAAAAGGAAAGACAAAAGTTCCCCTAGATTTTTTAATGGTCTGACATAGGCCAACAGGTGTGCATTCTTCTAATCAAGTGCAGGTATCCTCCACTTCCAAGTCATGGAAGGATGGCATCTTACTCCCCTTCAAGCTGAACACGACCAAGTGACTTGCAACCCTTCTTGTAAGCCTGAAAGTACACACATCCCCTCTGCTACATTTCATTAGTGGAAGCATTTAATTGTCATTGCCCCACTCTCCAGCCCTCTCTTCCCCGCCGCAGTGATCCCAGAAGAGCATGTCAGCATTGATATGGCATAAGAGGGACACAGCCTGTAATAAGCAGTCAACATGTGGAGGGCAGCTGCTTTGGAGAGTTGCTCTTACAACAGACTTTGCATGACAACTTTTGTTGTGCTGAGCCAGTGACATTTGAGGCTATTTGTTATCATAACATAATATTGCCTCCCTTGATTGATACATGGCCCACCTATGAACTAGAAGTATCCTCCTCAATACCACCATCAAAGGAAGGGAAGTAATAACTGCATCCCTTAAGGACATTACTGGCATAAAACCCAAGCTGTAGTTCACCTGACATACTTTCTAAGCCGCCAGATTCTACTCTTTTTTAATTATTATTTCAAAGTATTATGGGGGGACAAATGTTTTTGGCTACATGGATCACTTTTGTAATGCTTGAGTCAGGGTTAAAAGTGTGCCCATCACCCAGATAGTGTTCATTGTACCCGTACTAGTCTTAAAATATTTGTGAAACTCCACCACAATATGGTAAGGAATAAGTGTTATTCTTTAATTCTTATATTTATCTTTGATATTCTTTCTTATATTGATCTTATATTGATCAATCGATTATATTGATTGAACCCATTATAACAAAATTTTCTTTGCCTATTAGCAAAGTATCGATGATGAACCAAAGATTCAGGGAAAAAACCTTTCGGTTAGATGGTTCATGCTGACAAATGTCAAGCAACCAGGGGTATCAAAGCATTGACAATGGTCTGTGCTTGGAATCTAGAAATTCATCCCATATGAAAGCAGAGTTAAATTTTTGTTTTCTTTACTGCATTTCTAACAACCCTTAGAAGCACCTAACACAGCTGCTCTGGGCACAGTGGTATGCACACAGTAGGAATCTAATAAATATTCATTGAATGACAGAATGATCTTCATGGCACCTGATACTCAGAACAAGTCTGCTATTGCAAGGCACCACCAAAAAATGGAAATTTTGCCCTTGTTGCGTGCCTCCAGGACTGGCCTTGAGAGCGTCAAAGTACTGATACTGACTCAACATTGCAACCCAAACTTCTGCTCAAATCAACATGCCTCCTCCTGTTGGCTTAGGCCTAAATGATCAGACCAACCATCTGGAACACTAATTTCATATGCAAATGAGGCATTACTAATCATGGAGTAGTGTATGCAACACTTTTGGTGAGCAGTGAGCCATTCATTATTTATCAAACACAAGATTAAGAGACAGTTTAGATCAAAAGTCCTGTCGTAAAGAATTTACTTTAATAAAAATTTCTCTAATTTTCAAAATAAAAGAGAATGAATTAGGCAGTCATTACATGACCTTCATTGCTTGAGGAATTGAGCTGTCCTGGAAACTGCAAACTGGGGTGCTTCCTTCAAGCCTCAGGCTGCCAAGGCACCTTAGGGGGCAACAAACAGGAGAGAAGGAGCTGGCAGCTCTTGCAAAAGGACACAACATACTGAGCATGCTCATGCCCACATCTGCTGGCCACATTCATACCTGTGTTGAGTCTCAAGTTCACAAATAGGCAGGGCATGCACATTCACACAGCCACCAGGCGGAGGCCAAGCCCAGAGCTAAGCTGAGGTGACTGAGTTGGGGGTGGGGCCCAACAGGGACAGGGCAGGGGCCCTGGGGGTTGGTGAGGCAGGCAGCAAACATCTGAAAATGGAACCCCTTTTGACCATCTTCTCTCTGTACTTCAAGTGTGGCTTTTGCACTGCTTCTTTTCATGTCTTTTCCTCACACTCTAAATAACATCATGTCAACATTGTTACAGTTAAAACTGTCACCCTCCCCCCAAAAAAAGTCTTAGAGAATGTGCTTGGGGGAAAGGAGCATCACCCTGCTCCTCCCAGCTCTGTTTCTGTACCGATTCAAGGAGATGGAGGAGGGCACAGCAAAGGGGAGGTGGAGGGGTTCCTGCATCCTTGGGTGTCCAGTCTAGGGGACTGCCAAGTTGTTGCAAATTCTGGAACAACGTCAGCAGAGTGTTGGGAGAAAAGGAGGAAACATTCCACAGCTCCGAAGTCCTTTCACCTTGACCATGCTACTAGAGATGGAACTGGGCTATTTTTATGCCTGTGATTGGTATATGGCATGAGGGTCAGATTTAGCTTCCCTTTCATATTAAATGAACCCAAGTTGTAAACCTACTCAGCAGTAGTGAATAGGCAGGGAAGATCTCCAAAACGATGCTCGGCCACAGATCTCTCCATCTGCCACAATGCTGGGCTATGGTGATGAATTTTCATGGGGCAGAAAACAACTAGACTCTATGCTGGGAGGACGGCAAAGAAAAAGGGTCAGGGTGAAATCTGTTTCAAAGCAAGAGAAGTTTTGGACACGTTCACACATAGCTGATATGCTCCTGCATGAGTGTCAGCTATTTCACAAATTAATGTTACTTTCTGTAGTGCTACTTGTATACCGTATTTAATTATAGAATTGTTCAAACTTTGCCAATGTTATGTTGAAATAATGGTTTAAAAAGTAAAAATCTTTGCCAAAAATTAACTATTTTTATTTAAATTGTGTCCAAAAATAATATGGCTGATTTTTAAAAAAATTGAACCAACTGGCTTGGGAGCTGAATTGCCTAAACTGACTAGATATGTTGTCAATATATTGATAAATCCTAGAAGTGTGATAGTTTCTTTCTCTGTAGCAGTTGACTGGAGGTGACTACCTGGAGCTCAGTATTTAAAGGGATTCTGAGGTCATGCCCAGGCTCAATGAAAAGCAATTGCTAAATAATTAGTGATACCCATTATGGATGTGGGAGGGGAGGGAGGGGAGCACAGGTAGATACGAGGGGTGGGGGGCTTGAGGGGGGTGGGAGAACCACTTGTGCCATATATGGTGTCATATTTCCCTGTTATGGGCATGGAACCACTGAAAATGCCCCTGAGGTTCACAATATTTAGAGAAGGTACTGAATTGTTATTGCACTTAAGGGAATCCTTGGTCCTTTGGAAAAAAGATTATTTCAAAAATGCAAAAATTTACATTTACATTTACATTTACATTTACATTTACATTTCTCCACTGAAGGGCAATTTTTTCCTAAGTACATAGTTTTCTCAATTATTAAATTAAATTATTAAATAAATATGACAAGGAACACAACAGCCTCATTCCTGCCACGCAATGCTAACCATGTGCAAATGCTGCCTGGCTTTCCTAATTCCTACAGCTGAACTGGCTGTTTGTGTAACTCGACCTTTTTCTTCCTACAAGCTGGCGAAGCTGAAGCATTAAGAAACTAGCAAAATTCATAAAAACTGCAAGTCAGAGTCACTCTTTTTTCAAAGAGGCAACACATTTAAAAAGCATCACTTGTAATTATGAAGCTATTATAAAAACATTTTAAGAATGTGGAAGTACATTAAATCTGCTCAAGAGAACAGACACAAGAACATGGCCTAATGTCATCTCTTGGAATAAATTTAATGTGCTGAAATTTGCTTCATTTAAAAATAATAAAATGTCCCAAAATTATATAAGGCTTTTTAAAATTAAAAGTCTATACTCAGGAAATGAACAGATACTTTTCCAGGGTTGCCTTAATGACTAATACAAATTGTCAGATAAGTCATTGAGCCATGGTGAGAAGGGAGTCAAAATGAACAAAAGATTCTTCTTCATACAGACTTAAAACATAAGCTGTGATGGCCTAGCATGAAATCATAGGTAATTTTGTCTACTTCCAATTCCATATATCCAATTGCTTTCTATGCTACAAGGGTGGAAGCATAAATAAAGAAAATGAAGGCCTAGAAAAATGGGAAATTTGATCCAGAACTTCTCCAAAATATTACTAACAGTAATGGCTACCATTTATGAATCCTGACAATGTGCCAGGCACTGAGCTAGGCATTTTATACATCTTACTATACTTAATACTCAAAATAATCCTTTAAGGCAAGGAGTATCATTATCCCCAAATTATAGATGAGGAAATCTCCTGTCCTTCCAAGGCTCACCCCAAAATCCCACATTGTAATGAAAATTATCTATTAATATCAAGAACAAAATTACATAGGTCTGGCCTCTGTTGGTGTCCATTAGAAATGCAAAACAGAAAGCCACAAGCTTGATCCAGCCCTAAATTGAATTTTGTCTGGACAGCTACTGGAATGCAGAGAACACCTCTATCCCAGTTGTGAAATCTGTTCTCAATAGATTCAAACACATTGGTTATTCTCTCATTTTTGTCTTCTCAAAGACTAATAAACGTCATTGTAACAATTCAAACTTGCCCATCCAAAACTATTAACAGTTTAGTGTGTATCCATCTGGACTGTTTTTCGATGTATACATGTATACATGCACTTTTTGCTTTCACAAAATTGAAATCATACTACATACAATGTTCTGCAACATGCTTTTTTTACTTAGTCACATATGTGTATATTTTTCCACATCAGTCTACCTTATTCTTTTTAATGTCTGCCTAGAATTCTACTGAATGAATGTACTTTTATTTATTGAACCATATTCCTCCTGTTAGACATTTAAGTTGTCTACAGATTTTTGCTGTTAGAAACATGCTACAGTAAACATCCTTGCATGCCTATGTGAGTATTTCTGCAGTGTAGATACCCAGAAGTCCTACTACTGGGTTAAAGAGTGAGGAGACATATTTTTTGATAGACACTGTCAAATTTCTCTCTGAAAGAGTTTCCTAAACAACTTCCTTTTCTCTGCACGTGTTCCTCTTCTGCCTTGGGGGCTGGTCTTTAGATGCTGTTTCCCACTCTTGGCCCTTTGTATCTGTGGTCCTTACTTTCCTTTTCTCCTTTCAGATGTATCCTTCCCTCTTCCCTGCTCCAGCCTCTGCTTCTGTCTACTTATTCCATACCATCCTTTTACCACTCCGCTTAACTGACCACAACATCACATAAAGGTACATTTTAAATTTTAACTTATTATGGATCAAGTTTCCTGTTTTCATTTGTCAATAAATAATTAGGTAGTTTTATCTTTCATATCTCTTTCTCTAAAACTAAAATAAATTAAAACACAGTAATTAAGCGACTTTCACGTGGCTCTTGATTCCAGTGATCTGTGGTAGGAAAAATGTCCCTCTTCCACCCCAGATACACAACACTAGTGTGCAAAATGTCGAAATCTATCCACACAGAAAAGTAAAAATTCAGTTCATTACTAGGAATTTTTTTTTTGGTACTTGATACTGAATCATCCAGATATTTAAACTTTTCCATGTTTAATTAGATATTCAGTGTTAGTAGTTAGAATAAGATGCAGGCAACCATGATCACAGAAAGAACTTGCAAGAAAATTTTTCCCCCACAAACCTTTTGTGTAACAGAACAATGATCATGGAGAATCTGCTTTACTTTCATTTCTGCATAACCAATCCCTTCAAAAACAGGCTCTACCTGGTCTTCAATACTGATCTCCCTGAAGGAATCTATAAATTGCCTCTGGGCAAACACACAGAGGGCAGCTCCCAGACTTAGAAGACCATGGAAAATAAATTTTAGGGGCTTTCAACTTATTTATCCAGAAAAAAAGAAAATTTGATCTTCTATTTCTAAGGTAAACACAAAATACAAGAACAAAGAGCAAAATACAAAACAAGAAATACAAAGAGCTAACTTTGATGGAGAAACAGAAAAAAAAATCTTTATGGTATGCTACACAAACAGGAAAGTTAAAGAATAAAATGTAATAAATAGAAAAGATGCAATTTCCCTTGCACTCTATATAGGGATAAGACATAAAAGAAATTATATATGTATGTGTGTTGGGGAGAAGAGGCCTATTTATGTTCATGGAAAAAGTCTAGAAGGATATGCATCCAAATGTTAATATTTGTTATCTATGGGGATTGGGATTATAGGTACTTTTTTTCCTTCTGTTTGTCTGAACTCCCTAATTCTCCAGTAAACACAGACAACTTGTGTAAAAAATAATTCATCAAAGTTTAAAATTACAAATGTTTGTAAAACAGTCAAGACATTTACAAAACTTTGCAAAATATACTAGGGCTTTATCAAACTCTGAATACCTGACATTTGACTTGATAAATTTTGTTGGATCCCAAATTTCCAAACTTTATTAACAAGTGAAAGACTGTTCACAGAGTTGGCACCTAGAACAATGAAATGGAAAGTCCTAGAAATACTAATTAAAGATAGTCTAACAATTTGATTGTAGGTATTAAACAATTCAGTATTTACATAAGATGGTTAATAAGAAATGATATTTACTATCAAGGACTTGTTTCCAAAACATTTTAGTAGCTTAGAAAAATGAATAATTTCAAAGTGATTCAAACCAACAAGTCCTCCAAATGGAATTTCTTCACAAAAAGTAACGATCAGTTATATAAACTGTACCTAACTTGGCTTATTAAAAGACAAACTTTTTCAGATGCCAAGGAATGTTCATAGTTTGCACCTTAAATTTACAGCGACATCAAGGTTATGTATTGCAGCATATTAGCAAAGGACTGGAAGCAATCCAAATAATCATCACCTAAAGTCTGGCTGAATAAACCATGATGAATCTACACAATGGAGTACTATGGCACTGAGAAAAGGAAAGGTAAAGATCCCCACTGCCATGGCATCACAAGGACATATTGTTAAATGAAGAAACCAAGGACGGGGGACAAGGTTTATAGTATGGTACCTATCTTTTGGTAAGAAGAGGAGTGGGAAGAAATATATCTCAGGCTTTGTCAGACTCCAAATAACCTGATATTTGACTTGATAAATTACACGTTATTAATTACTTGATAAAAAATATGTTTGCTTTTATTTTCAAAAAAGAAAAAAAGTGAAGGATAATCCAAAAACTTTAAAAAAACAAGTTACCTCTAGAGGGAAGAAGAGGACAAGTTGGAGAGAATGGGGAATAGAAGCTAGACTTCTTGATGTGCTTTGTTGTTAGTTTTGACTTTAGAATGGTATCATCAAAACCTGTGGGATACAGAAAAGGCAGTAAAAAGAGGAAAGTTTATGGCGATAAATGCCTACATCAAAAAAGTAGAAAAGCTTCAAATAAACAACCTAACAATGCACCTCAAAGAACTAGAAAAACAAGAGCAAACCAAACCTAAAATTAGTAGAAGAAAATAAATAATAAAGATAAAAGCAGAAATAAATGAAATTGAAACAAAAAAAATATAAAAGATCAATGAAACAAAAAGTTGGTTTTTTGAAAAGATAAACAAAATTGACATACCCTTAGCCAGACTAACTAAGAAAAAAAGAGAGAAGACCCAAATAAATAAAATCAGAGATGAAAAAGGAAACATTACAACTGATACTGCAGAATCCAAAGGATCATTAGAGACTACTATGAGCAACTATATGCCAATAAATTAGAAAACTTAGAAGAAATGGATAAAATCCTAGACACATACAACCTACCAAGATTGAACCAGGAAGAAAAACAAAACCTGAATAAACCAATAACAAGTAATGAGATACAAGCAGTAATAAAGTCTCCCATCAAAGAAAAGCCCAGGACCCGGTGGCTTCACTGCTGAATTCTACCAAGCATTCAAAGAAGAATTAATACCAATCCTACTTAAATTATTCCAAAAAATTGAGGAGTAGGGAATGCTCCCAAACTCATTCTATGAGGCCTGCCTCACCCTGATACCAAAACCAGACAAAGACACAACAAAAAAAGAAAACCATAGGCCAATATCTCCGATGAACATAAATGCAAAAAATCCTCAAGAAAACACTAGCAAACCAAATTCAACAACACATTAAAAAGATTATTCATCATCCCAGGGATGCAAGGAGGGTTCAACATATGCAAATCAATCAATGTGATACATCATATCAATAGAATGAAGGACAAAAACCATATGATCATTTCAATTGATGCTGAAAAGGCATTCGATAAAATTCAACATCGCTTCATGACAAAAACTCTCAAAAAACTGGGTATAGAAGGATCTTACGTCAACATGATAAAACCATATGTGACAGACCCACAGCTAGTATCATACTGAATGGGGAAAAACTGAAAGCTTTTCCTGTAAGATCTAGAACAAGACAAAGATGCTCACTTTCACCACTGTTCTTCAACATAGTACTGGAAATTCTAGCTAGAGCAGTCAGACAACAGAAAGAAATAAAGGGCATCCAACTTGGAAAGGAAGAAGTCAAATTATCCTTGTTTGCAGATGATATGATCTTATATCTAGAGAAACCTAAAGACTCCACAAAAAAAACTATTAGGACTGATAAACAAATTCAGTAAAGTTGCAGGATACAAAATCAATATACAAAACTCAGTAGCATTTCTATATGCTAACAGTAAACTATCTAAAAAAGAAAATAAGAAAGTAATCACATTTATAATAGCTATAAGTAAAATTAAATACCTAGGAATAAACATAACCAAAGAAGTGAAAGATCTCTATAATGAAAACTATAAAACATTGATGAAAGAAATTAAAGAGGACACAAAAAAATGCTTGTGGATTGGAAGAATCAATATCATTAAAATGTCCATACTACCCAAAGCAATCCTAGATTTAATGCAATCCCCATCAAAATTCCAATGACATTCTTCACAGAAATAGAAAAAATAATCCTAAAATTTATAAGGAACCACAAAAGACCCAGAATAGCCAAAGCCATCCTGAGCAAAAAGAACAAAACTGGAGGAATCATATTACCTGACTTCAAATTATACTACAGAGCTGTAGTAACCAAAACAGCATGGTACTGGCATAAAAACAGACACATAGACCAATGGAACAGAATAGAGAATCCAGAAATAAATCCACACATCTATAGTGAACTTATCTTCAACAAAGTTGCCAAGAACATACGGTGGGGAAAGGAAAACTGGATATCCATATGCAGAAGAATGAAACTAGACCCTTATCTCTCACCATATACAAAAATCAAATCAAAATGGATTAAAGACTTAAATCTAAGACCTGAAACTATGAAACTACTAAAGGAAAACATTGGGGAAATGATTCAGGACATTGGTCTGGGCAAGGACTTCTTGGTAATACCCCCAAAGCACAGGCAACCAAAGCAAAATTGGACAAATGGGATCACATCAAGCTAAAAAGCTTCTGCACAGCAAAGGAAACAATCAACAAAGGGAAGAAACAACCCACAGAATGGGAGAAAATATTTGCAAAATACCCATCTGACAAGGTACTAATAACTGGAATACATAAAGAACTCTAACGACTCAATAAGAAAAAATCAAATAATCCAATTAAAAAATGGGCAAAGGATCTGAATAGACATTTTTTAAAAGAAGACATACAAATAGCCAACAGGTATATGAAAAAATGCTCAACATCATTAGTCATCAGAGAAATACAAATCAAAACTACAATGAGATATAATCTCACCTCAGTTAAAATGGGTTTTATCAAAAAGACAAGCAATATTGAATGCTGGCAAGGATGTGCAAAAGGGGAACCCTCATACACTGTTGGTGGGAATGTAAATTAGTGCAACCACTATGGAGAACAGTATAGAGGTTCCTCAAAAAACTGAAAATAGAACTAACATATATATGATCCAGCAATCCCACCGTTGGGTTTATATCCAAAGGATGGGAATTCAGTATATCAAAAAGATATCTGCACTGCTATGTTTATTGTAGAACTATTTACAGTAGCCAAGATTTGGAATCAACCTAAGTGTCCATCAATGGATGAATGGATAAAGAAATTGTGGTACATACACACAATAGAGTATTATATAGCCACAAAAAAGAATGAAATCCTGTCATTTGCAACAATATGGAAGAAACTGGAGAACATTATGTTAAGTGAAATAAGCCAAGCATAGAAAAACAAATTTCATATGGTCTCACTCATATGTGGGAGCTAAGTATTAAAAACAATTGATTTCATGGAGACAGAGAGTATAATGATGGTTACCAGAGGCTGGGAAAGGTAGTGGGGAGGGGGAGACAAAGTGGAAATAGTTAATGCATGCAAAATATAGTTAGATAGAATGAACAATATTTGATAACACAACGAAGTGACTATAATTAATAATAAGTTAGGGTATACTTTAAAATAACTAAAAGAGTTGAATTAGGATGTTCCTAACACAAAGAAATGATAAATGCCTGAGGTGATGGATACCTCAATTACCCTGATTTGATTAATTCACATTGTATATCTATATCAAAACACCACATGTACCCTTTAAAGATATACAACTATTATGTACCCATAACGATTCAAATAACAAAAGAATGGTATCAGTGTTTTATATGCTTAAAATTTTTAAACAAAAAAGAGAAACATTTACTGCATCTTGATTGACATTTAATTTGGCTAACAATATCTTTCACTTCTAAGTTGGAATTTAACAAATAGAAATGATAAATATTACTAGTTTCATTATCCCTTAAATGGAATTCTTTGCCTATTTGACCTGTTAAGCCAAAGTTTATCTGTTTCCTATAAGATTTTTTTTTATTTATTTCAGAGTATTATGGGGGTACAAACGTTTTGGTTACATAAATTGCTTTTGTACAGTTTGACTCAAAATTACAAGTATGCCCATCACCCAGATGGTGTGCATTGTACCCGTTAGGTGTGAATTTACCCTTCCCCTCCTCCCCCCTCCCACCTGCTTGATTTCCGATGAGTTTTATTTCCATATGTGCACATAAGTGTTGTTCGATTGGTTCCGATTTAATGGTGAGTACATGTGGTGTTTGTTTTTCCATTCTTGTGATACTTCACTTAAAAGAACAGTCTCCAGTTCCATCCAGATCAATCCTATGTGGTTTTTTTTTTTCTTTCTTACCTGTTTTTCTGTGCCACTGATAGGGAGTTTTGGGTTGAATAAGAGGGAAGTGGTTTTTAATATATGAGTATCTTGCATAGAAGAAACAAACTTCTCTTATTCCTTCAAACCTTTATTCTGGTGTTTCAAAATAATCATCTCAACTAATATTTAATTGAGTGTCTACTATACGTCAGGCACTCTAATTTTAAACATTATATATATACTATCTCACTTACTCTGCCCAATGACCCTATGTGGTAAACACTCTCATTATTCCCATTTAACAGGTGAAAAAGCTAAAGCCTAGAGAGGTTGTCACCTGCTCAAAGTTACATGCTTTTTCTTCAACAACTTTATTGAGGTATTATATATTAATATTTCACATATCATAAAACTCACTCGATTCAAGTGCACAATTCAAATGATTTTTAGTAGCTTTCCCAAGTGGTGCAAACATCACCATAAATCAGTTCCAGAACATTTTCATATCTCCAATAAGATCCCTCATGCTCAGTTATAGTTAATCCCCATGCATGCTCTGAGTTCCACACAACCACTAATCCACTTTCTGTCTATATATTTGCCTTTTCTGGACATTTCATATAAATGGAATCATATATATGTAGTCTCTTGTGTCTGGCTTCTTTCATTTATCATAATGTTTTTGAGGTTCATCCATGATGCGGTGTGTGTCAGTAGCTTATTGGTTTTTATTCTTGCACAGTATGCCATTGTATGCATATAGCACGTTTTGTCTGTCCATCCGTCAGTTGATGGACATTTGAATTGTTTCAGTTTTGGGCTATTAGGAATAACACTGTTATGAACATTTGCTTTCAAGTATTATGTGCACTTACGTTTCCATTTCTCTTTCATCTCTCTCCACCTAGGAGTGGAATTGCAGTGTTGTGTAGCAGTTTTATGTCTAACTTTTTAAAAAATTGCCAAGTGTTCCTAAAGTGGCTGCACCATTTCACATTCCCACCAGCAGTGTATGAGGGTTCCCATCTCTCCACATCCTCACCATCGTTTGTTACTGTCTGCCTTTTATATGATACCCATTCTGGTGAGTGTGAAATACCTCATTGTGGTTTTAATTTGCATTTCCCTAATGACTAATAATGTTGAGCATCTTTTCATGTACTTATTAGCTATTCATATGCACACACACAAAGAATTTTTTTTTAGTGAAAAGACTATTTATATCTTTTGCCCATTTTTTGATTGGGATTTTTGTCTTATAATTGAGTTGTAAGTGTTCTTTGTAAATTCTACAAGTCCTTTATTGGATATATATTTTGCAAATATTTTCTCCCAGTCTATTTCTTGTCTATTTCAGTCTATTTCTTGCAATATTTTGCAAATATTTTCTCCCAGTCTATTTCTTGTCTTTTCATTTTCTTAATGGTATCTTTTGAAATTCATTTCTTCAATACCATTTCATTCATTCATTCAATACCATTTCTTAATGGTATCTTTTGAAATTCAAAAGTTTTGAATCTTGATGAGGCCCAATTTAGCAATTTTTTCTTTTATTGACTGTGCTTTTTTATTATTGTACCTAAGAAATGTTTACCTAACTCATGGTCTGGATAAATCTCTGGTATGTTTTCTTCTCAGAGTTTTATTATTTTAACTCTTACGTTTAAATCTATGATCCATTTTGAGTTAATCTTTGTGTTTTGTATGAAGTGAGGAGTGAGTTTATCTTTTTGTATACGGATAGCACCATTTGTTGAATAGACTATCCATTCTCCGGAAAATTGCCTTAGCACATTACCAAGAATCCACTGACCATAGATGTAAGGATTTATTCCTGGACTCTCAATACTGTTCCTTTGATTTATATATCTATTCTTATGCCAGTACCACACTGTCTTGATAACCGTAGTTTAATTGGGCGATGAAAATTCTCCAATTTTATTTTACTTTTTCTAAATTGTTTTGGCTGTTGTAGGTATTTGCATTTTCATATAAATTTTAGAATCTGCTTGTCAATTTCTGCAACAACAACAAAAAATCCTGTTAGAATTTTGATAGGGATTTCATTTATCTATACATCAATTTGAGAAGAATTGCCATCTTATTAATATTGGGTCTTCTAATCCTGATCGTGGAATGTCTTTCCATTTACTTAAATCTTTAATTTCCCACATCAAAGTTTTATAATTTTCAGTGTACAGTCCTGCACTTCTTTTTAAAAATTTATTCCTAAGTATTTTATTATTTTTGATACTATTATAAATGGAATTATATTCTTAATTTCATTTTTGGATTGTTCGTTGCTCATATATACAAATACAACTGATTTCTGTATACTTATCTTGTATCCTATGACCTTACTATACTTGTTTATTAGTTCTAACATGTTTTTGTGTGTGTGTGGATTCCTTATAATATTGTGTATATAGAATCATGAATATGTTATATGTTAGGCTAAACCCAGAGGCTAGTGGGAAGTTCCATGGAAACTTTGCATTTAAGATCCCCTCCCCCTTTGAGGGCCCACCCAAACTCCACCCCTTTGAGGGCCCACCAAAAAACCCATCCATAAAAACCCTCGAAGCCCGCCATTTCGGGGCTGATGCCATCTTGGACTCAGCCCATCTGTACACAGGTATTAAAATAAACTTTCTTTTCCTTCAGCTCAGCCTCTGCGTTCCTCTCCTGGCATTTCTAACACTATACATAAGATCGTCTGTGAATAAAAACAATTTTACTTCTTCCTTTCTAATCTAGATGCCTTTTATTTCTTTTTCATGCCTGATTTTATTGGCTAGAACTTCCAGTACAATGCTGAATAAAAGAGGTGACAATAGATATCCTAGCCTCGGCGCTGATGTTAGGGGAAAGCATTCAGTCTCTCACTGTTAAGTATGATGTTCATGGTAGGTTCTTCACAGACGGTCTTTACCAGGTTGAGGAAGTTTCCTTCTATTTTGAGTTTAGTAATGGTTTTTATCATGAATGGGTGTTAGATATTGGTATATGCTTTTTCTGCATCTATTGAGATGATCGTGTGTTTTTTGGCGTATTACATTCGTTGATTTTTGGATGTTAAACCAATCATGCATTCCTAGGATAAATCCTACTTGGTTATGGTGTATAATCTTTTGGGTATATTGTTGGATTCAGTTAGCTAACATTTTGTTAAGGATTTTTACACCTATATTCATGAGGGGTATTGGTCTGTAGTTTTCCTTTCTTATGATATCTTTTTCTGGCTTTGGCATCAGGGTGACACTAGCCTCATAGAATGAGTTGGGAAGTATTCCATTTGCCTCTATTTTCTCGAAAAATTTGTACAGTAGTGGTATTATTTCTTCTTCAAATGTTTGATAAAATTCACCAGTGAAATCACTGGACCTAGGGCTTTTTTCTGTGTGAAGATTTTTAATTACTAATTTAATTTCTTATTAAAGATCTATTCAGATTTTTTATTTCTTCTTGAGTCAGTTTCAGTAGCTTGCATCTTTCTAGGCATTTGTGCATTTCATGTGAGTTATCAAATTTGTGGTCATAAAGTTGCTCATCAAAGTCACATGCTTTTAAGGAGTAAATCTGGGATTTAAACAAAGGGGGGTCTAATTCAAGTCCTCACCCATTGCTGTGATGCATATCACCTTCCATTCACTTACTAATCAATATGCTATTTCAGAAACCAGGCATAAAATGGCAGGCATAAAGAGGCTAATTCAGTCCATTCTCAGAAGGAATAGCAACAACATGACCCATCAATCAGGGACACAATTTTCAAAATAAACTGGAACATGTACTTTACTAATGGATCCTCCTGGCTTTAAAACTCTTTGTAAATGTTCCCAGATGTGACTTCTTGACTGCTTGTGTTCTGAGGTCAAAAGCCCAAACATCATTAGGGTCCATGCAACAAATGGATGACATTGTAACAGGAGCAGACTGCAAACATAATGTGTGCAATAGTGAGCATTCTCTGTGATGGTAGCTTTACATAAGCAGTAGACATTGTATTTTTTAGTAATTATGTTCATTCCCATTAGTCTAAATGGAAAACCATATTTGTAAATAAACAGAAAAATATGAAATCCAGAATTTTATGGCTAAGACCTTAGAGATCATCTAACCTAATCCCATGATTTTTTATAGGTAAAGAAAACAGAAACCCTAAGAAAGCAGTAGCTTAGCTGAGGTCATAGGGGCAGTTGGTGGCAAGGCCTTCATGGAGATGTAGTCAGGTTGGTTGGGGAGCAAACATATAAAAGAAAAATAGAAAAGCTAAGGAAGGTTGTTCAGGATGGCATGGTTATTTTCTTGGTGCATCAGCATCTTTTAATTCTGTGATGGTTTAAAAATAAATATAGAAGTGTTTAAGAATCTCAAATGTATAGTATTAATATTTTCAGGTGCAGGACTCTGGGTATATTTGGTATTTTATGTACTTATAATGTTTAAGAGAATTTAGCCTAATGGAGTAAGAGGTCATCCTTGTGATTCTAATTTTAAACATGTAATTGATTTAGATTTGCAACGTTAAGTTCAAATCTTAATAGGTTTATTACAGAACTGAATACTTTAAAAGAACTAAAGGTTTATCATATTTCTAAGTTTCATATATTAGATTTATAAGAGTTATTTAAGTATTCAGGAAGGTTTTGTTAAGTCAGACAATTATAGTACTTAAAAGGAAATGGAATATGTTAAATTTTACAAAAGCAGTTTAAAAGGAATTTAACCAAGTTTGTAAATGGGACCAAACATTAATCAAAGTCCCCTTAAAAGTAACTGTAATAACTTGCTGGGCTTATAAATAAAATAATAAGATTTGTAATCTAACCTTAATAGCTTTAAAATACAAGGAGTTTTTAAATTCTAATTTTAATAAATCAAAGACTAATCTAAATATCAAAGTTACTTCTGAATAATCTCTTCTGTGCACAAAAATGACCATCGAAGACTTTAAAAATCACTTTCAACAAGTGATTCAGAGCAGAATGTCTCTTGGGTAAAACATGCTGTCATTCGACAGGCATGTATGGAGTGCCGGGTGTCAAAGACTAAGGAGTCACAGACCCCTCGTGGTGTACACACAGGAGTTTAAAACAGCCAACCTGTACAGATTAATAGCCAGGCAACCAAAGGTTGCTTAGCATTCTCCATAAAATAAAGCCGAGATACTGTGGCAGGATACTATTTTGAAATAGTAGAACACAACAAATACAGGGGTCAAAGCTTGGCTTTTGAGTTACTAAAGCTTCTCCTTACATTAGAAGATTTGTAAGAATGCGGGTAGGGGATGGCTTTCCTGCCCAACACCTGGCCCTCCTCCACCCCAGGGTAGATAAAAATTCCATGGGCTTGGTGGGAAGGAAGAAGTAGGAGAGATGGGAAGGGAAAAAAAAATCATAGATTCTGATGCATCTTGAGAAGGGACTCTGCACCCTGCCTCTCTGGACCAAATTCCTGCTGAAGGGGAGGACAGACCTCCCACAGATATTAATAATTATGGGCATTTGAAAAAGGGAGCTCTATTCCCTTGTCCCTAGGGAGCCCACTAGGTAGCAAGATCCAGAGTTTCCCAGGCCCTATGTGCTGAGGTGTGTCTAGACAGAGTGGTCCAAGGTAGCCTCACCATGCGACTTGGGAATAGCAAAATGATCCCATGAGGCCCTGAAGAGCACAGAAGTAGAATTCCCCTGGGACTTGTGTGGGGCTATTGTTTGGCAACTTCCCTGCCTACCTCATTGTACCCTGACAACTGCCCTCTGATGGAGGAAGCATCAGGATCTGTACTTTACAGAGGAAGAAACCAAGGCTCTGAATTAAATAATATGCTCAAGGACACACAGCTCAGCAACGTTGGAGCCAGGACTTGAATGCACCCTCCTAACTTATGTGCTGTATTGCTCCTCATTAAAAAAATATACAATATCTATCATCTTCCTTGCGATATAGATGAGGTAGAAATCTGTCTTCATGCCTTGTAGCATGCAGAGAATGGCAGTGAGCCAAAGACAAGAACCCAAGTAGAGAAAAAGATAATTCAGGTCCTGACTCAGCATTGTTCTTGATGACAGTTAAGCTAATGGAAGCTACAAAACACAGCCAAGAAAATTCTCTTTTTTCTCCCTTTGCTGAATAGGATCGGGCTGTTTGGGGGTCATTTAAAGGCCCTGGCATGTAGGTATCTTTACAAGTGAGCCCAAGCTGCCTCTGTGCATAACACTCCATAACACTCCATAACACCTGCTTCCTCAGTCTGCCTAGCTCTACAGGGAGAAAGTTGCAAGAGAGGAGTTAGGGCTTTACCTTAAAAATGAAGGTAAACTTCAGAGTATATTGTTAAGAGAAAAAAATGACCAAATAGTGCAAGTAGTAGGATACAATTTTTGCTGTCTACATGCATGTGAATGCATTTGTATAGAGAATGGCCTCTTTCTGGGCAGGACAAGGATGCATAATTCTATTAGCATCAGGGCTGTTGAGCTAAGTGGTGGAGGTGCAAGATCGTAAACCAAGGTGATCTGAGTTTGAATTCCTGCTCTGCCACTTACTGGCTATGCGACCTTTGGATAAAGTGACCGAACCTCTCAGAGTCTTAAAGTGCTCATCTGTGAAATGAGGGTAATAGCAGCACCCACCTCACAAGCTTGTCGTGAGGATCATGTCAAATAATCCCTGCACTGTGCTCAGCATAATGCTTGGCATATGGTAGACATTCAGTCATCATATGTGGAGAAGAGCTCTGCCTTTTTCCAGGGGCCACATCCAGCTACCCGACTTCGTTCATCCTACAGATACAGGATCCCAGAACCAGCAAATGGCCAAGCTCAGTCTAGAACCCAGAGCTGCAACCACCCCTCCGGTCTCTCTCTGTCCCATCAGCACCGACAACTTAGATGATAAAGATCTGTGAAAATGATTGCATTGTTATAGGAATCATGCCACAAGTGCAAATTCTAATGAGAAATATTTTATCAGAGAAAAGGTATACAGAATTTAGATATAGAGAGACAGAGACTTATCTTGTCTCAATGGGCAAGTCTGTTTTTTTATTTTGAGTCACATGGATATTTGACCAGGAGAAACAGAACCCATGAGATCAATTTCAAGGCCTTTGGCATAGAACTCCTTTTGAACCCATGCCCTAGCACAGGGGTTGAGAAAAAATAAGACTGTGAAGATACATTCTTATAGAACTACACTTCTGAGCACTATGGAAGTAGACCTCCTTTCTTCTCCACTTGCTGTGTGACCTTGAGCAAATTACCTAACTTCTTTGAGTCTTGGTCTCCCTACTTGAAGGATAAGGACAATTTGTAACTCACAAGGTTAATGTAAGAATTATTTTAAAACAATACATATAAGGAACCCTCACACACATTAAAATCAAACAAATGACAATCCCCCTCTCACTTAGAAAACTATATCCTAAAATTAACTAGTAATTTCTGCTTGAGGTTTATAAATTTTGTTTCATGATGATTTGCCTTAGAGGGGACAATATATATACAATACTTGGGGCCTGAAATTACCCAGGTTTGGGTTTCAATCCTATCTCTGCCATTTCCTACTTTGTAACCTTAGGCAAGTTGCCTCAGTTTCCTCACATGTAAACTGGAACTCATCATGGTAACTCACACAAAGGGGTTAAAGATAAACCCTGTAAAGTGCTTGGCAGAACCCCTAACATTCTAAAGATGTTGGCAATTTATTTTTTATTTTGTTTCTATTTTTCTAAGAATCATTCATGTAATTGCCTCATACCTTTCCTTCAATTTATGCCTGAAGTCATAGCCACAAATTTTGCATTTCACAGCAATACTTTAATCCATACAAAACATGGACAAAAAATATGGGAATATTTATTTAGATAAACCCAAGAAACTGACATGACAATAACAGAGCCAAACAGATTCTTCATTTTAAAAGCACGCTGACCCAATCTAAGCTCAAAGGGTCCACCTGCAGACTAAAATGCAGGGATGACAACTATGTTTGGTAGAAAATTACTTTCTAGTCTGCTCAGAAAGAGAGAGTCTATAAAGCCCTGGCAGTCCAATTGAGTATGGGTGGGGAGGGAATTAATGTTTATTAAGTGCCTTCTATGTGTCACAGGCTATTCTTATACCCTCTTACTTATCAATCATACCACTGTAGCCCATATGCATCACAATTAATGCCAGACACAGTGGGGTTTTTTGTTCTGTTGTATTCTTTTTAAACATCTCCTTGAACACTTAACAGGTACTAACTCATCCAGTCCTCGCAATAACAGTTTGAAGTAGAATTTACCATCATTTATTAAAAATAGAACTGAAGCACAGAGAAGTTAAGTAAATTTGCCTTACATCACAGAGTTAATAAGTAGTAGAGGTAAAATTTAAACCCTGGCACTAAATTATACTGTCTTGTATGTGGTGGGCTGATCCTCGTGTATAGCTGCAACACCAAAGTGAATTACCGATGGGTCAGCTACACTGTAAGAATATCGTATTTTAGATTGCTACAGTGATTATTATCAGTTTTGGATAGTTTTTTTTTTTTGGTGGGGGGATCTGGCAATTTTTTATTTCTATTATTACCATTATTGTTATTATTATTACAGTAGTCACCCATTTTGGTGGTTTCAATTTCCATGGTTTCAGTTACCCATGGTCAACAGTGGTCTGAAAATATTAAGTGGAAAATTCCAGATGTAAACAACTCATAAGTATTAAATTGCACACCATTCTGAGTAGCATGACAAAATCTGTGCCACTTGCTTTTTCCCAGGACATGAATCATCTCTTTTTGTCCTGTGTATCCACACTGAATATGTTACCTGCCCTGCCTGTTAGTCACTTAATAGCCATCTCAGTTATCAGATTGAAAAAATTAGTGTGTACAGGGTTTGGTACTATTCTTGGTTTCAGGAACCCACTGGGATACTTGGAATGTAAGCCCCAGGGATAAGAGGGGACCACTGTATTATTATTGTTATTTGGATAGGTAATACATTCGTGTGGTTCAAAATTCAAAAGGTACAAAAGGTATCTAACAAGTGCCCCCTATCCCTACTCATACCAGTCAGTACCTTGCTCTGGAGGCAGGCAGTGCTATTAGTTTCTTGGGCATCTAGCCAGAGATTTCTTATGCATATGCAAGAAGATAAACACACACACACACACACACACACACACAACTCAAGGTAACCTATTATTCACCCATTTCTGCACCTTGCTCTGTTCATGGTACCCAGTATCTGGAGACCATTCCATGTTAGTACATAGAGAGCTTCCTCATTCCTTGTGAGAACTGCCAAGTATTCCATTGTATAATCTGTCCTCTACTGGACATTTAGGTTGTTTCCAGTCTTTTGCTATTACAAACAATGCAGCAATGAATATCTCAGTCTGCAGATCATTTTTCGTATTTGAGAGTAGATCTGATAACATCCTAGAGGTAGAATTGCTGGGTTAAACAGTATGTGCATTTGATAGATATTGCCTTTCTCTCCTCTGCAAAAAATATCCAAATTCTAAAATGTGTAATCCCTGCCACTTTTATTTATGAGTATCTGGATCTGTTTGATTAAAGTGTTCCTAAGATTCCAGCTTTTTAACTGCATGATATGAGATGCTGACACTGATAAAAAGGGCAACTTTCAACCATAACTCATGATTTCAAACTTTTATTTTCACCAAAAGGGTATTTCCCAGTGATTGGCTATTAAATAAAGGTTCAAAATTTGAATGTACAACTTTCATGCTAATAAAACACTGGTTTTATCTGCTTCATATGTTGGAGTGCTACCCGGGCACTACCGATGGTTATGCAAACAACAGTGTAAATGGCACCCTCTAGAGTTGTACACAACTATATATCTTGACACATATCTCAACTCCGGCTCTGCCTAAGGTTTCATTTAGAAGAAGTGTGTGTGGAGGTGTTTCATGTAGGGTAAAACACTTTTGAGACCCACCCTGAGTTAGATGCAGATAGTTACTTCATAAATGCTGCCTGATGCTAACTAATGACAGTGGCTAAATCCCGATTCTCTCTCCGAGCGCTTACAAACTCCCAGGACATCTTTACAGCCATCTCAGATGACCTAGCTGAAATGAAACTTTAAACCTCGCACCAAAAAGAAGGCCACCTGTCAGTGGCATCTTCTCTTCGTTAAAGAACAGAATGCAAGAGGCGATCACTGAGCCACCAGCTTCCTAACCCCTGGATGTTCCATTATTACCCATAGGAAGTTAGATGGTGGCTTGCAGGGGTCTGTGTGGAAGATGGAGCAGGCCAGCCCAGTGGGGCCAAGCTTCATTAGATTTAGATACCATTTACAAGCGTGCATCAGTCACCCTGTGAGACACGTTGGATTAGCTGTGCTTTGCTTTCCACCAAACATTGCTGTATCCTAAATTAGATTTGAGATTCAATATACATGGGCCTGGTCTGTGGAGGCTGGATGTCCAGGGCATAGGAAGGACCTTTCACACTGCCAGTGGGACACCTGGGCAACTGGGCTGTTAGAAATGAGACTGCAAAGGCTGCCACGTTCCCTCCTTCCTTATCTCTGGCATCTTATCTTCACTTTCACAGAAGAGTGACCACAGAGGAGGCCCCAGGGGGAGAAAGGGTGGGAAAGCGCCGAGGGTGGAGAAGGATGGTGTCTAATCCCCAGCAGCCGCAAGAGCTCAGCTCTCGTGATAAAGGGATCTAGCAGTAATCCAATCTCTCAACAAAGAGATTTAATACGCTGAGGGGTGAGACCCACTCAGCTGTGCAGGGTCATCAGCTGATTTAATCCAGCCAGTTTTTTACAGATGAGTAAGTGACTTTAAGCTTCTCTCTGCTTGGGTTTCCAGGACTGATAGCATTTTAAGAGAGTGGATGAATGAGGTAATATACTCTCCGGTGTGATTATATGAGATTTTCATATCTTAAAGATATAGTTTATTAAATAAACTAATTATGCCCAATTTGCTGCTAACCTAAACACAAGCATTTCTCTACAGTCTAGAAGCCTTTCACACGCTTGTCGTCTCCCTTGATTGCTGTGTAGTATGGTGACACCTAGTGGGGGAAAGAAATGTGGCACCCAAGCAGGAGACTGAAAAAATTTTATTTTGGGTGATTCTACTTCCATGAAGGTTATAGAAACTGCACCTTTGGGTGAGCAGGGCCACCAGCTCCAATTTAAAAGCTCCTTCATGTTTCCTCCACTGCTGATAATAAGTGTAGGCTTGTTTCATTTTAAATCCTTAGTGACCTGAATATGGCACAGAGTTGAGAAGTTAATAAACCTTGTTCTGTCCAAAACACTTCCCCCATAGCGATGACATTTGTTTTTAGGGCTGAGAAAAGCCTGAAGATGACCATTCAAGGTCTGAAATGACTATCTCGCTTAAATCAAGTAGCATAAGGTCTGGCAAGGGTGGTTTAAGAAGGGGCAGACTAGAAATTAGCCTAGTCTAATACTAGGGAAGGTAAAAAGGCTTCTTCTCTGCCCCCCAAATGTTTTCTTTCTCACCTATATCAATGCCAAGATTTTCACCATTTTGAGGCTTATTCTTTTGGAACTTGAAAACTTTCTGCAGCCCTTATAAGTGCAAATGACCCTGACGTGGGGAATACTTTAACCCTTGTCAACATTCTGAGGAAGGAAGGTGAATTAAAGCTGAGGCCAGCTGACTATTAAAGAATCTGAAAGGAGAATTTGTATATTGGATCAAACTAGATGACCTCTAGAGTTTCTTGCATGGTTACAACAACTACTTAAGATCTAGACCCTGATGAAAATGGAGCAAATGCAGTTGTGGGGAGGATAGACCCTGGGAGGGGAGAGATGGGGACCGAGGTGGGAAGAAAGGTAAAGGAGAGATCCAAGACACCTTTGTCACCCTCCAAACCATTTTTACTAGAAACAATTCTCCCGTCAAATGCATGGTGTCTTTTCCAACAATGCTTCACCAACTCTCAACACCAGCTGGGTGGCCTACAATTCAATTCAATTCTGACACTATCTACTGGAGTTAGCATCAGATCCCCCAAGTTAAGGGCTCCATCCCACAATACTGCCCCCACTTCAGATGCCAGTCTAAAGTCCCAGGTTGTCCCTGGTACTTTGGACTGACCAATTATAAATCCAAGGGGTTTCTACAACTCCCTCCTCATGTTTGATAATTTGCAAAAATGACTCTCAGGAAAATGCTTTACTTACTATTACTGGTTTATTATAAAGGATATTATAAAGGACACAAATGAACAGCCAGATGAAAAGGCACATGAGGTGAGGTTCAGAAGGGTTTGGAGCACAGGAGCTCCTGTCTCATGGAGATGGGGTGTGCCACCCTCCACCAACCTGGAAGCTTTCCAAACCCCATCGTTTACGGGTTTTGATGGAAGTTCCATTCCGTAGGCATGGTTGATTAAGTCATTAGCCAGGTGATTGAGCTCAATCTCCAGCTGCTCTCCCCTCCCTGGAGGTGGGGGGTGGTGCTGAAAGTTCCAACCCTCTAATCACACCTTGGTCTTTCTGGTGACCAGCCTCCATCCTGAAGCTATCTAAGGGCCCCCAGTCACCAGTCATCTCATTAGCGAGCAAAATACACTCTTGTCACTCCAGAGATTTCAAGGATTTTAGGAGCTGTGTGCCAGGAACCCAGTGACAAAGACCAAATATTTATTTTTTATCATATCACACACCTTTATAGTCTTGCTCAGGTTCTGGCGTTAAGTACTCCAGGGTAGTTTTTTTTTTAAAAAAAACCTCCCTTAGTACATTTTTCCAGGTTCAAACTACTCAACTGAGTCTTTTTTTTTTTTTTCTTAATTGAATGAGAAAAACCTTCCTACTTCAGGAGGTTCAGGAATAGACATTATGTTCTTACAAGTCTTCATGCAGGAAGTTTCCAGGACATTTGACTAGGAAGCCAGAAAACTCCAGAACTTAAATCATCTGCACTTAGCAACCGTTCAATAACATATTTGAAACCAAGATCTAAAAGGGGCAAAATGCAGTGACTTCTCAAAACCAGCTTCAAGAAATGAGAAAGTTTTTAATCCCTTTTGAGGTTTTTTTGGTATATGGTGAAAAATAGGGGTCTAGTTTCATTCTTTGGCATATGGATATCCAGTTTTCCCATCACCATTTATTGAAGAGGGTGTCCTTTCCCCAGTGTATGTTCTTGGTACCTTTATTGAAAATCAGCTGGCTATAAATACACGGGTTTATTTCTGGGTTCTCTATTCTGTTCCATTGGTCTGTGTGTCTGTTTTTATACCAATACCATGCTGTTTTGGTCACTATAGCTTTGTAGTATATTTTTAACTCAGGTAGTATGAAGCCTCTAGCTTTGTTCTTTTTGCTCAGGATTCCTTGGGCTATTCGGGGTCTTTTGTGGTTCCATACAAATTTTAGCATTGTTTTTTTCTATTTCTATGAAGAATGCCATTTGTATTTTGATAGGGATTGCACTGAATCTGTAGATTGCTTTGCATAGTATGATTTTTAAAATAATATTAGCTCTTCTGATCCATGAGCATAGGATGTCTTTCCATTTCTTTGTGTCCTCTTCAATTTCTTTCATCAGTGTTTTGTCGTTTTCCTTGTAGAGGTCTTTCACCTCCTTGGTTAAATTTAACCTAAGTATTCTATTTTTTAAATTTTTTGTAGCTATTGTAAATGGGATTGCATTCTTGATTTCTTTTTCAGCTAGTTCATTATTGGTATATAGAAGTGCAACTGATTTTTGTATGTTGATTTTGTATCCTGCAACTTTACCGAATTTGTTTATCAGTTCTAAGAGTTTTTTGGTGGAGTCCTTAGGTTTGTCTATATATGTGATCAGGTCATCTGAAAAAAGGGACAATTTGACCTTCTTCTTTCCAATTGGATGCCTTTTACTTCTCTCTCTTGCCTGATTGCTCTGTCTAGGACTTCAGTACTATGTTGAATAAGAGTGGTGAAAGTGGGGATCCTTGTCTTATTCTAGTTCTTAAGGGAAAGACTTTCAACTTGTCCCCATTCAGCATGATGTTAACTGTGGCTTGTCATATATGGCATTTATTATGTTGAGATAGGTTCCTTCTAGGCCTAATTTGTTGAGACTTACATGTAAGACCTGAAACTATAAAACTACTAGAGGAAAACATAAGGGAAAAGCTTCAGGACATTGGTCTAGGCAAATATTTTATATCTAATATCTCAGAAGCACAGGAAACAAAAACAAAAATAGACAAATGGGACTATATTAAATTTAAAAGCTTTGCACAACAAAGGAAACAATCCAGAGAGTGAAGCAACAACCTGTAGAATGGAAGAAAAAATTCACAAACTATCCATCTGAAGGGACTAACATACAGAATATATAAGGAACTCAACTCAACAGCAAGAAAACAAATAATCCCATTAACAAGCGGGCAAAGGATCTGAATAAACATTTTTCAAAAGAAGACATATAAATGGCCAAGTATATGAAAAAATGCTTAACATCACTAATCATCAGGGAAATGATGATCCAAACCACAATGAGATATCATCTCACCCTAATTAGAATGGCTATTATCAAAAGGACCAAAAAAAAAAAACAAAACCCAAATGCTGACAAGGATGCAAGAAAAGGAAACTCTTATACACTGTTGGTGGGAATGTAAATTAGAACAGAATTATGGAAAACTATATGGACGTTTCTCAAAAAACTAAAAATAGAACTACCATATAATCTAGCAATCTCACTACTGGGTATTTTTCGAAAAGAAAGGATATCGGTATATCAAAGGGATACCTGCACCCCCATGTTTATTGCAGCACTATTAACAATAGCCAAGATATGGAATCAACCTGAGTATCCATCAAAGGATGAATGGATAAAGAAAATGTGGTGTATATATAAAATAGAATACTATTCAGCCATAAACATGGATGGAACTGTAGGTCATTATGTTAAATAAAATAAGCCAGGCAGAGAAAGACAAATATTACATGTTCTCACTAATATGCAGGAGCTAAAAAAGTTGATCTCATGAAGGTAGAGAGTAGAATGATGGTTTACAGAGGTTGGGAAAGGTGTGGGGTCGGGGGGATGAAAAGTGGTTGGTTAATGGGTATGAACACACAGTTAGAAGGAATAAGTTCTAGCATTCAATAGCATAGTAGGGTGACTGTAGTTAACAACAATATATTGTATATCTTAAAATATCTAGAAGAAAAGATTTGAAATGTTCCCAACACAAATAAATGATAAATGTTTGAGGTGATGGATATCCTAAATACCCTAACTTGATCATTATACATTGTATGTATATATCAAAATATCACATGTGCCCCATAAATATGTACAAATATGTATCAATAAAAATTATTTTTAAAAGAAAAGAGAAAGTCAATGAGAAATAGTTCTAGTTTTAAGAGACCCGATCAGTTGTTCCAAAAAGATCTGTAGAAAAAAGATTGTAGGTTGGTGCTTATCTACTTTCAGATTAATGCTTGGGAGAGAAAAACGAGCGGTCCAGCTTGGCTCAGACGGTCACCTCTGGTAAGGTTAACTGCAGTCACGGGGCTGGGTTCATGCAAGATACATGACCACCACATCCACCCCAGAGAAAGGGAAGTAGTTTATCTGGGGGTATGGGTGGGGGAATAAATAATTTTTATAATTAAAATAATTTAGGGAAACACTTTACACTCTGAGTAAAAGCATGTCTGGTCAAATTCCCTAATAAATAAATTTATGACTCTTTTATTTCTTTTTGCCACACTCCTTGGAAATCTCATCTGAGAAAGTCAGATATTTTAGGGCCAAATATTCTAACTAACATATGGATCCTATTCTTTCCTTATCATGATCGTCTGAGATGGAGGTAAATATACAGCTTGGGCCAAGAGCAGAGCAAGGCAGTGTTCTTGAGTTACATAAACTTGGACTGACCATTTCTTTATTTCTTTGAGTCAAGCTGACGCTTTTGCAGGCAAACAGTCTTTGCAGAAAGAATGAGTGACCTGGGTGAAGGAGAAGGGGCTTTAATAAAAGAATAGTTAATTGTTTCTGAAATTAGATATTCTGCCCAGCCAGTCACTTGTCATTATGCCCCAAACATAGTCCAAGGCCTCCACGAAACTTCTGGTTATCCAGTACAGGGCCAGTGCACTGATCTGTGTCTATTTGTCTCTGTCAGCCAAAGGCATGCTCCCTGTGGTAGGTCATTGTTAAAAAATATTCACTTCCTATCTCCCTATCCCCAAGAATATTTCCTTGCCCACTGATATTTGGCTTAGCCCTGTAACTTACTTTACTCATAGAAATGTTGGCAAACTTAAAGCAAGCAGGGACTTGAAATGTAATTACATGCTTGGGCTTGTCCTCCTTTGTCTCTGTCATGGCCACGAGGAGAGCTTTCCCTGAGTGGTAACTTCCTCTTTATTCTGGGCCTCAGAATGAACAGAGATAGAACAGATCTGAGGCTAACCCAGAATGAGGAGCCAAACCCAGCTGAACTTAGAGCCTGAAGGCACCCATCTTGATGTGACCCAGGTATCGGAGTTTGGCAGACAAAGATTTTAAAGCAGTTGTTATAACTTTGCCCAAAGAGCTAAAAAGATATGCTTCAAATCAGAGAAAAGATAGGGGACCTCAGAAAAGAAATAAAACCATTAAAAAGAATTTCAAATAGAAATTCTAGAGTGAAAATTCAACATCTGAAATTAAAAATGTACTAGATAGGCTTAACACCAGAATGAAGATTAAAAAAAGAAAGAAAGAAAGAAAGAAGGATTAAGTGAAGATGATGAAAGAGCAAAAGAAATACCCAGTCTAAAGAACAGAGAGATGCAGATTTAAAAAGAAAAAAACTCAAGAGTTGCAAGGAATTGTGTGGCAACAGCAAAAGGTCTAACATGGCCAGGCACAATGGCTCATGCTTGTAATTCCAGCACTTTGCAGGACAAATTTTTTTTTTTTTTTTTTTTGGTATTTAACTAATTTATTAAATACATACCAAACACTCTTTCTAACTGCAAAATATGTACTGATAGGCCAAACTGTGTGAAACTGGGAAAACAAAGTAGGAAAAAAACCATTTTTTAATAAGTGAAGAAACAAGGAATCTGTGTTTTAGAATATTTTGAACAGTATTTTCCACAAAAATCACACTTAGTAATTAAAAAATAATGTTGAAGTTACCGATAAATAATTTTAGAAAGAATAATTTTAAAAAACAATTAAAATTCTTCACAAAAATGTATTGCTTTGAAGGCTCTTTTTTTCACTTAAGACCATGGCTTAATGAAAAATTGTACAGTAACAATGTTTTATATTCACTAGCACTTGTCAGATTTTAAAGCATATTCATACTCATTTCCATTCAAATAGAAGATAATCATTACACTCCTCAATTCTCAAAAAATTGAGAGTGCGTTTTCTTAAAATTGTATCTAATTTAAATTCAACCTAATGACATCAACCAGAAAAAAAAGATACTTGTCTGTTTTTTCTTTATCTTTTTTCATTTTTGAGCAAGGACCATCATATTCTTTATTACTGAGCAAATATTTCAGACTTACTGAAGCAGGAAAGCCTAAAATTGGAGGTACTAATAACCCATAAATGGATTTGTTAATATTGGTTCATAGATCCTTACTTTAAAAAAAATAAGAACCCTAAAATTCCAAAAGGACATTTCCCACCTACCATCACACCTTCAGGTCCTAAACTCCAAACATCACTACTACCAAGCCAGATGGCATGGCTGGATTTAGGTGATAGATTATTTTTTCTGGAATGTGGACCCCCCAAAATTATAGGTAAATAGATATTATTATATTTTAGGGGTAACATCATAATGCTGTATATTGCTTATATTTTTTTTCTTTTTTTTTTTTTTTAATTTATTTTTTTAATTTCAGAATATCATGGGGGTACAACACTTTGGCCATTCACATTGCCCCTGTTCTGCCCGTGTCAGAGCCACAATCGTGGTCATCTCCCAAACTGTGCTCCCCACATCCATTCAGTGAGAGTTTTTCCCATCCCTTCCACCCCCCTCCCGCCCGCCCGCCCTCTGATGAATGTTATTGCCCTGTGTGATGTAAGTGTTCATCAGTTAGTACCAGTTTGATGGTGAGTACCAGTGATGCTTGTTTTTCCAATCCTGTGACACTTCGCTTCGAAGAATGGGTTCTAGCTCCAACCAGGATAATACCAGATGTGTTAATTCACTGTTGCTCCTTATTGCTGAGTAATACTCCATGGTATACATATACCACATTTTATTGATCCACTCGTGTATTGATGGCACCTGGGTTGTTTCCACAACTTTGCAATTGTGAATTGTGCTGCTATGAACATTCGAGAGCAGATGTCTTTATTATAAAATGTCTTTTTTTCTTTTGGATAAATACCCAGTAGTGGGATTGCTGGGTCAAATGGTAATTCTACTTTTAATTCTTTGAGGTATCTCCATATTCTTTTCCATAGAGGTTGTACTAATTTGCAGTCCCACCAGCAGTGTATGAGTGTTCCTACCTGTCCACATCCCCACCAACATTTGTTATTTGGGGATTTTTTGATATGAGCCAATCTCACTGGAGTTAAGTGATATCTCATGTGGTTTTGATTTGCATTTCCCTGATGATTAGAGAAGTTGAGCACTTTTTTATATGTTTGCTGGCCATCATTCTGTCTTCTTTGGAAAAGTTTTTGTTCATGTCCTTTGCCCATTTTTTAATAGGGTTGTTTGATTTTTTCTTGTTGATTTTCCTAAGTTCTGTATAGATTCTGGTTATCAGCCCTTTATCAGAGGTGTAGCATGCAAATATTTTCTCCCATTCTGTAGGTTGTCTGTTCACTCTAGTGATAGTTTCCTTGGCTGTGCAGAAGCTTTTCAATTTGATCAGGTCCCATGTATTTATTTTTGTTGCTGCTGTGTTGCTTTGGGGGTCTTCTTCATAAATTCTTTGCCTAGGCCAATGTCCATAAGAGTTTTTCCAACATTTTCTTCGAGAATTCTTATGGTTTCATGTCTTAGGTTTAGATCTGTTATCCATTGTGAATTGATTTTTGTGAGAGGTGAGAGGTGTGGGTCCACTTTCAGTCTTCTACATATGGCCATCCAATTTTCCCAGCACCATTTGTTGAATAGGGAATCTTTTCCCCAGTGTACGTTTTTCTGGAATTTGTCAAAGATCAGGTGACTGTATGAGGTTGGTTTTATATTTGGGTTCTCAGTCCTGTTCCATTGGTCTACGTGTCTGTTCTTGTGCCAATACCATGCAGTTTTGGTTACTATAGCCTTGTAGTATAGTTTGAAGTCTGGTAGACAGATGCCTCCCAATTTGTTCTTTTTGCTTAAGATTGCTTTGGCTAGACGGGGTCTTCTCTGGTTCCACACGAAGCGTAGAATTATTTTTTCTAGATCGGCAAAAAATGATGTTGGTATTTTGATAGGGATTGCATTGATTCTGTAAATTAATTTAGGTAGCAAAGCCATTTTTACTATGTTGACTCTGCCTATCCAAGAGCATGGTAAGGCTTTCCATCTATTTACATCCTCTGCAATTTCCTTTCTCAGTGTTTCATAATTCTCTCTATATAGGTCTTTGACCTCCTTAGTTAGATATATTCCTAAATATTTAATTTTCTTTGTTGCTATTGCAAAAGGTATAGCATCTTTAATTTGTTTCTCGGCTTGATTGTTATTAGCATATATGAAGGCTATGGATTTGTGTGTATTAATTTTGTATCCTGAGACTTTGCTGAATTCATTTATCAATTCCAGTAATCTCTTGGTTGAATCCTTGGGGTTTTCTATGTATAATATCATATCGTCTGCGAATAGTGAAAGTTTGACCTCTTCTGCCCCTATCTGGACGCCCCTGATTCCTCTGTCTTGTCTAATTGCTGAGGCCAGGACTTCCAGCACTATGTTGAAAAGAAGTGGAGATAGTGGACACCCTTGTCTGGTGCCAGTTTTAAGGGGGAATGCCTTCAATTTTTCCCCATTCAGTATGATATTGGCTGTGGGTTTATCGTATATGGCTTTAATAGTTTCTAGGAATGAGCCATCTATGCCTATATTGTTAAGAGTTCTTATCATAAAAGGGTGTTGGATTTTGTCAAAAACCTTTTCTGCATCTATTGAAAGGATCATATAATCTTTGTTCTTGCTTTTATTTATATGGTGAATTACATTTATAGATTTGCGTTATGTTGAACCATCCCTGCATCTCGGGAATGAAGCCCACCTGATCATGATGGATTATTTTTTTGATATACATTTGAATTCGGTTTGCAAGGATTTTATTGAGAATTTTTGCATCTATATTCATAAGGGATATTGGTCTGTAGTTTTCTTTTTTTGTTGTGTCCTTTCCTGGCTTTGGTATCAAGGTGATATTGGCTTCGTAGAATGAGTTTGGGAGGATTCCATCCTTCTGGATATTTTCAAATAATTTCTGCAGTGTAGGCACCAGTTCTTCTTTGTAGGCTTGGTAGAATTCAGGTGTGAACCTATCTGGTCCGGGACTTTTTTTTGTGGGAAGATTTTTAATTACTGCTTCAATTTCGGTGCTTGATATTGCTCTGTTTAGAAATTCAGTTTCTTCCTGGTTGAGCCTAGGGAGGTAGTGTGTTTCTAAGAATTTGTCCATTTCCTCCACATTTTCGTGTTTGTGGGCAGGGAGATTTTTGTAGTATTCAAAGATGATGTTTTGTATTTCCATGGTATCAGTTGTGACTTCTCCTCTCTCATTTCTAATTGAGCTTATTAGAGTCCTTTCCTTTCTGCTTCTGGTCAACCTGGCAAGTGGCCTGTCTATTTTGTTTATCTTTTCAAAGAACCAGCTTTTTGTTTCATTGATCTTCTGTATTGTTTTTTTGTTCTCGATTTCATTTAATTCTGCTCTAATTTTGGTTATTTCTTTTCTTCTGCTGGTTTTAGGATTGCTTTGCTCTTCCTTTTCCATTTCCTTAAGATGATTCATTAGTTTACTGATTTGTGACTTTTCTGTCTTTTGGATGTGGGAATTTAGGGCGATAAGTTTTCCTCTCAGGACTGCTTTTGCTGTATCCCACAGATTTTGATAACTTGTGTCCCCATTATCGTTTAGTTCGAAGAATCTTTGATTTCATTTTGAATCTCCTCTTTGACCCAAAAATCATTCATCAATAGATTGTTTAGTTTCCAAGTTTTTGGAGAAAGATGTGAGTTTCTGTTGGAATTGATATCTAATTTTATTCCGCTGTGGTCTGAAAAGATACATGGTATGATTTCTATTTTTTGAATTTGTTTAGATCTGTTTTGTGGCCTAGTATGTGGTCATTTTAGAGAAAGTTCCATGAGCTGATGAGAAGAATGTATATTCAGTGTTATTTGGGTGGAGTGTTCTGTAGATATCTGTTAGGCCAAATGTTCTAGAGTCCTGTTTAGGTCTTTTATTTCTCTATTTAATTTTTGTTTGGAGGATCTGTCCAGTTCCGTCAGTGGGGTGTTGAAGTCTCCTGCAATTATGGCATTCCTGCTTATTATGTTGTCTAGATCTAGCAGCATTTGCTTTATGTACCTGGGTGCTCCTGTGTTGGGTGCATAAATGTTTAGGATTGTTAAATCCTCTTGTGAAATTTTTCCCTTCACCACTATATAGTGTCCATTTTTGTCCTTCTTTACTTTTATTGCTTTAAAGTTTATGTCATCTGAAATGAGGATGGCTACTCCAGATTTCTTTTGGTTTCCATTAGCCTGAAAAATTGTATTCCATCCTTTCACCTTGAGTCTGAATGCGTCTTTGTGTGTAAGGTGTGTTTCCTGAAGACAACAGATACTTGGTTTGTATTTTTAATCCATTCAGCCAGCCTATGTCTCTTCAATGGGCAGTTCAAGCCATTTACATTTATTGAGAGAATTGATATTTGGGGTAAATTTCTGATTATTCTGTTGGGTGGTATCTTTTGTTTTACCTCTTGCGTCATTGTGGAATCTGGTTTCTGGGGTTTTAGCCTTTGCATAGTTTTACATAGGTGGGTGTCTGTTGCTCTGTTTAGTGTATAATGCAGGTCTAAGCATTTCTTGCAAGGCCGGTCTGGATTTCGCAAATTCTATCAGTGATTGCTTATCTGGAAAGGTCTTTATTTCTCCCTCATATAAGAAGCTTAGTTTGGCAGGATACAGAATTCTGGGTTGACCTTTGTTTTGTTTTAGGAGATTGATGATGTCTCCCCATTCCCTTCTGGCTTGTAAGGTTTCAGCTGAGAAATCTGCAGTTAATCTGATGGGTTTCCCTTTGTAGGTTACCTCCTTTTTTTGTCTTACAGCTCTGAGGAGTGCCTCTTTTGTGTTTACTTTGGTCAGTCTAATAATTATGTGGCGTGGTGAATGCCTTTTCACGTTGACTCTCCCAGGAGTCCTGTGTGCTTCTTGTACTTGGATATCGAGATTTCTGGCTAAGCCATGGAAATTTTCCTCTATTATTCCTTCAAATAAATTTTCCAGCCCATGCAAATTTTCTTCCTCTCCCTCAGGGATACCTATTATCCTTATGTTTGGCCTCTTTACATAATCCCACATTTCTTGTATGCTTTTTTCCTGCCTCTTGTTTTTGCGTTCTTTCTCTTCAGCTGATTTATTTAGCGCATAGGAGCTGTCTTCTAGCTCTGAAATTCTTTCCTCTGCATGGTCCAGCCTATTCTTAAGGCTTTCCACTGTGTTTTGTAGATCCTTGAATGCTTCTTTCATTTCTAGGATTTCTATTTGATTTTTCCGTAATATTTCTATTTCTTTGGAGAATTTTTCATTCATTTCTTGCATTTTTCTTGTGGTTTCTTTGTGCTGGGATTCAATTTTCTCTTGAATTTCATTGAGCTTTCTTATAATCCATAAACGAAATTCCTCTTCTGTCATTCTACCCATTTCATTTGGGTTGGTATCCATTGCTGAGGAACTGATAATTTCTTTTGGGGGTGACTTTTCACTCTGATTTTTCATGCTCCCTGAGTTCTTTCGCTGGTTTTTTCTCATCTGGCCTCTTGGTCGAGAGCTGGGGGTGTTAGAGCCAGTTTATGGTCCTGTCACCAGGCCCACAATTATTTTTCCTTGGCAAAGCCAAGGAGAGAAGTAGTGGCCTGTATTGCCTTAGGTGTATTTTAGCAAGTTTGTTGGATCTTGAGTTAACTCTGACCTGTGGTCTTCTCCTCTTCCCAGTGGAGTGTGGTGAGAATGACCTCCCAGCTTGGGCTCTGAGCTAATGGATTGTACTTGAGAATATGAGTCCTCCGCTCCCTATTAGCTAGGTATTCTGTTATGTCCGTGGCAGACTCTGATTCCCCAGTTGGGGTATGCGAAAGCCCTGTGCTTTGGGAGGGGTCTTGTAGCTCCTAGGGGTTACTTTGACCCTGCTCTTCCTGAGGTTCTGGTAGAAACACAATTTCCTTTGGCTGCAGTGTGAGAGCTGAGTTGGGAAAATTCTACACAGCTCAGAGGTTGCTCATCTAGCCACATGTGGCTGCCCTTCTGATGTGTGTCTCCGCGTGATACTGGTTGATAGGGGGATCTCCAATTGTGCACCCCTTTTCCACCACTAGACCTCAAGGCGAGGCAGGTGGCCGTCTCTATCCCCAGCAGTCTCCACCGGGGGGATGTTCCCACGGGGAGGGGGGAGTAGTGGCCGCTGGAAGCGCTCTTGGATGGCGCGAAATTCCCTATTGAAGTGGGCAGGATTATGGGGAGCTGCTCTGGTTCAGCCTGTGGCTTTTGAGATATTTGGTTGTCATTAGAACCAGCAGTTATACCAAATGAGTCACTATAGCCAGCAACCTTCAAAATGAGCGATCTCTGGGGTACAGGAGGGCTGGGACCTGAAGGGCGGGCACTAGGACCAGCACGGAGCGGACTTGTCGGAGGCCAGAGCTGGGGTAGCGGAACCAGATGGACGAGCTGCAAACTGTTTCCAATACTCAAAGGTCCCGCCGCTACAGTTCCGGGATCTCGTCCCACCTGGAACCCACGGATGCCGCTGTCCCTGGCCACCACAGGCAAAGCCTGTCTCGCCCCAGCGGATGAGCCCCGGGCCGGGGCGGGGCGGAGCTAGAGACGCGGCTCACGGCTCTGCCCTGGCGGCTGTAAAGATGGCGGCCGCCGCCAGCCTGGCGCACAGCCGGGCTCCGATCGCGCCGGGAGCGCAGTTTTTCTCCGCCGGTAGTTGTTAGCAACCTCTAAGGGCGCGTCCCGCTCTCCGATAAACTCCTGGGCCCAGTCCCGCTGACTTCTAGTGGCGCAGTGCCGGCCTGCGGGTTCCCGCGCACTGTCCCCGGACAAATATTTAAAAAAAAAAAAAAAACACACCTAGGTACATCTAATAAAATGTAATATCCTTGCTGAAAACCAAGGAGAGAAAATCTTAAAGCAGGAAAACAAAGTAACAATTTATGATCACTGACCTTTCATCACAAACAATGAAGGTCAGAAAACAATAGAAAATAATTAAAATGCTGTAAGAAAAAAACCTGTCAACCTAGAATTCTATTTCCAGTGAAAATATCCTTCAAGAAAAAGTCAAAATAAGGACAGTCTCAGGTAAATGAAACCTAAGACAATTAATTGCTAATAGACCTATACTACCAGAAATGCTAAGGGAACTTCTTCAGGCTGAGGGGAAATGATACCATATGAAACGTGAGCTTCAGGAAGGAATAAATGACATAAAATGGTAGATATATTGATAAATATAAAAGACTGTTTTTTCTCTTCCTTAAAATAAAAATGACTAAAGCAAAAATTATAAAATTTTACAGTGGAGTTTATAACATATTTAGACCTGCACAGTTGTAGGTTTCTATATTTTAAGTAAAGTGGTACAATATTAACTCAAAGTAGACTTCAAAGTTAGGGATATATATTGTAATCCCTATAAAAAACACTAAAAAAAAAAATACAGAGAGATAGAGCTATAAAGCTAATGGAAATTAAACTGGCATTCTAGAAAGTATTCAAATAATAAAAAAAAAATACAAAAAGGTAAGAAAGGAGGACCAGAGGAATAAAAAACAGGGGGACAAAAAGAAAACAAATAGCAAGGCCAGGCGCAGTGGCTCACACCTGTAATCCCAGCACTTTGGGAGGCTGGGATGGGAGGATTGTTTGAGGCCAGGAGTTCGAGACCAGCCTGGGCAACATAGCAAGACCCTGTCTCTACAAAAAAAAAAAACAGAAAATTTAGCTAAGTGTGATGATGTGCACCTGTAGTCCCAGGTACTCAGGAGACTGAGGTGCGAGGATCGTTTGTGCCCAGGAGTTTGAGTTTGCAGTGAGTCATGATGATGCCACTGTACTCCAATCTGGGTGACAGAGCAAGACTTTGTCACAGAAAAAAAAAAGAAAGAAAGAAAGAAAGAAAACAAATACCAAAATTGTAGGCCTAAATCCAACCATAATAAAAATTATATTAAATGTATGTTAATGGTCTCAACCTGCATTATCCACAATAGTAGCTACTAGCCACATGTGGCTATATAAATTTAAATTTAAAGTAACTAAAATTAAACAAGATTAAAACTTCAGTTCCTCAGTCACACTAGCCACATTTTAACTGCTCAATAGTTACATGTGGCTAATGGCTGCCATACTGTACAGCACAAATACAGAACATTTCTATCAGTGCAGAAAGTTCTGTTGGTCAGTACTGGCCTAAACATGCCAATTAAAAGGCAGAGATTGTCAGAATGGATAAAAATGCAATTCTCACCTATATACTATCTACAAGAAAAGCAACTTAAATATAAAGATATAGATAGATAGAAAGTATATGAATAGAAAAAGATATATCATACAACAATAAGTACAAGAAGGCTACAGTAGTTATATCAATACCAGACAAAGTAGACTTTGAGAAAGAGTATTATTAGAGATAAAAAGTAACATTTTGTAATGTTAAAAAGGTTAAATCATCAGAATGACATAATCATAAATGTCTATGTGCCTAATAATACAGCTTCCAAATACATGAAGCCAAAAATGACAAAATTAAAGGGAGAAATATGTAATTCCACAATCATAGTTTAAGAATTTAACAAACCAATCTCAGCAATTTATATAATAACTGGACAAAAATAAATCAGTAAAGACAAAGAAGATCTCACCAACACTCTCTTCCATTTTGACCTAATTGGCATTTAAAAAACACTAAACCCAACAACTATAGAAAAAATATTGTTTATAAGTGCACATGATACCTTCATCAAGATAGAACATATGCAGCAGCATAAAAGAAGTCTCAATAAATTTAAAAGCATTGAAATCATACAGAATTTATTCTCTAATTCCAATGAAATTAAATTCAAAATCAACAATACAAAACCTTTTTAAAATCCAAATATTTAGAAATTAATGGAAAACCAAATACCACATGTTCTCACTTATAAGTAGGAGCTAAGCTATGGTTAGACAGGGGCATACAGAGTGTTCTGTGATCCCCAACCCCCGGGCAGTGGAGTAGTATTGGTCGGTGGCCTGTTAGGAACCAGGCTGGACAGCAGGAGGTGAGTAGTGGGCAAGCGAGCGAAGCTTCATCTGTATTTACAGCTGCTCCCCATCACCCCCATCACTGCCTGAGCTCCGCCTCCCCCCTCCTCCTGTGGAAAAATTGTCTTCCATGAAGCCGGTCCCTGGTGCCAAAAAGGTTGGGGACCACTGGTATAATGGATATTGGAGACTCAAAAGAGGGGAGGGAGGGAGAGAGGGGCATGAGAGATGAAAAATTATCCATTGGGCACAATGTACACAATTTGAGTGGTGGGTCCACTAAAAGCCCAGAGTTCACCACTATACTGTTCATCCATGTAACCAAAAATCACTTGTACCCCTAAATCTACTGAAATTTTAAAAACCTAATATTTAGCAATTAAACAATGTTGGTGAGACATAGTTAAAACTATGCCTAGAGGAAAGTCTAAAGCTTTAAATGCTTATATGAGAAAGGAATAAAGATCCAAACATCAAAGATTCCAACTTAGGAAACTAGGAAAAAAGAGTAAAGTAAATAGAAGCAAGAAAATAATAGAGATAAGAGCAGAAATCATTGAAACAGAAAACAAACAAGAGGGAACGTTAACAAAGGAGAAATCTGGTTCTTTGAAAAGATCAACAAAATGGATAAAACTACAGCCAAACTAATCAAAAGAAAAAGAAAAATGCAAATTACTAATATTAGGAATGGAGGCATTAAAAGGATAATAAAATGTTATGAACAAATTTATGCTAACTAATTTGCCAACTTAAATGAAATAATAAAATTCCTTTAAAAATACAACTTATCAGCCAGGCGGGGTGTGGCTCATGCTTGTAATCCCAGCACTTTGGGAGGCTGAGGCAGGAGGATTGCTTGAGACCAGGAGTTTGAGGCTGTGGTGAGCTATGATTACACCACTGCACTCCAACCTGGGTGACAGAGTGAGACTCTGTCTCTTAAAAAATATATACAACTTATCAAAATGGTCAAAAGATGAAACAGAAAATGTCAACTGTTCTATATCTGTTAAAGAAGTTGAATTTGTTATCAAAAACTTTCTCACGGCCAGGTACAATGACTCATGCCTATAATCCCAGCTCTTTGGGAGGCTGAGGCAGGAGGATCATTTGAGGCCAGGAGTTGGAGACCAGCCTGGGCAACTTAGCGAGACCCCATCACTACAAAAAATTCTAAAATTAACTGGGCATTGTGGTGCACACCTGTAGTCCTAGCTACTCAGGAGGCTGATGTGGGAGGATTGTTAGAGTCCAGGAGTTTGAGGCTGCAGTGAGCTATGATCACACCACTGTACTCCAGCCTGGGCAACAGGGCAAGACCCTGTCCTAAAAAACAAACAAACAAACAAAAAAAAAACTTTCCCAAAAAGAAAATTCCAGTGAAAACCATTTCAGATGGTTTCACTTGTGAATTGTATGAAATATTTGAGTAAGAAATGACATGAATGTTACACAACCTTTTGGAAAACTAGAGGAAGAGGAATAATTTTCCAGCTTGCTTTCTGGGGAACCCTGACTTAATATATACACATTTGCCGCCTTTTACCACATCTATTCACCAGTGTATTGGAGGCCCTAGCCAGTGCAATGAGGCAAGGAAAAATTTTTAAAATGGCATAGACTGAAAGGGAAAAAGCAAAATTGTCTCTATTTACAGATGACATGCTTGTTTACACAGCAATCCTATGGAATCTACAAAATGACTATTAAGACTAAGTAAATTTAACAAAGTAAGAGCACACAAGGCTAATGTACAAAATTAATTGTATTTTTATATATAAGAACAAACAACTGGAAAATAAAATTAAAAACAATTTCATTAGCAATACTAAAAAAAAATATTCTTAGGGATAAATTTAACAAAAGACATGTAAGACACCTATACTGAAAACCATGAAACATTCTGAGAGAATTTAAAGACAATCTAAATAAATGGAGACATATACCATGTTCATGGATTGGGTGACTCAATATTATTGGTATGTAAATTTTCTCCAAATCAATCTACAAGTTCAAAGTAATTTCAATCATAATTTTGCAGGCTTTTTTGGTAGAAATTGATAAGCTGATTCTAAAATATATTTAGAAATGGAAAGGATCTAGATCATCCATAGAAATCTTGGAAAAAAAACAAAGTTACAAGTTTAAAATAAATTTTAAAAATTAAATATTGATGGCTGGGCACAATGGCACATCTCTACAAAAAATTTTAAAAATTAGCCAGGCATGATGGTGCACACCTATAGTTCTAGCCACTCAGGACACTGAGGCAAGAAGATCGCTTGAGCCCAGGAGTTCAAGGTTATAGTGAGCTGTGATTGATTGCATCACTGTACTCCAGACAAGGTAACAGATGAGACATTGTCTCTAAAATTTAAAAAAATTAGATATTGAGGGATGAATATAGACATGTATTGATAGAGAGATAAAGCAAGTATAATGTTAACAGTAGAAACTAGGGGGTGGATATAGGGGTGTTTGCTATAAAATTCTTTCAATGTCTCTGTACATTTGAAAAAATTCATAATAAAACGTTGCACAAACTTATGGGTCTTTATCAAAGATCTTTTGATAGGAACAGTTTATATCACACAACACACAGCAAAACCTCCTAAAAATTCTCTATTCATCTATTTCCTAAAAATCCCACACTTTTCTTATTATTATGAATATCCATTGTTCTTTTGCTCTAGAATGGAAGGAAATGTACCTAATTTTTCTTTAAAAAAGGGAAATCTCAAATGAAAACATCAAAGGCAGAGCCAAGTGCAAATACAAAGGCCTAAGTCAAGTGACAAATCACATCCCTTGCTTGATAATCACAGGTTGTTTTTGACCCCAGATGGTAATTCTATAGATATCTATTTGTCTATATCTATATTTATATTAGTCTTGGTTCCAAGTGACTACAAAGTATTTCCAAAAGTCAAATTTACCCTCAAAAGATGAGATCATTCCTCCACTAAGGAAATCTGAACTAATAACACTAAGTAGGGCATTCCTAAGGAAGAATTTCAAATAAGTTGTATACAGTCATGGCATTGTTAGAATAGTATAAAACCACACAAGACAACTATTTTGAAAAAGAACCATATCCAATTAGAGGTATACATTAAAAGAGCCTTCTAAATTAATTATGTTATTTCACATTCTAGCACAGAACAATAATGGATGTTCATAATGATAAACTTGTGTTAGCAAGACTAAATTACAAGTAGCAGACTGTTTACAACAAGGCATGATACATAATTTTGAAAGATTTTCAGTGGAAAGATCAAATTGAGATAGGGAAACGGCAGGCCCTGCTTGATAAGAAGTCATAAGACCTGAACCAAGATCTCCAATAAAACAGGAAGTGGTGAAGAAACCAACCAAAACCAGTTAGAACCAAGATGGCCATGAAAAATGACCTCAGGTCACCCTCACTGCTCATTATACACTAGTTATAATACATTACCATACTAAAAGAAACTCCTGCGGGTGCCATGACCGTTTGCAAATGCCATGGCAACTCCTGGAAGTTACCCTATATGGTTTAAAAGGGGGAGGGTCCCTTGGTCCCAGGAACTCCCCACCCCTTTCACAGAAATCTTATGAATAATCCTCCCTCCACTTAACATAAAATTAAATAGAAGGTATAAAATAAGACCCCGGAAACTCACAGAGTGCTACTTTATGTTGCTCTGAGAGATAGCTGCTCTTCTGTCTATGGCACAGCAACCTTCCTTTTTTTTTCTTACCTCAATAAATGTGCTTTTGCCTTACTCTGTTGGCTTGCTCTTAAATTCTTTCCTGTGCAAAGCTGAGAACCCACCTTGCCTTCAGGCCAGACCCCAGTTTTGGGGTCCACTTTCCTGTATCCAAATCTTTAAAAGCTCTGATGCTTAAAGGTCAGTTATGTGAAGAATTTACCATGTGTGGGATAGCTCAGTCTATTTTAGTATATCATATATTACTGAATTCGCTTCCAGATATGTCTTGACATTTTGTTTCTTCTAGCCTGGGATATGATCTTCAAGCCAAGATTCTAAAACATTGGCTATCTCTACAGGTATATTGGGAGGTAGCACAACATGACCATCAGAAATTTATTTTCTAGCAGCAACAAGATGAGTAAAAGAGAATAGATCAATTCCGTTTATTTCTGTTTAAACAGTCCATTATTTTGATAATAAATCCAATGAAAAAATAGTATTTCCAAGTGACATTTTGTGAAGTTCAGTATTTACAATGCATTCCTAAGAATGTATTCGATGCAATAGCTATAGATGATACCTATGTGGTTAACGCTAACATTCACCCTTTTATCCTCCTTAGGATTCTGGTGTGGATTTAAGGTGAACACATTGTAGCACACTTACCATGGTCCAATACATTAGATAAAAGCTCTGTAAGTATGGGCTACTGGGTTTTTTTTTTCCCTAGATTATGGGAATAGCATTTTTAAAAGTGCCACGTGAGGGTCAGGAAGAAGAAGCCAAGAAAATTATGTTTTTGTTAGCATTTTGTTAGCACTTATCATTTTCCAAAAAACATCCAAAACACTTGGTATTAATTACCTAAGTAATTTGGGGTTTGTTTTCACTTTAGTTCAAGGTTTACATTTTTATCTTCATTGATTTTAAGTTACATAGTACAAATACTCTTCTTTTCAAAAAATAAATCAAACCAAGTTGAAGCATATAGGATAAAATGTGATGTGAAGGCTCCATCTGCCTCCTAGGCCAACTCCATGTCCTCCTAAGAGATATCAACCTGTATCTGTGTTCCTCCAGCCATTCATTTACATATGAAACAGAAGTCACATTCCTTATCCCTCAGTTGCAGAGAAGCCTCCATCAATATAAGATTTAGTTCCCTTAGTCATTGCATAGAAGCTTCAAGTCTTCCCACAAGGAAAGTTTCCTCTGCAGCTTTGATAATAATCTCAATACATTTGAAAAAATTCGACAAGCCCACCCACCCCCATCCTCACAAATACACAGAATATCTCCAGGTTAATTTAGGAATGCAGAAGACTCAGATATACCAAAAGGTTTCAGAAGTCCAATTCCACCAAAGAACCTGGGAGGAGGAGACTTGAAAGCTCACTGCCACAGCCAACCACATAAGTCTTGCAATCAGTGGGAACTGGCTGATTTCTTCCAGGCCTGCTGTCTGTCTGTCTATTCTGCTCTGGGGAATATAGTAAAAGATGGGCCACAATTTAATAAAAGTATCATAGAGAGATACCACAAGGCTGAGAGGATCCTCCTTCTTTGTTTATGCAAATTATCACACAGGCCATGAAACGTAAAAAGATGCTTGCAAAAGTAAATGATTCCACAGCAAATATGCAAAGTGAATGATTAAAATTCAGCAGGCTACAGGTGCTGCCACTCTACAGGTGGTTTTCTAGGCAGTCATTTTTTGTGAGCTGTCTGTCCTGTAGCTTTTAATATTCTGGAAGGATGATGACATCCATTTCCTTTCAAATAGGGCAGTTTTCAATCTAGCTACATTCAGCAACCTGCAAATCAGTCTGCAAGGCACTATGAGAAAATGACTTTCAGCTTTGGCTATGTTGCAGGTGGTTCTGTGGACAATCATGAAGTACAGATGCCCTGAAACCTTCGATGAGTCCTAAGCAGAATAACATCAAAAGTGAGCTTCCCTTTCAGCAAGATACATGAAAGCGAAAACCTAGCTGAAAACATCACATCACAGGACTCATTTTAAGTAAGGAGAAGACATGAGGCAAGTGCAGTATTTACTTCCTCACTGCATGGAATTAGAACTCCATTAAGAAAAGATGCATGGCACAGACATCATCTGTAAATTCTTGGGAACTTTAAAAATGGCAAAATAAAAATATTCACAAAATATTCACATTTCCATAGCTCTCTATACCTTTGTTAAAGAGTTGGTTAGCCTTTAAAAAATTGTACAAGTAATATATTAGCTTTATAGGGCTGCTATAACAAAGTACCACAAAATGAGTGGCTTAAACAACAGAAATCTATTGTCTCACAGTTCTGGACACTCGAAGTCAAAAGTCAAGGTACTGGCAGCTTTCTGGGGGCTGTGAGGAAAGAATCTGTTACAGGCCTCTCTTCGTTTGGCCTGTAGATGGCTGTCTTCTCCCTATGTCTCTTCATGTCATCTTCCCTTTATGCGGGTCTCTGTCCAAATTTCCCTTTTTCATCAGGACACCAATCATATTGGGTTAGGGCACACCCTAATGACCTCACATTAAATTGATTACCTCTGTAAAGACCCTGTCTCCACATATGGTCACATTCTGAGGTACTGGGGGTTAGGACTTCAACATATGAATGGAGGTGGGGGGAGTGGACACAATTCAACCCATAACAAGCAATTTAAAAACCACTGAAACTTTCTTTAGTGAAATAATACATTTCAAGATAAGACATTCCAAATTTTCCTTTTAGTCTTTTTCCTATGGAGTCTATTTATAAACAAATTAGGTTCAGCAAAATTGGTTTTGAGCTAGCTTATAGTGCCCCACTTACAGTAGATGTATAATAAATGTGCTAATTTGTATTTGATTCCATCAGAACCTTAACAATGATCTGCTAATAGTGATTAAATCCCATGGAATCAATCACGTTCCAAATGACTACAAGACACTTTATGTCTCCAACTGTTTGGACATAACATAAATCATCTGAATGCATTGGCCTGAGAATCTCTATTTTGTAGAGGTTGAGGGTGAAATATGGCCTAAAATTATTCTATAAGGCTAACTAAATGAGACCAGATGACAGATATATTATGTCCTTTTAATCACCATTGAAGATGGATGGTGTCACTTAAACCATGAAACTTAGGCTGGGTCTACCAAAGAAAATAAAAACGTGCAATAAAATTGGTCACAAAGGAGTTTCTGGCCATTGGCCATCAAAAAAGAAAGGGAGGGAAGGAGAGAGGAAGAGGGGACTAACTAATTTAGTCACAAAGATTTATGCAGGGCCAAAGACTCCCCAAATTTGATGCAACACGTGAATGTAAACATCCAAGCTCAATAAACTTCAAATAGGATTAACTCAAAGAGACCTATACCAAGACACATTATAGTCAAACTGTCCAAAGCCAAAACAAAAAGAGAATATTGAAAGCAGAAAGAGAGAAGCAACTTGTCACATTGGAGGGATCTCCAATAAGAAGACTAACAGCAGACTTCTCATCAGAAACTTTGGAAGCCAAAAGGCAGGGCTGATGTATTCAAATGCTAAAAAAACAAAAAAACAAAAAAACCCTGTCAACCAAGAATCATATATCTGGCAAAACTGTCCTTCAAAAGTGAGAGAGAAATCAAGACATTCCCACATAAACAAAAGCTGATGGAGTTTGTTACCACTAGACCTGCCCTGCAAGAAATCCTAAAGGGAGTTCTGCAAGTTGAAATGAAAGGACAGTAACTCAAGGCCATATAAAGAAATAAAGATCTCAGAAAAGGTAAATATTAAAGCAATTATAAAAGCTAATGTTATTGTAAATAACAATGGTGTGTGACATTACTTTTTGTTTTCCACATGATTTAAGAGACCAATGTATTTTTTTTTAGTTATTAGTCTAAAAGCTAGTATGATTATAACTTTGGTTTGTAACTCCACATTTAGTTTTCTACATAACTTAAGAGACTAATGCATTAAAAATTATTAGCTTATGGTTTTGGGGCATACAATATATAAAGACGTAATTTTGTGACATCAACAACTGAAAGGGATGGGGACAGAGCCACTAAAGGAGTAGAGTTTTTATATGTTATTACAGTTAAGCTGATATAAATTTAAATTAGAGTGTTATAACTTTAGGATGTGAAATGTAATCTCCATGATAAACACAAAGAAAATATCTGAAGAATATACACAAAAGGAAATGAGAAAGGAATTTAAACATTTCACTACAAAAAATTAACTAAACACCAAAGAAGACAGTAATGCAATAAATGGGGGACCAAAAAGCTATCAGCCATATAGGAAAAAATAGCAAAATAACAAAATAATTTTTAATAATTATTAATAATTACTTTAAATGTAAATGGATTAAACTCTCCAATCAAAAGACAGAGATTGGCAGAACAGATAAACAAAAATAATGGTCCAACTATATGCTGCCTGCACTTTAGATCCAAAGACACAAATAGGTTGGATGGAAAAAGATATTCCATGTAAATAGTAATCAAAAGAAAGCAGAGGTAGCTATGCTGATATCAGACAAAATAGACTTTAAATTGAAAAAGTTTACAAGAGACAAAGAAGGACATTATATATTAATAAAAGGTTCAATACAGCAAGAAGATATAATAGTTATAAACTTTTGCACACCAAATAACAAACCATCAAAATATATGAAGCAAAAATTGACAGAACTGAAAGGAAAAATAGACAATTCTACAAGAATAGTTGGAGACTTTAATACCCCACTCTCGATAATGGATGGAACAACCAGATAGAAAATAAGTAATGAAATAAAAGACTTGAACAACACAATAAATCAACTAGATCTAACAGACATATAGAGAAAACTTGATCCAACAACAACAGAATACACATTCTTCTTAAGTGCACATAAAACATTTTCCAAATAGACCTTATTTTAGGCCACAAATTAAGTCTTAAGAGATTTTAAAAGATAGGTATCATACAAACTATCTTCTTTGACCACAATGGGATGAAATTAGAAGTCAATAATGGAAGGAAAACTGGAAAATTCACAAATTTGTGGAAATTAAATACTATCATAATGGGAATTAGGATTTCAACATATGAATTTGGGGTGGGAGGGGGAACAACAAACATTCAGTCTACGGCACTACCTCAATATATAAAAGCTATACATGAAAACCCCACAGCAAACATCATACTCAAAGGTGAAAGACTGAAAGCTTTTCCTCTAAGATCAAGAATAAGGCAACAACACTTATGTGCACATATGGAAATAATACTCATCAGAAATCAAGCAGGTGGGAGGAGGAGGGAGGAATGAGTAAATTCACACCTAATGGATACAACGCACACTATCTGGGTAATGGGCACACTTATAACTTTGACTCAAACTGTATAAAAGCAATTTATGTAACCAAAACATTTGTACTACTGTAATACTCTGAAATAAAATAAAATTTAAAATTTAGAAAAAAAAAAGAACAAGGCAAGATGCTCACTTTTGCCACTTCTGTTTAATGTACTATAGTACTGGAAATCCTAGCAAAAGCAATTAGGGGGGAAAAAGGCATCCAATTTGGAAAGGAAGAAGTAAAATTATCTGTTTTCAGATGACATGAACTTACATGTAGAAATTCCTAAAGGTTTCACTAAAAAACCCTGTTAGGATTAATAAATAAATTCAGCAAAGTAGCAAGATACAAAGTCAACACACAAAAACCAGTTATATTTATATATACTAACAATGAACAATCTGAAAAGGAAATTAAGAAAACAACAACTGCATTTATAATGGCATTAAAAAGAATGAAATACTTAGGAATTAACTTAACCAAGGAGGTGAAAGATTTGTATAATAAAAACTATAAAACATTGCTGAAAGAAATTAAAGAAGACATAAAGAAATGGAAAGACATCCCATGCTCATAGATTGGAATATTTCATATTGTTAAGGTGCCATTACTAGCCAAAGCAATCTACAAATTCAATGCAGTCCCTAACAAAATACCATTTTTTTGAAGAAATATAAAAATCCACCCTAAATTCATATGGAATCTAAAGGGATCCCGAGTAACCAAAAACAATCTTGAAAAAAGAAGAAAAAAGTTAGAGGATTCACATTTTCTGATTTCAAAACTTACTTTAAAAATTGTGCACTTAAAAATGGTTAAGATGGTAAATTTTACGTTATGTGTATTTTACCACAATAAAAAGATTGGAGGAAAAAAACTTACTCCAAATCTACAGTAAGCAAAGCAGTGTGGTACAGTCATAAAAACAAACACATAGAAAAATGGAATAGAATAGAAAGCCCAGAAATAAACCCTTACATATATAGTCAAATGATTTTCAACAAGGATGCCAAGATCATTTAATGGGAAAGGACAGTCTTTTCAACAAATGGTGCTGGGAAAACTGGATATCCACATGCAAAAGAATGAAGTTAGACCCTTTACCTAACACCATATACTCAAAATGCATCAAGGACCTAAACATAAGATCTAAAACTATGAAATTCTTAGAAGAAAACATACGGGAAAATCTCCATGGAATTGGAAATGGCAATGATTTCTTGGATATGATACAAAAGCACAGACAACCAAAGAAAAAATAGACAAATTAGACTTCATGAAAATTTAAAATTATTGTGCATTAAGAGACACTAACAACAGAGTGAGAAAACATACTACCAAATGGAAAAAAATTTGCAAATTTTATATTTGATAAGGCATTTATATCCAGAATATATAGAGAATTCCTAGAGCTCAACAAAAACAAAACAATCAGATTCAAAAATGGGCAGGCTGGGCATGATGACTCATGCCTACAATCCTAGCATTTTGGGAAGCCAAGGTGGGAGGATCACTTGAGGCCAGGAATTAGAGACCAGTCTGGACAACATAGTGAGAACCCATCTCTACAAAAACATTTTAAAATTAGCCAGGCATCATGGCGCATGCCTGTGGTCCTAACTACTTGGGAGGCTGAGGCAGGAGGATTGTTTGAGCCCAGGAGTTCAAGGTTACAGTGATCATGCCACTGCACTTCAGCATGGGCAACAGAACAAGACCCCATCTCTAAGAAAACAAACAAAAAAACAAAAAAAAAAAACCCAAAACAATAGACATTTCTCCAAAGAAGATATATGACTGGCCAATAAACACATGAAAAGATGGTCACCATCACTAATCATTAGGGAAATGCAAATCAAAAGCAAAATGAGATACCACCTCATGCCCATTTGGATGGCTACTATCAAAAATTTTAAAAAACAGAAAATAAATTAGTGATGCCAACAATTTGTGGATGCCTAAAACCACACATAGTACTGAACCCTATATGTACTATGTTTTTTCCTATACACACATACCTATGATAAAGTTTAATTTATAAATTAAGCAGAGTAGGAGATTAACAACAATGACAATATAATAGAACAAATATAATATACTGTAATAAAAGTTATGTGAATGTGGTCTCTCATTTTCTCTCAAAATATTTTATTGTGTTGTACCATGGGTAAGTGAAACCATTTAAAGAAAACCACAGATAACGGGGGACTACTGTACCCAAAAGAATTGAAAGCAGGATCTTAAAGAGATATGTATTCCTATGTTCACAGCAGCATTACTCACAGTAACTAAAATTGGAAGCAACCCAAGTGTCCATCAATAGATGAATGGATAAGAAAAATATGGTATATACATGTAACAGAAATATATCTATCCTGAAGAATGTTCCATGTATGCTTGAGAAGATATGTATCCTGCTGTTCTGGGGTGATGTATTCTAGAGATGTTTGTTAGGTCTAGTTGGTTTAGTGTTGTGATACTAGTATAGCTGCTCCAGCTTTCTTTTGGTTACTGTTGCATGGTATATTCTTTTCTATCCTTTTACTTTCAACTTATTTGTATATTTAAATCTAAACATGTCTTTTGTAGGCAGCATATCATTGAATCGTGTTTTTTAATCTTCTGCCAATCTCTGCCTTTTAATTAAAGTGTTTAATCAATTTATATTTATTGTAATTGCTGATAAGGCAGAACTTATTTCTATCATTCTGCTACTTGTTTTCTATGTCTTATGCCTTTTTGTTTTCTATTCCTCCATTACTTACTTCTTTTGTGCTAAATAGATACTTTTTAGTGTATCATTTTAATTCCCTTATTGCTTCTTTTACCATGTTTTTTGAATTATTTTCTTAGTGGTAGCCCTGGGGATTACAATTAAAATTTTAACTTTTAATAGTCTAATGTGAATTAATACCAATTTAATTTCAATAATATAGAAAAACTTTGCTCCTATATGGTTCCATTCCCTCTCCTCCCTTGTGCTGTTATTGTCATATACATCACATCTTTTTATATTGTTTGCCTATCAATGCAGATTTTATAATTATTGCTTAATGCAGTTGTCTTTTAAATAAGATAAGACGGAAAAAAGAGATAAAAACAAAATACACTCACACTGTCTTTTATATTTACCTGTGTAGTTATCTTTACTGATTACAGAGGGGTGAGTGGTGGCCCCCCAATATATATCAATGTCCTAATCCTCAGAACTTGTGAATGTTACCTTATTTGGAAAAAGAAGGTCTTTGAAGATGTAATAAAGTTCAGGATCTTGAGATGAGATCATCCTGGATTATCCAAAGGGGTCCTAAATCCTATACCAATTGTCCATATAACAGACACACAGAAGAGAAGACAGACACAGAGGAAAGAGTGATGTAAAGACAGAGGCAGAGATTGGACTGATGCCACTACAAGCCCAGGAATTCTGGGAAGCCATAAGAAACTGGAAGAGGCAAGGAATGTGTTCTCCCTACAACCCCTAGAGGGAATGTAGCCCTGCCAGATTTGGGATTTCCAGCCTCCGGAACTATGAGAGAATAAATTTCTGTTGTTTTAAGCCACCCAATCTGTGGTAATTTGTTACAAAAGCCCTAGGGACCTAGTATACCTGTGCTCTCTATTTGTCATGTGGATTTGAGTTACTGCCTAGTATCCTCTCATTTCAGTCTAAATGACTCCCTTTAGTATTTCTTATAGGGCAGATTTTCTAGCAATGAATTTTTTCAGTATTCATTTACCTAGGAATGTCTTAATTTCTCCTTTTTCTTGAAGGATAGTTTTTCTAAATATAGAATTCTTGGTTGACAATATTTTTCTTTTAACACTTTGAATATATCATCCCAATGCCTGTGGCCTCCATGATTTCTGGTGAGAAATCAAATGTTAATCTTATTTAGGATTTTTTGTATGTGATGAGTCACTTCTATCTTGCTCCTTTCAAGATTCTCTGTCTTTGTCTTTCAACACAGAGTTTGGTTTTCATGTGTCTATGTGTGGATCTCTTTGTGTTATTTTATGCAGTTATTTTAGTTCTTGGATGCATAGATTAATGTTTTTCAGCAAATTTGGAAAGGTTTTGGCCATTAGTTCTTCAATTATTCCTTTTGGCTCTTTCTCTCCTCTTCTTCTGGGACTCCCCTTATGCATATTTGGTATGCTTGATGGTGGCCCACAGGTCTCAGAAAATTGTTCGCTTTTCTTTCCTCAGATTGGATAACCTCAATTAATCTATCTTCAAGTTCAATGACTCTTTCTTCTGCTTGCTCAAGTCTGCTGTTGAGATACTCTAGTGAATTTTCATTTCAGTTTCTGTACTTTTCAGCTATAGAATTTCTCTTTGGTTCTCTCTCTTTTTAAAAAAAATTCTCTTTATTGATATTTCTATTTGTCAAGACATCATACTCATACTTTCTTTTAGTCCTTTAAACATTGTTTCCTTTAGTTCTTTGAACATATTTAAAATAGCTAATTTAAAATCGTTATCTAGTAAGTCCAATGTCTAGGCTTCCTTGGGGACAGTTTCTACTGTTTTTTTTTTTTCCTTTTCCTGTCTATGGGCCATATATTCTTGTTTCTTTACATATCTCATAACTTTTGTTAAAAATGGACATTTAAAATAATATGATGTGGCAATTCTGGAAATCAGATTCTTCCTCTTCCAATTTCTTGTTGCTGCTATTTGTTTAGTTACTTTTTTGAACTAATTTTGTAAAGGTTTTATTCTTTGTCATATATAGCTACTGAAGTCTCTGCTCAGTTAGCTTAGTGGACAGCTAATCACTGGGCAGAGATTTATTTAGAGGTCTGGAACCAGTAAGTCTCCCACTCTTTGCTAAAGGATTCTGAAAGCATTGGGGCATGCCTTCAACGTTCACTCAGGCAACTGGCAGTTCTGCCTTACCCTTCACTTCCTGCTTGTGCACAGTCTCAAAATCAGCCCAAGGTGAGAGCTCAGGACCTTCCCAGGTTTTTCTTGAGCATGCACACAGCCCTATTCATGTAGGTGGCCTTCTAGATTCCTGAGAATATGTCAGAGCTTTTCAAAGCCCCTGTGGACACCTTATTGCCCAGCAAGATTATTGGTTAGCCTGTTGTTTACCCCAACTGTTATTCACTTCTTCAGGCAATCACAAAGTCAATCAATTGCTTTTAATTGTTTTCATCAAATGCCCTTCTGAAAAGTCTTTTTCTACATTTGCATTTCTGATTCAGGTCAAATAAAGACAGTCTTGCAAATGGGATCTTCCAGGCACTCTTCAGACAGGTCAAATAATGACAATTCTCTGTGAATGAGGCTTTAAAGGTGCTTCAACCACATTCTTGCCCTTCTGTTGACTGCCTGTCTGCTGGTTTTCACAATTGAGAGCTTTTCAAAATTGAGAGGTTTTCAAAATTTCTGCAGAGCTGAGGGTGGGGGTAGGGGGTTGGGGTGTGGAGAATAGGAATAGAGCAAATCAAAACGCCACCAAGATTGCTGTTATTACCGAGATTCAGCCATCTTTCTTAAATAAATGCTCTCCAGATTGCTTACAAACCTTTAGTTAATTTCCACAATTAATTCTGAAAAAGTTGATTCTGACCATTTTTGCCAATTTGTTCATTGCTTTTATAGAGGAGGGAATTTTTGGAGTTCTTTACTCTACCATTTTTGCTGATGTCTTCCTAATGTATTATTTTTATGATTTTTTTTTTTACTCAAGAATCATTACTTCTTAAAGAATATCATGGTAATAGGGTGATTGCGAGAGAGTATCTACATGAGAATTAGTAGTTTCCTAGTTCCTGAAAAACTTATCACATTATTATTCACCAAATCATCAGAACAATGAATTTTCTCCCATAGACAGAAGATTTGTTAGTATTCTCTTCTTTATTAGAAATGTTTATTTCTATTAAAATATTATGTTCTTCTATATATTAAAAGAGATTTATGAAAATATAACAATGATTGCAATGTATTTCAATACTGATTTGAAAAATGAAAACTGTAAAAAATTGTAATATTAGGAGAGGATTTTGAAACATTGAATATTTAATGGTATTAAGGAATTATTGTTAATTTTTGTTGGTGGGAAAGTGGCATTGCAATTATACGTTTTTAAAGAGTCCTTGTCTTTTAGAGATGCATGCTGAAATATTTGTAGATGAAACTATATGTCTAGGATTTGCTTCAAAATAATCCCAGGAAATGGGGGAAAGTAGATGGCATGCAATAAGAGTTGATAATCATCTACACTGGTTGATGTGTACAAAGGGATTCATTATGCTATTCTACTTTTCAGTGTTTGAAATTGTCCATAATAAAAGCTTTGGTAGTTTACCTTTTAATGTTATGTTTCTTCAAGCCTGGGCCTGTGAGGAATTTTAGTAATTTCTACTGGGTTTATCTTAAAGCAAAGGTTACAAACAGGTGGCTCTTGAACTGCATTTAGACCACAGGCATGTTTTGTTTGGCCAGTACCATGTTTTTAAAAATACATAAACTAGTTACCAACATTTAAAAATAGGGAAATTTCAGATGATCACTCAAATTTCATATTTCTCTTAAAACCATTGGAAACTCTGGCTACACTGGATCCCCATCCCACATGGTAACAACCTGCTGGAGCTGAAAAGTTTCTGTCCCTTTCAGAGCATGCAGGCACTCTCTATTTGCCACAGTTCCCATCTGCCTGGCCCTCACAGGCACCCATGTGTGCCACTCCTACTTTATTGTGCTTCAACAGCTTGTTGACAACAGGAGATGACAACGAACAATAACCAATAAGTTTGCTTGAGTTTAACCAATATATATGCAACTTACATTGGAAAAACAAACATGATTTAAGATGGAGTATTTCACCCATCTACAAAGCATTCAGAAGAGACAGGAAACTATCCTGTGCAATACTTAACACCAATTAGAACATTCCTAAGTTAACAGTAAACCAGCTAGGCTTTAACAGGTAGACAACAAATCTAAGTCAATGACAAATAACTGTCTTTCATAAGATAAGCTATGGAAACATAATGCTTTAAAAAATCAGTCAATTCAAATTAATCTTATCATAAATCTTATTATGTTTAAGGTATGTGATCATTTGGAGATTCAAGTGAAAGGATTTCTGAAAGATGGGCACAATCTCACTATAATCCTTCATTTCCTTCCTAGTTTCTTACTCCTCCTGTCAAAAAACTTTATCTTACAAGATCCACATCATCTATCCCATCTGAAAACCAGTTCCTTAACTCTTAAGCCCTTTTCCACACAGGGATACAAAAGGGTTTAAGAGTAGAAACTGGGGAAAATTATTAAAAGAGGATTTTTTTTAAAGACTTCTAAGGAGAATGGGTAGAGACCTGTAGTACTTTCTTTCTTTTTGTGTATGTGTGTTAAGTCTGAATTTAATTTAATTTCTTTTTAATTTTTTTTATTTCAGAATACTATGGGGGTACAAACGTTTAGGTTACATTATATTGCCTTTGCACTGCCTGAGTCAGAGCTACAAGTGTGCCCCTCCCCCAGACAATGCACACTGCACCCATTAGGTGTGACTATACCCATTCCTTCCTCCCCCCCCACCTGCCCAACACCTGATGAATGTTACTTCCATACTCAGCAATAAAAAACAACGGTGAATTAACACATCTGGTATTATCCTGGATGGAGCTAGAGCCCATTCTTAGAAGCAAAGTATCACAAATTGGTACTAACTGATCAATACTTATGTCACACATGGCAATAATATTCATAGGGGGCAGGCAGGCAGGAGGGGGGTGGAGGGGATGGGAAAACTCTCACGGAATGGGTGTGGGGAGCACAGTTTGGGGGATGTTCACAATTGTAGCACTCATATCAGTGCATGAGCAATATATATAACCAAAGTGTTGTACCCCCATAAAATTCTGAAATAAAAGGGGGAAAAAAAGTGTTGATCAATTAGTACTAATTTGATGGTGAGTATATGTGGTGCTTGTTTTTCCATTCTTGTGATACTTCACTTAGGAGAACGGGCTCCAGGTCCATCCAGGATAATACAAGAGGTGTTAGTTCACCATTGTTTTTTGCGACTGAGTAGTACTCCATGGTATACATATACCACATTTTATTAATCCACTCATGGATTGATGGGCACTTGGGTTGTTTCCACACCTTTGCAATTGTGAATTGTGCTGCTATAAACATTCGAGTGCAGATGTCTTTGTTATAGAACGTCTTTTTTTCCTTTGGGTAGACGCCCAGTAGTGGGATTGCTGGATCAAATGGTAGGTCTACTTTTAGTTCTTTGAGGTATCTCCATATTACTTTCCATAGAGGTTGTACTAGTTTGCAGTCCCACTAGCAGTGTATGAATGTTCCTATCTCTCCACATCCACGCCAACATTTGTTGTTTGGGGACTTTTTGATAAAAGCCATTCTCACTGGAGTTAAGTGATATCACACTGTGGTTTTGATTTGAATTTCCCTGATGATTAGAGATGTTGAGCATTTTTTTCATATGTTTCTTGGCCATTAGTCTATCTTCTTTTGAAAAGTTTCTGTTCATGTTCTTTGCCCATTTTTAATGGGGTTGTTTGATTTTTTCTTGCTGATTTTCCTGAGTTCTATATAGATTCTAGTTATCAGCCCTTTATCAGATGTGTAGCATGCAAATATTTTCTCCCATTCTGTAGGTTGTCTATTTGCTCTAGTGATAGTTTCTTTGGCTTGCAGAACTTTTTAATTTGATCAGTCCATTTATTTTTTGTTGTTGTTGATCTGTGATTGCTTTTGGGGTCTTCTTCATAAATTCTTTGCCTAGGCCGATGTCTATAAGAGTTTTTCCAACCTTTTCTTCTAGAATTCTTATGGTTTCATGCCTTAGGTTTCTAAGTCTGTTATCCATCATGAGTTGATGTTTGTGAGAGCTGAGAAGTATGGATCCTGTTTCAGTCTTCTACGTGTGGCTGTCCAATTTTCCTAGTACCAGTTATTGAATAGGGATTCTTTTCCCCAGTGTATGTTTCTGTCTGCTTTGTCAAAGATCAGATGGCTATATGAGGATGGTTTTATATCTGGGTTCTCAGTCCTGTTCCATTGAGACCTGCAGTACTTTCATCTCAAGTCATAGGAGAGAGGCTTTAAAGACTAAAAGTAAAAATAGTAAGCATTCCCCAACAGACTAAACGTACCCCTTCTTGTCAAGGAGACCCCAGAAACACTTTTAAAAAGTAAGTTTCCCAGCCACGATGCGATGGGAGGTTGGTGATGCCTCAGTACATTTCCTTCTTTATTAACTGTCACCAGACCTTTTTTTTTCTAAGAGTTAAACAGAAACCAACCCTGGAAAACCAAGAATGTAAGACTCCTTGGCTGATTTCAACCAACTGCTTGATGCTGTGGCCAGACTCCCCTCTCTTTTAACAATTTCAACATGACAGCTGACTGGTTCACAAAACATTCCTTCCTGATAAATGACCACCAACCTCAGACTGCCTCTGGTCGGTTTATAGAGTCTGTGTACAAAGTCCTTTTGTGTCCTTTGTTTCACCTTTTGACATATTAGAGCCGAATTTTTGCTATATTTTAATGTTAAGTATCCACCCCAAAATGAACATGGGATATATTTAACATATACATTTGCTTACCATGCACACACACACCCCCTCCATGAATTTTCATAGCTCCTCCTATAACCTGTTTAATAGGTATATTTAGCCAACCCATCTATTATAAAACTTCTGTCCCACCCTTCCTCTGGCAAAGTGCCTGCTTTTGGTCTCAGCCAGAGGCTCTGCTTCTCAGCCTGAAGGTTGCAACCTACCATAAGAAATAAAGTTGTCCTTTCCAAATTTACAGATCTAGTGATTTTAAGTCAATACCACCTAGAGAGATGAATATGTACCCCTAAGTTTTAGAAGGAGTGTAACGTATCTTTATTATTAATATTTAAGACTGTTCAATACTGTTAGAGAAGACAAGAAAACAATTAGGATAGACATTAAAAAATAGGTAGTTATTAATAGTAACCTATAAGACATGTTTTTTAAAAAAGATCAATTATATGATTTTTTTTTTAAAGATGGAACAGTGGTATGTCTTATGGCCAGAAAGGATGGAAAGACCAAGTCATAACATAATGGATCATGCCACTTCCAGACTAACCGTTGTTATCCCTGTGTTATATATAACTGTTATCCCTGAACTGGCCATCCACCAGTGATACCCACTATGGTCCCATTATGAATCCAACATGTTCTGCTCAAGAGATGCACATAAAATTCATTGCTGCTCAATAGGCTAGTTGGCAAACTATGGCTATTGGCCAGGCCCCTGTGTCTCTCTGACAGAGTAAGCAGGTTAGCTCTAGGCACCTTCTGTCTGCTGAAAGGAGAGGTGGGAGGTGGGGGGGGATGAGAGAGAGACAAAGAGAGAGACACCTGCCTGGCACTCTCAGAATGTTGGGCAGAGGATGTGGGAGAGAGCTGGCAGGCATTGGGTGGGTCTTGTCAAGACGGCAGCCTGGCAAGGCAAAGGAACATCAGCAGAAAAAGCTAGAGGTAAACTGTAGATTATCAGGAAGGAAGCTGTGAGCAAGCCAAGAATAGGCATAGAGATGCTTTTGACCTTATCAAGAGCACTATGTGTAATAGATCCCCAGCAATTGAGAGAAGTTCCAAAGAATTTACAAAAGCTGGATACAGACAGCACCAACCCAAATTATGAAGGTATCATGAGTAAGAACTTTTCTGGTTCACATTGTTCTCCCTTCCATTTCCAGAGGGGTCAGAAACCACAGAAATCCAGCTCCAAGAGGTAGAGTAAAAACACAGGGGCTGGCGGAAGCACCTAGCCATACCCACTTCCTGCCTACAGCAAGCCTCAGCTGGGAAAGGGGACAGCCTCAATTTAAAAATCAAGATTAGGCTGGGTGCAGTGGCTCATGCCTGTAATCCTAGCACTCTGGGAGGCCAAGGTGGCAGGATTGCTTGAACTCAGGAGTTTGAGACCAGCCTGAGAAAGACCCCACCCATCTCTACTAAAAATAGAAAAATAGCTGGGCGTGGTGGCATGCACCTGTGGTCCCAGCTACTCAGGAAGCTGAGGCAGGAGGGTCGCTTGAGCCCAGGAATTTGAGGTTGCAGTGAGCTACAATGACACCACTGCACTCTACCGAGGGGTGACAAAGGAAACTTTGTCTCCAAAAAAAAAAAAAAAAAAATCAAGATTAGGAGTTTTCACTTTTTCTTGGGACTGGACATTCTAATTATTAAATTGAGACAGTGTGTGACCTAACAGAAGCCAGAGAAGTTGTGGGACTTGCCCAAGTTTTCATTTAGGAACATGGAAGAACCAGCCCTACCAAATAAAATGTAAAGGAGGGGTGGAAGACAAAAATGAAATTATTCCTCACAACCCATAAGTCTTGCTTGCTGAACACGATGGATCCATGTGGGAAGTGCTTAGCACAATACCTGGCATGGAGTAAGTGCTAAGTAATTATAACCTATTATTATTATGTGTCCCATTGCCCAGCATGATGACTTCTACACAGTAAGAGCCTATAAAGGCTTGTCAAATTAGACTGAATTCATAGTAGATGTGATTGAATATTTGAATGCATCTTTAAGAGTTAGAGCAAAAAGTAAAGAACTTTTCTGAAGCTCTCTCCTGAAATCTACAGCTTATTAAAAAGGATACAAAAGAGAATACCCTGAAGCATCAAAAGTATATTTTTCCTGGCTGCTATGGTTTGAATATGTCCCGCAAATTTCATGTGTTGGAAAACTAATCTCCAAATTCATATGTTGACTGGAGGTGGGGCTCCTGGAGGTAATTAAGATTAAAGTCAGAGCCCCCATGATGAGGCTGGTGGTTTTATAAGAAGAGGAAGATAGGCCTGAGCTGACACACTCTTGACCTCTCGCCGTGTAAGGCCTTCTGCAATGTTATGATGGAGCAAGAAGGCCCTCACCAGATGCTAGCACCTTGATATTGGATTTCCCAGCCTCCGGAACTGTAAGAAATAAATTTCTTTTCTTTATAAATTACCCAGTCTGTGGTATTCTGTTATAGCAACAGAAAATGGACTAACATTGGCCCATATTGTAACAACCAGGCAAGCTCTTAAATAGGCCTCTCACATCACCCATAAAAAGGAAGCCATTTCATTCTCTGGTCTTAGATTTTAAAAAATAGTTTCTTGGCCAGTCATGGTGTCTCGTGCCTGTAATCCCAGCACTTTGGGAGGCCAAGGTGGGAGGATCACTTGAGGCCAGGAGATTGAGACCAGCCTGGGCAGCCATAGTAAGACCCCATCTCTACAAAAACTTTAAAAATTAGGCTGGTGCAGTGGTGCGTGCCTGCAGTCCCAGCTACTCAGGAGGCTGAGGCAGGAGGATCACTTGAGCCCAGGAATTTGAGGTTACATTGAGCTATGACAATGCCACTGCACTCTAGCCTGGGCAACAGAGTGAGACCCTGTCTCTTAAAAAAAGAAAAAAAAGTTTCTTTATCCCTAAAACTGAAATACTGCTTATTTGGGAGTGAGAGTTAAAGGAAACAAATTGCTCATAGAGGGTATTACAAAGCATACTTGGTAGGCACTATATGGGCAGCCTCCCCAAATTCTGTTGGCCCTGTAGAGCCTTAGGCATACACCAGGGTCTCTGCAGCCCTTGTCCACTCTCTTTTAGATGGCAACCCAAGTTGTGTATTTACCATATGAGTACTTGAAAGAAATTACTTATTTTCAGCATTGATTCCCTATTTCCAGAAAGTGCCTTCCTGTTGGAGGGCAAAAATCATTGATTTGGACTCTAATTTCTTTTTCTAAAAATAAGACTCAGTTGCCACAATGTACTTTTTTATATCCTCTAAATTCTTTTAAAGGAGGGCAGTTAGATCAAACATCCACAAAGCAACATTTGGGTTTGTTTCATTTGTTTGTTTCGAGGATTTGTTTGTTTCAGGGTTTTTTGCCATCATATCAAATTCCATAAATTTTCTTGATTCACAGGTCATTTTATCAGTACAGTCAAAATACTGGTAAAATGATTCTAGTGTCTATCAATAATCAGTCTGCTACCCAAAGGAAGGGCTAAAGATCTATGTCCATAGCTCTATTTAAACTCTTTTAAAAAAAAAAAATTTAGTAGTATGAGAGAACTCTGAAAAAGCACATATTTAAAATGAATGTTTTTATTTAGTAGCCTTGCCAATACAGCATTCGCAAAATTTGAATGCATAAGGCTTCACTCTAATCAGCAGTGAGAACTTTTTTGAGCTAACCAGCAAGGAATTTGAAACTATGTTTCCTTGCTTTTACAAGACTCTATCATAGTTAGAGAAAACCAAAAAACATTGACTTGATTAATTCACTTGAGTGGGGTGCCCATGCATATACTTATGTGTACAAATGTAATCAGGCAGAGCCAAAGATAACCTTATGAAATAAAATTGCCTTTAAAATGTACTCCAAAAGTTAACAACTACCTCAGTAGTTAATTTTCTATCACTTCTGCAAGAAAAAAATATTTTAAGAATTATCCAGGCCAAGCCAGGCAAGGTGGCTCACACTTGCAATCCTAGCGTTTTGGGAGGCTGAAGTGGGAGGACTGCTTTAGGCCAGGAGTTTGAGACCAGCCTGGGCAACATAGGGAGACCCTGTCTCTACAAAAAAAATAAGAAAAATTAGCCAAGCATGGTGGCTTGCGCCTGTAGTCCCAGCTACTCAGGGGGCTGAGGCAGGAGGATCACTTGAGTCCAGGAGTTTGAGGCTACAGTGAACTATAATGATGCCCCTGCACTCCAGCCTGGACAACATAGTGAGATCCTGTCTCTTAAAAAAAAAAAGAATTATCCAATTCATTAAAAGAAACTATAAATGAACCTTCAATTTCTAATAAATGTAACTTTTAAAAAAATATTGATATTTACTTCTAATTATAAAAGAAATACATGTTTACTGTAGAAAATTTGGAAACTATAAAAAAGCACAAAGAAAAAAGTTACAGCTCCCATAGTGCCATATTAATATATTTCCATATAAGTATCTTCCCTTTGTTTTCATTGGTATCATATTATACAATATCATTTTGTAATCTGTTTCTTTCACTTAATATATCATGAATGGCTTCCCATTATTTTAATGTTCAATATATTATATTACAAAATTTAGCCAATCCCCATTGTTGCACAGTTACATGGCTTCAATTTTTTTTTCATTCCAAATAACACTGGGATAAATACCTTTGCACATAAATCTGTTTGAACATCTCTCATTGTTTCTTCAGAATAACTTCTAGAAATGGAAATGTTGGGTGAAAGATATGAACATTTTCAAGGATTATGATGGAAAATGTAATTTTGCAGGGTTTCTTTAGAATTTGCCATTTCTAAAAACAGTGACTAAATTGAAATGACAAGAGTCATATTCTGTGTGGCTTCCCTATGTGGAAACGGTCCCAAAGCTGAGCTCCTAGGTACCCGGTTAGCCTACTAAATCCAAGTGCGAACTGTTCATGTTGCCATCACTGCTGCGGCAGTAAGCCTGAGCTTATTCTGTCTCTGCTCGTGTGCCAACCCCATTGGCATCCTCTACATGTGTTCCTCTACCTTGCCAGCCAGCTGAGTATAGCACAGGAACTGGAAACCAAACAGGTCAGTACCCAAAGTAGCTGTATCCATTCCTACTTGCCTCTCCACTTTTCTGCACATATGGTCCTCAACATACTCGTGAAACATCTCAATCTGAACATGAAAGACTGAGTACCACAAAGGAGTAGCTAAATACATTCAAAAAGAATAAAAAATAATATCAAGCAACACGTCTTCAGTTGCCAGATTCCATTTTCAGAGTCTCTGTTTCATACTTCCCATCAAAAACAAGTTAGAGTTTCATAGCAAAGAGATGAATTACTGATAATTGCAAAAGATGATTTTTTTTAAGTTGAGGCCTATATTTGACCTTGGGTAGTATTAACTAAGCTGCTTGTGTTATATAATTAGTAAGAAAAAACAAAGTGATGTTGAGGCATTAGCAATAGCCTCTCTAGCCACCTAGTCGAGGTCACAGCAATCTCCCTAATAGCATCCTTACAAGCCTAGTTGACAATCCCTCCCATGAATAGTCATCACTGGGCCATAAAGAAAGAACTTTTCCCTAAGAGACTATAAAATAAACCTATTTTCATTGAACCTTCCATTGAAAGATCAGAGAGTATCCAACTAAAGTAAGGTTTTATTAATCAGTTTGGTTGTGGAAAGATTAAAAGTGTGATGTTTATTGGCAAAATAAATGTTTTTTCAAATCACCCACATATTTTGGTTTACTACTTATAACCATCCTTTCTGTTTATAAGTAATAATGTGTTTTGACTATACTAGGAAACAGCAGTTGTTCTGGAGAATTTATACATAAATAACAGAATTTTTAAAGTCAAAGCAAAACAGTGTTAAATCTGAGACCTGATCTAAATTGTCGTATCGATTTAGTTAAATAAATGTATGAACTTCTATTTCTGTCATGGAGGAGACAGAAGTAATATGTACTAACTTTCCTTCTTAGGACAACTAAAAAACCTGGACAAAATAATGGGAAAAAACATTTTAAAAACACTAAAGAGCTAATAAATGAGTGAGGAGTTGCTTGGCCAAGATCCAAGAGAAGATGGAAATTCCTTATCGAATGCTATTCTTTTTCTCGTCTCTCATCTTAGAGAGATGAGTCTGTCCTTGAGGCTTCTATTGCCTGGGAGGTATTTGCCAACCAGTGCTTATGACAGCCTCACTAGCCTAGGGCATCAAAATTTAGAATCCTGGGTTATAGGAGAAGAAAGGAGACTTGCCCTTCATGGGATATCCATTTGTATCTTTTGATTTTAATATTATGTACAGGTATCACATTAAAACAAAAAAAGATCCAAGAACCATCAAATGCTCTGCACCAAACCAATTAGTGAATAAGAATAATAAATTATAATAATAAATAATAATAAATAAATAAATTATAAATTATACATTCCTCACATGGCATACTCTACTTTTTCAAAATATAAAGATCAATGTTATCTTGAGATCTATAAATATAGTAATAAAATGTACATACTGTTATACTCCACATTTAGGGATCTAAAGACAGGGTTTAGAAAGTAACACATATTTTGGTACTCTAGAATACAATTCTAAAAATATTAAAAATTTGCTTTTAGTGATCAATGCCCCAAAAGGCAACCAACACCTAAATCTCTGATGGTTTAACTTTAAAAATCCGGACCAGTATTGCATTCCAACTACTACTATAACAGTTTACATTACAGTTACCAGAATTGCTAAAAATTGATCATGAGTTTAAAAGGTTAGAAATTATAATTGGAATAGTACTTATCTTCCTGCAATGGAACCACAAGGTTGAGTGTAGATATTCCTTATTCATTTAAAGATAGATTTTAAATCTAACCACACAGGTTCACTAATGAAACTGATAATGTAATTAAATTTGTGACATACTTTAGAGACTACAGATGAAATCCCAAACTTTTTATCCAACCAAAGTCTCCAAGGAAGATCTCACTGCAAATGTTTATGAACATTTTTCCATTTTGATACAGAAAATGAGTTTAGGTACTTTAAGAAAGTGCCTTGTATAGTAATACAACCATCACTTCAGCTGAAGGGATGAGGTGGCTACTGGCTCAAAAAATGCTGATTTCTGCAGCATGTCCAGTCTGAGGCTACGTAACTTAAAAGAAATAGAATAAAAATTTGATGTGAAAAGCAACAATAAGAGTATATGGTAGAAAAATGAAACAAAAAGTTAAGATTTCTAAGCCCAGATGAAATAAATACAAAGGCAATAACTGTAACAACAAAGAAGTAAAAGGTTAATCAAGAATATAAATGCCTTCTGTTTTCCATGTTTCCTAAAGGCAATACGGAGGACACCTTACTGTTTAGATGTAACCCAGCATTCCTTCACTAATTTGTGGCAAACACCACCCCTCTCCAACTCCCAAGCCATCTAGTTTAAGTGGGATTAACTCTAGCTACAGTTGCAGAGGTAGTTGTCATACAGAATGGCCCATCCCTCTGGCGAAAGGATTGGTGCAGAGATGAGAAGATAATCCACTTAGAGATGATCAGGGGAATTTTGCTGAAATGTCTAGAAAAGAAAAACTGGGCAGCTATTTTGCAACTTTGAGAAAGCTGAGATATAGCCTTCAGAAACCACGATGAGTACCATGTTGGATCATATCCTATTTTAATACCTCTGCTTATGTGTGGTGAGGCAGCATAGCACAGGAGTTAAGAGAAAAAGCAATAGAGCCATGCTTCTGATCCTAATCTCAGCTCTGCTTCTTACTAGCTGTATGAACTTGGGCAAGTCACTTTAGCTGTCTCTGACTCAGTTTCCTTACCTGTAAAATGGGAGTAATAGAACTCACTTAATAGGGTTGAGATTTAACTGAATTAATACATGAAAAGCAATCAGAACATTGGCTGGCATAGGGTAAGTACTACAATGCTAGCTATTATTATTGGTGTTGTCATGAGGATTACATGAATAAATGGAAAGTGCTTAGAATAGTGCCTGACACATAGTAAACCCTATATACATATTATCCATTATTAAAATTATCCATTCATTCACCCATTCAACAAATATTTATTGAATGCCTTTTCTGTGCCAGGCCAATGTCTTCATTCTAGACAAGCACTGTCCAACAGAAATGTAAAGTGAACCATAAATGTAGGCCAGGTATGTAATTTAAGATTTTCTGGTAGTCACATTAAAAAAGTAAAAAGAGAAAGGTAAAATTGCTTTTAGTAAAATATTTTATTTAATCTAATATCCAAAATATTATCATTTCAACATGTCATCAGTACAAAAAACTTGAGATATTTTACCTTCTTTTTTTCATTCTAAATCTTTGTGATCTGGTATGTATTTTGTACAGTGTATCTCAGTTCAGATTAGTCATATTTGGTCAGGTGCGATGGCCTATGATCACTTTGGAAGGCCACGGTGGGAGGAACGCTCGAGGTCAAGAGTTTGAGACCAGTTTGGGCAACAGCAAGACCCCCATCTCTGCAAAAAAACAAAAAAAAAATTAGCTGGGCATGGTAGCAAGCACCTGTAGTCCCAGCTACTTGAAAGGCTAAGGCAGGAGGATCCCCTGAGCCCAGGAGTTGGAGGTTGCAGTGAGCTATGATGATGCACTCTAGCCCTGGCAATAGAGCCAGACCCTGTCTCAAAAAAAAAAAAAGACTAGCCATATTGCCATATTTCAAGTGCTCAACAGCCACATGTGGCTAATGGCTAACTCCAGACGTTAAAGAAAGTTAATGAAAGAGGGGAAATGTTATCTTTTTCCTCTACCCCATCTTGTTACTAATTATATAATTTTTTTTCGATTTACAAAGTCCTTTCACATTTGTTATTTCATTTCACATTTGTTATTTGTCCTTTGTTATTTCATTTGATAGAAACATGCCTTGCCTTGAAGGATAGATGAGTTTTAACAGGTGGAGAAAGTTCCAGTTAAGAGGAAACACATGAGCAGAGGAAACAAGGCAAGAAAACAAGGGATATATTAGGGAATTGGAAGTCAGAAAGCAAAATCTAAGATCAATCAGGGAAGCTCTCAGTGCCAGACCAGAGACGCTGGATGTTTTTTGGCAGGTGTGGGGTGAAACTGAAGGTTTTTCCTCTTGCAGGAAAGAGGCAAGATTGGATTAAACTACTAGCAGCTGAATACAGCATGAAATAGAATGTAGAGAAGTTAGAGGTAGCTCATTAGGAAATGACTGCATTAAGTCTCAGGAGGAAATGATCTAAATAGAGCAATGAAGAGGAAGAGATAGCCCAGTATGTCTGGTACTCATGAGATCCCAATGTTAGTTCTTTTTCTCCTTTGGCAATCAGGAAGTAAATTTTTAGGGATCATTTAGAGATCTCTTTCTCTCTCTTTCTCTGTCCCTCTCTCATTCAATCAACAAATATCTGAGTACTCAATACCTGCCAAGGACTATGACAGATCTTGAGGGTATAAAAGGGAACAAGGCAGACAGGATTCTCGATCTCTTAGGTTTTATATTTTCTGGAGGCAGAGAGACAAAAATCAATTATCAGACACATAATTTCACATTGTGATAAGTACTATGAAGAAAATAATCATGGGGATGAGTGGCCAGGGTAGGGGACTCTGAGATGATGCCACTTAAGCAGGGAAGTAAAGGACAAAAGGAGCTGGACAATGTTACTAGAGCATAACTTGGGTGGGGATGTGTGGTAAGAGATACAGTGAAAGGGGTAATCAAGAAGACAACTCACACTGGGCCTGTAGGCCATGGCAAGGAATCGCACTTTGAGAGCAATAGGAAATCACTTAATTTTAGTGCCTAAAAGTTTTTAGGCAAAGGAATGAAAAACTGCATAAGGATGGTAAAGGTGGAACCTGGGATTTCAGTTAGAATGCAACTACAGTGGAGCAGGTGAGAGACGATGGTGGCATGATCTAGGAAAAATTAATGACTCCCCCAATATTTTTGCAGAAATGATCCCCTATGATTGTGCTGCAAAAATCTCAAATGAGGTGAAGGATGTTGTCTTGTCCTATTAGGCACTTCTCTCGGAAAAAATGCTCCCCTCCAAATCAACATGAAATTAAATCTTTGTCGATTCTAGATATTAGAACATAAAATCTTGACCAACATTGTTAAATACAAAATATAATTTTTTCCAAAATGTAATTTTCATTTTCGGAAAGGTAATTAGGAATCTTTCAAAGAAGATGACACATGGCTTGAGAACTGGGGGGGAAAAAAAAAGGAAACAGCCATTAGGACTCCATGTAGAAAGAACAGCCAAGTAGAAAGTCCTTGAGACAGGAATGAAATAGCCATGTTCAAGGAACAGAAGGAGCCCAGTGGGCTGGAGCAGAGTAAATACCCATGGTATGTGGTCCATATTTGGTGAATGCCCTAGACATACATGTCTTCTAATTCATCTGTTACCCCCACAATGTTGACAAGCAGTAGCCATCAATAAGAAACAAGCAGAGAAAGGTCTTGCCCTACAAACTTATTTGTCACAGTTGCTTCACAAAAGCTAAGAAAACCCCACTTCTGGTGAACTGAGCAGATACAACGTTTTAAAAGAGAATGAGTACCTCTTAGAGGAGGATGGCAGTATACTCCCTAAGGCGTGACAATGAAATTCCTTATGTATAGTCACCACTCAGGGCACTTCCCTCCTACCAAATCTCACAATCTCCACAACCTCAAATATCAACACGTCTGGAAAATCCTGAGGAATTTCCTCCAGTCAGCAGTTCTTCAAGCCACTTCACGCGCGGCAGCCTCGCCTACCCCGACTCCGAGTCAACCAATCAACTAGCGAGCAGCTCCACTTTACCAGGCAGCGCAAACACACACCCCACGATCAAATCCGATAGCAGACAAGAAACGGCGGACTTACAGGACAACCCCTAAACGTCATATCCGGTAGCCTCCTCCGCAGCCTCCACCTTACCGGAAGTCGCCGGCGTGACGAAACAAAAATGCCCCTCGGGGGCGTGTCTCTTCCAGCAGCCAATGGACGCTGCCCACCTCCCTCCTCCGTCATCGTTTTGTCTCGCCTTGGCCTGTGTTGTTTGAAGGGCGGGGCGCGGAGGCAGGTACGGAATCCCAGCGGGGCCAGGCTCCCTAGTCGCTCGGAAGCGGGGAAAGGGGGCAAGATGGTTTACATCTCGAATGGTGAGTTGGAGGGGCTGCGGCGGCGGCTGCTGACCTGGAAGCCCAACCCCTGGTTTCTTCCATTCTCGCTCGCTGGGCCCGGCACAGCTTCCCCGGGCTTAACGCCCCGCTGTCGGGCGGAGCTGGATGCTACGTCGCCTCGGCTTGCGGCGCATCAGCGGGTGGTCGCTGAGCCGGCAGTCGGGCGCCGGGGCCCCTTGGCGAGGACCGCGCCGGGTTCCCGCCGGCCTCGAGCTGAGCTGGGAGCCCGGTGACCTCGCCCCCGTACAGCAAGCTTCTGACCGTGGATTTGTGAAAGTGGTCTTTCCTCTCGGGCGTCGGCATCCTTAACTAGTAAAGACGACGTTGGCACCATATGGGTAGCGCTTGTGCCTTGAGCACTGTTACGGCGTTGTTTGCTTATCATCTCATTCAATCTTTATAGCAGTCCTATTCAGGTAATGTTTTATTATCCCTGTTTTACGGATGGAGACTCTAAGGCGCACATAGAAGAAATAGCTTGCCCAGGATCACAAAGGTGGTAGATAGGTGAAAGATAATGGCTGAGTCGGGATTCGAACCCTGGGAAGGCTTGCGTCAGCGTCCTTGTTGTCAACTATACTGCCTCTTTTTATGACGTTTAAAAAGACTGAGCCTACCTAGCGTGATAGAGGAAAGCTTTGGATAGGCTTTTTCCTCGGGAGAGGGTAACTAGTCATGCATGCAACTTTTTGCCCAAATCTCAGGGGGCGCAGGAAGAAATACCATTCCTTCTAGGAGCAAGTTAATTATAGAGAATCTGAGAGCGACTTAATTCTGTGACTCCACAAAGAAAATGACGGGAAAGGAAAAACACAATATGACTGTCAGATCAATGCCAGAACTGCCTGCCCACCTGTTTGACTCAGGTGAAATCCGTTGGTGCAATCTTAGCAAGTAGTTCTTGGATCAGTGGAACTAGGTCTTGGTTCTATTTGAATCATCTGTTTATCTCCAGAGATGAGTAAGTCAGGGAGAAGTCTTATGGCTGAGTGCACTCTGCATGTCTTTGCTGGTTTCAAAATCTTCCCTCCCCATCTCTCACTTAAAAATCTTTGAAACAAGTAGGTTGATGGACACTAAAGAAAAGCATCAGTTTCATCTTGGTTCTGGGCACTTGCAGACTTTGGTTTGTTTTATATCCTTTGTGATTAAGGCTAGAAGCTTCTATTTATGCATTGTTGAATAATTCCTTATATTTGTGGTATATCATATTGTGTATGCATTATCTTATTTGATTCACATAAATAGCCAGTTAGGACCTTTTCTGTCACTTTTATAGTTGAGAAATGCAGCTGTATTCAAGCACCTTATTTCCCTCTGGTGATATTGGGGGGGGAGGGGAGTCCTGCCTTTAGAAACTAGGAGGGAAAGTGCAAAAAGCAAGATAGAAATGATAGAATCACAAAGGAAGAACTGATGGGTTCCAATTAGATCCATCTTCTTGGAAGGACTGTATTTATCAGCATTTCATAATTAACAAAATATTTCTCTGTCAGATGACTTTTTTCCCCCCAACAATCCTATATGATGGATAGTCCTGAAATACTTTTTCTCAGAGAAGGAACATATCACATCAGCCAATGAAGCAGAGCTAGTGAGAGGCAGAACCAAGCCTATCACACACCCTTTGACTTTGTGTAGCCATTTTTTCTCAGTAGCTCAGTGAAAGCATAGGTCAAGTGGATACCCGACAGTAAGGTAGTCAGGGAAAGAGGAAAAGTAAACCCTAGTGGAGGGGATGGAGGTGAGTGGCGTGAAGCCCGTGGGATAATGGAGAAGGAGAGGTGGCTGACGGACACCCAAAATATTCTGACCTCTTGATTTGCAAGGGTGAAACTCTAGTGTACTAATTTCTCATTTTGTAGCTTCTATTAAAGTGTTTTGAAAAATAGATACAGTTTTGCTTAAGATAAAGCTAGAATCAGTTATTAAAATCAAGACATCCTGTCGTAGAAAATAGTGGTCATTTTCATGAAGAACAAGCCAAATTCTCTTCAGTACTTAGAGCATACAGACTCTTCGGTTTGTAAGAATTTTATGAAAATAACTGATTCTAAAGGCTTGTAAGAGTATAAACAAGGTTTTTATACAGACTTTGCAAGTGAAAAGAAACGCTCTGAACACTTTTAGGAAAATGAAGTGGTATGAGCATTCCTTTATATTCACTCATCTCATATGATTCTTTAAAATATTTGAGTAAAGAGGTATTTGTACACCTATGTTCATAGCAGCATTAGTCACAATAGCCAGAAAGTATAAGCAACCCAGATGTCCACTGATAGATACAAGTGGTTAAACAAAATATATTACAAAGGAATATTATTCAGCCTTAAAAAGAGAAAGGAAATTTTGACACACATTATAACATGGAAGAACTTTGAACACATGCTAAATGAAATAGGCTGGTCACAAAAGGACAAAAATTGCATGATTCCTCTCTTATGAGGTTCCTAGAGTAGTCAAATTCATTGAGACAGAAAGAAGAATCATGGTTGCCAGGGGCTGGGCAGAGGAAATAATGAGGAGTCAGAGTTTAATGAAGACAGAGTTTCAGCTGGGGAAGATGAACAAGTTTAGAGGTGGATGGTGGTGATGGTTGCACAGTGTGAATATACTTAATGCTACAGAACTGTACACTTAATGGTTAAAATGGTGAACTTTTATGTATATATTACCAATAAAAAAGAGAAAATACTTGAATAGAATGAAGTTACCCACTAAAATTACAAACTGTAGGTAGGCATTTGACATATTAAAGAAATGCCCCTAGATCGTGGAGCTTTATTTCTCTGAACCTTCCTTAGAATGATGATCACATAGTAGATTTCTCCTGGTGTTGACCATTTGGAACAATGGACAAGTTGAAACCTGAGAATCATTGTTACCTAACTAATTAAATGTAATGCCTCTTGGGTCACGGATTTGTAGCACTCGCTGAAGTTTCTTTATTCTTGTCTGTAGGACAAGTGTTGGACAGCCGGAGTCAGTCTCCATGGAGATTATCTTTGATAACAGATTTCTTCTGGGGAATAGCTGAGTTTGTGGTTTTGTTGTAAGTATGGCAGTGCTCTTAATTGCCTTGATATTTAAGTTGACTGAAGTGCATTGCGTACATTATGTTGGGTATCTTAAATAAGGTCAACTTTTCCTGAAGCAGTTTTTAGTTGTAATTTTTAAAATAGCTTTACAAGGGGAAATTAAGATTTATTTAGTGGTAAAGCTGCTGCTACCAAACATCTTATGATTATGAATATGTCTGTTGGGTTGGTAAGTTTTACATGTCTTAACTTTAGTGGTAACCATTTCAACCTATGGCCAGGCCTGTCTATGCTAATGCCAAATGACTGCACATCACTTTCTATTCCTGGTTTATGTGTGTGTGTGCAACTTTTATTCCATATTATACAACAGCAAAATAAGGGGAATTATATCTTGATTTTAAAAAACTCCCAAGTAGTGAACTTTTTTAAATGAAGGGTTAGAGTCAATACAGAGGAGACCAAAATGTAAATGTCCCCATAATTTTGAGCAGTTCTTAATTAAGTGCATTTTTTGGTCTTTCACATTTGTTTGTTTTAGGAAAATTGTTCATCAACTACTAACAAGTCTTTCTCATGCCTAAGTTTGAGTATATATTTGAGTGTCTTATGGTTGGAGAACTTCAGGGATGTAAAGATGTGGGAGACAGTGCATTTCTTCAATGACTTTACTCTCCATAGATATCTTCATATTGCAAGGAATATGGAGTGGGCATGACTGTGGAAGGTGGACATCAGGGAAGGTTATTCCAGGTGGAAGAAACCATAGGAATGGTGGCATAGAAGATTGAATTATCAGGATGTGGTCTTTATGCTTAATTTGGTTGTAGCCATGGTTTAGAAAGTTTAATTTTATGGCTGCGTGTAGCATAAATTACATGGGTAAAATGCAAGAGATGCTTCCATAGAAAAATGCAACAGGGGACAAGAGAGGTCCTAAGTTAACTTACCCAGTATAAAACTTATTTAAAGTCTTACGAATTTCACTACTCCGTATTTATAGAAGTACTGTTTAAACTTGGTTAAATCCTTCCCCCTCCACAAATAAATTCCATTTAAATGGATTCCCAGAAGCCCTGTGCCTCTGCCACATCACCCTCGGCCCCTTCTTCCCCAAGGTAATGTCAGATAGGCTGTTGGCAGGGGAAATGCAGGGGCAATGAATGTGAGATACTGTAAAAGCAGACTGTGGAACCTGACAACTGATTTAGAATGGAGGAAGGTCAAGAATGACTCAGGCTTCATGCTGTGTCTAGAGGAGTTGTTAGCAAATAAGAAATACAAGGAAGGGTGGATTTGACACACAGCATAGCACACTGATTAGGCACATGCTTAAGCTATATCCTATTGTCCAGTTGGCTGCAAGAAATTTGGGTTTGAAGCTAAGTAGGTTTAGTCATCCTCCCACAGAGATGATAGTTAAAACCATGGAAATGTATTTTATGTTGTTGAAAGTGGTACCTCTGTTTTCTGCCCCTTGTTTCAGTTTCAAAACTCTGCTTCAGCAAGATGTGAAAAAAAGAAGAGGCTACAGAAACTCATCTGATTCCAGATATGATGATGGAAGAGGGTATAGCTTTTTTATTGATAAGTTATTTTAATTCCTTTGTATATTTTAATTAAATTAGGTATTTTAGATAGATCAATAGAATTGATGGAAATTAAAAGTTTAAATCCCATTTCACAAAATTAATGCATTACTGTAAATTAAAAGTCAAGTTGCCTCTGATTTGATAATCAGAGTTAATCTGGCAAAGCTAAAGTATACATTAACTATTAAATAGAACAAGTCTAAATTAAAGGATGAAAATTGATAGCCAACATTAAAATCTAGAGATTTCACTTTACAATCTGGATTTCCAGCTGCTAATGAAAATCCTCAGAAGGTAAAGCGGCACTAGGCTGGGCTGTCCACATGGCAAAAATCAGCTAGAGTTGGGTTTCAGCTGGCCGTTTACAGGAGGTACTATTCAGTTCATCACAATCCTTTCTTGACTCAGTTTCCTCATGTGCGTTAGGTTCTTATAAATGTTTGAATTTTTCGACTCCTGACCTAAATGGTAGTTCCTATTTTGAGTAATGTCTTAGGTTCGTGTGCATGTTGAAAAAGAAAAGGGTCCACTTGAGTGTTTAAAAGGAAGCAATTGAAGTTGTGTTTACTAGACGGGAGATATTAACTTTTTCTTTTATTAGGCCGCCAGGAAACCCTCCCCGAAGAATGGGTCGAATCAATCATCTGCATGGCCCCAGTCCTCCTCCAATGGCTGGTGGATGAGGAAGGTAACTTAAAATCTGAAATTATTCTGTAGGATTTTTTTTATTTTTTATTTTTTGATTTAAAAAAATTTTTTTTGCCCACACAGAACTGGGAAAATTTTATTTTGAAAATACTTCTTTAGGAAAACAGAAGTTGCCAACATTTATAATTGTTCAGTTATTATTATTTGGAGAAATATTTACATCTTAACCCTTGAAAAATTCATTGGCTTTATTATCAAAATGTCTTTTGAAAGAGGTTTTATAACATGTAATGTGTTGGGCTTTTCACAGAGATGCAAATTAATAACTAGTAACTATTACAATGTTTTCTTTTAGGTAAATGTCTGCTCTAAGAAGCAGACAACTGGACATGCACATTCATAGCAGAAGGAAACCATCAAGAAGTGGGGGGCTGACCACGCCGGACAAGTAGATGAATGTGTACGTCTAAGCAAGGATTGCTCTGTGTCTTCACAGATGAATGAGGTCATGCTGGGAATTCCCTCTGCAGGGAACTGGCCTGACTGACATGCAGTTCTATAAATGCACATGTTTGTCTCATCCTTTTTGTATAGTTTATTAAAGTATTAATAGTTTTAATAAGTAAATATTTTTAGGTTGCAAAACTGACTCCTCATCTTTTATTTTTTTTCTTGCCGCCGTGGGCTCTGTTGAGGAATCGACCAGAACCAGCAGCCTGCTGGGGGCTGGGAGCTGGGCGGAGCGGGCAGCAGTGAGCACTGCTGGACCCGCAAATAACGAATGTGGAGCCCTTACCTGCGCCTCTGCACCAGGCAGCCTCCGCAGCGGACTTGGGGGGGGTCGGGAGGGGCCCAGGAGAGGACGGATGTCTGCCTGAGTTTCCCCTGTTGACGTTTAATTTGGGAATGAGATGCCAGGGGATCGACATGCCAGGGGATCAACGGCGGGCGGAGTTCTCTGCGTACAGGACAGACAAAAGCACCGGGGATCATTGCCTCCACCCTGCTCCCCAGGCTGTGATGCCCCGGCTTGGACCCCCCACCCCCGGGCAGCTGCCGCATTTCCCTCTGGCTGCGACCAAGAAGATGGGAAGGACAGCAACCCCTCATGTTTATATAGTTAAATCACAAACTCTGAATCTGAAGAAAAGAAAAAAAAGGCTATGCATTCAGGACTATTAATGTCACCTTTTTCAATTTCTGAAATACTGTTCATTGTTACTTTGTTCTCATTTATAAATAAATCACATTGTATTTATTTCAGTAGTATGCATATAATATCTGTGCTCTTGAATCAATTTTTATGTTTAATATATTTATCTCATGAATCTTTAATACAACATATCTGATCTGCTACCAAATATAATTATCAGGGTATTTATAAAGCCATCACCAACAAAACTGAACTGCAAAATGAAGATTTGCTAGGTAGTCTTTAAAATCTTGGACTTCAATGCTATCTTGACAAATGTGAATTCTATGCCATTGTTTAAGATACTGCCTATTGGCTTTAGCCTTCATCTAAATACTGATAACTTTCACATGTTGTCACTAGAGTAGTTCTATGAGATTAGGGATTTTGTCTTCTTTACCCCAGTCCTTTGAACCATGACTTCATGTAATAGGCACCGAAATATTTATTGGAAAAATGAATAATACAGATAATTCTACTTACTGTGTTTAACACTTTGAAACCAAAGTATTCAGGTGAAAGCTTTTGTATATCCATTTATAAGTATTTATTCAACTCTATTTGTCAGGAGGTGGGATGTAGTGGCATAACACACTGGTGTTCAAAGATAAGGAAACAAGCAATTTTAACACAAGTTTTAGGGTAAGGATAACAGTTTATTGACCACTCAATTCTGTCAGACATTTTTTACACATTTTAATTCTGACAAAGGGAGGTAGGTAGATGATATTTGCATTATACAGATACCAGGGCTCAGTAAAGTTGAGCAGTTTCCCAGGTTACATGGCCAGTGAATGACACATTCTGTTAAACCTCCACCTAATTGTAGCTGGGGTGACCATAGAAGATTCTCAGTATGTGGTGGCTTAGTGTTATTGATGGCTTCTCTCAGCATGTGACCCATGATCTTCTGGCCTCCCTGGACTACTGCTATGGGACTTGTTCCTTACGGCTTATCCGGGAGTCATGGCTACATTTGACATTTAGCTGTTCCACTCTACACTTAAAGTGGACTACTGTAGTGCAGAATAGAGCCTCTTGAGTAGCTTGTGTTCAGATCTTGACTTTGCTACTCAGTAGCTTATGATTTTGCATGAGTTATGTCATTTTATACCAGTTTACACACCTGTAAAATGGGAATTAAATTCGTACCTCAAAGGATTCTTTACTCAGCAGTATTTAATCAACAATAATGTGATTATCAGGCACATACCATGTGTGAAGATCACAGTTGCAAGACAATCTCATGAAGCTTACATTCTTCTGTGGGAGACAGTAAGTGAGCAGGTAAAATAATTACAGACTAATGCTTTGTTCATGCTTTAAAGGAAATAGAGCGAGAAGAGGATAACTGGGGGAGGCCTGAGGTGACATATGAGTTGAAATATACAGGATGAGAATGAGCCAGCTGAGGAAAAGCAAAAGGAACAGCAAGTACAACAGCCAGATGATAGGAAAGGCTTGGCATGTCTGAGAAAAAGCAAGTGTAGCTGGAAATGCCAAGGAAGGGGAGAGTGGTATGATGTGAAATTAGAAATGTAGCAGGAACTAGACTAAATATGCCCTTAGAGACAGTGATTAGATTCTGTTCGTGGAGCTCAAAGGGAAGCCCATGAGAGTTCAGAGCATGGGTGTGACATCTAATTTTTGAGATAACTCATTGGTAATATTTTACTAAGCAGAGTGCTGGGTACATAGTATTGATTGTCTTAACTACTTCGTAATATTTTAAAACAAAACTTGGGCAAATGAAGACCAGATCATAGGGGAACAAGACAAGGAAATCGAGTTAAGAGGGTCCAGGTGAGTTGATAATGGCTTGGGCTAGATAGTGGCAGCAGGAATGCAGAAGTGGATGAATTCAAGATAGATTTTTAAAGACTGCAGGATTTGCTGATGGGTTGGATGTAGAAACTATGGACAACTGAAGAATCAAAATGACATTTACTGAGATGGTGAATTGTGTGTATGTTGGGGGAATGGGGAATCAAGGGGTTCCATTTTAGATACAAATAAGTTTGCAATTCCTTGTAGACATCCAGATGGAGATACCAAATAGGCAGTGGGTTATCAGTCTGAACCTCAGGGAGAAGTCCAAACTGGAAGTATATATTTGGGAGTCATCTTCATAGTTAAAGCCAAGAAATGGATAAAGTCTTCCAAGGAGTGCATCGAGAGGAGACCTAGCCCTAGAGAACTCCAACATCAGAGGCTGGCCTGAGCATGAGGAAGTACGAGAAGAACTAAGAGTATGTACGGTGTCTGGGAAGTCAGGAAAATAGACACCAGTGAGAACGAAATAAGACCTTGGTTATCGGCCGGCCCATTGTAGCCGCTCAAAAATCTACGTGTATTATGTTGCTAGCCGGAACTAACCTTAGCAGCAACCACCCAATCCACGATCCACACGCTGCTCCCGCGCTCGGACGGCTCCGCCCCTCAGCTTTCCCAGAATCCTCGGGGGCGGCTCCGCGATGGCCATCTTGACTGTGGGCAGCCGGCCGTACGCCTGCGCAGTGGCTCTGTCGCCTGGCGGTCGCAGTGGTGGCGCTGAGGCGAGAGGCTGGTTGAAGTCGGCGGCCGAGATGACCCAGGCGGAGAAGGGAGACGCGGAGAATGGGAAAGAGAAGAGCGGGGAGAAGGAGAAGGAGCAACGTGGCGTGAAGCGGCCCATCGTGCCCGCGCTGGTGCCGGAGTCGCTGCAGGAGGTGGGGCGCCGGGCGCGGGTCTCGGTTAGGACCCCGCGCCTCAGCCTCCGTCCTCGCTTCCGAGGCTGGGCTGGGCCCGAGGCCGGGCGGCTTCGGGCCCCTATCTTGCAGGCCCCGGCCCCTGGTGGGTGGTGCAGAAGGGTGGCCTTTTCCCCCTCGGGTCCTTGTGCGCCCGAACCCCGGGGGCGAGGGAGCGCGGCGCGCGGCAGGGCCCGGCGGGGCCTGTGCACCGACCCGGCGTCCCGCCGCCCGCCCCCGCGGGCCGGCTGTGTGCTCGGGCCCGGCTCTGAGCCCCAGCTTCCCCGGCCGTAAAGCGAAGACGGTGATATATCATCTACCTCCCAAGTGCTGTGAGGTTTAAATGGTCTCGGATAGAGTTTAGCACCGGGAGCGTCAGCCTGTATTTAAGGGATAGAGTTCGAGGTTCACGTTTTTTCCATTGTTAAGGAAATACCAGGTAATGGAAGTCATTTCAAGCTTAAAAGCAAGGAAAAGGTAGACATTTGTCTAAATAGACATTAAGAGCTTGTGTGTCAAAAACAGAACAATTAAGTCAAACTAGAAAAAATAATTTGCAGTAGGATGGCAGGTAAAAGACCTTTACTTACACATATACGCATGGGCACCCGCACACACACGTCTCACTGATCAGTAAATCAGACATGAACATTCCCATAGGAAAACGGGCAGAGGCAATGTACAATTCACAGAAGAAATAAGGAGGCGTTAAAGGGTCAGAATTTCACGTGGGACATCTCGGAGCCAGCTTCCTCACCCATTGATGGGTTAAGGATAATACCTAACTGGTAGGGCAGCTGTAAAGTACATAGCACAGTGTCTGGCACATGGTGAACTCCCAGAAAGGTTATTACTGTTGCACAGGCCTGGTTTCTCCACCCATCTCATCAAGGGGGCAGGCAGACTGGATGGTCTGTAAAGGCCTTGCCAGTTCCTGCCTCCTAGGATTCTTCCATGGTTGGGCATTGGGAAGGGAGAGCTCACAGTTGGGGGTGGGGCAACAGAGCTCAGCATGATGTGGAATGGGCTAGCATAGAGGGTGGTATTGGGCACACACAGCAGGTACCTCCTCCAGCACTGACAGGGACAGTTTCTTCAAAGGAAGTGGCATTTGTACCAAGACCTGAAGAAGATTAGGTGCTAGCCAGGGAGAGGGGGCAATCTCATGGAAGGAGAGCAGCATGGAAGAGACTTGGGCCAAGAGGATGTGATACTGGTGGCACTGTTGGTAGATCAGGATATCTGGAATTGATGGAGAAGACTGGAGATCTTAGCAGGAGGTGTATCACGAGGGTCATGTAAGCTGAAGAGTCTGGCTTTTTCTGAAGGCACTGGGGAACTTTGGAAGGCTTTACTGCATTAAGAGCTAGCCTTCCCTCAGTCCTTCTGGTGGCAGGCTCTGAGCTAGACGATTAACTTCTTTAATCCTCACAATAACCTTGAGGTAGGAAATTCAGAGCAAGGAAGTGGTAGTCTGAGTTTGCAGCCAGGTCTGTGAATCCAGAGACTGGACCTTTAACCACTATAGCAACATTTCCTTCAGTCACATTTCAGTCAGTTGTGGCAGCTGTACTGTTTGCTTAATAACTTTTTTACTCAGTCTTACCTTAAACAGTAATATCCAGAAAATGATGTGTGGTGTATACTGGCTAGTTTTTTTTTTTAATACATTAAAATAATGTAATTATTTAAAAAATGTGTCCATACTTTGGGAAACTGTATTTACTACCCTGGAGCTTCCTAATCAATGTGCCATAGCCTGTGTACCGTTAGTGAGGTACAGGGATCCCTGATGGCATGCAGCCTCATCTGTCTATCCTGGTCTATTGGGCAGATCCTCTCTGCCACAGCACACAAAAGCTTGGAAAGTCCTGCTCAACACCTTGCCACGTTAGAGTGATGCCATCATCATTCAACAAATACCTCCCAAGCTCCTTTGTGCCTTCTGCTGGCATAGAGTAGTGAACAAGACAGAAGTGGTTCCTTCTCACTGAAAGTTTATTGTCTGTTGGGCGGGCAGACGAATAATTGTAAGAATGACAAGAGTCATGAAAAGAAGTAATGCTGTAAGGTTGTATTGCAGGGGGACCAGCAAACCTAGTGTGATGACACTTAACGTCATACCTGAAGGAAGTAGTAAGATTTAGCAGGGAGAAGAAACACTGTAAGCAAAGGGAATTGCATATGGGAAGGCTCTGAAGTCAGCAAGTTAGAAATCAAGAGAAATCTGGATTGAGAGAATTAAACAGACTGAAAAGGAAGTGGTTCTAGAGTGAGGCTAGAGAAGTAGGCAGGGTCTTGATCTTGGAGGTTCATCTTACTGGCAAGCCACAGAAATGTTTCAAATGGAAACATGGTTAGAAGACACAAATGTAGTTCAAGGGTGGGTAGAGTAGGTGCTAAGGACTCAGGCTGGAGTTATGGTTCTCAACAGAGGGATCCCTGTTTTCAGAGGCATTGTCAGAGTCCCTTCTCCCACTCCCTACTGAAACTCTGGGCCCCTCAATAAGTTTATGTGGTAAAGGTGCTCCCCAGTAATTGGGATTCTGCTCCCTTGAAAATTATGAAGCTGAAACAATTATCATGTAAAAGTAAAGCCCAGTCATCACTCCACCATCCTGGATTTGTACTGCTTTGTCAGTTCTTGTTCACCATCTCCCAGAAATGGATTGTGAAATGTCACAAAGTTTTCTGACTTACAAGGATTGAATTGTGAACTCTGTTTTTTTAACCCCAGGCTTTTGCAAGATTAGATAAGTAGCCCAGAACCAACAAGGGTAAAGTATTTTCAATGACCAAAATACAGTTCATGAACATATTCTGAGGTGGTTAATGTATAAAGCCTTAGTTTCCAACATTACAAAGTAATAATTCTATCCTTACATTAATTTCTTTCCTGACCCTTTTGACCAGTGGTTATCAAACCCAAGTGATCATATTAGTCACTTCAGGAGCTTTTTAAAATTGCCAGTTCCTAGGCTCTCTCCCTGGAGATTCTGGATTGGAAAATTTTTAGTGGAGGCTTAAGATCTTTTTTTTTGTTTCCACAAACATCTTTAGGTGATTCATATTTATGCAACCCAGGACATGGTGTTCTCCACACTCTTTTATTCCGTGTTTATCTGTTTTCCTTAGTGGATGGGAAGTCCTCTAGGGACTTTGTCCTGGTCACCATTTCCCTACAGTACATGGCACATAAATGCTCAGTAATTATATATTTTTGGATCACAGAAATACAAAATGAGTTTTGTGTTTAGGTAGAGAGCAGTAATTGGATACCTCTCAAAAAACTCCCTTTACTGAATTATTATACCTTTGAGTCTGATAGTTATTATAGGAAACTAACTTCTTAGTTTAACTTGTTACCTATATGTTATTTAACTTGTTATTTGCATATTATTTACTAAGGTCACATGCCTATGTTTTATATTTGCAGCAAATCCAGAGCAACTTCATCGTTGTCATACATCCAGGTTCAACAACTTTAAGGATTGGTCGAGCCACTGACACACTTCCTGCTAGCATTCCTCACGTCATTGCACGAAGACACAAACAACAAGGGCAGCCTCTATACAAGGACAATTGGCTCCTAAGGGAGGGACTGAATGTAAGTTAGAAATGGAGGACCTAGAGAGAAAGCTCAAGGTTATTTCCCTGGTAGGCTTAGACACTCAAGTGTACCTGGGAGTCTTGAATAAACATCTTCATAACTTTGTGGTGTTTTAAAATAATAACATCATTCATTTACTTTATCCTATTTTGCAGATGGTAATTATCAGGAAAATTTTTTGTGATAGGTGTTAAATCTGTGTATCGCATCATAATCCACTTTTAACTTTCAACTTTTAGCTCAAGGATAGTTTTAGGAACTTAGACTTTCTGTAATTCCAATAGTAAACCTTAAGTTTCCATTTTTTAGCACAACTAGCAGACTGTACTTAAGTTAAGTTGTAAGCTTAAATATAACTTGCCAACATAAGCATCTATAACTCATTGTATGTCTTTGGATCATATAATTCTACTTTAGGGAATAAATTTAAGGTATATAAATCAAAAGAAAACAAAATAACACTTCTACAAAGATGTTTATGGATGTTTTCTTTACAATATCACAATAACTCAAATACTAATCAAAATAAAATATATTAAGGAATGTGACATTGTTACAAAATTGTAAACATGAAAATTATATAGATGTATAGAAGAATTCTGAGATACTTTATAAATATAAAGTATTTTATATACTTTGTAAATATAAAGTATGCTTTGATTAGTGTGAAAAATTTTATCAATCAAAAATCAATCACGAGGTTATAGATTTTTGTAAATAGTTGGTTTATGGTGAGGATTCCTTTTTGACTTATTTATAGTAAAAGATTACCTGGAATTCTTAAGATTAATACATATAACAAATATTAAGAAAATGTAACTTGTTGAGGGAGCATTTCCTAATGATGGGTTAAATTAGTATTAATAGTTTGCCACATTGCTTTCTCTTTTCACTAAATCCTTTATACTGCTCATCTTTCATTTTTCCCTCCAGAAACCTGAAAGTAATGAACAAAGACAAAATGGCCTTAAAATGGTGGATCAGGCAATATGGTCTAAAAAGATGTCAAATGGTACAAGACGGATTCCTGTGTCCCCTGAACAGGTTCAGTCAACTCTTCAGATTTACTCTTTCACTACCACTATAATATCATAATGCCATTCACATGTTTTCCTTATATCAAATATGCAAATAGTAAGATGAGATTTCCTTAAAAAGGAAGACAAACCCTTCATAACTACTTACAGAATACCTGAATCACTGTCACAGATGCTTAGGCCAAATAATTTATAAGGTGATGTTTCTTAAGGCAAGTTGATGAAAATTTACACTTTGCCTGAGAGTGTATAATTCCAGGATCTTGGTGGGAAGCTATATTCTTACTGCATTCTTCAATTTAATATGGTTAACCAATACTATTAGGAATGGACATGAGTCTGGATTATATATAAATTTGTGTTCAACTTCAGGCAGAATATAGTGTTAATTTAGAACTGGCTGTAAATCACAGCCCAGATGTTAAAATTATGGGAAAAATCAAGATTGTGGAAAAGGACGAGAGAATACTTTTTCGACCAGTCAATATTTTGCCAAATATCTTGGATTTGTGATTAAAATTTGCCACAGTATCTGGTCTGGGAGAGAGAGGAGAAAAGGAGACTCTTATACTGCGCACCTCCAGCCCTCTATCCCCCCCCCCACCCCTGCTTGTATAAATTCAGATAATTTTCTGATGATCTTTCTTTTCAGGCACGCTCCTATAATAAACAGATGCGACCTGCAATTTTAGATCACTGTTCTGGAAATAAGTGGACAAACACATCTCATCACCCTGACTATTTGGTAGGAGAAGAGGTAGGAAACTTCCTTACAATAAAATGGAAGAAGAGAAACCTGATCCTCCTAAAATTCACATACTTTACCACTCAGTCCTGGTTTTTCCTAGCATTCCATAACCCTACTTTGAGGACCAGATATTCACACTGACTCCTGACATGTTAGATACTTTACTCTCAACATTTGGAACAGTTGGCTAATAATGTTAATGATAATTTCTGGGCTTGGATTTTTGGATATGAATCCAGAAAGCTCTGAGAGAAGAGTTTTAAGAATTCCCTTATCTCCCTCCCCTCCTTTTCTAGGCCTTGTATGTTAATCCATTGGACTGTTACAATATTCACTGGCCTATCAGGAGAGGTCAGTTAAACATTCACTCAGGCCCTGGGGGCTCCCTTACAGCTGTTTTGGCAGATATTGAAGTAATATGGTCTCATGCAATACAAAAATACCTGGAAATCCCACTGAAAGATTTAAAGGTAAGCTAAAATTCCCAGTTATTTGGATTGCCTTTAAGATTCTTGGTCAATAAAAGTACACATTACTGAGTCATTTGTAATATAGTGTCCTTCTTGAAGCGTTCTTAGCCCTAAGGAGGATATCTTTTCTTCTTCACTTAATTCCCCTCTGGTGCTTTCTCTTTTTCTTATTCTGTTTCGTTGTGTCTCTCTCCTGCACTGAAATTGGTAAGTTTGCTTATGTTTATGCCTTCTTTCTGGACTTTACTCAGACATATTAGTTGGTTTAATTTTCCTTTCACAAGTTTTAAGTCATTCCAAGGGAGGAAAAGTTAGCATTTTCTGTTTCTTCCTAAAACTCAAAGGATAGCACAGAGGTTTGAGCTGTTATTCTGGGTCTTTAACCATAGGTGCTATCCTTTGGAGGGAATCCTCTCTAATGACAAGTGTGGTGAAATTTAATTAGACTAGACTTGAGTGTTAACCCTTTTATCTTTTTTTCTTTGTTCTTTTTAGTATTATAGATGTATCTTGCTAATTCCTGATATCTATAATAAACAGCACGTGAAAGAACTGGTGAATATGATACTAATGAAGATGGGTTTTTCAGGTATGTTTGATTTCCAGTGAAACCTACTTTAAATGAATTTGTTTTTCTTTTTCAATGACTAAGTTTATCTAATTCACTAGTTTATGTAAATGCTTATCTTGAAAGGATCAACATTGCTGAGACTCTTGCCCAGTGGTTCCAGGCTCCTGACTTTAGTTGATTATTTGTTTTAGGATCTTTACTGCTCCACAGCTGATTACTTTGCTGCCTTTTTTTTTTTTTCCTTCAGGAATTGTGGTCCATCAGGAGTCTGTGTGTGCCACCTTTGGAAGTGGCTTAAGCAGCACTTGTATTGTAGATGTTGGGGACCAGAAGACAAGTGTCTGCTGTGTGGAGGATGGAGTGTCTCATCGGAACACTCGGTAAGGAACTTGGGAGTTGGCACTCCCCACTTCCTCTCCCCTCACAGTCTTTTCAACTATAAATCATCACAAGTTAGAAATTATAAGAAATTGTGTGTTCAAAAGTCTGCGTAGGAAATCAGCAAGATTGTGGAAATGTAAATTCTAGCAAGGATAAAACAAAAGATTTTACCCTTCCCATTGGAACTTTCTAGTAGGGATTTATATCAGTAGCTCCTGAAAATCCTGGTATGTGTTGTATGCTGGTATGAGAAAACATTAGCTTCATGTCTTTCACTGTGGTTTGGCATAGAGATATTAATCACACCCTCATAGCAAAGCTTTGGTTAGGCAAGTCATGTAGGAGAAAATAGATTTTCTACAGGTCTGAATTCTCCTGTCCCCCACATTAGGTAGGTTGAGTCTCAAGGTATAGGGACAAATTTCAAAGAGGGTCCAAATGGTCTGTGAGAAAGGTTAGTCTGCTACCTCCCACCCCAAGTTACAATGCATTCTAAAACCAAGTATGAGTTATTTTGGCTCATCCATTGTTTGGATTATCTAATGCCAAATATTCTCAAAGTGTGGAGAAAATGCTAAAATAATATAGCAATGGTCTTTCCAAATTGTAGAAACCTTCAGTTAGTGGATAGTTTTCTCTAAGCTTTTCTTGAAACTTACTATGTTTCACTGTGCCTACTGGAGTTCTTGAAACACCCTTTATACCTTCTTAACCAACAGATTAACCATCTGCCCTTTTCTCTTAACTTTAGGCTCTGTCTGGCATATGGGGGATCTGATGTGTCAAGATGTTTTTACTGGCTAATGCAGCGAGCTGGGTTCCCTTACAGAGAATGCCAGTTAACAAATAAAATGGATTGCCTTCTTCTGCAGCACCTTAAAGAAACTTTTTGTCATTTAGATCAGGTGGGAGCAAAATCAATATTGCTGTTTATTTTTGTTTCTAGGAAAAATTTAAGATATTTAAAAGATACTTAAAAATTTAACAAAAAATTGTTAACAATGTTATGCTACCCTTTCAACCCAAGTTGGTAAAGCCTTGAATCTGAAGCTCTTAAGGACTGAGAGCTTTTTGGTAAGGTCAGAGTGGTGAAGGTGTGTCTCAGGCTGTGGAAAACACAGCTTGTTTTTTTAGGAAAGAGTTAAGCAAATTTCTCTCTCTAGGAGTCTATGATCATTCTGATAAAGTATAAAGATAAACTTTTAGGTGTAATGAATATAGCTGGTAAATATATAGGTACAGCATATAATTAAATGTTATTAAATGTTAATTTGATACTTTCTTAGTACTATGAACAGTCAGCATTTTATCATTGTTATATGTGCCTTGCTATCTTTTTTACTTTTTGTTTTAGGCTTTTTTTTTCTTTTTTTCAGGTAATATAATTCTAAATTTTAAAAATCTTGAGAAACATAAAGACACTGTAAATTTCCTAGTTATTGAGGGAATTTGCTTATTGATTTGGGTCATTGCTTTATTAATATATATTGACAACGAAGAAAACAAAAAGTGCAGACAGTGGAAATTTCAAAAATGTTAAATAGGAAAGCAATAATTGAACTCTTATTTTATTAAGTTACACTGAGAGTGTTAAAAAGTTGTAGGGTGGGCTAGATGTGGTTGCTCACACCCATAATCCCATACTTTGGGAGGCCAGCGCAGGAGGATCACTTGAGGCCAGGAGTTTGAGACCAGCCTGGGCAATAGTAGTGAGACCCTATCTCTACAAAAAACAAAAACAAAAAAATTAGCCACGTGTGGCAGTGCACACCTATAGTCCTAGCCACTCAGGAGGCTGAGACAGGAGGATCCCTTGAGCCCAGGAGTTCTAGGCTGGAGTGAGGTATGTTGGCACCACTGCACTCCAGCCTGGGTGACAGAGTGAGACCCTGTCTCTAGAAAATAAAAAAATTACAGGGTTGCCTTTTTACAGGTGATATTTAGATGATGGAGAGGCTTAAGCATAATTTGAAGAGTTTACATGCATTCTTACTGATTCACTGACAGCATCTTTTCCTGGAATCAGGACATCTCTGGGCTTCAGGACCATGAGTTTCAGATTCGACACCCAGATTCTCCTGCCCTACTTTACCAGTTTCGATTAGGAGATGAAAAACTCCAGGTAACGTATAGGTATATATTTCCAGGGGTAGAAAGAAAGCCATCCAGTTTCAGTCAAACTGAGAATAAGTACTTGCTGGAAACATTGTGAGGTCAGAATGTAAACTGGTTGTAGATTGTCCACTAAACCAACATTTAAGCCACTCACAGAGAACAGATTAGAACAGATATGAGGAACATCTTAGCTGCTATGTGATGAGTTGTTAGAGAGGCCCCATTCTTATTATGAAATTTTAAACTAGGTAATGAGGCACTTACTTTACATTTGCTTTGAGATTTCTCTCATGTGGTGTCATATCACCCATTTATTTGGATGATGAGCGAGTTTTCTGGCCTGCTGTGCACTGAAGAAATAATGCCACCCCGCAAAAGGGAGCATTGCCCAGTCTGACTTACAGAATCTGATCTGCTAGTTTTGTTTTTGGAAGAACAAAATATAGTGGGTTGGTTTTTTTCAGTAGAGAGTATCCTTTATTGATCACTCTTTTCCTTCCATGCACAGGCTCCAATGGCTTTGTTTTACCCAGCAACTTTTGGAATTGTTGGACAGAAGATGACGACTTTGCAGCACAGATCCCAGGGCGATCCTGAGGACCCTCATGATGAGCAGTACCTTCTGGCCACTCAGAGCAAGCAAGAACAGGTCCATAGCAATTCTGGTGGGAGAGGAAGACAGTTTTGTCCCTGAAGGAGAAGTTTTGCCAGAGTTAATAGATCATTGCAGTCATTGCAGTCTTCCAGCATGCTAACACTGATGCTGCTTTTAGAAGTGGAGATGAACTCTGAGGTCTGAATTTACAATCTGGATGACAGATTTCTCTTCAGACCTTAATCTAATTTTCCAATCACCAGTCCTTATATTTAAAAGCTAACTTAATGAAGACACTTTCCTTTTGACCTATATTATTTACTTTTGAATATTTATCCAGCAGTTTTTTCAGTAAAATATGACCTATTTTTTAATTATATGAGAGGTGTGTGGCATATGCAAAAAGCTGAATTCTTTTGTTGAAAGCTGATCCCAGTAATAGGATGTATGGTGCACTGGTGCAAGGGCACAAACAAAGCTCTTATCTGCTAATGAAACATCAGCAGCTTGTGATGAAGAATAGACTTCTCTAGTCTTTATTTCTGCCCCAGAGGCAAGCATGAAGTGGATAGATAGGACCTGAAAATAAGGATTCCATAACAGCCACTGGCCCATGAAACCCACTGAAATACTGCACTTAAAAACTCAGTTTAAGGGGAAGAAAGTCCATCTATATTGACATTTCAATTTTTAAATCCAACCAGTGATAATAAGGTTCTGAGAGACCTACACTGCCTGCCAGACTGCTTTGGAATTGTCAGAGCATCCTTGTCTTCTATACACCACCTCTCATTCCCAAGTTGTCTGGGAATGGGTACTAGGCAGTTGTTATATACTATAGTGGCTTTCGTTTTATAGTAGTGTATGGTAGTGGGGTAGGGAGGGGTAGGGTCTAGCTAGACAACATCAATGGTGTTCTATTGTAGTCATACCATCTACTTGATTGTCCTTTTGATTGATTTAAAGTCTGCAAAAGCTACTGCTGACCGAAAGTCTGCATCCAAACCTATTGGATTTGAAGGAGATCTTCGTGGCCAGTCCTCTGATCTTCCAGAAAGACTCCATTCCCAGGAGGTAGATTTGGGGTCCTCCCAGGTAGACTGCCTGATGGCTGGCAACGATTCTGAGGAGGCCCTCACTGCACTGATGTCCAGGAAGACTGCCATTTCACTGTTTGAAGGGAAAGCTCTGGGCCTGGATAAAGCCATCCTTCACAGCATAGATTGCTGTTGTAAGCACATCTGGGGAGACTGGGAGATAGCAATTAAATGAGATAGCAATTAAATGAATTGGTTTAGCCTAGGGTATAGTTGTGCAGTGTAGCATGTTTGTTGAAAAACTATCAAACAGCTACTGTGTGCCTGCATTGGCAGGTGTTGGGAATACAGTAATGAAATAGAATTGGTTCCTGGCCTCATTGAGCATATATCCTAGTGAAGGAGACGAAAATAAGGCAAATTATTACACAAGTGTGAAATCACAACTAAGGCAGATGCAACAAAGTTGAGCTAAAGGGTACTGACTGTGAGAGTTTCTGATTGAGGGAGTTAATAAGGGATCTTTACTTCCTAGGGGGAGGGAGGCAGGGAAGGCTCCCTTAAGGGTGAGCCCCTTGAGAGAGTCTTATGCGTGAGGGGGGTTAGTGGTCACAGGTGGGGTGGCGTTCCAGGCAGAGGAGGAAGCCTATGAAGGCCAAGTGTGGCTGGGAAGCAGGGTGTGGGGATGAGGCTAGCGAAGTGGGTGAGGACCACCCCACAACTCCACACTGGACTTTGTGGGCCCCCTTAAAGATTTTGGTCTTAATCCTGCGAGTAGCAGGGTGTGGAGTGGGGTGGCAGCGTGCTCACATTTGTGTTTTGCCAGGTTCCTCTGGCTGCAGGTTGAGGGTGGGTTGGAGGGCAATCTTTGAGAAGGCTATTGCAGTTGACCAAGCAAGAGATGATGGTGGCTTGGCCTACAGTTGTGGGTGTGGAGAAAAAGTGTAGAAAGGACATCACTGTCTTTTCAGCATCTGATGATACCAAAAAGAAGATGTACAGCTCCATCCTAGTGGTGGGAGGTGGTTTGATGTTTCATAAAGCTCAAGAGTTCCTGCAGCACAGAATTCTCAATAAAATGCCACCTTCATTCAGGCGAATTATTGAAAACGTGGAAGTGATCACAAGGCCTAAGGTATGTTGTTTTATGGTGCAAGTTGGACTGTATGCAAACGAAACCAGCATTATTTCTAATTGTAATGTTGTATGTGGACAGATCAAATCCAGGGAGGCATGGGCTTATGTCTGGGGAGTGCTTGAGGGCTTGGGACAAGTGGAAGAATTACTTTCAGCAGGTCACAGATGTGGTAGAAGGAGCTCTGGCCTAGGGGACTGGATTCCTGCCTCTCTTCCCTGCCAACCTCCCCACACTAGCATGCCTGACTTCTCTTTCTTAAAGGACCAGGTAGGGCAAGGGGAAGACTGACTGCCCTCTCACGCCCTGCCAGCCAGAACAGATCCATTTTTGTCTTTCTTTTATATCAAGGATCCCTGGACCAGATGATTTTTAAGGATCTTATGGCTTGAACTATCTTGAAAAAAAGATAAGCCCGGGAATTTAGAAATAGATTATGTCTGTATTTCATTAAATCTCACTGACAATTCCTGGAAGTTATTTCTTTTTAATCCTGAGGGAAGGATTGTGAGGATATATTTATTCTACTCAAACTTTAAAATAAGTTATTTCTTTATATATGTTCCTGCCTACAGGACCTTGACTATTTGTGGAATAGTAGTGAATAGTAGCATCTTCAGTAATAAAAATTTGAAAGTTTTCTTATCAGTTGAAACGGAAAGATGTCTGTAGTTTGAAAACTTGGCTTACCTAGGTGTTGACTCAGCAGGGGTTTTTCCAGCCCTCAAATTCAAGTACATGATTAATATATGTCTTGTCTGCTTAGGCTGAAATATCTTTATTACCTCTCTAGGACATGGATCCCAGGCTGATTGCATGGAAAGGAGGGGCGGTGTTGGCTTGTTTGGATACAACACAGGAACTGTGGATTTATCAGCGAGAGTGGCAGCGCTTTGGTGTCCGCATGTTACGAGAGCGGGCTGCTTTTGTATGGTGAAATGGGGAGGAAAAGTCACTGTTGAAGACCAGAAATAAGCCTCTTGATATAAAAGACTCTTACAGAATATATGTATTTTAATTTATTGACCTAGATGCTTAAGTTTCATGGAAAAAAAGCGAATTTCAACCTCACGTTGAGGACATGACATTGGTTTGAAATTATAAGCTGCTTTCATAGTCAGAACATTTGAGAATAAATACGAATTTTTCAGTTGTAAACTCTCCTGTCCCTTTCTCAGGGTCTAATGAACTCCCCAGTGATGTAAAATGTTGCTGTTGAATGTTCTCACACGGTGGAGCCCTTCATTTAAATTGACTTCTGAGTGTCATCAGCAGGCAGTCTCATGCAACCACGAGGGGTGGCCTGTGTCTTGTGAGAACTCTCTGGTCATGCCATTTTCCCTTTTGTCTAGTGTAGCATTTAGAATCTAAAGTTGTCTGAGTTATATGCATCTATAATGTGACTCATATGTCCTCTTGGAATCCCAAATAAGAAAAAAAAAGTTTAGGGGCTTTTGTTTTTCTGTTGGATTACAAAAAAGAATGGGACTCACTCAAGTCTAGATTTCTAGAGGTAAAGATTTAAGGTTGGGCTGACTGGGTGAACTTAGGGGGAAAAACCCAATTATTTGGCCAAAACAGAACAAAAGCTGAAAATCTTGTTTCCTTCCTAAAGCCAAATAGAAATGATGTATGTATAATTTAGAGTTGTTAGCTTGTGTTGCATGGATAAACAAGGTGACTGTTGTAATTACTACTGACTTAGTCATCAGGGCCCCAATTTTTCTTTGCCTGAAGAACCACATGAAAGCTTTTGGAGTTCATTATGTTCAGTAAGATCAGCTGACCTTAACCTGAAAGCATCCTGAAGCAAAATCTAATACAGACAGCTATTACCACTGGTGCCCAGGCCCTGGTGAAGCCTTCTGAGTTCCTGACAAGAGGAAGAGAAGGCATTATCCAGAGACAGGAGCCAGTCAGTGAGCACAGCCCAGGAGCTCAGAGACCTGGGAGGACTGGAGAATGCTGATTCCTGCCACTTGCTGCCAGGCATCTGCTTCCACCATCTCGCTTATCAAGTCTGGAGATAAGGGTGAGACTGGGGCAAAGACAAGAGCAGGGACAGAGAAGAGATGGAAGAATGGAATATAGGAAGAAGTCTTTGGATGTGGAGAAATGCTGGTACTGGAGCATTCTGCATAAATAGGAGTACCTTCTGTAACTGCTGAGCAGGTCAGAAACAAGTGAGAGTCCACCAGTAAAACAAAATAATTTTAACTTGCTAATACTATTTGGGATGTGTGCCTTCAATTTGAAAATTATATGTTTTTATTTATTTTTAAAATTTTTAACAAATTTATAGATTGTTGATTTTTATTTATGTTTCTAGGCTGTTTCAACACAATTTAGTATTGGCTACCTATTTCCAAAAGCTGTTTATACTAGTTTTTCACCTAATAGCATATTGCTCTCATAACTGTTAGATGTTGATTCAAAGGAAGTTGGTTTCTGGTCCAAGTTTTGGACCTAAGCCATGTCTATTTTCTGTTATCAGCACTTATAAGTGCCGTGAAAACTAATCATAACAAATAAGTGAGTTTTACCACATTAAACAATGCCTCAGCCATTACTAAGTATCTGCTTGTGAAACTGGACATGGTGAGTTTTCACTTTATGCTTGTTTTGGTTTTTATTTTAACAGTCATCCATCTGAAACTGATCCACATTCCAGAACAGATTCAGTATTGTACTGTGAAATAAGTGTTCCCAGAAAGGTACATATGCTAATATTAATGTAATGTGACCTCTACATTAAGAAAAAGATCCTTTTAGACAAATTAAAAATTGGAAGACTTAAAATACCACATATCTCTATGTTCTGTAATTCTATGGTGGTTTTTGTTATTTTATTGAAGTAAACCATTATAGTGACTCATTTATAAAAAGATTACTTCAAGAGGGCTAACTTTCAACTTCAGAATTATTTATATTTTGAACATGAAAAGTTATACGATAACCAAGAAACCCTGAGAACTCTGACAGTTAATAGGTAATTTTGGGCAAAAGTAGATAACAGGTTAACAGGTAATGTGTTTTGGTGTTCATGCTAAAAGTCACCTGTACAAGAGAGTCAGGACATGGATTTAGTTTGGAGAGGGAAGGTCTCGTGCAAACACCAGATAATACAAGTGGTTACACATATACCAGATCATCTGGTCAGTAAAGATGGGTTCAGCTTGTTTATTCCCTACTTTAGTTACCTGAAAAATAAAGATTTTTACATGTAATAGATTTTTCACTTAAGAAGCTACTGAGTAAATTAGTGAGGGCTTCTTAAATTTAGTATTCATTAATTAAACTTAGAATATGACAAAAAACGGTACTACCTGCAGTGCAATGCATGCACTAGCAAGACTGGACATTTGGCTGGAAGATGCTTTATCATTGCATTATCAGAATGGTTATAGTTTTCAATTATAACAACTATTCTTGATTTGTAGGTATAAAAATGATTTAGCTTTATAATTATAAATTTAGTTTAAATTCTTAATTCTACAGTAGTTGGCAATATTTGTAACAAGAATTTTATTGGCATAAAATGTTTTAACTAGTAGACTACTTGTAGGCTGTATAGTATACTTCAGGATCATCACAAATGCTTTTTTTGTGATGATCCTGAAGGAAGGCTTCAAGGTCTCTTGCTTTTCATGGGTGGGCTACAAGGAAGAGCAGCCATTGTGGCAGGCTTGTGACCTTTTTCCCACTGACCCATGCTGCTTGACATGGAGAAGTTCTGTGCAGAAAGCCATGGCATCCTTCATGAGGTGGTACTTGGGGCAGACACTGAGAGCACTGTAATCATCTTTGGTATCATCCTCCCTAAAGTACACCACCACGTATTTGTGCAGGTGAGTGTGGCTTCTTAGATCGCTGCAGAAAAGGTTAAAGGCAAGGGGGAACAGGTCTTGAGAGTTCTCACTGGGGCTGCCCTCGTTCTTGCCACAGGTACCATCACATGCGGTATTGATGTCATTGGAGAGAAGAAAGATTACTTTATCCGCGGCTTGCTTCTGAGTGGTGAGCCACTGCACTGGACCCATCTCTGCTATTTTCTTTTTCTGCCACTTTTCAAGGATGACCTCACTTCTGCAATGGTTTTGAAGAAATTCAGTGAAGTAGCAAACTGTGTGATGGAAACATATTTCAGATGGGTAAACCACAAGAACCTTAATGGTGGGCAGTAATGTGGAAGTAGAAAAGGAAGTCGTCTTGATCTTTTCTGTAGAGGGAAGAAAGGCATTTGTTATCTGTGAACAACAAACAGCAACCTGCTCTTGTGTAAACCATCACTGACAATTGTTCCTTGCTAGAGAATGTCAACTGAGCACCAGGGATCTTGTTGCTGCCTAACAGAGGAAAAACATCCCTGATGTTCCTTTTGAACACATCACCTGAAACACACCGATCCTTAACACATTGACTGTCACACTAGAAAAAAATTTTTTTCCATGGGGCCACAGTGTTTTATTACGAAAATAGAATAAAAACTTCTTTGAAAACAAAATGATCCTTTCTAATATAATGAAAATTTTGTTATTTTTTATTGTTTTCTGGGTGTGACTTATATGCAACTTGAAAAATAGTTTACGGCACTCCCAAAGTAAAGAGATGTGTGAGTTACATATGCTTCATGAGGCCCCCGGGCTCAAAACTAGCATGAGTTAAATACAACTAACATGACAGTTAATGTGTTAAACCTTAAAAAATCAGTCCTCTTATTCAAGCCTTATCGTTTCAAATAAATTCATAGAAACTGTTTAGGTTTAAGGTACTTTGAGGTGCGTAGTTATAAATTTAGTATTTTTAATGCTCTATATAGACATGGACACCTGACCTCTGCACTTCATATCACACTTTGAGTTAACTCAGTAGTTGTTTGTACCGTCTTTTACCTGCAGGTGTGGTAGAGTTTATAGTTCCGTAAAATTAAGTGGTACCCCATTTCAGCCCCTGAAACCTACCTAGAATTCTGCGCTATACAGTGTTATGAAACAGAAACTCTGTATGAGACTACTGTAATTAATACAGGTCAAACAACATTCCCTAAATACAAGTATTTTTTAGGTAAAAATGCCACACAGCTTTCTTAGCTTAGAAAGAACATGCAGTTAATCTTATTCTATCTACATAGTCACAAATGACTGAAAAAGTGCGTTTATATTTCCTTTTCTATATGCAGAGAAAAGAAGCAGAAGTTTTTAATGGGTCTGCCTCTAGCTGTGTATCTATATAAATACTGATTTCTGTATTCAAATACTTAATGTTTTGCAGTTGGCAAAGACCTTAGTACAGTTGGTGCTTGAACAACGCAGGGATCAGGAGTGCCAGCCCCCCATGCAGTTGAAAATCCACATATAACTTCTGACTCCCCAAAAACTTTACTACTAATAGACTACTGTTGACTTACTGATAACATACAGTTTATTAACACATACTTTGTATATTATATGTATTATATGCTGTATTCTTATGATAAAGCAAGAGAAAAATGTTATTAAAATCATGAGGAGAAAATATTTACTGTGAAGTGGAAGTGGATCATCATAAAGGTCTTCGTCCTCCTCCTCATATTGAGCAGGCTGAAGAAGAGGCGGCGGAGGAGGGGTTGGTCTTGCTGTCTCAGGGCTGGCAGAGGCAGAAGAGGTGGAGGAGGTGGAAGGGGAGACAGAAGAGGCAGGCACACTCAGTGGAACTTCATGGAAATGCATAATTTCTGACCTTTTTGCTTTTTCATTTCTCTAGAAATGTTTCTATGTGGTACCAATCCTTCTACCATTTGTTTTAGTTTCAGTGCCTGTATCATAGAAGGGTCCATGTTGTAAAAGAAGTCAAAAGCAGTCTTGAATAATTGGAACCCTTCTGCCAGACTGTCTAATGCCAGTTTGTTTTCTCACTGTTTCCTCTATGTTGTCTTTCTTGTCATCTGGCACTGGTGCAGAATCACTCATCTCCATCAGGTCGTCTTCTGTTAATTCCTGTGTGTGGTGTCTGTTAGCTCTTACATTTCTCCAATATTCTCTTAAATTTCTTTCAATATCTTGAAATCCTTCACTCCCCTGCCCCGACTTTTTTTACCATATCCACAAGCCCTTTCATGATTTCCTTGATTGGCTCTGTCATAAATCCTGTAAAGTCGTGCACAACACCTGGACACAGTTTTCTTCAGCAGGAATTTATTGTTTCTGGCCTGATGGCTTTCACAGCTTTTTCTATAACAACAATGGCATCTTCAATGGTGTGATCCTTCCAGACCTTCACGATGTTCTGTCTGTCGGGGTTCTCTTCCACAGTGTTGACAATTCTTTCCATAGAGTACTGTGTATAATGAGCCTTAAAGGTCCTTATGACCCCCTGATCTAGAGGCTGAATTAGAAACGCTGTGTTTGCAGGCAGGTAGACCACTTTGATGCTTTTGGTGTTGAACTCATGGGGTTCTGGGTGGCCAGGGGCATTGTCCAATATCAAAAGAACTTTAAAAGGCAGTCCCTTACTGACAAGGTACTTCTTGACTTCAGGGACAAAGCATCAATGGAACCAATCCAAAAAAATGGTTTTCATCATCCAGGCCTTGTTGTACAACCAAAGGACTGGCAGCTGGTGTTTATCTTTTCCCTTCAAGGCTCGGGGTTAGCAGCTTCATAGATAAAGGCAGTCCTGATCATAAACCTGACTGCATTTGCGCAAAACAGTAATCTGTTCCTTCCTGCATTAAATCCTGGTGCTCGCTTCTCTTCCTTACTAATAAATGTCCTTTGTAGCATATTTTTTTTTCCCAGAATAGGTTACTTTTGTCTGCATCAAAAACTTGTTCAGGTAGATACCTTTTCTCCTCAGTGACTTTTCTTAATGGTGTCTGGGAACTTGTCTGCTGCCTTTTGGTTGGCAGAAGCTGCTTCTCTTGTTATCTTCATTTTTTTAAGCCAAATCTCTTTCTAAAATTATCAAACATCCTTTGCTGGCATTAAATTTTCCAGCTTTGGAACCTTCACCTTCTTTTTGACTTAAGTTGTCTTATAATGACTTTGCTTTTTCTCAAATCATATTAGGATCTATAGGTATGCCTTTCTTATAGCAATCCTGCACCCACATAAAAGCTGCATTTTCAATACGAGATAAAAAGGTATTTCACAAAAAGTGCAAGATTTTCACACCTGCTGGCACCACAGCTTGACTACTTTCTTTTTTCTTTCCTTTTTTTTTTTTTTTTAAACAATGGTCCTTAATTATGCTGGATTCATTATCTTGAAATGGCAGGCAACTGCAGCTGCAGGCCTCGATCCACAGTACCTATCAAGCAATACACCTTTTTCTTGTAATGTCATGACTTTGTTTCTTGGGAGCCCTTCCAGTATCACTGGTGACACTTGGTATGGGTCCCATGTGTTATTCAAGGTTTACGGTATTGCACTAAACATGAAAAATATGCGAGAACCATAGGAGATCACTTTTTACTGTGATACGCAATTTGCTGGACAGACGAACTGCCCACTAGGAGATGATTATCCTCACGTGGGGTTTTAAGCCAACACAACACTTGAGCTCACTGCAATAGCAACAGGAGGTGGCTACGAAATTATTACAGTAGTACAGCATGTACTGCAGTTAATTTTATGTAGTTATGATTTAATAACTGCATCTTTGTTTACATTTCTCTCAACTGTGAATGGTGCCATGTATGGTCTGTGTGTGCATAAGTTTTGATAAATTTTTGCTTTTTATAATAAATTTGTGTGTATTGTATGTTAGTAAATGATAAAATAGATTAATACGGACATATATTTTATGCATTCATGACATACCTAACCTTTTCTTAATTTTTTCAATATTTATAGGCTACACAGTTTATCTATTTCAATTGTCACAACTCTTCAAAAAACTTTCTAATATTAATATATTTACTGAAAAAAATTCACACATAAGTGGACCCATGTGGTTCAAACCCGTGCTGTTCAAGGGTCAACTGTATATGAATCCAAGTGAATGTTTTTCTTACACCTCAGAAAAACTTTTTAAAAATTAGGAAGTAGCATAAATACCCATCACAGGTAAAGTGCAATTTGTTATCATTCCTCTTTTGCCCATTTCAGTACTTGTAGATGCCTCAATGGTAAAAATAAAACAGGTGATAGTCACCAGATCTGGAAGTCCTGGCTGTGCTTTAACCCGGCAGATGTAACCCAGTCATTATCCTGTCAGTCTGCGGGAACACTGTAAGGCATTAAATAAATGCTTCTAACTCTGGGAAATACCAACATGTGATTACCTCTAGAGGAGCCTCCTTTAAAAAAATTTATCTGCTACAGGTGACTTGGCAAAAAGAAAACAAATTTTTTTAATGTTATTTCCTCATTAGGATATTTTTAAAGAATTACAACGCTTACCATGCCTCCACATTAGATAGATCCCAGCCACCAGCACCCATGTGACCACCAGCAGAGATGGGAGGAGGAGAGGCAGCCAGCCTCCTAACATGCTTCTGTCTGGAGAAAACAAAGCCCACTCATCTTTGGTAAACAAAACCACATTTATCTCCTATTTGAAAACTAAGATTCTTTACTTTGTAGAAGTTTAGATCCCTTTAAAATCAAGGGTTAGAAGATCTTTTGGGACTCTGCCAATCTCTGTTTTTCCATTAGATTCTCAAAAGGGATGTGGGACCCAGGATGTTAAAAGCGGTCCTCTACAAGCTCTTTGGCTTCTTACTCTTTATGTGCACAGGCATTTTCACTGTAGTTCTTTGAGGAATCAGTGTTATTATGGGTGTAGTTACTTACATACATAGTATGTACAGATGGCTTTTTTTTTTTTTTAGGAGACAGAGTCTTGCTCTGTCTCCCGGGCTACAGTGCAGTGGTGTCATCATAGCTCACTGCAACTTCAAACTCCTGGGCTTGAGCGATCCTCCTGCCTCATCCTCCCAAGTAGCTGGGACTATAGGTGCACACCACCACACTCAATTAATTTTTCTATTTTTTGTAGAGACAGGGTCTCGGTCTTGCTCAGTCTGGTCTCAAACTCCTGGCCTCCTGCCTTGGCCTTCCAAAGTGCTAGGATTATAGGCGTAAGCCACCACACCCAGCCTAGATGGCATTTTTAAGGGCTGTTTTGTTAGACTGATATATGTGGGGGATAATGCTACCCTCTCACAGGAACATCGAGGCTCAGGTAAGCTCAGGCACAAAGTACTCAGGAATCCATGAGGCACTATGCCCACGCAGAAGTCAGGATTGTTAGGCACCTGGGTGGTTCTCACTTCATTTGGCTGAGATTCTATGAATAACACCTTCTAACTTTTCACCCCATCCCTGGGCCAGTCTGGCAACATTTTATTTGTCCATCTGTAATGAAAGAACTAAATGACACATCTCTAAATCCAGAGAGACATTTTCTAGAACGTGTTGCTCCTGGCACCAGTGAGGTGTGTCTTTTGGTGCGAGTATTCCTAATTTGTTTATTCAAAAGTTGGCTGTGTGACTACATCAAGTCACAGTGTAACAGCTGAGTCTGGGCTGTTGAGACTGGTAAGAGACTCAAAATGTAGTGAAATGTGTATTCCCTTGTATACCCAGTTATTTTATGCCATTGACTTTTTTCAGCAGATCCTTGGAACACTTAGAACACCCATGTTACACTGTTTATTTTTTTCCTTTCTTTGGTGTATCTTGCTTCATAAAGTGTTGTGAGTGGTTTTACAAATAGAGCCTTTGTTCTTACTCAGTTGTAGGCTCTCTGGGACAGCATTGGTGGCTTTCTCTGCACCCCAGTTCAGCATACATAGACAAGGACCCCTCACACTCCCCATGTGCACACATGCCCTGCCATATATTGAGTGGGGGGCAGTGACAATTGGGTCCTTGATGTCCTGAACCACTTGATCATCCTATGAAAACAACTGTGCACTTACTTTCACCCAGAGGGAGGGGAATGCCTGTTTGTGGGCAAAGCACAACAGTTCCTTTGTGTCGGATGCAGTCGTTGCCACAAGTAGAGAAATATGGAGTCAACTGAGGAAAAATGAGAGACAGAAAGTTCACAGTATGCTTCAGAGCAAAATCTCAACATTATTCCTACTTCCACCAAAGCTTCTCTTCCCTTTTTTCTGGTTTTAGCCCTACATGTAGCATTGTCATGGGCATTTTTTCCTTGGTCACACATCTGTACCAAAGTCCTAAAATCCAAACCAGTGACCCAAGACTAAACACCTAAGACTCCCAAATTCTGAACCTAAACTCTGTACATGTAACTAACATGCTGGGTTCCTTATCTAAAAGGGCTAGGTTACATCTTAACACTTAGACAAATATTTTCTCTTGAAAAAGAGCAATAGTGCTCGTAATGACTTCAATCAGTGCTCTACAACAGGCAGGTCCCCTATGACTAGGAAGTTCTATGGTTCCCTAGAAAAGGGGTGTAGTCATAATGCGTTTGCCCCCGCCAGCATGTCTGAGCATTTCATGTTCCAGAGAATGAGGAACAAAAGCTCCTTATTCTCTTGGGTGTGGCTGTGTCCCACTGGACCCTCCATGTCCCCACCTTATATACTCAGAGTTGAAAGAGACCCGAGAGTATCTATGGGTCCAACTTCCTGTTTTCCACCTTGGTGAGCTGAGGCCCTAAGAGGACAGGCAGTCCCTCTCCAAAGTTCATATGCTGATGTGGAACCCAAACCTTCCAATTTCAAATCCTTTGCAACTTCATTTTGCAGTTAAAACTGATGCTTGGGGAAGTAAAATGGTATTCCTATCTCTGAGTGTCTGTGACAGAAATGGAAATAAAAGCACTTTGGAAAATCAGTAGCCACTAATATAAGCAAAGGACCAGGACTGCAAGGTCAGCTTCCTGACCTCAGCACGGGAAGACTGCTCGGAGGAGCCTCTATTAACATCACTAAAGGCGGGTCTGCTGGCAGAACTGTGATTGGGAGGAGAGAATGAACTGGTCTTTAAAAGGACTCATGGAAAGCAATTATGGGGGAATAGTCACTTTTCTAGTGTCCTCCCCTCCCCAAAGCACCTCGTTACACTTTACCTGAACCACAGCACCTTCACTCTCCCCAGTCACCGGAATCACTACAGAAGTTCGCGTTAGTTTGTTCTGGTGCAGACAAATGAGGCAGTTAAGAATGGAGTCATGAGTGAGCAGATCAAAGACCGCCAATGAACAAGCCTTGCTTTTCAAACTGACTTTCAGTTCATTAGACTATATTTGAACAAGGATTCATTTCATACTTCTGAAACGCCTACCTTTTTGTGGTTTTAGATTCACAGTGACATACCCAGGATGCCCACAGAGACTTGTTTTTATTTGTTGAATTAATCGAAATGGCCCAGCACATTTGGATAACAGTCATGTGCTCGCTCCAAAGACAGCCTGTTCAGGAATCCTAAAGTATCCCCATTTTCCGTCAACAAGCTAAGGAAAGCTGGAGGTTGAGGATGGGGGTGATGGTAAGGGAATGAAGGGAAAAAGTACCTCCAACACATCAGAAAACCCAATGACGGTGCTATTCTGGATAAGAGCCATGTATCTATTTCCAAGGGGACTGATTGTAAAATTCACTTCTACTGTCTTCTCATTCTTCTTACAAGCAGTGATGTTTGGATCCCACAGACTTCCTATGAGTTGAGAGAGAATCACGTAGATGAACCTGCTAGCTCTTGCCTCATTAAAATTCCCCAAAGGGCTTTACAAAAACAAATCTAAGTTCTCAGGCACACATCTAAAGAGACAGGGACTCCACTACACGGTGAACTTTTTATCATTGCTCCCAGAGTCCCAAAGTATTTGCTGCCCAAGAAAGTATCAGGATCCCACATCGCTGCTCTGCTGAAAATAGCTTCCCTGGGCTGAGGGTGGTAGGAGACTCAGACTGGGTTCTACTTCTCACTTCTGTTCTTAATCTCTGCTTTGAGATAAGGACTGGGGGGGTCAGTATTTTATCCTTCCCACGATGGGGAGAAGGAGCCACAGGTTAGGAGACATGCCTAAGATTACAGAGCAAGTGAATTCAGGATCAGGACTACGACCACTAGAACATTCTGTGTTCCAGGAGCCTCATCCATCAAACAATTCTGCCAGCTTTACTGGATGCAAAGAAAGAAGGGAATGGCTCAAAGCTTAGTGGATACTCTGACAGGTTGACTCTGTCAGAAAAAGTCATTGATGTGACTTGCAAATAAGGAGTAGACTGATTTCCAGGAACATGACATATAATAAATGCCACAAGCCTTATTAGCATCCAAACATTAAATTATCCAGAAATTTACACAAACCCTTAGAAATTGGGCACTAGGGATTGAGTATTCAGAAGGGGCTTATTTCAAACTTAAAGGGGAAGAGATTGGGTTCCAATAATCTAGCATGTGAAAGGTGATTCCCTTTGAGGACACAGGTTAAGGACATGCTTCTAGGTCATTCCTTTAGCTAACACTCCTGCTTGAATGTTCGTTAATCCAAACAGAAAGTTCTCAGAGTACCCATGGCCACAGGTTGGCAGCACTAGTGTCTGAGCAGGTGAAAGGGCTTACAGGACTCTCATCCATCAGGAAGAGCCTTCGGTTGGCACCACTGTAAGTGTGCTTTGGCTAAAATGTTAGCCAGGGGGATGGGGGCGGTTTTATGTGACTATATTATTGCTCTACTGCATAAACCTACTAAGAGTCTATCCCCTGCACAGGCTGCTCAACTCAGTGGGCAAAGTGCAGGCCAGGGATTAGGAGCCCTGAGTGCTTCTGCCTTTACTGTCTAAGTGACTTGGATACATAACCACCCCCACCCAGCCTCAGTTTCTTCATCTGTAAAAAGATGGTGAGGTATGCTGGCTCAAGTTACCAGTTTCTCCAAATAATAAAACCAAATGCTCTATTTACTTACCTGCCTCAATGCACTTTTTTTTATATTTCATCATGTGGTCCAGGCAGCCTGGAAATTTGAAAGTTTTTACATTTTAGAAAAGGTGTCTCTGCTCCACCCTCTTGCCAACAAGTGCACACACACAGGCATACCACACCTGTAACGAATTGCCAAAACATTCCAGATATATAAGATGGCAAATTTAAATGGGACACTAACATTTTACTGTTAAACAGAAGATCATCCACCCATAATGTGATAACCAGGGTCTAATTTAAATACAGCCTTTATCAAAATAGTATCTAAGAGAAGACTCTTCAGAAACATTTGGTAGTATATGTAGATACTGCCTCTTCCAGGACATAAAACTTAGTCGACCCCCAGACCCCCACCCTAGGGTGGAGTAGACTTAGTGACTTGTTTCCAAAACCTAGAGTTGGGAAAGGGAAAAACAGTAGGTTTGCAAGAGAAGCCCCCCAGCAGGCACCACCTTAACCAGGGTGAACCTCAGCAATGATGTCATGTGGCTGCCATGCCCCTGATGGGATGCGGTGAGACGGGCCCAGCTCCTCTGTGGTATTCATCCCCGGAACCCATATCCCCAGTTTAATCATGAGACAAACATCAGATAAACCCAAACTGGGAGACATTCTACAGGATGCCTGGCCAGAACTCAAGACTGTCAAGGTCATGAAAAACAAAGACTAAGAAATGGTTACAGACCAGAGGAGACTGAGGAGACACAAGGAACTAAATGTAACAGAACAGAAAGAGGACATTAATGAAAAAGCAGGTAGAATCCAAATAAAGTCTGGAGTTTAGCTAATAATGTATTAATGCTGGCTTCTTAGTTTTGACAAATGTACCATGGTGACAAGAGATGTTAACAATAGGAGAATCTGGGTGAGAGGTATATGGAAACTCTTTTTACTATCTTTGCAACTTTTCTGTAAATCTAAAATTATTCCAAAATAAAAAAGGTTATTGAAAAACAAAATGAGGTTTGGTCTCATCAAGAAAGCTGAAAACTACTGTGTAGTAAATGGTGTGGCACCAAAAACACCCTGGACCACAATTTCAGAGACTAACAAGGAATTGGAAATTGCCCCATTTGGCTTTGACGCCTCTCCTGAGACAGACAACAGCACTGGGGCACAGAGCAGGTGACCTAACCCAGGTGGGCCCTTCACACACACGAACCTGCCTCTTCCCTGCCATAGCCCAGCGTCCCACTCACTACCACCCTGCCTCTCATAGACAGCCCAGGGGACAGCCTACTGGAGTCTGCAGACCGCAGAGGCCTGGCCACATGCAGCCCACTGGAAAGCCGAGACCGGAACGAACAAACGTTTTGCATCAATGACATAATAAGCAGCTAAAGTGCATTGGTCAAGAAAGACCAGAGTTTGAATGTCAGCTTCACTTTTACTGTGTGTATAGCCCAGGGCAAGTTACCTAACCTCTCAATTTCTTCATCTGTGAAATGGGGCTATCCCAATCTTGGGCTTGTTGGGAGGCTTAAGTAAGATGTCACATGTCAAGTATTCAGCAGTGCCTGACACACAGGAATGGGCTTTTTCCTACAATTCACCTGACCTAATCCTCTCTGCTCTGTGAGTGAGGCATGGCTACTACTATGTCCATATTACACATGAGGAAACACACTTGGGCTAGGCCAAAGGCCTTGTCCAGGGTTCCTCGGGCTTTCTGTACCAAACCACACCCCAAAGCAGGCAAGAAAAGACATAACAACAGAGAGTGAGGAAATTTACCTGGTGAGGTGAAATTCACAGACATGGAAGGGCCATCTTCATTCATATTTGCATTGGGGATATTATGGGCCCCAATGAAATAGTGTGTGTTCAGCTCCACAGGAAAGCCTACATAGGAAAACGTCCACTGAAAGACAAAGCAAGGAACTCTGAGTTCCCAACACACTGTGCAATGCAGAAACAGTATCTTTGTGTCTTGCCCTTTTCATTTATAATTTCATTCCTTATTCTGCTGAAACGTATATCTCTAGCCAGTGTCTACTTAGGGAATGGGCACCACACAATTGCCAATGTAACTCACAGAATCAGAGAAGTGTAAAATTTTCCAGCAAGGATATAATTTATCCAGCTCCCCTCACTTTGCTGATAGGGAAACTGAGGCCTACAGATAATGACTTGCCCAAGGGACAGAACAGAGAAGTAGCCAAAAATGGGATTTGAACCCAGGCATCCTGCTCTAAGCTCTGAGCTGAATCATAGCTGCTCACCGGCCTGTTTGTGCAGCATGTCATCCATGTTCCCTAAAGGGCCCAGCTTTGAACAGTTAGCCAAGTGCCTAAAAGTGCTTACTTTGCCACCAGAGGGTCTGGTCTGACTCTGGAACGGCTCTGTGTAATTGCACCTCACACAGCTGTAGGACTGGAAGTTGCTTTTGCCTGTCACGCAGATCTTGGTGGCCTTCAACAAGCGGATGCTGGCTGCCGAGATAGGCAAGAGGGCAATTGTTTATTTAGCACTTACTGACGTGATGCTAGATATTTTGCTAGCATGCTTTTCTTTACACCTCAGCTCATATTCACAACAGCACTAAAAGGTAGGCACCATTCTGCCCAGTTTACAGATGGGGTGAGTGAGTCTTGGAGAGTTTCAGGGACCTTTGCTTAAGCTTACAAAGCTCAGCAGTAGCAGATGTAAATTCAAAGCCCAAAGGCCAAGTTCCTTTCTTCTTTGAGGTCAGCCTGGGTTTCACAGGATGCCTGCAAAGGGGATGTAGCTCTGCATTATTCTGTGTCTCTTTTAAGAGGAAGAGGCCTGCCTCAGAGAACCCACAAAGACCCTCCAAGGGAGTCATTACCAAACCATGCCTGATCTGACTGCACCTTTGTCCATGCTGATTCTTCCCTCTGGAATGTGCTTTCTTCCCATTCTCTTCCTCTCCAAGTCTTACTTCTTTAAAGCCCATCTAACTCATGCACCACAGCCTGTGACAACAGCCAAAAAAGAGCTCACTCTGTGCCAGGTAAGGGGTCAAAGCCTATTGCCTCATCTCATTTAATGTACTCTCACCAGGGCCCCTCTCCTGGGCCTCCCTGCCCCAGCCCACTCAGATGGAGCACAGCTCCCTCCTGTGATTCCCCTGACACTGTGCCTGTGTCTGCCTCCCCCGCTCCCCTGAAGGCCCTACTGGGTGGAGACGGTAGCCAACTCATCTCTCTGTGCCTGGCACTCATGGATTCTTGAATGGATAGACTTTAACTGAATTTAGCAGATGGAAACCACACACACGGGCATTAGGATCCCAGGATTAGCTCATCAAAGGAATTCAAGTTGCCTTGCAGCATAATCTTGGGGAAATGCCAAGGGTTTCACGATGTCATTTGGGAAGTGGAAAAGTCACCTACCGAAGCCAGTGCTCTTCCTAAACTAGGGGGAATCATCTCTGCCTTACCCTATCTTCTTCCATGAAGTATAACACAGAAAAAGTGCACAGATAATAAGCATACCACTTGCATTTGCACACTCATGTGACCAGTACGCAGGTCAAGAAACACCCCAGGAGCATCCCTCGTGCTTCCTTTGTCACGCCCACCCAAAGGGTAACCACTACCCTGACTTCTTATCCGCTAGATTAGTTTTGCAGCACTTTCTGTAAATGGAATCATGGCATGTACAGCTGTAGGCATGCACACAGATAGAAATGTACGAACTCTTTTGAATGCGGCTTCTTACGTTTGTGACATTCATCCATGTTGTGTGTAGTTACAGAGCATTCATTCTCACTGCTGTAATGGAATCCTTTTTGTGATTCCATTCTGCTGTTGGGCCTTTGAGTGCTTTCCAGTTTGGGGCTGTTATGAATAGTGCTACTACGAACAGCCTAGTATGTGGCTTTTGGTGCATGTATTTATTTCTGTTGGGGATGCTTAGCAGTGGAATTAATGGGCCATATAGTCTACACATTTCTAGTTTAGTAGACATTTTACACCTTATATTTGATTGAGGCAAACTTACCATCTGCCCGGAGTATCCAGCTTACATTCATCAAAACTGAATAGTCCTCTGGTGCAACACTGGTTTTAACAGGTTCTACTCGGAGGTCCCTCAAGTCTCCTGGGGTCAGAGGATGTCGGGTCAGCCACTCTTGAGATGGCCCTGGGAAAAGGCAAGACTTCCTGTGACACTCCCCTTCCCAGCCCTGTCTGATGCCATCTCCTCTCAGTGACCCATCCTGGTCCATCCCCATTCACAATTCATTACTTCCTGCTAAGGTAGGCCAAATGTTTCTTGGTGCTGACTGATTTATAGGTGAGGTGATATTGACCTAAGAGAAATACTCTCAAACTCCCTGCAACCTACAGGGCACTTGGGACCACTCTAGGTATCTGTGTATGTAAGTATGTGTATATATAGTATATTTAACATATTTATTAGGGTCAGTCCTGCCTTCTCTGTACCTCAGCCCTGGACTCCAGCCAGCTGGCCTGCACAACCTTCACTTTCCCACCTCTTAGCCTTTGCTAGTGCCGTCTCTCCTCCAGCTCACCCTCCCTACCCACATTTCTTGGGCAAAAACCTACCCATTCTTCAAATGCTACCATCTCAACCACCCACTCTTTTATGAAACACTTGCTTCCTGGTGCCAACGATAAGTGATCTCCTTCTGCGGAGTGGCAGGCATCACTTGCTACCTTGCATGGCAAGTCCTACCCTGCCTGTGCCACCCTGACTGGCCAGGAGGCCAGCCCATCTGAAACACCTCTTTATTCCCCCAAGAGCAGATAGAGTCTTCATCTGCATCAGCTAACAAAGCAATGGTTCACCCTGTGCCTGGTCTCCGATGTCCTAAATATACAGGCTCCCTTAAAAGTACAACTATGGTTTCAAAGTAAAACCCACAATACCCATTCCCTAATGCACCTACCATTTTCAGAGCCACACTGAACAGTCTGCGGGAGAGAAAGAGACCAAGCGTCATGTGGAAGCCAGCAAACCACAAGCCTTCCTTTGCTGAATTAGACAACACATCATCTTTTCCCTTAAGTGCATAAACAAGTGACCAAATTTCCAAGAAAAGATGAACTGGTTCCACTTCACAGCTTCATTGTAGGCTATGATGGACCGTGGATTAGCCATCAGTGTACCTGATCCTCAAGCCAGCCCATACCCTCACTTGAAGACCAGGGGTGGGTCTCCACCTGATCTCTGGGTGTTAGCCTTCCCTGCCACAAGCAGGGGATGACTCTGGGCCATTGTGAAGCCCCTTCACACTCTAATGTTTGACTATAGGTTTTCAGGATGGTCTGGAGTATTTATTGAGTTTTCCCAGGTTAAGAAGTAGCTATGCTGAGAAGATGAAGGGAAGAAAGCTATGAATGCAGCCCATGGTACCTTCCCCACGTTCTTTAAAATATTCCCCTTCTGGTTTTTTAGAGACAGGGTCTCACTCTGTCGCCCAGGCTGGAGTACAGTGGCACGATCATAGCTCACTGTACCCTCAAAGTCCTGGGCTCAAGCGATCCTCCTGCCTCAGCCTCCCGAGTAGCTGGGACTACAGGTGTGCACCACAACGACCGGCTAATTTTTAAATTTTTTGTAGAGACAGGGGTCTCACTATGTTGCCCAGGCTGGTCTCAAACCCCCGGCTTCAAGCAATCCTCCCTCCTCAGCCTCCCAAAGTACTGGAATTACAGGTATGAGCCACTGCAGTAGGCCAAAATAGTCCCCTTGCTAACACAAAAGGACTCACCTGAGCTATTATTTAGAAAACCATAAGCAACTGTGATTTCATCATGTTATCTTTTTAAAAGAACTTTAAAAAAAATAAATCTGGATTATCAGTGTCCAAGAAAGTCTGGTACTAAATCCTTTGACGTTAATTGCTCATGTCTTTCCATAAGAAAAAATAATTTGTACTTTGGTTTTGGAGTAAAATACTGAACCTAAAACATTTAACTTTTAGGCAGCAGCAACTTCCAATGACAAGACTCCATGTGGTAAGTCCACCAGCTCTGAAATCTGATCCCTCTAAGTGTCTGCATTTCCACACACCTTGTAAAACAGAAGGCAAGACTTCTGGTTTGAGTAATTTGGATTTGGGCAAAATCATCAATCACTCCTCTGTCTTTTAAAAAATGAACTCTAAGGGATAAATTAGACTTAAAAAAAAAAAAAAAAGCCACGATACTAGGAGCTGAGTTCTTGTCAAAGGGCTGGTGAGACAAGTTTTAGGAAAAGGACAAGCAACAGCTCTAAACCTTACAGAGTTCACACTGTTGGCCTCATAGCCCAGTTACAGCAAAGGGGATGAATTCTTCCCCCAGTGGAAAAGGCCCAGGGGGCATGGAACTTGAGACAAAGGGCAAGGATAGGAGCTGAGTACTTCAGGAAACAATGAGTGGGGTTTGTCTTTCCTTAACCATCAACAAGTAACCACCATGCTTTTATGCTATGCTGACAGGGCAGCCATATAGAATCACCAATGCTATTTTGGGGATGAGGTTTTTCCTCTTCAGTGACCCAGAAGATTCCCTCAATCATTCAAGGCACTGGGGAAGAAAGGAAACTTGCCTTCATGAACGAACAGGGCAAGCAATATGACAAAAAAAGGCGGGTGCCAATGGAGAAGCAGTTCTTGTGCCCCAGCGGGTGGGCAGACCCCGAGCAATAACAATAGTGAGCATCTAGTATGTGCCCGGCTCTTTGCTGCTGCGTTGCAGACCCTGGTGAGTTAGGTACTACCCTTCGCTTTTCCGATAAGGACACGGAGGTTTGGTGAGCATAAATGACAGGATCAAGAGTACGGGTGGCATTAGAGGAGATCTGGTCTGATTCCCACGCCCCGACTCAAGCAGCCTGACGTCGGATGCCCGCCAGGCTGGGGACAGCCGGGCAGATGGAGCTCTGAGGCCCCTCGAGGCTGCCCCGGAGGGTGTAGACATACCCTGTCCAGCCGGCGGTCCACGCTTTCGGAGAAGTAAGGGCTGGCGGGTCGGACACCGTCCGGGTCCGGGTTAGAGGGACCGAAACGGGAAGGGGTGCGGGCGGGGGCTTACCGGCTCTCGGGGCACGGCGCTCCTGCACAGCGCGGCCAGGCTCAACAGCACGAGCGACATCGCCGGGGCAGCGCGCGGGACACGGGCCAGCCACCCGCTGCGCTCTTATTCCCGCTCCCGGGCCGCCCCCTCCCGGCCCCGCCTCCCGCCGCGCCCTCCCTGGGTGGGGCGAGTGGCAATGCACTCGCCTGCCGGGGCTGGGAGGGACCGGCCGGCTCGGACCGCCTCGGGCCCTGGGCTAGCAGAACACCAGCAGCTGCGGCGCGCTCCGGCCCCGCGCACACGTGCTTGCAGTGAGCCGAGTGAGCCGGGCGCACCGGCCGCACCACGCCCTCGGGCCGCGCGCGTCCCCGGCCCCGGCCCCGGCCCCGCCCCGGAGCGGACCCGGTCCGAGCGGCCCGCGGTCCCCTTCCGGATGCGGAGAGCGCGCGGGGCGCCCGCGCCGCCAGTTAAAGTGCCGCGGGGCAGAGCCAGACCCAGGGTCGCCCGCCCCTCCCGCTCCTGCTCCCGCTCGGCGTTAGCCGACTGTCCGGCCCTGCCCGACCTGCGGCGGGTGAGTAGTCGGGGACGCGCCCGACCCTGGCCGCCCCGCACGGAGCCCCGGGAGGCCTCGGGGCGGAGGTTTGTGGGTCGGGAGGACCCGGGCTGGACGCCGTGACTGGGGCCCCTTCACGCAACCGCCGAGCCCGCCAAACAAAAGCGGGGGGACGCGCGTGAGCGAAGCCTGGCGGACTCATTTGGGGGAGCTAGTTCTTCGCAGAACTAAGTGACACGTCATGAGTGATAGGAATCTCCACTCCCTACTCCCCAGGTGTCCTGGTAAATGTGCATTTCCACAGATTGAGGTCTGACGGTAACACTTGGGTCTCTCCCACAGCGGAAGGCTTCCGCGCTAGTTGGAGCTGCAGTTCTCAGGTGTCACTGTGGCCAGGCTCTCTCAGCGCTGTCTAAAATGAGACTCGGACCGGACCTTGGGCCAGGATCTGCATTTAACAAGCCTCCTCTCCAGTAATTCTGGGGTGGCCCAGGAACCATCCTTTGAGACAGTGGTTTGGGAGAAGGTTAACAAAGATTAGCTGGGCTAACAGAGTCACAGAGCCTGGAACTCCACTGCTTCAGCCCCTTCGGTTTGCAAATGACCAGGTGGGGGTGACCAACTCAGAGTCACTTAAACTTGTAGGCTGAATTAGCTGCATTCTACAGGTGGGAAGACAGAGTCCTAGAGAGACGTAGGGAACTTCTGGATGAGTTAGTTGTCAGCTGGTGAGAGGCTGTACTGAGTCAAACAGCTGTTTTTGCTGAGGCCCCACTGTGTGCTGGGCCTGGCCACCTGCCAGGTTCATGTTCTGGCCTGCATGTAGTGGGGCCCAGTCCCCAGCCTCAGGGTCAGCTAGGGTCTCTGGCATGCCTGTATGTGGGGTTGCAGGTGACATTTCCAGATGATTGGTCTGATTCCTGACCAAGGAGCGTCACTCAGGTGAAGCTGTGTACTCACCCCTGCCTGGGGCCAGGCCATCCTCTGTGTTGCTTTGGGCCCTGTGGTCCCTGAGAGTATTTCCAGCTCTACTAGTCATCTTCCTGTTCCGCAAACACTGCGTGCCAGGTACAGGGGTGCAAAGGTAAACGACACCTGGTGCTGCCTGATGGTGCCCTTGGACTGAGGATGAGTGAGTGAGAAGTACAGTCAGGGGCACAAGTGCCTGCCCTGCTGTGGAAGTGCAGATGGGAACAGCCTCATCTGCCAGCTCGAGATAGTGAACTTTGTCCCATGGTACTGATAGTGAACCGTGGCAAGGACTTAGGTGGTGGTCACTTTTCAGTTTTAGAAAGGCCACCAGGGCGGCTGTGCAGGGCCAGTAGGGGCCAGTAGGGGCCAGTCCCTCTGAGACCAGCAGGCGGACAGCCGTTCACCAACATGCATTCGTATCTGAGTCCCTGCCAGGGCAGGCCTGCTGTGAGAGCTGGTGCTGTTAAGCTGCAAGGGCTCTGGGACACCAGGGGTGCAGAGGTTAGGCCTGGAGACAGGGTTTGTGAGCCAGACATTCCACGGGGGTGATGGGGAGGATAGGGCCCGGGGCGGAGAAGAGCTTCCCAAAGGGAAAGGAGGACTAGGAGACGCTGCAGCAGGAAAACCCGGGAGCAAGGAAGGGCAAAGGGAGCAGGGGCCCCGGCCTGAGGGGGACTAATGGCATCACGGTGGCCTTGGCAAGAACAGGTGGGACGGGCGTGGGAGGAAGTAGGCTCAGAAATAGGAGTGGCATGGGGAGGTGGTTTTGTTTTTAAAAAGGGGGAAGAAGCTGGTGGGCAGAGGAGAGAGGAAGTGTGAGGAGAGCCTGTGGGGAAAAGGAGTGGGGGGGGTACCTGGGCAGGAGGTGCTGGGCAGAGACTCACGACGCCACCTCCGTGGGTCTCCCACTGTCCTGCGTCCGGAGATGACGCTGCCCTGGCGCCCTGAGCTTCAGAACTGGGGGTGCTGCCCGGGCCAGCTCTGCAGAGGGGCTGTGGACTGCCTCCTGGGCTTTCGCCCGGCTCATGAGGCCATGCCCCAAGTGTGCCCTGTGGAAGGTCCTTGGCGATTAGACACGCAGCCTCCGAGGTGGCCTGCTGGAAGGGACACAACTAAGCCTGACAACTTCGTGGCTTTATGAACAGGAGGCAGGGCCACCGCAGGCCAGAGGTCTCAGCTTCCTCTCTCTCTGACCTCTGGCAAGTCGCTGTTCTTCTCAGAGCCTCAGTTTCCTTTCCTGTAAAATGGGGTGGGTGAGACAGGATGGTAGCAATGAGGTGATTCGAATCTATGAGAGAACTGACCTTTGGAGATTTTCTGACCCTCTCCCTTCAGTCATAAATTCTTCTAGGTCTGGGTTTCTGAAGGAGCCACCGGACACAGTGTGCCTTCATGTCGGGGCCTTAGTAGTTGCATGTTAAATGTTTGAATGGATGAGTAAATTAATGCATACCTTCCTCCAAAGCGGGTGCCTAGGCCTGCCCACCGGAGAGAGCTGGTTTGAATTTCCTCCTCTTTCTCCACAGGCAGGGTGAAGGTCAGGGCCTTTGTCAGAGCCTGGAAGACCACTCTGTCTGGTAGCCTGTCCCCGCACAGGCTCTGTGCAGTGCATGGGGCTGTGACACCTGGCTTCCACACCTCCCAGCTCTGCACCTCACTCACTATCAGCTGGCCTTGAGTGAGGCTCTGGGACTCCTGGGCCCCCAGCTTCCCCACGTGTAACCCGGGGCTGATGCTGGCCCTGCCTTCCTAGCAGACCTGTTAGGAGGCTCAGATGGAACAGGAGATAGGAAAACAAGTTGAAGGATTTAAAAGTTCTGTGTAAATTTAGGAGCAGGAGAGGCAGGACAATAAAAAAACCTAGTATGTCTGTGACCCGCAGAGGGACATTCCCTTGGACCCAAGAGTAATGACAGTCCCCGGATTTCTGTCACTGTTACTCAGACCTTTGTCTCTCTGTCTGATCCATCCCTGAGAGAACAAGGCCGTCAGGGATGTTGACATGTCCTGTGGGTCCAGCCTCCACCCGCACAGGTGGAATTTTCCACTTCATTCTTTTGCAAATATTAATCAAGGCCCTCGCTGGTCAACAGTGGACTCATTGTCTCGTGAAGAGTGAGCCATTTCTGGCAAGTCCTGGCTGCCTCCCAGGGCCCGCAGCGGCCAGCCTGAGCTGGAAGAGGAGCCATTGGGAGCACTCCCAGCCTCCATGCTCCCCCACCCCTGGTTGGGCTTGACAGGGTCAACTTTAATGCCTGCTTTGAGCTAGAGACCCTGAAGTCACATCAAGGCCTTGCCCACCCCTGTTCCCAGCAGGGCCACAAAACCACAGACATTTTTTTCTGCTCCAGTGGGAGGGGCTGGCCCAGGAAAGCCCACAGACTCAGGCCTCGGTGCTAACGTGGTGTTAATACCACTCTTGCTAGTTCCTAGGATGAGACCCTGTGAGATCCCAGGTCGTGTGTCCTGTTCATGGCTGTAGTCCCTGTACCTTGTCCCCTGGGTACTTGTGTTGATTTTCACATTCGTTGTTATCACACTGGGGCTTCAAGAAAGCAGAAGAGGAGGCAGGTCCTGTTGTTCTCTCAAAGTCCCATCTGTAAATGGGGGTGATAGAGTGGTCCTCGCAGGGCTGTAGGGAGGATCACCCGAGATTTCAGGTGGAAGGCAGTTAGCACCTAGTTGGGCACACACAGCAGGGTCTGTGATACGTTTTTTGACTTAGTCTGTTATTAGTGATATTATTATTGGTCCTGGTTGTAACGTCATATTCCACACTTAATGGAGGAGGAAACAGGGTGAGTGAGGCTGTGCGAGAGGGAGAGGGAGGGTGGAACTCAGGCCATGCCGTGAACTTGATAAAATCACCATGTGCTTTTAGCTTTGCACTTTTAATTCTTTGAAATGTGTTTTTAGCTCTTATTTCCTTTTGCCCTCATAAAAAACCAGTGAAATGGGTGACTCTGTTCCCATTATATAGTTGAGGAAACAGGCCCAGAGATGCTAAGCTGCAGGAGGTGGCAGAGCTGAGGTTGCAGCATGAGGATCTTGACCACCAGCAACTTCCCCTTCTCTTTTGAAGTAGTGCAACTTGAACATGGAACTCCAGTGCATGAAATGGACATGGGTGATGTTGCGTATTAGTGTGAGTTTATTTTATAAGGTTATATTTGTGATTTTTTGTTTGTTTTCTGCATATCATAGAACAGCAATACCATTTTCAGGAGCACACTCTTGAAACCACGGGCCATAGGTGCTGGTTGGTATCTTCGACTAGCCCAAGTTCCTGATTTATTTCTGCGCTTTGGTTTAATGATGATTCCCAGTTGATACAAAGAAGCAGTCAGTTTTTTAAGCAGCTCAGCTTAGAGTCTTAAGACCCTCTGCAGTTAAACCCATGCAGAGGTTTGAAAGGGAAACAGTAGTGGGCATGTGTGTGAAAGTTGGCTGTCTAGCCACAGCTAGTGGCGGTGCCTTGACCAGACCAGGCACTCAGCACACATCCTGGGCCTTGCTGGCGTTTGCTAAATGTGGCTCCACTTGGACCGGCATGGAAGTGTGTAAGTGAGCATGGATTTAATAATCAAACAGGCTTTATAGTGCTGCTAATCTCTTACCCGTGACCTGTTTACACCAAGTATTGGAGTCAGCACAGCAAACAGTGAGAAGGAAAGCTTTGTGTGGGAGTCTCTGGACAGTCCCCTGAGCTGATGGGTTTGGGGTCTCCAGGGAATCAATCAATGTCTGGTCCGTAACAGTGCTTCTCAAATTCTCTGGGCGGAAGGACCAGGTAATTGTTTGTTTTTTAAAACTTTAATCTCTCATGGCCAAATTTTAAAATATAATGAAAATTAATAGTTATAATAAAAACAAAGATATATAAAATATAAGCCCATTATCTTCTTATTGGACTCAGCAGACATAAGGTCACTATGTCAAATTGCTTTAAAAGTTTCACAACTCTGACTTTCGATTCTGTGCTTATCTGTCATAGACAATCACAATAGTGTGTGGGCCAGTGCTGGTGGCAGAATGCACTGTACGCTATCACTTCTGGGTATGAGGTGGGTGTTTTTTAACTGAGATTTTAAAAACTGGTTAAAAGTGCACTTGAAAGAGGAAGCTGGCAACAAGCATTTGCAGAACCTTCCAAACTTCTGTGGAATGGTTCAAAGTCCCTCACCCTAGACCAGGCCCCCTGCACGGAGGTTCTGCTGCCCTTTTTTTTATCTGACCCCTTTAGTGGGATATTTGAGATTTCAAACAAACAACTACTACAGAAATCCTTTTTATTAAGGAAATTTAAAACACATGCAAAATTATCCAGAAGAGACTATTGAGATGGGAACTCTGTGTTCCTGTCATGCAACTTTGACCATATCACCTCGTGGATGATCCTGTTTTATCTGTCCCCCTAATCCCTGGGGTGATTTTAAACCAAATCCCAAATATCATATTTTTTCTGTCAATTTTTCAGTATGTATTTTTGAAAGGGTGTGTTAATTTTTTTGTTTTTAATATAATTTATATCATTGAAAGTTTATATAATTTTTTTTGCTTTTCCTACACTTTTGATTATTATTTTTATTGATACATAGTAGATATATATTTTCAGGATACATGTGATAATTTGTTACATTCATATAATATGTAATGATCAAATCAGGGTAATTGGGGTATCTATCACCTTAAATTTTTTCTTTATGCTAGGAACATTTGAATTATTTTCTTCTAGCTATTTTGAAATGTATAATAGATGAATGTTAATTATAGTCACTACTGATCTAGCGAACACTAGGTCTTATTTCTTCCATCTAATTGTGTATTGTGCCCGTTAATCAACCTCTCATCATCCCCACCCCGCTTCCTGGCCTCTACTAACCATCAATCTACTCTCTATCTTCATGAGATTCACTTTTTAAAAATTTTTTCTTTTTCTTTTTTTTTAATCCCAATAGGAAAGCAAGAGATTCACTTTTTTTTTTTTTTTTTTTTTAGCTCCCACATATGAGTGAGAACATGCAATATTTGTCTTTCTGTGCTTGGCCTGTTTCACTTAACAAAATGGCCTCCAGTTCCATCCATGTTATGCAAATGACAGGAATTAATATTTTTATGGCTGACTAATATTCCCTTGTGTATACGTACCACATTTTCTTTATCCATTCATCCTTTGATGGGCACTTAGCTCAATTCCATATCCTGGCTATTGTGAATAGTGCTGCAGTAAACATGGAGGTGCAAATGTCTCTTCAATGTGTTAATTTCTTTTCTTTTGAATATATACCCAGTAATGGAATAGCTGGATGATACGGTAGTTCTATTTTTAGCTTTTTGAGGAACATACAGTTTTCCATAGTGGCTATACTAATTTACATTCCTACCAGCAGTGTACGAGGGTTCCTGAAAGGGTGCTTTTAAACACCATAACCACAGGACCATTATCACATATGACAAACAATGATTTCATAACATTCCCAAATATCCACTCAGTGTTCAAATTCCCAGGGTCCAATGAGGAACCGCATATTCTGAGGGGCAAGTTGTCTTCTCTCATAATCTGTAGGCTTCCCACCCTCTCTCTCTTATTATTTACTTGGACTTACTGTTGCAGAACTGTGTGGGGTTTCCCTCTGCCTGGGTTCTGTTGATGGTGCACATTTTGCATGTCCCTCTGATCTCTGCCTTTCCTGTGAATTGGTAGATGGATCTAGAAGTGTGCTCAGATTCAGGTTTGAGCTTTTTGGTGAGGATATTTCATAGATGGTGTTGCCTTCTCCCATTCAGACCCCTGCTTCTTCTATAGGGAAAAGTCTGTCTTCATTTTTCTTCTTTGGTGAGGCCCAAGCTGACCCTTGCCTGTGTCTTTTCCTACTTTGCTGGTCCGGGCTCCCCTCCTCTAAGGTCACCCTGGCTGCTATGTGGACAGCTGGTTGTGGGGTGGAGTGGGGGGGGTAGTAGTAGCAGGGACACTGCTGGGTTGCTGTGGGGAGGTCCCTGTGGGAGATTACGGGGCCTGATCCAGCTAGTGTCCATGGGGTGGGCAAAATTGGGCAGATTCTGCAGTGCCAGCCCCACCCTTCTGAGAGAAGTTACTGCTCCTCTCCCTTGGTTTCCACGTCTGACTGCCTCTTCCCCCAGGGTGAACAGTGTATTTTTATATACCAGCCACATGATGAGCATTTATTAAGCACCTGCTTTGTAAATGAACACCCGTGGTGGGAAGGCAGCCGGGTGCACGGGCTCTGCTGGGTGGGAGTTTAGTCCCTTGTGGTCACCAGGAGGCCAGCCTTCTTGTGGCCCCTGAAGTCTGCACTGTGCCTGGTGTGAGGAGGCCTTCAGCTCCTCTGGAGAGGGAAGAGTGGCTCATCTTTCTCTCGCTGCTGTGTTACTGCATAAGTGCCAGGATGGCAGGGTGTTTGCCTCTGGGCCTGCCTCTAGTTTTGGTTAGACTTACCCACGCACAGCTCGAGTGGGTGCCCCCACATCCCCACTTTCACCTGAGGCCTTCTGTGCTGTGGAGCCCACTTGCCCAGGCACAGTGCAGCCAGAGTATAGGGAGCTCACATCTGGAGGGGCCCACTTCCTCAGGGGCCAGCTGGAGGCACTCCCTCACCTCCCAGTCATAGGTACTTGACTGGAGGGATTTGAGTCCCCCAGTGGTGACCTCTGTCATACCCTGTCTCCCAAGTACGCCTCAGGTGCATACACCACCTGCTCGGATTGGATCTACACACACACCTGTGAGGGAAAGAAATGGCAGGTGACGCCCAGGAGCTGTCCCTGAGGAGCCATCCCTATGGGTCAGGCCCCCCTCCCCTGCCCGGGTGTTAGGACTCTAGGTTCCCCCACCTTGCTCTCTGCTTTTTGGTGGAAAGGTGGTTTTAGAAAAGGGGGAGTACAGCTAGAGGGTGGAGGTGTGCCTAGGACGGCAGATGCCTGGAACGGGGAGGACAAGGTCCCACAGGCTGACAAGGTGCCCTGGGGACAGCAGAGGGGAAGTGGCAGAGCAGATGTGCTTCTGAGGGGCCACAAACATCAGAAGTGCCTGCAGAGGCCAGCGCCCATGCGTTACCAGCAGGAAACCCCTACCCTGGGTCACACAGTGAGTCCCAGCAGAGCTTTGGTGCATGTCAGACTTTAAGGCTCCCACCTTGGGGCTTTCTCAGCAGCCTGTGGTGTGTCCTGACCAGCCTCAGCCCCACCCTGTACCCCCCTCAGCCACTTCACCAGGAGGGTCCCAAGGCCAAATGGGCTCTGCCCAAGCAGCAGGGACTGAGCAGCCAGGGCACAAGGGCCAGTGAGCGTGGCCTCATACACCCAGTCCAGGAGTCCTCTCCAAGGTAGCAAAATAATCAGGTATTTCAGGAGAATGGAAGAGAATTTCCAATTCACTTGTCTATCGTGCATCACTGTGTGGAAGATGAGATCCTAAGAAAAGAAACTTGACTTTTGAAGAAAATGCCTTAAAAATTTGTTTTAAACTTTTTTAATTGAGGTAGAACAGACATGCAGTAAGTGCATGTCATGTTGATGTTTGGGCTCAGCATCTGCATCTCAGACTGTCCAGCTAGGGTTTGCCATGGGCCGTGTGCAGGCCCATCCCCCTCTTGTGTCCATTCAGCCAACATGGCAGAGTGCCAGCCTGGGTCCAGGCTCAGCATGTGTCAGGGGGCAAGGCCACAGAGCCCTTAGCCACGGAGGTGGGCTTTCTGCAGCTCATCTCGTTGCTGTCGAGGTCCCAGTAAGCGGTACAGGGAAGTCCCAGGATGGATGTGGCCAGTGGCGAGGAAGGCTTCCCAGAGGAAATGGTGCCTGCTGGGGCCTGCAGGAAGATGAGGAGTGAGCCAGGTGAAGGAGGTTGGGGCCTGTTCCTGGAGGAGGGAACAGCATATGCAAAGGCCCTGGGGGAGGAAGGGCAGGTGGTCCATGTACCTGGAGCCCAGAGAGTGAGGCTCTCAGTGGGACAAGAGGTGAGGGTAGAGGCAGGTGCCAGGCCATGGGGGCTCTTAGGATAAGAGGGGCTGTGGGGCCATGAGAAAGCTTATTCTACCATCTTAGGGAGGTGGGTGGCCTGGGTTGGGCGTGGCAATGAAGTTCCTATGGCAGGAGGAGGTAGCTGCCCAGGGTCACTCACTGGACCATCACCACCTCTGGGCCAAGCCAGGTCTCATCTCTCTGACGGAGACCCTTCCCACCCTGGGCCACCATACCACACTCACCTCAGCCCACCACAGTTGTGCCACTGGGAGCACTGCCAGGCTGTAGGAGAGCAACCGAGTCTTTGACACCTTCTGAGCCTCCAGAGCCCTGGCGTGGGCGCTTGGTGTCTTGCATCCTCACATGTCCTGACCAGGACCTTTTGGCTCCTGTGATGCAGCTCGGTTGATTGGGCCTGTGGGGGAGCAGGTCCCAGCCTCCGGCTTGATGTGGGGAGGGGCTCGACCTCTTGGGGCATGTTTCCCTCTCTGTGACAGGGGCTGGTGGGGATGGCAATGGTGGTGAAGATCCCCCGACCCCTGAACCCAGCATCTTTAGGGGGTTAAATGTGACAACCCACGTGAAACACTCAGCATGGTGTAGCTGCTCCTATTATTATAATTCAGTTGGGTTCCATGGTTTCATGGAGCTCTGTGGTCAGACAAAGGCAGCCACAGAGCGGTGCTCTTCTTCTTGCCCAAAGCCCAGCCGAGAAGGTGGGTAACCTTATACGAGGTCTTGCAGGGATTGCAGGTCAGAGCCATTACTAGAAGGCCAGGTGAGAAAAGGCAGGCGACCTGCCCCACATCCTCCATTTGAGAATGACCCCAGATGGGCAAGGATGGTGTGGCCCCCACCACATTTTTTGCAGTTCTCCTGAAGGATTGTCATCACCACCCTGGCCCATGGGCACAGTGACAGGTGTGAAGGTCAAGTGGGAGCCTGGAGCAGTGCTGGACTCAGGGCACCAGGGCTCAGGGCTGGGAAGTATCTTTCTAGGCTTTGAAGCCTGCGAGTGGCTGAGCTTTGCGCTCGGGTCTCCCTGAGCCTTGTCAATAATGACTGCAGGGACTACGTGGTCATTTCTTAAAGTGGGTTAACAGGGCCCTTTCACAAGGATGGACCTACTTGTTAATGAGCAGTCCCCTATTGGTGGACGGTTAGGTTGTTTATAATTCTTTGTTGGTATAAACAGCACAGGATGGACCCCTTGTGCTTGATTTTCCAGTTGTGTGGGGCTCTCTTTTGGTTAAATTCCTAGATGTGGGATTGCTGAGACAAAGGGCTGCACCTTTAAAATCCGGATGTGTCTGTACTTTCTGGAAAGGTTTACATGCTCCCCAGCTGTGCCCAAAGCGGAATCATTGTTTATTATTGGCCTTGGTCCAGGGCCGAGGTCTGATGCATCATTGTGCATGCTGGACCTGGCTGGGGTCCATTCCTGTCCAGAGTTTTGTCTTTTCTTCCTGGGTGACCAGCAAAAGCCAGGACTTCAGTGGCCCAAAGAATCTGGCCCTATAGGGCACAGTTCAAAAACTAGAAAGGAAGTATGCACACATGCGTTTGCATGCACACCAAGAAATGGTGAGGAAGGAAGTGCTGTTAGGAACCCTGTCCAGAGGTTCCTTTCAGAAAGTTTTGTCAGCACTCCAGCCCTACAGCTCTGCAGACGGACTGTGTCCCAAGTACGGGGACTCCTCAAATGGTGGGTAAGTGTTTTATTCTGGTCACAATTCTTTTGCAACTTAACTCCACCAAAATTATAAAACTTGTGCAATTGGTCACATGCTCAAAATTACATGGAAATCTGTCTTGTATAAGACAATCAGTGTTCTGACCACAAAATTTAACAAGCTTTTCAACATCAGTCTTCAACTACTGAGTTGAGAATTTGAAATGAGGATTTTAGTTGATGCTGCACAGGACTATGGCAGTGAAAGGCACCAGTCATAACCCGTATGGCGTGGTGGCCCCTGTGTTTGTTACTGCTCCTCTAATCTCCTCTCTGTACTTGACACTCACTGCAACTAACCCTGGTGTGTGGGGGAGTCTGAATTGACCAAAGTCTTGCTTCCTAGACAGTGGCACCACAGGGACGGAAGTCTTCCCCCTCAGGCAGGGTGGTTGGTAAAGCCACATCCTCATCTCCTGGCCAGAGTGCCAGACTGGGCCTGGCCAAGTTTGGTCCCAGGAAACGGGGTGGATTGGGGGTGCAGGAACCCAGAGTCAGAAGGCAGGCATGGATGCCACCCCACCAACTTCAGACCCCACCCCAGTAGGGATGACCCCCTGCCCCCCAACCCTCCCCCAATTGAACACACATGCTTTCCTGTCTTTGGTCCCACTCCTGCCCCACCTTCCATACTGCTAATGGCAGGGAGCACCTTCCTACTTCCCTCTAAATCCTGCCCCGTGTCGGTCAGTCTGTCCACCTACCCAGCTTGGGAGCCTGAGGGGGCATTGCGCTAGGGGCTCAGGGGTCCCTCAAGGAGTTCCCACTGGGTAGCGGCCACTCCCTCTTTAGCCCCACTTCCCCATCCCCCTGTTCCCATCGCACATGCTGAGTGTGTGTGTCTAGGGCCCTTCCATGTTCTGCCAGGCTGGGAGCCTGGGTGACTCGTGTCTGCTGCCCCTCAAGGCCTGCCTTCTGAGGGGAGGGGCAGGCAACCCCTCGAGGAGCCTGGATGGGTCTCAGGAATAGGAACAGGGAAACACCGCTCTGAGGTAGACGCCTCCCCCAGGCCTGGGCAGACAAATGGGAAAGAAGGGGAAAGCCCACCGCACCCCTGGCCTCAATATGGGGTGGAGAGCTGGGGCCGAGGCTGGGACACATGCACCCCAGAGAAGGTAGGTGAGAGTGGGCAAGGGCCCTGGGTTCTCCCCTCTCTTTTATTCAGCAAATCCTGGGCTGGGGATTCTTGGGGGTGGGGGCGCAGGGAGAGGCACCTGAGGAAGTTTCCACTGGGCAGGGGTGAGGGACAGACAGAAATGCCCCAGTTTAGTCCCATCCCTGCCCAGCCAGAGAGATCTATGCCTAGTTGAAGGGCAGACCCAGAACTTTGAGAACAATTAAGGTCCCCTCCATGCGGCGGGGTGCAGGTGGCAGGGAGAGGTGTTGGAGCAGAGCTGTGATGGGAGGTGGGGTTGTGGAATGACTGGCGCCACCTCAGAAAGACGGGCTCTGTCTTCACTCCTCCACGGCAGGCGAAGCTGCCTGTGTTGCCTCCTAATCTTGTCGACTTTAACTATTATCAATTATTTCAGACCATCAGTAAAACCACAAAACACACACACCCCTGTGCCTGTCATTAAATTAAGAAATAAAACATGACAGGCGTAAATGAAAACCTTCGGGTACACCTCCCTGCTCAGAGGTGACTACTGTCCTCGGTTTCTTTATACTGTTCTCACTCATAGGTTTGACTGACTTGACAATATCCAGAATTGAATTGCATGCGGTGTGTGATTTTTTTTGTGACAAAATATATTTAACAAAATATTAACCATTTTTACCATTTTTAAGTGTACAATTCAGTGGCATTAAGTACATTCACAGTGTTGTGCGGCCATCACCACCACTATCCACTTCCAAATGTTTTTCATCCCCCCAAACTAAAGCTCTGTTTCCATTAAACAAGAACTCCCTGGCTCCCTTCCCCTCAGCCCCTGGTGACTTCTCATCTACTTTCTGTTTCTGTGAATTTGTCCATTCTGGGTACCTCGTGTAAGTGGAATCATACAGTATTTGTCCCTTGGTATCTGGCTTATTGCACTTCGCATAATACTTTCGAGGTTCATCCGTGTCGTAGCACATCAGAATTTCATTCCTTTCTGAGGCTATTAGGCAGTTTATGGTTTCATCTGTAGATAGACATTTGGGTCGTTTCCACCTTTTTGCTATTGTGAATAATGCTGCTATAAACGTTAGTGTAGAAGTATCTGTTTGAGTCTCTGCTTTCAAGTCTTTGGGGTACACACCTGAAAGTGGAATTGCTGGATCATGTGGTAATTCTGTGTATAAAGTATCTTTTCATGTGTTTATTGGCCATTTGTATATCTTCTTTGGAGAAATGGCTATTCAAGTCCTTTACCCACTTTCTATTTGGTTGGTTTGTTGTTTTGTTGTTGAGTTGTAGGAATTCTTTATACCCTCTGGATATTAATCTCTTATCAGATATATGATTTGCAAATATTTTCTCCTATGGGTTGTCATTTCACTCAAGAGGGTCCTTTGATGCACTAAAGTTTTTAATTTTGACGAAGTACAAACAGGAACTGCCAACCTGTTTTCCACAGCAGCTGCCGCAGTTCATATCCCCACCAGCAATGTGCAATGGTTCCAATTTCTCCACATCTTCATCGACACTTGTTGTTTTTTCCTTTTTGTTTTTACTGTAGCCATACTAACGGGTGGTAACTCATTGTGGTTTTGCTTTATACTTCCCTAACAACTGGTGACGTTGAGCATCTTTTCATGTGTTTATTGGCCATTTGTATATCTCCTTTGGAGAAATGTCAATTCAAGTCCTTTACCCATTTTCTATTTGGTTTTTTTGTTGTTTTGTTGTTGAGTTGTAGGAGTTCTTTATACCCTGTGGATATTAATCTCTTATCAGATATATGATTTGCAAATATTTTCTCCTATGGGTTGTCATTTCATTCGAGAGTGTCCTTTCATGCACTAAAGTTTTTAATTTTGACAAAGTACAATTTGTCTACTTTATCTTTTGTTACCTATGCTTTTGGCATTATATCCAAGAAAGCGTCCCCAAATGTCACAAAGATTTTCTAGTATGTTTTCATCTAAGAGTTTTATAGTTTTAGTTCTTGCATTTAGGTCTTTCATCTGTTTTGAGTTTATTTTTGTACATGGCAAAGGTAAGGGTCCAACTTCATCTTTTTGCATGTGAATATCTAGTTTTCTCAACACTGTTGAAAAAGTTGTCCTTTCACCATTGAGTGGTCTTAGAACTCTTGTTGAAAATCAATTGGCCACCTATTCAAGGGTTTATATCTGGGTTCTGTATTTCATTGGTCTATATGTCTGTCCTTATGTCACTACTGTACAGTTTTGGTTACTGTAGCTTTGTAGTAAGTTTTGAAATCAGGAAGTATGCATCTTCCAATTTTTTTCTTCTTTTTCAAAATGTTTGTGGCTATTTGGGGTCTCTTGAGATCCCATATGAATTTTAGGGTAGGTTTTTCTACTTCTGCAAAAATCTCTTGGGATTTTGATGGGGGTTGCATTGAATCCATGGGTTGCTTTGGGTAGTATTGGCATCTTAACAATATTAAGTCTTTCAATCCATGAATATGGGACGTCTTTCCATTTCTTTATGTCTTCCTTAATTTCAGCAACATTTTATATTTTTCAGTGTACAAATCTTTTAACTCCTTGGTTAAATTTATTCCTAGGTATTTTATTCTTTTTGATGCCATTATAAATGGAATTGTTTCCTCAATTTTTTTTTTCAGATTGTTCATTGTTAGTGAATAGAAATGCAACTAATTTTTGTGGGTTGATTTTGTATCCTGCGACTCTGCTGAATTTTTTAATAGCTCTAACAATTTTAATTTTGTTTTTGATGTGGAATTTTTAGGGTTTTCTACCATATAAGGTCATGTCATCTGTGAACAGAGGTAATTTACTTCTTTCTTTCCAATTTGGATGCCTTTTATTTCCTTTTCTTGCCTAACTTCTCTGGCTAGGATTTCCAATGCTATGTTGAATAGAAATGTCAAAAGCAAGCATCCTTGTTTGTGTGTGTGTCTTGTTCAGGCTATAACCTATAATTTTCTTTTTATATTCTGAATATATTTTTAGGATTCATCCATGTTGATATGAGGTGCTGTGGTTCCTTCACTTTCACTGTTATATGGGGTTTCATCGTATAACTGACTGTACTACAACTGTTTCTGTGTCCTTTGTATCTCCATATACATTTTGAAATCAGCATGTCAATTTCCAATAAAGAAAGCCTGCTGAGATTTGATTGGCATTGCATCAAATCTATAAGTCGATTTGGGGAGAATTGACATCATAACAATACTGGGTCTTCGTATTCATGGTATCTCACTCTATTTAGGTCATCTTTTTTGTTTTTTTAATGAATTATTATTATTTTTTGTAGGTACAGGGTCTTTGCCAGGCTGAGTGAGCTCCGCCAGCCTCATAGCTGGATACGGCTTAACTCCAGCCACTGAGCCCGCTCAGCTTTGTTTTCTGTAAGGCTCTTGCTAATTGCCCAGGTAATGGTGTTTCTTGAGATGGCCTCAGTGATCTCCCAGCTGGCCTCCAAAGTGCTGGGATTCAGGTGAGCCCCACTCCTCCCAATGGGATTCAGATCCACCATTTTTAAGTCTGTCATGTGAGTTTTCACATATTTTTATAGTTATCAAGTATTAAGTTTCCATGATCTTGTTAAGTTTATCGTAAGTATTTATATCCCATTGGGTCGTAACGTGACACTTGTGTTAATTTGCCATGGAGCAGATCAACTCACACAAGGTTTGTTACATGAGGTTATGGGACGGATACCAACCACCGGGGCTACAGAAGGTATTGTCATCTGGGTTTATGGTAGAGGCAGGTCCAAGCAGGATGGCTCATGAGGAAGGTGCGTGTTCCTGGTTTTTATTACGGTTAGAGAGCAGGGCCAAGGTGAGGATGCTCACACATGGGTGGGTTTGCATGATTTGGACTTTCCCACTGATGCTCAGAGCAGAGAAGCCAGAGCTTTCTTATTGACTTGCCCAGACATGGGGCAAGAGGGAAAGAGTAAGGAATGGGGCTTGAAAGCTGTCAATAGTCAAACATCAAAAATGGAGCCAAATTCTTTATATTTTTTAAAAGACTTTTTTTTTTTTTGAGCCAGTGTCTTACAATGTTGCCCAGGCTGATCTCAAACTCCTGAGCTCAAGGGATTCTCCAATCTCAGCCTCCTGAGGAGCTGGGGCTATAGGTGCACACCACCACACCTAGCTAAGACTTTTTCATAGAGCAGTTTTAGGTTCACAGCAAAATTGAGAGGAAGGTGGAGAGATTTCCCGTATACGCTTTGCCCCCATACATGCATAATCTTCCTATTAATAATATCCACCCATCAGGGTGGTACATTTGTTACAATTGATGTACCTACGTTGGCACATCATCCTCCAGAGTCCATAGTTTACCATAGGATTCACTTTTGGTGTTGTATACTCTATGGGTTTGGACAAATACATAAACACATTTGTCCACCATCATGGTCTCATAGAGTAGTTTCACTGCCCTAAGAATCCTCTGCACTCTACCTATTCATCCCTCCCTCTCCCAATCCCTGGCAACTACTGATCTTTTTACTGTTGCCATAGTTTTGCCTTTTCCAGAATGTCATATCATTGGAATCATATGGTATGTAGCCTTTTCAGATCAGCTTCTTTCACTTAGTAATATACATTTAAGGTTCCTCCATGTTCTTTCATGGCTAATTTCTTTTTAGTGCTAAATGATATTGCATTGTCTGGATGTACCACAGTTTATTTATCCATTTACCTAGTGAAGGACATCTTGGTTGCTTCCAAGTTTTAGCAATTATGGATAAAGCTGTTATAAACATCCATTTGCAGGTTTTTGTGTGAACGTAAGTTTTCAACTCCTTTGAGTAAATACCAGGGAGCACAATTGCTAGGTCATATGGTAAGGGTATATTTAGTTTTGTAAGAAGTCACCAAACTCTTCCAAAGTGGCTGTACCAGTTTGCATTCCCACCAGCAATGAATGAGAGTTCCTGTTGCTCCACATCCTCCCCAGCATTTGGTGTTGTCAGTGTTCTGGATCTTGGTCATTCTAATAGGTGTGTGGTGGTATCTCATTGTTGTTTTAATTTGCATTTCCCTGATGACATATGATGTGGAGCATCTTTTCATATGCTTGTTTGCCATCTATCTATCTTTTTTGGTGAGGTGTCTGTTAAGGTCTTTGGCCCATTTTTAAATCAGGTTATTGCTGAACTTTAAGAGTATATTTATTTATATATTTTGGGTAATAATCCTTTATCAGATATGTCTTTTGCAAATATTTTCTCCCAGTCTGTGGCTTGTCTTTTCATTCTCTCCACAGTGTCTTTAGTAGAGTAGAAAATTTTAATTTCCATGAAGTCTAGCTTGTCCATTCTTTCTTTCATGGATTGTGCCTTTGGTGTTGTGTCTAAAAAGTCATCATCAAACCCAAGATCATCTAGATTTTCTTCTGTGTTATCTTCTAGGAGATTTATAGTTTTGTATTTTACATTTAGGTCTGTGATCCATTTTGAGTTAATTTTTGTGAAGGGTGTAAGGTCTGTGTCTAGATTCATTTTTGTGTGTGTGGGTGTCCAGTTGTTGTTCCAGCTCCCTTTGTTGAAAAGACCATCTTTTCTCCATTGTGTTGCCTTTGCTGCTTTGTCAAAGAGCAGTGGACTATATATATGTGGGTCTCTTTCTGGTCTGTCTTTTCTGTTCTGTTGATCTATTTGTCCTTTCACCAGTACCACACTGCCTTGGTTACTGTAGCTTTATAGTAAATCTTGAAGTCAGGTAGCGTTAGTCCTCCAGCTTTGTTCTTCACCTTCAGTATTGTGTTGGCCATTCTGGAGCTTTTGCCTCTCCAATAAAGTTTGGGTCAGTTAGTTGATATCTATAAAATAACTTGCTGGGATTTTGTTTGGGATTGCACTGACTCTGTGGATCAAGTTGAGAAGAACTGACATCTTGACAATATTGAATCTTCCTATCCATGAACATGACATATCTCTCCATTTATTTAGGTTTTTAATTTCAGCAGCATTTCATAGCATTTTCTTCATACAGATCTTGTACATATTTTGTTAGATTTACAAATTTTTACAAATAATTACAAATATTTCTTTGGGGTGCTAATTTAAGTGGTATTGTGTTTTTATTTTCAAATTCTACTTGTTCATTACTGGTATATAGGAAAATGATTGACTTTTGTATACTAACCTTATATTCTGCAACCTTGCTATAATTGCTTCTTAGTTCCAGGAATTTTTTGCTGATTCTTTTAGATTTTATACATAGATGATCATGTCATCTGCAAACATGTTTTATTTCTTCCTTCCCAGTCTGCATACTTTTTATTTCCTTTTCTTGTCTTATTGCATTAGATAGTAGAGGTTTGGAGTTTTTTGTTGTTTTTTTTTTTACCATTAAGTATTATGTTGGCTATAGGGTTTTGTAGATATTCTTTACCAAGTTGAGGAGGTTCCCCTCTATTCCTAGTTTACTGAGAGTTTTTTTTTTAAATCATGAATGGGTGTTAAATTTTGTCAAATGCTTTTTCTGCATCTGTTGATATGATGTGATTTTTCTTCTTTAACCTGTTGGTGTGATGAATCACATTAGTTGATTTTTGAATGTTGAACCAGTCTTTCATACCTGGGATAAAGCCCACTTGGTTGTGGTGTATAATTCTTTTTATACATAGTTGGATTCAATTTGTTAATATTTTGGTGAAGATTTTTTTCATCTATGTTCGTGAGAGGTATTTGGCTATAGTATTTGTTGTTGTTGTTGTGTTTCTTGTAATGTCTTTGTTGGGTTTTAGTATTAGGGTGATGCTAGCCTCACTGAATGAGTCAGGAAGTGATCTTTCTGCTTCCATCTCCTGGAAGAGATTGTAGAGAACTGGTATAATTTCTTCCTTAAATGTTTGGTAGAAATCACTGGTGAACTTACCCAGACTTGGTGCTTTATGTTTTGGAAGGCTATCAATTATTGATTCAATTTCTTTAATAGATATTGGCTTATTCAGAATGTCTGTTTCTTCTTGTGTGAGTTTCAGCAGGTTGTATCTTTCAAGGAATTGGTCCGTTTCATCTGAGTTATCATTTTAAAAGATGTATTCACTGAGTATAGAGATTTTTTAAGGCACACTTTAAAAGCTTGGTAAACTAGACTTAGAAGATTTTTTTTTTCCTTTAGTACTTACTTTCAAGTTGTTATTCCATGGCCTTCTGGATTACATGTTTTCTGAGGAGAAGTTTGCTGTCACTCTTATATTTATTCCTGTGTATAAAATGTTTCTTATCTGGCTACTTTGATGACTTTCTCTTCATCTTGGAGTCTCAGCAATTTGACTATTATGTACTTAGATGTGTTTTTCTTTGTATTCATCATGCTTGGGATGCTCCAAGCTTCTTGAATCCATGCGATGTTGTCTTGTCCTAATTTTGGAATTCTCAGCAGTGATCTCTTCAAATCCCTCTCCTTCTGGGACTCCAGTTAGCCATACTTTAGATAGTTTGATATTGTCCCAAAGCTCTTGATTGTTCTGTTCTCTCTCTCTCCCTGTCTCTCTCTGGTTCTCTTCCCCTATCCCTTTCCCTCTTTCTTCTCTTTATATTTCCATTTGGGTGATCATTTTTACTAATTCTTTGCTCTGCTGTATCCAATTAAAAATTATTCATGTCCAATATTGTATTTTTTCCTTGTATTTCTGTTTGTATCTCTTTTTAAATAGTTTTCAACATTTTGCTGAAATTTCCTATCTGTTCAATTTGTCATCTACCTTTTTAACTAAATCTTTTATAGTGTTCATCTTGGTTATTTTAAAGCCTTTGTTTGATGGTTCTAACATCTGGGTGGGTCATCCCTTGGTCTGGTTCTGTTAGCTACTTTGTCTCTTGATAAGGAGTCATTTGTTTGTCTTGCTTTTTTTGTGTCTCCTATTTTTTATTGAACGCTAAATCTTGTGTGTAACAGGATAGTAGAGACTGAGGTAAGTATTATTTATGCCTGGAAAAGGGCATGCCTTTTATTCTGCCAGGTTGTTAGTATGGAGTGTTAAGTCAGTCCAGCGGGGAGTTGAAGGGTAGGCAGCTGATACCTTGTGCTGGTGTGGGACCTGGAGCCCTGAACAGTTCTTCTCAGTGTTCCTGCTTCAGACATACCTTTTGGGAGGCCCTGCCACCTCATTCTCCTATTCTGCACACCACAGCAGGGGAGGAAAAAGAGTCTTTTTCTGTATTCCGGTGTTAGGTTGCTGTTGTTACTTGGCACAGGGCTCATGGAAGGGGTTTTGGGGATTTATCAGAGTTTTCTTTTGTTTCAGCCTTACTCTTAGGCAGGCCCTATAGGCCTGAGCCTCATGGGTGGAACTTTCTCTGATGTTCTTGTCAGTGGAGATTTTGATGGCATACCCTGGTTCTTTTCCACCTCTGTGCACTAAGTATGTTGGGATTGATTTGAACATTGTTGGGAAAGAATCCTTCAAAAGCTATGGCCATTCCTCTGTTAAAACTCCAGCATTCCACAGAGTGATATTTGAAGAGTGTAGCTCTGACCCTGTTCCCTGCATAAAACTCCATAGCCCCGCAGGCCAAAGGCTTTGAGCTCGGTAGTCTCTTGCCTCTCACTCTGACGTCCTCTCAGTTACTTATTTGAGTCTGGTCCTTAACCCTGGCCCTAGACCATCAGTTTTGAGAGTGGACTTCTTTCTATGTATTACTAGAGAAAAAACAGTGCCTAGCAGCTGGTAGAGGCTGAGCAGCAGTTTCGGATGCGTGCAAGCACCCTGTTTTCTTTCTCCTCCTGTAAACCCCTTCCCTCCCAGGCCTGCCAGCAGGTAGACTCCTGCCCAGCCTCCAGCTTCGTACATAGATGGCACAGGGATGGCATTCACCCCTAAGTTTGGGTAGGGGCCTTTCTCCTGCCCCCCTCTATCCCTGTGCCTGTCCATCCTGGCACTGATATAACAGTACTGAACTCCTAGTTCCCCAGGGTAGTGACCATGGGGGCTGGACCTGCCCTACCTGGCCCTCGGCAGGCCCTTGGTGAGTATGCATGGACCTTTGCTGCACCAGTGTGGCTGCCCAGCTTTGGGGGGCTGATTCTGCACATGCCTACAGAGTTAAGATTTTTTAAACTCCTTTTCCTGTTTTAGGAAAAAGTGAATCACCTCATTCCCCTCTGTGGATAAGAGGACTTGGCCTAGCATGTGGTGTGTCCTGCGAGGCTGGAGACAAGGGCTTTTGGGCCTGCGTGGAGCCCTGGCTTGGGGAGCCCTGGGACAACAGTGGCCCCTGGGCCTTCGGGCTCTGGCCAATGCAGGTTCCAAGAGCAGGGACGAGTACAGCTACGTGGTGGTGGGTGCAGGCTCTGCGGGCTGTGTGCTAGCCAGACGGCTCACAGAGGACCCCAGTGAGCATGTGCTGCTGCTGGAGGCCGGGCCCAAGGACTTGTACGCAGGGAGTAAGCGGCTCTTGTGGAAGATCCACATGCCTGCGGCCCTCGTGGACAACCTGTGCAATGACAAGTACAACTGGTTCTACCACACGGAGCCACAGCCAGGCCTGGGTGGCCGGGTGCTGTACTGGCCTCGCGGCCGAGTCTGGGGAGGCTCCTCGTCCCTCAATGCCATGGTCTATATCCGAGGGCATGCTGAAGACTACAACCGCTGGCACCGCCAAGGGGCTGAGGGTTGGGACTATGCACACTGCCTGCCCTACTTCCGCAAGGCGCAGGGCCACGAGCTGGGTGCCAGTAGGTACCGTGGTGGCGAAGGCCCTCTGCGTGTGTCCCGGGGCAAGACCAACCACCCACTACACCAGGCATTCCTGGAAGCAGCACAGCAGGCCGGCTACCCCCTCACTGAGGACATGAATGGCTTCCAGCAAGAAGGCTTCGGCTGGATGGACATGACCATCCATGAAGGTAGCGTGTGGCCACCCTTCCCCATCTACCTAGTTCCTCCTTTAAAAAAAAAAAAAAACTATCCCCCATCATGATCAGTAAGTGTGGACAGGCTGAGGCTGGTAATAGGTGGAAGGGATGTGACTTATTGCATCCCCTAGATACCACAGAGTACAACACAAAGCCCATGAGAAGTGACTGGGGATGGTGATACTATGGGCATTCTCTGGGCCTCTGGCCCCTGTTGGTGTGGAAAATGGAGAATCAGAGAACAAAGAGCCCTCTAGAGACTTGCAGATGAGGAAACTGAGGCACAGAGCATCAGCAAGGAGCACACGGCCCTCTTTCCCCATCTCCCTGGCTCCTTTCCTCACCAGAGCCATGTCCATCCTTTATAGGTGGGGAAACTGAGGCACAGAGTGGTGACAGGCCTTGCTCACAGCAGGACAGAGGCGAGGCCAGGCTGCTCTGGGGCACCTGCCCACCTCTTCAGGGTTCTCCCCTTTCTGTCAGTTGCTCCTGGTCTTTGTGTCACCCTGTCAAGGGTGATGGTTATTTTTCCACCTGCACCCAGGGGACCCCAGGCAGATGTGGACTTCAGTAGGGCAGGATCTTTTGGTCTCAGCCTTACTGTGAAGGCAGGGCTTGCACAGTCAGGGCAGAGCAAATGTGCTTTCTCCAGCCCCTCCCTCCTGCCCAGGTGCCCAGGGAAGGGCAGGGGGCCAGGCCTGATCTGCTTGCTCCATCCTGCAGGCAAGCGCTGGAGCACAGCCTGCGCCTACCTGCACCCAGCCCTGAGCCGCACCAACCTCAGGGCCGAGGCCCGGACGCTTGTGAGCAGGGTGCTGTTTGAGGGCACCCGTGCAGTGGGCGTGGAGTATGTCAAGAACGGCCAGAGCCACAGGGTAAGTGAACGACAGCTGGGGGGCAGGGCAGGCACAGGCAGGAACCCCAGCGGTCAGGCTTAGGGTGGGCAGAAGTCACACCCTCACCCTGTGATGAGGGGTGAGTGGCCTGCTGGGTTGTCCCTAGGGCCTCACAGGAGTGAGGAGTGAGGTGAGGTGAGGTGAGGAAGCCCCCAGCCCTGCCAGCTGCGGAGGGTCCATGGTGCCCTGGCATGGGTGCCCCGGGAGCCTCTGTCTGCCACGCCCACCTTAGAGCAGGCCCCCGGTGCCTTCCATATGTTCCAAGGTGCCAGCCTAACAAAGTTACGAGTTTATGCCAGAGGTTTGAACATCCATGTGATTGTTTCTACGTCTCTGCAGTGGTAGCAGGGTGTCAGATTGTTTCACACCCCCACGTGTCGATGTGGCTCGCTGCTTGCCTTATTCAGACGCTTGCTTTCATTTATCTCATTTAGGTTTTCCCATCCTGTTTTAAGACCCTGGTTACTGTCTGGCTGTGGCAGAACGTATTAGAGTGTGGCCCACACTTGATCATTACACACCGCGGTTGCACGTGCAGGTTGCTTTCCAATAGCAACACAGCAAGCTTCCTCTCCTTGACCCCGGGCCTGTGAGCAGGCTCGCCACCGCCACACACCGGTGTTCCTTCCCAGTGCGCCACATGGGTTCGACATGCCATGTTCTCATGCTGCTGGCTGGAGCAGGGCCCTAGCCCATGAGTCGGGAGAATAGCTGGCTTGTCAGGAAGTGTGACCTGGCTGGCCCTCTGCCCCTTCCAGGCTTACGCCGGCAAAGAGGTGATTCTCAGCGGAGGTGCCATCAACTCTCCGCAGCTGCTCATGCTCTCGGGTGTTGGGAATGCAGATGACCTCAAGAAACTGGGCATCCCTGTGGTGTGCCACCTGCCTGGTGAGCCCCCTTCATTGCTCCCCAGAGGCTGTCTCTGCTCAACAAAATGGCTTCTTGTATTTTATTAGCACGGAGGAGGGAGGTGACAAGAGTCAGTGCTCCTTGGAACTGTCATGTCCTTCCCATGAGCCCAAAGTCCCCCAGGCCTCACTGGACACCCTCACCCCTGGGCCCTGAGTCTTCGTGTCATTTCCTTCTCCTTCCCCGACCATCTTACCCTCCTAGGAGGAGAACGCCCTCTGGCGGGGAGTATCTGCCCATGAAGCCCCGCTGGGCCAGGTACGGACACGTCACCAGGGCAGCTCCATGGTGAGAGTGTCCAGGCTCCGTGTTCCCATCCACTGTACTCACCAGCTGCCCTGAGCATTAATGAGCTCAGCTCATTACTGCAGAGCCTGCTCTTCTCATTAAGACCTAAACTTTATCTCATAAACAATCTATGATGCCCTTGCGGGCGTGGCTCTGTCTCCTGCCCTCCATAACCCACACTCCCAGAGGGCCCTTTTGCATGCAGACTTCACCTTGAGGGGCCTGTGGGAGTTCAGCTCTGTGTCAGTGACCTGCCCAGCACAGGGGGGCTGCTTCCTCCTTCCCCAGGCCAGGGCTGAGGGCGGGGCTGCTGTCTGTCCATCTGGACATCACTACTCAGCGACCGCTCACCAGGCAATGCCTGCTGCAGGCATGGACCCTACCAGCATGGAAGTGCTGCTGAGCAGGGCTGACAAAGGGCGCCTGGAGGCTGCCCTGGGAGCATCTGACAGAGGCCAGACTTGGCCAGGAGTGCATGGTGTCTCTGGGAGGCAGCTTTTAAGCTAAGACCTGGGGACCAAGCAGGAGCTGGCCCAGAAAATTAGTGGATGGGGAGAATTTTTAAAACCAGGGGAGTATGGAGAAGCCAGCTAAACCCACCCCCCCTTGGTAGCCATGTTTCCTAACCACTCTCTCCCATTTCAGGAGTTGGCCAGAACCTGCAAGACCACCTGGAGATATACATTCAACAGGCATGCACCCACCCCATCACCCTCCATTCAGCACAGAAGCCCCTGCGGAAGGTCTGCATTGGTCTGGAGTGGCTCTGGAGGTTCACAGGTGGGCACGCTTGCCTGTGGTCTGGGTGGAGAGGGTCTGTGGGCATGTAGTCTCCTTCCTGTGCAGCCAAGCAGGGGCTCTGGCCTCAGGGTATTGGGTTCAAAGCTGAACTTTGCCATTTACCTTAGCCCTGAGCTTCCATTTTCCCATCTGCAAAATGGGAATACATAGTTCCTGCCTGGCAGGCTGCTGTGAGGACTAGAAGCAATAGCTCACACTAAGGAGCTCAGCACAGGGCCTGCTCAAGGTGAGACTGCTCAGGGGTTAGGTGCTGCTCTTCCTTATAGATGGACGTGGCTGGCCTTGAGCTAGACACCACATGGGGTCCAAGGACCCAGGAGAAGAGGTACAGAGGAGACCTCGGTGCTGGACTGAGGAACTGACATCCATCTTCAACATTTCTGTTGTGTTCTAGCTGTGTCTGAGTGCTGCCTATGCCAAGGAATGGGACTTTGAAGTCCTACTCATTTATTCAGCCTATATTTCTTGCACACCTACTATGTGCTGTGTGTTGTGCTAGCTGGTAGGACTGGCCTGGGTAGAGGACAAAGCTGAAGCCCCCCATTTGGCATGGAGTTGATGTTTGATGCTGTGGTGCTGGGTGAGCCACCTGGGGAAGAGGACAGGTGTGGACAGGGCTTGGGCCCAGGCACCACAATGGAGGCCAGGAGAAAGGAGGTTGCCCTGACTGGCTCTTCTGCCTGGTCCTTTCCTGATCCTCAGGGGATGGAGCCACTGCCCATCTGGAAACGGGTGGGTTCATCCGCAGCCGGCCTGGGGTCCCCCACCCGGACATCCAGTTCCATTTCCTGCCGTCCCAAGTGATTGATCACGGGCGGGTCCCCACCCAACAGGAGGCTTACCAGGTGAGCAGATGGCATCCTGCCCCCGTGGGCCACTTCCTTTCCCCCATTGGTAAGGGAAGACACTCTCATTTTCTGCTGAAGCCGGGCATTCAGGGTGGCAGGCACAGAAGCCTGTCCCCTGCCCTCCAGCTGCCCAGGTGCCAAGTGGGGAAAGGAGCAGGGAGCCCAGTGAGGCGGTCTGCCTGGTGCACGTGAAGGTGTGACCATACCAGCTTGAGGCAGATATTCTAGGCCCCAAGCACCAGCAGTGGGACAAACGAGCCTGACTGGGCCCTGGGATTGCCACCCTTGAAAGTTTGGACAGCGGAGTATAAAGCCAGGAGGAAGGAGTGATTCATCGAGGTGGTTTTTAACCCCTTGTGGAAGGGTGGGGGTAAAATGCAGGCAAGTGCTTGAATGCATCTGCTCCTAACTGGCTCTGGAAGCAGAAGCCTAGCCCGCAGGATACCTGGGGCCTCTCTGAGCTGCTGAGCTGGTGGGATTGATGCGGGTCACTGCTTCCTCTGGGTTCTCCTAGGTGCATGTGGGGACCATGCGGGGCACGAGTGTGGGCTGGCTGAAACTAAGAAGTGCCAATATGCAGGACCACCCGGTGATCCAGCCCAACTATCTGTCAACAGGTAATTCAGTAGCTACCTAAGTCTAGCCAGGGCTTGAATGAATGAATGCCTTTGTGGGGTTCCTGTTTGTCCCTGAGTCTTGCCTCTAGACCACACTTTGAGACACAAATTACCCTCTGCCCTCCTCCTGCCCCAGCAGTCCAGGCTGTAAACTTGCATGTGCAGCTCTGTAGTGTTCTGGGTCCCAGGAGGTGACTCCCAGACTTCATTTTACACAGTGGGAGAGGTTTGCAGCTTTCAGAACACAAGGTGCAGGGAGACCTGGCTGTGCTCACATAGCATTTTTCCTGCTGTTACTCTGAGCAGCCTCCAAAAGCACCTTACATTTCTGGGCCTGTGTCTTTGCATGCAGCAGAAACGAGCCCTCGCCACCTGCTCATAGCCATACCAGGAAGGGGCAAGATGTGTGTTCTTATCCCTGCCTCAGAGACCAGTCAGACCCCCAACTTAACCCTAGCCTCTGGAGCAGGCTGTGTCTGTCTAGGAGGCCACCTTTGTTTGAGCTACCCCAGGACTCTGCTTGGTTGCAGCCTAACCACCTATGGGCAGGTGACAAGCAACTCAGTGCCTCAGTCTTCCATGTCCCTGAACTTTGTCCCCAAACTCTGTCCCCTCAGGCAGCTTATGGAGCCTCTCCATGCCGTGAACCTTCCAGCCAGGCCAGCATGGTAAAAGGGGGAGTCTCACCTGTCTCTTCTCCTCAACAGAAACAGACATCGAGGACTTCCGTCTGTGTGTGAAGCTCACCAGAGAAATTTTTGCACAGGAAGCCCTGGCTCCATTCCGGGGGAAAGAGCTCCAGCCAGGAAGCCACGTTCAGTCAGATAAAGAGATAGATGCCTTTGTGCGGGCCAAAGCCGACAGTGCCTACCACCCCTCGTGTACCTGCAAGATGGGCCAGCCCTCTGACCCTACTGCTGTGGTGGATCCGCAGACTAGGGTCCTTGGGGTGGAAAACCTCAGGGTCATCGACGCCTCCATCATGCCCAGTGTGGTCAGTGGCAACCTGAACGCCCCCACAATCATGCTCGCAGAGAAAGCAGCTGACATTATTAAGGGCCAGCCTGCACTGTGGGACAAGGACGTCCCTGTCTACAAGCCCAGGACCCTGGACACCCAACGTTAAGGCAATCGCTGCCCCTTGACAAGCCAAGAGGGCCAACACAGCCCTTACTCCAAGTCTCTTTCCTGAAACTGTCTAGAACATTAGGACCCAGGAGGTACCCTACTCCGTGGCTGAGAATTGGATAATTTCTTGGGAAATAAGACCAGTATTGGGCAGAGAATCGAGCTGCTTTTTCTTGGTGTTTCCCTGGGGGCTTTTTGGGGAAGGCCGGGATTCAGGCTGAGGCCGCTCCTCCCTGCCTCCTGGAGGGACAGTAGAGGAAGGCTGGTTCACTCCTGCCACGTCCTTATCTTGTGTTCACAGGGTGCTCTCTAACGCCGGACCCTGCTACCTTGAGGGCAGGGCAGCCCTCCCTCCTTGGGCAAGCCCCTAAGAGCGGGATGCTGTGCTCCCAGGCAGAGGCTGGAGTCACACGGTGCTTGTCTCAGCCTGGGCTGCACGTAAGTCCCCAATGTCCGTGGCAGAAATGCAGGCTTTTTCTTTCTCTTACTTCCTATTCTCACTGCCAGAGTGAGGCGGGTAACTGGGGCCCTGCTGGGTCACTGGGGGGCTGTGGCCCACTTCTCCGATGCTCTGGTTCTTACTAAACACGATCAGCCACAATGAGAGGATTTCTGGACCTTGTTCAAGGAGAGAGGGGTCTGGAGGAAATGCCACTTGGCTTTACTACCAAAGGTTTCACCATTTAGCATTTTAAAAGATTTTCCTGTTACCAGGCAACGCAGAGCGAACTCCATGTAGCAGATCACGGCTTCATACTGAAGCAGCTGGCCCCAGAGAGGACGCTTTCACGTCGGCCCCAGGATGACTCAGCGCCAGCACCCCCAGCAGTGGACAGGGCTGGGTAATTCCTATTCTGTAGACGTCCATGGGAGCAGACCAGGATGGAGCTGAGACTGATGGAAAAAGCACTTAAGTATAGGCGCTCCAATCCTATAGAAATGCCACTTAGTGAAAGAAAAATAAATTGGTAAGTTTTGGGGGGGAAAACAGATACATGTAGCATTTAGCATTTACATAGCTCTCTGATCTTTAAATTTCATATTACTCAATGATGTGATCCAGTAACTTATTTTGAACTGAGATATCTTATCCAGACTGTTCTTACAAGGTAATGAAACCTAATTGCGTTTTGGATGGATGTTTCTGAAGATACCCACAGCTGCCGCCTCTGCAGCCCTCTGGGTCTTGGAGCGGCCCGCAGGAGTGTCGGCCCTGCCATTTGGAGGGCCCCTCGCAGCCCTCCTGTCAGAGAGCATGTGCTGATTTGGGTAACGGGTAAGAAGTAAAAGTTAGGCGTGTGCAAGGGCGGGGGGGGGGGGGGTCCCAGTTCAGACCATGACTGTGCCAACCCTCCTCCTCTGGTATGGACATGAATGTGGCAGGCGACAGTCATTTAGTTCTACCATCTCTGTGTCCTGTGGTGTGTCAGCCTCTGAGACAATGGTGGATTCAGGCCGGCAGCTGCACTTTAAGATAAGCAAACAGCATGTGGTAAGAGGAGCCCCTCCGGGGTGTTGCTCAATTGCATCCAGGCCCCCTGTCACCCTCGAATACTCAGGCATGTTCCACACCACGGCAGAGTTTAGCCATACATGGAAACGAGCTTCAAAAGTAAACACAGCAAGTGTCGTCGCATGTCCAGAACCTGTCTGACAATTCTCCTGCCATGGGGGAGCCTTTTGTGCCGGACAGAGCAGCTGTGGCTGAGGCAGCCAGAGTTGGGAGGGTGGGCTACAAAGTGGGGTACATGGAGGCTCCACTAGCTTTAGTCTCATGGGGAATCGGGCCCCTTGGCAAAAAGCCCGCAATACCTAAAAGATGGAAGAGGGTGCTTTGTAAAAAAAAAAAAAAAAAAAAAAAAAAAAATGGTTAAAAGAGCAAACAGAACGCTGTGCATGTGCCCAGAGCCCTGAGGAGCCTTGCCCTGTGGAAGGAGCCTGTGTGTGAGCCACTGTGCCAGCAGAAGGCTGTTCCCAACACAATAATGGGCAGACTATGCCAGGGGACGGGCAGGCTCGAGCATGTGCCAGCGTGCCTGAGCTGTGGGCGCCCAGACGTAGGGCCTTTCTGCTAACAGCACAGGCACAACAATTTCCATAAATTCAAATAATAGATTCTTCTCTCTGGCCAAACCTTGTCCTCATCACAGAAATTATTTTATGTTTCCACTGATAAACCGACTTAACATCAGATTGAATACGTAGATTTTTTTTCTCTTAAAAATCATAAAAATACGCCCTTCACCAGGCCAGGCCGTCCCAGACAATCCTGTCACTCCCAGTCTAATGTTGGAAGCCAGGACCTAGGCCCACTCTCCTCCTGCCCTCCCAGTCCCCAGTAGAGGAGGAGAGAGATCATTTTAAAGAAATAAAAACCTTTTCAGTGAACGCAAGCATCGCTAGAGTCAGTTTTTGAGTTGGGGTGGGCAGGTCGGGGAGCTGGGGCTCTGTGTGTAACGTCAGCTCTATTGCTGGCCGTTTTTTTAAATCAACCGACAGCCCCTCGGAACACTAAAAGCCTGTGTAGGAAAACACAATCGTCAAAGAAACTTAAGGTTTCAAAAAGTACACAATGCAAAATAAGACAGACTGCTCTGGCTGCTTTCACAGAGTGGGTTAGCAGTAAAGTGGATGGTGCATGGCCCAGGGGGCCCACACCCCTCCCTGTGCAGCTAGAGCCCCGGGGGCCCTCACAGCCCTGCCTGCCTCCGACTCAAACTTCTTCTCAGGATAGCGCTGGAAAGTGCTACCTGGCTAAGCAGGGGTCCAGCTGTTTGGGTGGAAATTGAGGTCCGCACACCAAGCAGAGATGGTTCTTAATGAGGCTCTTGCAGTCAGTTGATGATTAAATCATAGCTGCCATTTCCATTTCGTGAGATTACGTAAAACACAAGATTCAAGAAACTAAATGTACCATTCCTGTGGACACAAAATTATTTTTTTGGGGGGAGGGGAAACCAAAAAGGAGAGACATTTATTCTTAAAACTTTCCTAAAACAAAGGAAAAAAAACATGCTCTACAACTTCAAATTTTTCTGCCAAAGAAAAATTTAATATAAGATGAGAGGTTGAACCAGGCTTAAAGCAGACAGATATTAGGAAGTGGTGCAGCCTGTAAAAATGCCAGTTTTTAAGTACTGACTTTGGAAAAGATCATCACCTATACCAGACACTCAGGGTCCTGGTATGGCGATTTTGGCCTGATGATTTAAGCCACACAGTAAGACCAATACCCAACGGAGAGACACAGAGTCCAAGATAATGTTGACAGTGGTGTAGCCCTTTAAGAGAAATGGTACTCCCTGCAGCTGGTATGAAGTTACCATTGGCACCGAAGGAGCCAGGAAGATAAGAAAATCTACGTAATTACAGAACTGCCCGCACAGAGTACCTGCCCCTTCGGAAGCTCTCACTGGCACACGCCAGCTCTGTGCAAAGAGAGCTCCCACATATGACAAAATTATTACACAGTTTTATTCTGAAGAACATTTTGCATTTTAATAAAAAAGGATTTATGTCAGGAAATAGTCATTTACAAACCTTGAAGTGTTTTTGCCTGGACCTGGAGTAAGAATGTCTTAAGAAGAGGTTTGTAAGGTCTTCATAACAAAGTGGTATTATTTACAAAAAAAAAAAAAAAAAAAAAAAACATTAACAGGTTGTCTACGTTCTATTTAAAAATTTTGAACCAAAATTGCTACCTGTCTTTTATGATCGCAGGGAATCTCTGCCAAGGTAACTTGACAAGATCAGTATAATTCTGTTAACAGAAAAGGAAGCCTTGACGGTTCTAATTATCCAGAAGTGGGTTTTCATCAGGACATACAATCGGAGTGTGGGTGCATTCTAAGGAAAACTTCAGCCCTCATTCAATTGCATATAAAAGCCCTCAAAGAGAACACACAGTACAGCAACGTTTTGTAAAAGGCAACAATACAATTTGTACAGACCCCAACATTCTAATCCTATAGGTCACCATGTTGCTCCCTCTGTCCCCCACCCCCACCCCCCTTTATTTCCTAAGACAAGCAGCACCAGTCCCCAGGGGACAAGAGCAGACGTACTTCATTCACCTGTGTGATTATTTCTGCACCAGAAATGCAAAAACATCCTGTGTGGGCAGCTGAGAAAACCAAAGCGTCGGACACCACAGGGCCAGAGTAGCCAGCTCAACCTACTCTGTAATTAACTCACCAGAGGTTATTGAAACAAAAGACAATCACAACCTATGGTGGATCAAAAGGTACAATGTCAAAATCATAGAACTCTCGCCCAAAGAAAAAGACTGCAAATAGTCATCTGGTATATCTTGTGTAAAGATAGGTTTATAATGACTCAAAATATTGTTTAAAAAATTTCTGTAGTGTCAAGTTCTTTTGAACTCAAAATTTTACCCCCAAAGGATTTTCACTGAATAAATGAGAATTGGCTCTATTTCCTCTACTTCTGTACAGCCCAAGTAAAAATACTCATAATTTCTAGATTTCAGTGGGGAACTACAATTATTAGGACCCATGGATATTGCTGCAGTTCAAATACGGTACAATAATTACAAAATATAGACCATCTCTTTACAAATACAAATTATAGTATATTACAAATCATGTACAATAAATCTATAATTTTTAAACAAACTAGCGTATCTTAAGTTTACCTGGTTGCGAGTGCATTATTCCAGTTTACAGTTGCCCTTCGAGTGACAGTCAGAACCGACCATCTGAGTGATATTCTCGTATGTAAACTGGTGTCACATAACAGAAAACCTTGTTTATAAGGTCCCATTCCCTCTTGTGATGACCGCTGGTCGGTGGTTCTGACTTACACGCTGTATTTCAGAACAGCTAAACAGGAACCAGGAAGCAGTGTGTCTGGGGGAAAGGGCTTAAAAATGGATATGCTGGGCCCTGTGACTATCTGATATGCTAGACCGAGGGCTGAGGTAATGACACAGGTGTGGTGATGGTCATCACCTGTAACCTTCCCCTGCCACGCCTTAGGGCGGGTGGGCTTGGGGCCCCACACACAGGAGACGCAGGTGCCAAAGCGGTGCTGTTGGGACAGTCAGGCAGGCCTGTCTGCCCTCCTCACCCCTCCTCTCCGAGAGGGCTGGACCCGCTGTCTCCTGCAGCCAGGCCAAGCACGTGGCGCACTGCTGGGCTCCGCCACTCGGCACCTGTTCCGGCCAGGTTTATGGCTTTCTTGAGGCATGACATCACTTGTACAAAAGTCTAATTGAATACTTCCTCCCAGCTAGCGCCTAATCTACCTAGCTATGAGGCACTTTTCCCCGGCCCCCCTGTGTCCCACCTGAGGCTGGGCCAGTCTGCCCCATAGGACTACAATGTGGTGATGCATATCATCTCATCTGCCAGGTCCTCCTCGTCTCTCCCTGGGTCTGGCTCCTCGTCGCTGTAGCCAGGGCCAAAGTCCTGTAGCTCACAGTCCTGCCGGTGTGAGATGGGGCCCATGTCCCCGCTGGCTCGGGGCTGCGCGCTGCCATTAAGCAGGGTGCTGGCTGCACTCTCCATCTCATCGATGGTCAGGTCACAGGCATCGGCGATTTCATGTTTTGTTGCGGACACAAATTTTGGGTCCCTTGCATAACGTCCTAAGCCTTCGGATATCAGGACCTGTACAGGAAAGAGGATTAATGCTTGGGGAGGGGGAGGGAGAAAAAAATCAAATTAAGCACTAACTGCATCACGGGCTTTGGGACTCAGCTCAACCGTGTTTGCTAGACCTCATTCGTGGTAACTCATGTAAACAGCTTTAGCTTTGAAAGTGTCAATGGAGCTGAAAAACTACACACCACCCCAATAGGAGTGAAACCCACTGGGGGGAAATTTAGTATAAACTAGTAACATGTGCAGGAACGACACACGAGCTACCTGCATAGCTGACTTAGGAGGACAGGCAGCGGCAGCCAGTTCTCACATGTGCTTTAAACACACTCAAGCCGCTAGGAAGTATCCAACCGAGGCAGCCTGGCTCCGGAGCCCACCCTCACACCCCCACCGCTTCCTGTGTGCGGTTGGTTCTCCGTGGTTCCACCTTGCTGCCCATGGAGCCTGCCCTCCCGTGCCCAAGAGCCATACTCACCGCCTCCACCAAGCTGTCTGCGCTCCTCTGCTTGTCACTGTTCTTGTTCCGGAAGCTGCTGGGGACGGTCAAGCTGGCTGGTGTGAAAGTCCGATAGGAGATGTCGGGCTCATCTGTGTACCAGGAGCTGCGGTGCAGGGATGGCAGGCTGCCGTTGACCTGGTCCAGGGACTCCGATCGCTCCACCTGGATTAGCGGGGTGTAGCATGGTGTCCAGTCCCGGTACGGAGGGGTCGCTGGAGGGGTGGCCCACGACCGGGTTGAGTGACTCGGTGAGTACTTCTGGGCTTTACTCGAATCTAGGCCTGCAACTGCCATGATCTGAGAGAGAAAGGAAAGTGGAGACACCAGAGGTCCTCAGAGATCTGGGCCTCATGCCTCCTCCAAAAAGACCAAGCCCAAGTGTGCAGGGGCAGCCCAGACAAGGACATGAGCACACTGAAGTAAACTAAATGAACTGGCAGTGTAAGTTTGGCTTTCTGGGAGGCTGTGCTTTCTTTTCCCCCAAATCCATAATGCATTTCCTATGACTGTCCCCAAGGAGTTATCAGTCGCTAGTTCATGAAACTGCTCTGACTGATTCGAATCAGGGAAGACAAACAGGCTGTGTGTGAGCAGACCATACAGTCCACTCGGGATCTAAATACCGAAGTAAGTTCAGAGAAAATGACGATTCCAGCACTCACAGGGAAACACAGCCGGTGCTCTGCTCTAGTGCAGCTCATCCTAGCACCAGCACGTGGTCTGTCCTAAAGCAGCAGCTACAAGCCCTGCCCCTCTCAACCCCACCGCGGCAGACCCACCCTGGGATCCCCACTCTGCAGGGAGGGGCACTGACGCCCAGTCTGCATAACAGCACAGGTCCTGGCCAAATAGGAAGCCATGACCACCCGAGGGAGGCGTTAAGACAAGACCTGGGCCTGGTCAGGTGGAGGAGAGGGAGGCACATCTCATGGTATGTGCCCCTTATAGATTTCTGTGCCTACTTGGTTCATGGCATCAGATGGCCTGGGCCTTCCTAAGGTTTGTCCTTCTTCCATGACACAGGGTAGAAATAAAACTTCGCGTAAAAAGTGAAGGCAGAGAAGTAAAAAGCTGGCAGAGAGACTTGAACAGAAAATCTGAAGTGGCAGCTGAGTGTCCCTGTGCTCAGGACTCTTAGGGTCAGAACCCTGCAGGGAGAGCTGCTTCTGCCTGCTGGCTGGCTGGGTGCTCACTGTGTGCTGGAATCTACCTCCACCACCCCCATCCCCCCACACAAATGGATGGCATGTCTGATGTGATATTTTCAGAAATAAAAAGTGCCATATTCTTGTCCTTGAGGCAAAGCCCTGGTGAGTGGGCTCCGGCCCCGCCCCCCCTCCTGTCCAGCCACCCTCACTGTGGACAGGTCACTCTCCCTGGACTGCACTCCTCTGGTAGGTGGGCAGGGAGGCTCACCCACCTTCTCGACCACAGGGCCTGGCCTGTAGACAGCTCTGTAAACTTGTCTTAATGAAGGAACCACTTCTCAGAGCAAATAAAGGGCTGCTCCGATTGTTTGGAATCAGTCAAGTGGCCACTACTCCCTGGGGCTCAGACCGTACCAAGCCCTGTTTTCAAAGGCAGGAAGAGACTGTGCACTAGGCAGAGGCCAGCTTTGGAAGCTGACTCCTTGGATCCAAATACCAGCTCGTCACTTGCCTGTGTGAGCTTAGGCAGAATAGGGCTTGTGGCTGCATCTGTTTGGCAGGGTTGTTACAGGATCAAACCAGACTATAGATGAAGGTTCTCTCCTTCCCTCCTGGTGCTGCTGGCCCAGGGGAAGAGAGCATCCTGGGGGGGGGGTACTACGCAGGTGTGCCCCGGGCAGGTGGGCAAGGCCAGGTGGGCTGGCTTACCTGTTGCTGCATCAGGTGCAGAGGCAGGGCCGTGCGGTGGGGGAAGGCAGGAGACAGTGGGACCTCCTCCTGGCTGCTCTGCCGGCGCAGGCACTCAAAGTTGAAGGAGGATCTCCTGTGGGCTGAGAAGGCAAAGCACACCACGCAGTTGTTGACGCGAGTTCTCTGTGGGGACACTGTGTCTCAGTAGTCAGCAACCACTCCTCCGGACACTCAGCAGGGAGCCCAGGAAGAAGCAAGCAGAATGTCCAAGGGAAAGAATTATGTAGTGAGGTCTCCAAATTTTTGGAGGGGAGAATGGAGGAAAAAGCCTAATGTTTTTAAAAAGCACAGACTTATTAGTTTTAAATGCTTGCCTGCTCCCAGAAGCAGCTAAGGCTGCCCAGAGGGTGAGTATTCTGAGTCAGAAGCCTTGGCACTGCATGCTGTGGGAAGCATGGCATTTCAGTGCAACCACACTAGTCACTCTAGAACCCCACAGATGCTGCCTGCTGTCACCTTCCAGACACCTTGTGTCCCTGGGGGCCGGAATATCTTCCTAGAGCTCCTAGGGCACCTCTGTTTTAAAGGGAAGGATTCTACCTGCCCTGATCTGCTCAACCAGGTAATAAGCAAATTCTTTTGTTGGGATAGACTGAAGACAAACAACAAAGAACACGGATAACTTCAAGAACCTGGTTGTCCTGCTAACAGCTGTTTCTAGTAGAGGCTCACACACAGGTGAGCGATGACAAGCGATCCACAGCTTCCAGCCTAATAGGGCACCAGGCCCAGGAGATCAGTCTGAATTCTGGGGCCCTTCATTCTTGCAGGGGGTGCTTCGGGGGCCTCACCTAGAGTTTGCAAGGCAGTGGCTGTGGCATTTCAACAGCTACTATCTTGACCTCTGCTTTTCTAAGCTCACAGGGCATTTCCCAGCCCCAGCAAAATTGTCCATGCCCCTAATTCCTGTATTGGAAAACCTCAGGACTAGCCTGGAGAGGCCTCCATGGGGCTGGTGCTGTAATGAAGACCAGGCTAGCCCTTGGCCAGCCACTGCCCAATGGAGAGGAACAAGACAGCCAGAGTCCTAGTCTCTCGGGCCCGACGCGCACTGTGGGGCATGCTGGGGCCACCCGGTGGAGCTGCCTACGTGGAACACAAACAGCTGCCTTCCTCAGAAAGCCTTCCCTCTGCACACCACCCAGGGCCTAATGTCACAGTGTGCTACAGAACATGGGGCTCCCTGCCAGCACAACCTCTTAGAACTGAGATCAGATGGCAGAAAAGGAGAACAACAGTCCCGCTCATGTGTATAGTGCCTTTCCACTCCTAAAATGGCCCACCTATCCCCATCACCTCCTGTGCTCTGTACAGCAATCTCTGGAGAAGGAAGTAATCCCACTGTCTCTGAGCACACAGGCCAGAGGGGTGAAACGTTCTCCCTGCTCAAGGTCTGAGCGGAGGGACAGCAAAGTAAAACCACCTTACAAACACAGAGGGCGGCTGCCCCTGCCCACCAGGCTGCTCTCCGTCACTGTGACCTGTGGGCAATCACATGCTCACTGGGCTGGCCGGGCAGGTGACTGGCAAAGGCACAGGCCTGAGGAAGGCAGTGGAAATCACAAGGGCTGCCCCCCCACTGGCCTCACCTCACACGCTTCATCTAGTATTTGTGGGGAATAGAGTGGCTCCAGTCAGCAGCATGTGTTTGGGGCTGAGAAATTAAATATTAACCATGGAAATGAGTCTGGTTACACTCCCCACCAGGGGGGACAGCTGGAGCGAGGCAGAGGGCCTGGGCGCCACCCAACAGTGCTCTTTATTGTGTACACGGTTGGCAGGCTCAGGAGCCAACGTGTCTTGGCTATTTTTGGTTACTGATTAGAGTCCTGCTCAAAAATATGCTTCACTCCTCAGAAGCACCAGAAACAGATATTCTTTAACTGTCATCAAAATGCCCACACATCCAAAACCAAACTGCTCAGCCAGGGGCTGGTGGGGCCAGGGCTGCTCTTCTCTCCCCAGCCCGAGTGTCTTGCCTGGGGTGACCTGGATCTGCCAGCACCTGTTGTGCCCCCCCCTGCAGAAGGAAAGCCAGCAGGGGAGCAGCCAGCCCCTGACACCATGGGAGCACCTCTCCTGGAGGTGCCCAGCAAGGCCAACACCTGCCCCGCAAGCAGAGGGCACTGGCAGACCTGAGGTGAAGGTAAGTGGGGACTGAGGAGAGAAGGTACCAAGAATGCCCAGGGCCCCTCAGAGGCAGAGGCTTTGCCATACAGGCCTGGGGCAAGTCCAGCTCTGTATTTGGGCCCACCCTTCCTCCTGGGGCTCAGACTGACAACAGCAGAAACACATGCGTGGCGTGCCTATCTCTAAGGGTGGGTCCCAGGCTCAAAGGCAAAGATGCGTACACAAAAGCCCCTCATCAGATGTGTGTGTGCAATTTCAGGGCCCCTACTGCCTCTCTCTCTTCTTAAAGAGAGTCAAGAATAGCGCTAGAGTGGCTGAAGCTTTACAAGGTGGGACACGGATGAGGAAAAAGGAAAGCCACTGCACTCTCCAACCAGGGGACTGGTCCTGAGGACCGAAGGTCCCTGACAGGGTAGGACATATCTGTCACACTCCCCCTGAGCAGGCTGGGGGAGAGGCACACTGTTCTCTGGAAGGTTCCACCCCAAACAAAAAATCTGGCCTCACATGTTGGAGTGGGAGGTAGTAGGCGTCTCCTTGGAGATCTCCGTGAGTCATAGCAGACGGGTGAGTCGTCATCCTCCAGGAAGCCTTGGGGGTGGTGGTAGCCTCGGGGCCTCTCAAAGTCTGAGTTGCTGCCTGGGTACCTGCTGTAGTAGCCATAGGTTTGCCTAGCAGTCAGGAAGGGCAAAGGAGAAAGGGGCACATGAGAGTCTAGCTAACAGGCTCTGTCACTTAGCTCCAGCAGACCACGTCACACTCTTCTCCCCACCCCCCTTGGGCACAGTAGAATAGCTGAGACCAAGATAACCCTCAGTTTCATGGGAAAGTCTAGGTGGAGAGAAAGGGTCGTTACAGGCAGGTTCGGGGCTGGAAGCTTGTGATAAGTGACGTGCTGGTCGTTTCCATCCCTCAGCCCCAGGTCAAACAGGACTGCAGATACCCTGCAAGCTGGACTGCCACCCACTCATTTCCCCCATGAGAACCTCTGTTCTGAGTACCCGCCCTCTGCCAGGTGCTGGGCTGGGCACCAGGGGCACAAAACACATGATCCACCCGCATAAGCAGGCAGATGGCTAAGGCAAGCTGGAAAAGGCCAGCACCGGAAGAGAGGGGCTCATGGTGGTTCTCTGGGTTTTGGGTTTTTTTTTTTTGGAGGGGGGTGTTCAATTCCAGGCAGGGAAAAAAAAGCAAGGCCCTGGAGCAGGCCCTTGGAGAGAAGGCAGAAGGAAGCTGCCAAGTGGGGTAAGGGCATCCCCGCAGGGAACACGGGATGAGCAAAGGCCCTGAAGAGGGAAACACAGCATCAGTGGTCCCAGAAGTCGGGCACTTGAGGGAGACGGAGGGCAGGGCCACTGGACCTGGGGGGTGTGTGTATGTGTGTGGCTCAGTTGCTAGACACGACCTCACTGCAGCACAACTTCCGCTTTACTGGGCGCTGGTCCTGGCGAGATGTGGTTCACTGAGAATAGAGTGGAAGTTTCCTTTGTCACCTTGCACTGCCTGCTACACCTTCTAAAGCAAAGTGCCCATTTTAACCACAAACATTCTTTCTGCGGGACAGAGCCGGGCGAGGCACCCCGGCTGAGTGATGCCACTCTGGCCTCTTGCTCCCTGTCTCTGGGAAAGACCCCTTGATGGGGGCAGAGAGCAGGTGCTATTCGTTAAGACTCAAGCCACACCACAGGCTGGCCAAGCCGCCACATGAACAGAGTCCCCTGGGTCAGAGCTCCCAGTGTTAAAGAAATACAAACCGATCTCTCAGAAGCCGGAGGACTGATGGACAGGGGCTGACGCAGCCGTGAGGCAGGCCCCACTCACATTTCCAGAGCCTTTACTAAAAGGCCTCAGAGGCCCCTGGTGGAAACACGGTGACAGGTCTGAAAGAACAGTCTCCACTCTGCCTCTCTGTGGGCCTGTTTCTCCAGCTCTCCCTCAGCCTGGAGTCTGTGCTCCTGTTCTGCTCTCCAGGGGAGCCTGTGTGCAGCCTCCTGTGACCCCAGGCTTGCTGAGCAGGCAGAACACCAGCGGCCGGGGCAGGAGGCCTCCGAGTGCCTCACCTGCTGGCGGGTGGCGGGCTGTCATCCTCGTAGCGCTCCCCACTGCTGAAACATTCCTGCTCCCCCAGGCAGCGGGGCTCCCTGAAGTAGCCGTGGATCTCGGGGTCTTCCCGGCAAATAGTTGGGAGCTGCTCATCTCCTGAGTCGGATCTGCAGTTGGGAGAGAGGATGTGAGAGCCTGGATGGGGTGGGGGGACGGTTCCTGCAGCCATGCCCCTGGGTTTGGCTGGCAGCCCTGCCCAAGATGCTCCTGGCTTCTCCCTGCGTGCAGCTGCCTCAAGCAGGACTGGACTGTCAGGCTTCCAGCAACAGTGCTGTGTGTGTCTGAGTATGCACACACGTGTGTGTAGGAGGAGGAGGAGTATCTCTGCACAATACTAGTGCCAAACCAGTGTGCCCAAAGGCCCTGGAGCCAAAGGAGATGTAATTTGGAGAACAGAGCAAGAAAATGGACCTAGAGCACTGCAATGCAAACAGTGGTCGGTGGCCCTGGGGAAAAGACCCTGGGCTCCAAGGCCATCTACTCTGATCCCTTCTCCTTCCCCCACCCCCAGCTCCAGCCCCATGTGACTTCAGAACCTAGAACAAAAGGGGCCTCCTCACCACTGACTTCCCACTGTATCAAACCAGGAAGGGTGAGTTCTGATACAGTGCCACAGGGGAAACGCTCATGGAAAATGTCTGCCACATTTTCAAAGGCTGCCCTACCTCAAAACTGTGGTAAGTCTTCCTGAAACCTGCCTTGCCCTGCTGAATCCTCAGGAAAACCAGTGGGCTCAGTGACATCACCCCTCTCTCCAAAGGAAGGAGGGTGCATCCACAGAGCTCTCCTCTCTCTCACACCCTGCTTGGGCCCACGTGGCTCCTGATTTCACTTGATATCATGAACCAGACGACCTATCCTCCCCCTACCTCCAACAAAATGATCATTCTGCCTGCAGTGCAACTCAGTTTAACACATGTGGAGCAGAATATGCTGCACATATCTTGAGGGATACAGGGGAGATGTCAGAGAAGATCCGGTTCCTGGTCTTCAGGGGGTTTGGGTCATGATTTTACTAAGCCCCCATGACAAGCCTGACCCCAAAGAGCAGCTGAAGTTGCCCAGCCACACGCCCCAGGCCCCCATAGTGCACACTGGGTCCCCCTGGTGCCACTGTGAGGCCCGCAGGAGCCTATGGGGTGCGCCTGGTGTGTGGACACCAGACCTAGAAGGCAACAGGAGTTACGCTGATAGGGATCTGAAGGCACCATTGCTTAAAAAGCAACAATCTCTGGCCTCCGAGTCCACAGCCCTGAATTATGATAACCTATTAGGCTAGCTGGCTCAAAGAGATTCTTCTCATCCCTCAGCATCCAGAGAGGCCAGTCAGTACCATAACACCACAGTATTTAACACAAAAACATAGGTAATGAGCACATACCTAATGTAAGTTTCATAATAGCGGGTTCTATCCAGGAAAGCCATAATATGGGAGGGAGGAACGGAGAAGATAAAAGTTAAATATTTCCAACAAAACTTAAAATGCAGATATCAGGCTACCTCCTAGAGTAGGGATTGGCAAACCATAATTCACCAGCCAAAGACAGGCTGCCACCTGTTTCTGTATGGCCATGAGCTATGAATAGTTTTTGCATTTATAAAGGATTTTTAAAAATTCAAAGAAGAAAAATATTTCACCATATGAAAATATAAGAAGTTCAAATTTCAATGTCCATAAGTAAAGTTTTATTGGGACACAGCCACATACCCATTCACTTACATGCTGTCTACAGGTGCTTTCACACCACAATGGCAGAATCGAGTAGTTGCGAGACAGACCATATGGTCCTCAAAGCCTAAAATATTTACTCTCTGGCCCTCTACAGAAAAAAATTCACCAACCACTATCCCAGAGTATGTGGTCACAATTAGGGAGAGTGAATATTGTGGCTGCTGCTGTTTTAAGGGTCCCCCATATGGCAGGATACAGGATGGCAGGGAGCCCTCATCCATTAGGCCCATCACATGGCCAGTGTCTGAAGCGGCCATGACCTCGGGGGCACCCCCAGGCTCCACACAAATGCTTGTGAGGAACCTCCTCCATATGCCAGAGCGTGGGGGAGAGACCTGCCTTGCTCCGCGGGGCCAGACTTGACAGAGCAGACACCACATTACCACATGCAGACACATTTTAAAGGTTACCTTTTAATATTGGACCTTCTCTGAGGCTCCCGGTCATGCTTGTGGGAGGAACGATGCCCATTTTCAGACACATGCTCAAGGTTCCCAAGGCTGGGCCGCTTTCCATGGGCAGCTTTGGACATATTGGCATTATTGAGATTGGCATTTGTTGAGGTGGGAACGTGCTTTCCTATGGAATTATGGTTATGATGGTTATGACACACCGAATTTCCTGCTGGAGGAAACAGCGGTTTCTCAGTATCACTTGCAGGTGGAATTGAAGGCCTTTGGACATGCAGGGGACGGTGGGTGGTATTGGTCTGCTGAAGGGGATCCCTCCTATCACTATTAACATGATTGACATGGTTTCCAAGCAGGGCACCATTTCTCTGCAAAATAATGGGAGACAACACCAGGTAATTCAACAAGCATTTGATGCAGGCTAGCTATGCTAGGTCATTTTTTCTACATGAAAAACAAATTCTAGATAAGTTCCGTAGGATCCCTGTAAAATAATCTGAGTGCCTCAGTGATCAGGGTGAATGTGTTGGTGTGGCCGTTGGCCCCCCCTGAAATGAAGAGGGGTCCCGATTTCCTGGACTGGGGAGCAAGATCTTGGCTGTCACTCAAGTGTGCTCTTCCAGTTGTTCCAGGCTGGGGTGACTTATACCCAGCTGGGCTGGTTGGTAGCCCCAAGGCTGGGCAGCAGGCATGATCTCTGAGGGGGTGGGGGGGTGAGGGCTGGCTGGCAGATCAAAGAGCTGGCCCAGGGAAGAGGAGGGCAGCATGGGCAGCTGCGGGAAGGACCCAGGGTGCTCATCCACACGGCCAGTGGCTGTGGCCAAGCTCCTCGCCAGGGAGAAGGTTCAGGGAAGGAGCTGGCCTGGCCCTACAAGAGGTGCTGGTGAACAGGGAGGGCCTGCAAGCCCCTCTAGACCCTGGGGCTTGGCTCCATTCTCTTCTGTGGATCGTTAACTGCCCAAACTGGAATCCTGCCCCCACTATTTCCAGGTGGCCAGTGTGTAGCTAGGCGTGGAATAATTACTTTGAATACATCTTCTTCTTCCTCTCGTTTTGCTTCCTCAGGCTCATCATCTTGCAAATCACACGATATGGCACGCCGGATTTCTGGCCCAATGTCATGCAATGTCCTTAATCCCGCCTAGATCAATGACAATGGCAGAACAGGTTAGACAACACATGAGCCCAGCGTCCAACCTGGGTCTTGGCTTTGCTCCTGCCTGATTCAGTGGTGGGAGGGGAAGGCTTCTCCAAAGGGCAATCCAGGGAACTAACTGTTGGGATGTGACTGAAGGCAGTCTAAGGACTGCTGGGAGTGGCTAGGAGTTTCAGATGGTCAAATGGTCCCGGGCCGGGCTGCCTGAGGCCTGCAACCCAGTAATCTCCTTTGCAAATACCTGTACTTGCAGGAAACACTGCCCAGTTGCTAGTCCTAGGATCTGCCAGGCCAAGAGCTCCTGCCCCTATCCTCAGTAGGCTCACCTGCAGAGCCCCTTCTCCCCTCTCCCCGAGCAGGGCAGGGAGCATAGCCTGGGTGGTCTAAAGGAAGGGTGGCAAGGATGCCCTGGCTGTGTCCAGGATGAGGAAGCCTGGGTGCAGGCACCAGAGGAGCACGCAGATCAAGCAGACATCAGGGCCACTGGTTCTGCTAACAAGCCATGGAACGAGTGAGTGACACACACACTGCAACCACCAGCTCACGCAGACCATGACAGTACAGATCAACATGCACACAGACCTGGGCTGCTGTGCAGTACGGCCCCGGTGGCCATCGGGGTACCTTGGGCTGTATAACATGTGTGCAGGCTGAGAACTCGCCAACAGAGGGGTTAGCTTTTTGAAGACCACAGCAAATTCAAAGTGGCTCACCAGCCTCCGGACGCAGTGAAAAACCCACTGGGTGACCCTTCTGGCCACTCATAGAAATTCTGCATTTCTCCAAGGCCCTCACACCTGGCCTTCCTGCTTTATTGGGTCAGGGCCCAGCAGAAGCCCTTCTATTGTTCACTTCATTATTAGGGAAACATTCTGAGATGCTTACGGACTATGTATGGGGGAAGGTGCTGTTTCCAGCTCTGAGAAAATTATGATGTTTTGACCACCAATTTGAAGAAAAACAGCATGGTGGCTTAAGGACTAATAGGGACTGTAGAGCTACTTTATCATTTTCCACAAAAAGATATGCATCTGAAAGAGGCATTTCCTCCCTGCCCCCAGGTATAGGGTCCAGTGTCCAGGTGGCCCCTCCTCCTTTGCTGGCCGTATGCCTGCAGCTCAGCAGCCGTGGAGGCCAGGAGAATGTCTAAGACACTGGCTGTGCAGGTCTCCACCTGCAGCTAATGCTCCACCTCAGGGTGACCAGCAAAGGAGAACTGGGCTGCAGTCTTGCCAGATCTGGCACGGTCAGGTCCCGCTGGTGTGGGAAGGCTCAAAACTGGTCTTCTGCAGATGCCAACATCAATGGTAATGACATTCATTTAGAATGTAAAGTCGCACAGGAACTTCCCAAGAGGCCCTTATAAAAGTGGCCTCGTCCATAAAAGCACCCGGCCTTTGAGATGATTCTGCTAAAAATGGCATACCAGGTTGGGTTTGATTTGAAGCATTCTGTGAAAAGAGAGCAGCAGGTCTTTCTTTTTATGAATTGTGGGGGTGAAGGAAGTGCCAGGAATCAAAACATTAAAGTTCCTGGCTAGGAATGCTGGGGTCTTGTGGGGGACAGACAGACATGTCTTGGGTCAGACCCAGACAGTTCTTGGTGTGGTGAGTGAAGCTGCTTCTCACTCTCCTGTCCCTCTGATCACAGGCTCATGACACAAGTGTGCGTACACACACGCACACGTGGGCATGCACGAGCATGCACATACACACACAAACACTCTCTCTCACTTTCCCTCTCTCAGGATTCCTGAGTCCAACACATCTGAGCCTGCGGGATCACTTGGTTCTGAGGTGGACCCATTTTCCATTCTCATGGAAACATCAAGAAGGCAACTCTAATGTTATGTTGGTAACAAGCTCTTACACAGCACAGCTGCAGGCCTGTGAAGAAAGGTCATACCCGGCAGTATTAAACAGCCTGCGATCCATTCATTCAGAGCTCTCTAGGGTACAATTATCAAGGAATGATAAACTAAGCAAGGGTTTTGCTGTCTGATTTTGGACCAACTGGGAAGAATGGTCTGCTATATATCTGAGGCTCCCAAACAAAAAGAGACACGGTTTGAGACACCTGCTGCTGTTTCCACAAAATAAACATCGGTTACAATGCACTAAAGTCAACACCCCCAAGTAAATTATGTACATTAATTCATGTTACAAGGCAGTAGAGGCCAGGAATGCTCCTGAGTTTAAACAACAGATAATCCTATTTTCTGTCATTTAACTGACTGGACTAGGTCTGATTAAAAGAAATAGAAAACTATTTATTTGGATAATTTTTAACATCATCCTCTGTTGACGGGTTGACATTTCACTGAAATACACATATAACATAATTGCATAATAAAAACAAAAACTGTCTCCAGCACATCTTCAAAGATACACAAGATTAGGATTCAGTCAACAAGATAGTGCAGTGAACAGACATGGGACAGAGAATTTGTTTGCAACATAAATCATGGAGAAAGGTGACCCAAGATGCCACTTCCAGAGACAAATAATGACAACATATTTATTAAAGAGACATCAAAGGAGGAGAGAAAGCATTGCTCTTCCCAGGTACAAAAGCAGAGGGTTAGAAATCTTGCTCCACGCAGGAAAATACGCACCTCATCAGAATCAGGGACTGACTTTACACTTTCACATGTGATCTGGGAGGGGTGGGGAAGGTTGTCCCCTAGGGTTGGGAGTGAGGGAAACACGTTCCCAAACTAGAGTTGAAATAAAGCTTAAACACAGCACCCTGAATTTGTTACATATCACAAAACATGATAATGAAATTTTTCTAGCACACATATCAAGCTAAAAAGGTAGCTTAGGCTGCTCCAAAAATTCCATAGGCACAAGTTCCCATTCCAAAAAATACAGAAAACTATCTTAAACCCTTGAAAAAATTACTTTTTCCCCACAGCCCTGAAAAAAAGAACATTCTTTTCTTGAAACAAACACTTTACAATCAGTAAAATTATCTATTCTTTCATATTTCATATCTGTGTCTATTTCAATTAGCAAAATATTTTAATTTGAAACGTGGTCATTAGCACTTAAACCAACACAAAGCCATATAAAGTTATTCCATTAACATCACAGCAGAATTATGGTTTTGAATAAACACAGAATTGCTATAAAATATAAACATTATTGACTTGTTTTAAGATGTCCAATCTTATAAAATATTAAACAGAATCAAGCCTAGTTTCTGGTGGATTTTAAAATGCTAGATTTATCATAAATATTTTTTTAAAAAAGAAATGTTGGCGCTTTGCCTGTAGACTGCTGCTTTAGATTTTAGACACCATTTAGTTGGAATTTTATAGATACTTACTCTATTTAATGATTAAGTCACCAAAAAAACCCTAAAATCTCTCTTAACATTTCTGAAGCAATAGCATAAAATTATGATATTTTGACATCAAATACGAACATTCATTTACCTTCCTTTCTCTCGCCCACCTTTAGGGTTAAGTTTCTCCTACCTGGATACATTTGAAATGCTTTTGCTGCCTGTCTCCCTAAGCTAGCTCCAACAGACACATTAGTCATCTGCCAGCTCTCACAGTGCCCCAGCAAGCATGCAAAAGTGCCCGAGCCCTGCCCTGAACCTACGCTGTAGCAGTGGAGGTAAGAGATGCAAGCCTCCAGTCGGGACTGGGCCAGCCCATTCATCTTCAGGATGCGAGTGCCAGGCTTTCAGACGCCAGCCAAAGAATCCCACCCTGGCAGAGCCTGCTCCCCATCACAGGGAGGCTTCACTCAGCCCAAGCTGGCCCTGCACACAGTCATCTCACCCATGACAAGTTCTGGTTAACCCTTTAGCAGGATTCAGCCCATACCCAATCAGAGGGGACAATTTTAGACTAGCTCCATTAGAAGACAGAGCAGGAGATTAAGTTCTTATACAATAAACCTGCTCATCTGCAAGCTGTCCTCCACCTCCTCCGCACCACATCACACATGGGCACACCCCTTATTTTGTCGCTGCTTTCCTCCAGGGAAAATGTGATGGTGGCCTTTGTGTCCATTGTGAACAGTCCTGTGTCAGATATAAAGGGCTGGAATCGTGGGCACGACACTCCCTTAGTCAGCCACCGTGATTCCCACCCTCACTGAGAAGTCAGTGGTAACATTACCTCCATGAGTTACCCTAGCGGTTGCACTGAGCTATATAAATCAAGTTTGTTACCATCACTGTGAAAGATAAGGGAAACTTAAAAAAAAATTTCCTAAAGTAACCTAGGGCCTTTCGTGCAAACAATCTGAGAAAGCTGTCTATTTCAGTTCCACCTTGATTCTTGGTTGCAATGTTAACACCAGAATCAGAGAAATCCTTGCCAGTTTCCTAATAATAGAGCATCATATAAAATTTAGGCTCTTCCAGAAGCTACAAATCACTACTTCTATTCTGATAGCATGTTTATACCTTTCATTGTGAGCTCACATACTTATATTCCACCAGATCCTGGGAGGATGGACAACCTAGATTATTCCCATTTGCTTAAATCCCAAACTAGTCAGAGGCTCCACAAGGACTCTTGATCCCCAAGCCTGTTCTTCCCATGACACTACGCTGGTACCATCTTTCCCAAACTCCCATCTTGACCACCACCAAGACAAAGTCATCACATCTACCTGGACAGAGTGCTGGAGCTGAGTCTTAATTACAAACTCACTCACCTACAATCATGACTATGGGATGCCACTTAATCAAGGTTAACCTTCTTTTCACTAATCTAGCAGAGCTTTTATATCACTAAGTCAGCATGGAAATGACAAATGATCACAAGTTGTCCCTGAAACTGATCTTCTGTTTGGCACACATCCTTAGTCTCACTGTGTCACTTGGAGGAGTTGAGTTTTCTACCGTGCACTGATTCTGACCATCGTTCCTCCAGATCAGCACAGGCAGTGAGACTTGGCCATGCCACATGGCTCTCAGCCTGAACTTTGCTGGACACAGAGGGGCACAGGCACCATGTCTCAGTGAGTGGGTGAGACTGGGAAGGGACTAGGGAGTGGGAGAGAAGGGCTCCAGTTAGGGGCAGTGCCACTGTGCGGGAGCCTCTTTAACAACAGAGATCATTAAAAGGCTCCAGCACCTTCTGCCTTTAAGGGGGACTTTGGATCATTCCCCTAGAGCAGTGGTTCTCGAGGTGTGCTCCAGGGACCTTGGGGCATCCCGAGACACCTACAGGGGTCCATGAGGTCACTATGATTTGCATAATACTAGGATGTCCTTTGCCTTGTACGCTCTCATTCTCTCATGAGAGCACAGTGAGGTTTTTCAAAGGCTACATGACGTGTGATGATGTCATCACCCTGGCATCATTGTGCTTGCATATTCTTGGGTTTTAAAAATACTCAGTTTTAGTTTCTAATACAGTAAATATTGATATATAAGGGTCCTCAATAATTTTTAAGAGTATAAAAGGGTCCTAAGACAAAAAAGTTTGAGAACTGCTGGCCAATCCAACTGACAGACACCACTGCCTTTTTCTCAGGTGTCAGCCTTTTCAGCCCATCCAGGACTGCCGAGATTCTGCTGACCTTTCCACTTTTGGAAGGAATGTCCTTTACCTGCCTTCTCTGAGCAAGCCTTTGGCTCCTTAACAGGCTGCCTTCACCATGCCTTAGAATGATGTGCCCGCCCATTGTTCCAAACAGCCACCTCTCTTAGGTCTAACAGGTGCCAAGAACAAGCTCACCCAGGTGCCTACCCACCTTGGAACCGTTGGCAAGTTTCAGCAAGCTCCTTCCAATAGATGGTTGGATCGTGATAAGTTTGGGCTACTGAGGGATACTAGGTACCTCTTATTAAATAACATGTTACAACAATTAAGACCTCCTACTACTACAGAATATAACTTGCCTTAACTTCTTTTCAGTAGTTCTGTCTTCTCAAAGACTTTTGAACATAATAATTACTATCCTCAAAGGGGAGAGATCTTCTCACTTTCAGAAAGAGTACAGAATGCAGCACCCAGTGATCCTGTGGATTAATTTAATTTTCAGTTGGGTTGTCCCACACTGTAAGCTATCTCAGAAGAGTGACCCCAGTCTTACCTTTACTCCCTCCAATACACATTGGCCCACATCCTATCCTCTGCCCAAGAGCTTTGGAGTTTCACCCCGTGGATTCTGATGCTGGGTGCTGAGTGTGCTGTGTGTGTCTGTGCAGACTCTAAATAATGAACTTGAGAAGTGTCCCGCAACTTTCTCTAACTGGAAGCTACATTCTTCTGCCAAGGCTTTCAGAGAAATGACAGAGGTGTCTGCAGTTTGGCTATAAATCAAGCAACAGGAAGCCACCTTTTTTCCTTCTGAGTCAAAGCTGGAGGCAGCCCTCATGGTTCCTGGCTGCCTGTCTTAAGCCAGCCTTGGCTACCAACCTCAGCCAGGGCTGCTCCTTAGCAACAACCGGCCCCAGACAAGCCGGATTCTCTTGTTTCATTCAGACCATTCCCTAAGTCCTATCTAGAAAGCTGTAATTTTCCAGTTTTTACTTATTTGGAAGGTGTGTAGAGAAAGACATGTAGAAACACCACCCATTTGAACGGCTTGGGGCTTTCTTGCCAAGGCTTCTGTATGTCGATACTTGGATCTAGAAGACAGTTGGTCACACTGGCTCTCTGAGACGGGGTGATGCAGACCGGGGGTGAGCGTATATTGTCCTTCAGCACTGAATAAACTCAACATTGGGGTGGGCCAAGGACAGACAGAGGGATTGTTTGTCTGAGGGTGGATCAGCTCCTCACCTGTGCCCACGGGGCTGACCTGCTTCCCTTTCAGGGATGATACATCGAATTCTTAGTAAATTCTTATAAATTAACACATCCCAGGCACTGCCCAAGCAGAGCAAAAGTGGGCCTTTGGGCCAGAGCAAGGTCCCAGAGGCCCCCACTATGCCAGGCATTAGCCCTGTAGTTGTTGGATCACAGAGGAGTCTGGGAGAGGGGCTTGGGCTGGGGTGGAGGGGGGAACGCAAGGTGCTAGGGGCAACAGCTGTTGATACCAGGTACAGATGTGCCTCAACATCTTCACAAGTGGCCCAGCCATGCTGGAGTGTGCTGGCTGGCTTCCACCCCCACTCCCTTCCTGGGCACCACAGCAGCCCAACCTGCTCTCGGGCTCTATGGACTCTGCTATGAGAATCCATAACACCTACTGTGAGCTCCTAAACTTACTGCAGTCTGCACACTTATGCATGTGGGGTAGAGTCGGGAGCCAGGCCCATTTCCATAGTGAGGCCAGGAGGTCCCCGTAAGTCTGGGCAGGTATGGGGAGCCATTGTAGCCAAAGGGCAAATGTCACAGGTATAAAAGACATCACTAGGAAAGACGCCAAGAGGGGAGCCCCTGCCAGTCATGCCTAGGACAGGCCTGCAGGAAGCATGCTGCCCACTGGCCACACTGTTCCTACCCTCTGCATGGCCTCCGGGACTCCTGCACTCCCAGGATGCTTGGAAGAGTGTCCACTTCTGCCAGGAACGGGGCTGCCCCAGAGTCTGCTGGCTCTCTCCTCCCTGTCTCTCACCCCCACATGCATCCATACACGTGCACACGCACACACACAGCCTCCAATCTGCACGCACCAGGGCAGGTGAAAGGGGCCCATAAGCCCTTCTTTTCTCTACATAGTTCAGAGACTTCCATTTTTTAGATTCTTCCCCATGACCTCGGAACTAAGGTTACTTTTGAATATGATTTTAAAACCCCAGTTGGCCACTGTGGGTGTCTTGGGCTCAGCATCAGATATACAGACTCCTCGACCACCACTTGGACTCGGCTGACAACCTGAGATCAGATGCTCCCACTGATCAACTTTTTGGGCAGAATCTGCTGTTCTTAAGATGTGAAAATGCAACCTGTGGACTACCTCTGTTTATATCTTTATGCATTGCCTGGATATCAGAGAATTCTCTTTCTCAGTGGATAACTACAGTACAGAACAGAAAAGAGATCAAAGGAAAACAAGAATTTCTTAAAGTTCTGGTAGTAAACAGGCATATGATATTATTATTGTTGTAGTCTTAATAATAAGCAATTATACGTTCAAAGTGCTTTACAATCACTTAGCTATTCCTCACAACAGCCCTGTGAGGTAGGTCGACATTATTACCCCCATTTTACAGATGGGGAAACTGAGGCACAGAGAGGTTAAGTGTCTTGCCCAAGGTCACGCAACAAATGAACGATGAAGCTGGGACTAGAACCCAGTTTCCCTGACTCCTGGTGTCCTTGAAACTAGACCACACTGCTTCCAAAGAGGCATCCCCAGACTGGCTCTGAGCACGAATTAAAGACGGACAATGTTAGATGAGGTTTGGGTGTGGTGGTATTTCCCGTGGACACGTTAAGATGGAACCTGAGGTGTTGCCTGGACTGGTTTTGGCATGCGGGTGTATGTGTTAGTTTCAATGGGTGTGTCTGAGCTTCCTGGCCTGTCCGCTTCTCACTGCATTCTGGACTGGGGCACTGCAGAGAGCAGGGCTGGACGGTCAGGAGGTCACGGCGGACCAGCATATAAAAGGAACTCTGTCAGCTCAGCGCCGAGGGGCCTGCCAGTCCTTGGGAGTTCGGGCAAACTAAGGATGCAGGACTTTGGAATGGAGTCAGCTGCCCATCTTAGGCAGATCTGCTTAATCTTTTTATTATTAATTTTTTTTTTTAAACTGGCCAGCATCAGGAAGTTGTGTTCATTTCGTTTCTCTGTGGGGCGGCTGCCCCCCTCCTTTTCTCTCTCCCACTCTTGCCCTTTCTCTGAGTCTCTGCTTGGAAGGGAAAACTGTTAAGCCTCGTATGTTCCCTTTCATGAAAAAGAGCCACTGTGAGCAATGTCCGCGACAGGCAGCCCTGGCTCCGCAGATGAGCCACGGCCCCGCTTCCACCTTCCGGAGGCGTGCTTTGCTTGGAAGGGGTCTCCCCGGGGCCTTGGGTTTGCTTTTTCCTGCATTTCTCCCGAAATGCTGTTTCAGTAGAAATAAGCCCACTTGAGACTTTTCCCTTTCAAGGCCTGCTTAGCCACAAACGCCTTCCGACTAACCAGCTTGGTGCCGTAGCTCAGGCAGAAAATTCTAAAGCATCCGTTCAAGCATCTGAAACAAATGAATCAACCAGTGAAATCTCATCTGTTAGCATCTGTTCTCCTCTTAGCTTAAAAAAAGAAAGATTTTTTTTTTAAAAAAAGCCTTTTTATGGCTTCAGGTGGAATCATGCTTTCAAAAAAAGTTTTACTACTTTTTAGACTAAGACAACAAGATAACAGGTGTTTGATCCCCCACCGATCAAATCTCTCTGCAGGATCACCTCTTCCTTTGTCTTTGTGCACTGAGCCTCCCGGAGAAGGCCCAATCAAGGCACATCAGGAACTCACAGTCACCCGCTTCCTGTATACCACCCACGTATCTCCCCTTGACCACCTGCCTCGCCAGCTGGTGGCCAAGGCATAGGCTTTAAAATTTCTCAGCCTGACAACCTAATTCTTCATAGCCAGAAATAACAGTCTCCTCCTTAAACCAAAATTCCAAACAGGCCAAAATGACTCTCTTTCTCAAGTTGTCCTATCATTGAGATGGGCAGGCTCCCATCTGGGGTGAGTGGGGGACAGAGAGTTTCCTCAGATTCCACCAGAGTGCGCATCTTTTGCAGAAAGGAGATTCTTGAATGTTGAAAGAAAGAGAAATGAACAAAACTTTTCCCACTTTGGGATCTTTTCTTTTTCTTATCTGTGAAAAACTGGACTAATTGGTGCCTGTAACTTGCATAGAAGTCCTCATCTAGAAGATATGACGGGACGTTCGATGTGCATTGCTATTTGCTGGGAAGGGGACTGAGAGTTTTCACGGCTGCATGGCTGTGTTCCTTCATTTATTTGCCCCTCGTGGAAACTTGCAGGTCACTCAGATGTAGCAACAATGGATGGAGAGCAAATGCCGAGTCAAACTAAAGCGGACATGGCGCGTCGCAGATGAGTGAGAGAAAATTAAAAGAGGCCTGATGCAGCTTCTCTCCGGGCCCCTCTGCAGAGGGGCCCGGAGAGTTTGGTTTGAATGATGAAGATGGATGAACAGATGGAAACCGCACACTCATTCAGACCACAGAGGCCAGCGGATGCCGAGCTGCTCCCCACACACGGATCCAGGAGCTCCTCAGCCATCCCCGTCACATGGAAGGCGACACTACAGTTGACCTGAACAGAGGGAGATCAGATGGAGCCCACAGGGTTCAAAACCACAGGGTATCTGTGTGCCCTGGAAAACCATTCTATGGGGTGGGGGCGCAGAGGACGGGGCCAGCTCTGAAAGCTGTTCAGACAGACTGCACTCTGCGCAGCACAAGCACACACATGCCCACGTCTTCACTTCTGCGCTCATACCACGATGGCCACGCTCCACTTTCCACAGCAACCAGTCTGTTAGCCGCGTGGCACTCTGTCACAGGAGGAAGCCAGTTGCTCCACTTCTCAACAGGCTGTGCCCACTCTCAGGGGCTTCCCCAGGATGTGTGTCCTTGTCCTAGTTACACTGGTGGTGCCATTTTCCTAACTGCTGCATTGTCACGTGATATTTCATCATGCAGAAAGGAAAGTCTCCTCACACTAATTAAACAGAGTAACAAATCACACTCAAAGCCATTTCTATAGCAGAGGAAGCCAAAAATGTAATTAGAATTATCCTTCAAGGAGACAAAAATTTTCTATTTTTAATGTTTGTTTTAGAATAAAATGCATTTTCAAATTTATCTGTCAAGATTATGAATACCACTTAATTTTCTAGGCTGTGTACTCAATATAAATTATGGCCATTGCCTCAACTCCCAATGGAATCATGTGAAAATGTGTTGATACCATCTAACTGGAAATATGTGAATTTTACGGAGAAAATGAAACTCTATAAACAATAAAATGAAAAATGTTTAGGAAAGAAAAAAATCCTTAACATTATTTTGACACGATGTAATAGTCTTTCAACCCATAAACTATAGATGTAGTATTAGCACCATTTGACCCTTCAACTTAAGACTCAGTAAATCCCATACATGAAATACGGTAATTACTTAGCCAGGTGTTGTTTTTACACATTTTAAAACATCAAAACACTATATCCAGCCACCAGAACAAACATTGAAGCCATCTAACTGGGAAGTCTCAGGGGTCCAGGAAAGGTATAAGTAACCCTGCATCCAAGGTCTTCATACATGCCTCCCACAGAAAATTACAACAGTCTCATCATACAGAGCTAACTTGATTACTGTAAATTACAACATAAGCCAACGATGAAAGACTATGTTTCCCCCTCCAGAAAAGTCATCAAGTTCTGACCCCAACTAGGCTTCTAGAACAGAAAGCAGTTCCCTACAAGCAGAGGGCACCACGGAACTCAGAAACCTGGCCAGCCCGGTCCTCTAGGCAGAGGGCTACTTTAAGGAAGAGGCGTCAGAAACACGTTAATCACTCCCGTCCTCACACCCAATCTGGCCACGCTGCCCTTAAGGATGTATGGACCAGAGACCTGTTCAAATCTGCAAACACATCTTTTCCGTTTGCTTCGTCTCTCTAAGGCTAGCTGTGAACTGCAATCCAGAAGAGGGACTGTCACTTTTGCAAACAGGATCAGCCAGAAATAAGAGACTTAACTTGTAAATCCTGCAGCCTGAGACAGCAGTGAGCTAGCTGGCTGGCTGAGCGTGTGATTCGCTGAGCTACCTTTAGGACATGTGATCAGAGAGAGGAAGATGGAGACTGTCTTCAGTCGGATTCAGTGTTCACCTGCCGACCTGCATGCCTCTTCCCCCAGCCCCCGTCTGGGCAGAGCTGAGGTCGCACCATGAATCAGCAGGTCACTGTCAGCCAAGGCCATCTGCTAACCTGCAATGTCCACACACCGTAGCCCCACATTCCTCGTTCACTCATCCACTGCCATTCACACTCACACTCTCTCAGCAGGATCAGAGACCAGACTTCACTTCGGTGGTTACCATTGCTTTGAACACAAAACAATGCTGAGCATTTTTCCCCGGGAAAAAGTGAAGGACTATTCCACATCGAAACATCAATACCCACAAGGCCAAATTTAAGACATGTGGTGATAACAGAGACATAAAAGTAATTTTAGTGGATAGAAGAAATTCTTTATCTTATCCGTGATAGACTTAGAGCATTTTGGGTAGCAAAGATGAAGGGGCTTCTGATTAATCTGGGCAGTTGTTTCTGATACCTTGCCGACCTCTCTAGTTCCCTTGTCCCTGTCCTTAGCATCTTCATGACTGCCTTTCCCCTCCACACACCTGCTTTCCAACCCAGAGCTTTGGGCTTTCCTAGGATTCTACAGCCCTCACATGCATGGACCCTGGTTGGTACCAGAGGTTCCTGAAAGCTACCTCCACACTCAAGGAGCATGGGGCAAGGCTGGGGTGGAGAAGGGTCAGGGCCCAGAGGCTGGCTGGGGTGTGAGAGCGCAGCATGTGCACAGCAGGCCTCCTGGCCACAAGGAGATAACACACGGAGACACAGACACACCACACACACATACACACACACACACACACACACACACACACACACAAGTACAAAGTAGGAGGTGATGGATGTTACTGGAATGGACCAAAAACCAACAAGCAGTGGGGTAAGAAACAAACAGAAACAAAACAAAGCACTTGCGTTCAGATGGAAAGCTGTTCATTCACTGGGCAGCCAGACCCTGAGCCCAGGGCTGCGGGGAAGGTGGGTGCCTGCTGGGAGGACACTGCCTTGGAGAAGGTTGGAGGGGCTAGGGTGCGAGGGCAGTGCCCTTTCCCCTCCGTCCTGGCGGCCCTGCCATGTGGGCGGCAGCAGGTGCAGGGCTCCACAGAGAAGGCAGGGGGAGGGAAGCACTTACCTTGTGGCCCAGAAATGGCTAGTCCACATTTGGGGGAGTGTGCAGTATCTCAGTTTAAACAAAATCCTTGTGGTACTGCTCAACCATGAATAGGCAGCTCTCTAGTATTTCAAATAAGCTTGTAAAATCGTTAGTGAAAAGAGAAAACAAAACAAGATGACAATTCACCTGTAGGGCAATTGTGGTGTTCTTCGCAGGATACTTTCCCACCAGTCCTTGTTCTTTCCGTTTCTTGAATTTCCTAAAGTAGTCCTGTATCAGGAAAGTGGCATAGAACTTCCCCACGGTTACCTCATCATCTAAACGGAGAGACCAGACAGAGCTCTCCCGAATCAGCACATTTGGACCAAGAGCCTAAACACTCGCTTCTGGCTGGGGGCAGGGGCAGGGTGGGGCAGTGCACAAGGCCCAGGGCTCTCAGCCTACAATGTGGGTGTCTCAGTTTGGCAAAAAGCAAGGTTTTGCAAAGCATTTAAAGCTCAAAATTAGAGTCAGTTAAATGAACTGATACTCAAAGTTGCAGAAAATAATATATTTGTCATGAGTTTAATAGAGCAGCATATTAGTAACACTATGAAATGCCATCTTGGTTATTTACTTAAAATAAAAATTACAAAACAAAAAAAGGCTTCACGGGCCATGTGTTCACCCCTGTGCGTAGGGATTTGCATGTGTAACTACCATCAACTTATCAAGGGCAATTAACCATCCAAATCCCGATGTCTCAAGATAGAGACCTAGAAAGGTGACATACAAGCTCAGAAGGACAGAAAGGGTCAGGAAAGTACTGCAAATCCAGATTTTCATGTCTCCCCCACCCCCATTCTCTGCCAATAAACTCCATAACCATTTCCTGGTTTGTAATTCTGAACTGCTCATTTTCTGCACTGCAGCAACAGCTCCAACCAATCTCAGAGTTGAGCTGGGCTTATTTCCGCTTTGTTCAGAAACAATCTCCAACACGTATTGTTGGGGAATCAGAACTCTGCTGATGACTTTAAAGGTGATGCATGAGGCAGAATAGAGGCTCTGGCTGTCTCGTGGTAAACCACCTTGGACATGTAAATGTGCCCCACGGGTCTCCCAAGGGTGCCTGTCACCAGATCTTCAGGGTACTGAGGTCTCCTTGTGGGGGAAGCTTACAGCCACCTCAGCAGCCCACCCCACCTGGGCCGTGCTGGGGAGTCACTGACCACAGTGGGTAGAGGCTGGGAGGAGGAATGTTTGCAGTCCCCAGGCTTCAGAACAGCTAAGCTTTGGCCAAGCTGCCCTTGTAAGAGTTACACGCTGATCTGGGACAAGGGGCTCAACCTCTCCGAGCCAGTGTTCTCATCTGTAAAATGGGGATAGTCTCTCAGAGGAGCTGTGAGGATCACGTGGGAGGCTCATAAAGCACTCTGCCCCGTGGCTGGGGTCATCCTAAGTGCCAGGCACTTGCTCATTGCGAGCCATCAGTCACCGTTACTTTACAACCTGACAGTGGCATCCCCTGACATGGACCCTAGGGCATGACAGGCTGGGGGACACTGGGACCCACCATCTTCACCAATGCACCCTGGGTGGGCTTCATTTAGTGCCCACGTGGGAGGTGCTGCCAACCCCTTGTGGTCCCCACCTGGAGACTGCTGGGCCCCTCTGGGCTGCCTCTTCACCCCTGCTTGTCAGAAGCTGCTCAGGGGTCTGACAGCACAACCCTGTATGAGAGAGAAGCTGCCTCAGGGTGCTCTGGCTTCGAGAAGCACTATGTTCCTTCCAAACCCAAGCCAGGCAAGTCCTGGAGTGACGGAGGGGCCACCCATGTGGAAAAACACGGTCCCTAGTTGGACCTGGGCTTGTCTAAATGGTTTGATGATGCACTGTTCACAGGCAGGAAGGCAAGGGTGAGCAAAGGTCATTCAGGTCTTGACACCTCACCCCTGCTGTGCTCCCCAGCCCCTCCTCTTGCTCAGGGTGTGTGTAGAACATCAGTTCCAGCTGTCCCCTACTATCGGGCATCTAAAGTGCCAAGCCCTGAGTCAGAGGAATTCCATGTGGGTCTCAGGAATCCTCCACAACAACTTTCTCTGACATGATGGCTCTGCTCACCCTCCTGCCCCCACCCGGACTTGCCCAGGGTGGTGTGCTCCTGTGCCTGGGTCCTCTCCTCCTCCACACTACCTCTCTAGAGATGGCCCAGCTCCAGCCACACTGGCCACCAGCTTCTTTGGAGCTGCCTCTGCCACACTGTAAGTCTATCCCTTTCCTGGGCTGAACACAGGAAGTGGACGGACTTTGCCCAGCTAGCGCATCCAGGGCTCCCAGGGAGATTCTCTGGAGGTCTGCCGTGCCACAGCCATCCTCTGTAGTCCAGGGTTCTGAGTCTTCTCTGCGGGGCCCCAGAAAAAACACTGGCTCTACCTGCACAAGGGCCATACCTCATTCCACACCAGGATGCTTCCAGCAAGTACAGGCCTAATCTTTATCTCTTTTCAGTCTCCAGAGCAGGGGCAGGCCCACCCGGGGCTTGGCAGGGCAGGATGCTAGGGTCACTGGATCTTTTCCACTGAGATGCTGAGCTAATTGGGAGACTGGGCCCAAGGAAGAGTTCTCAAGAACAAGAAAAGTCAAAGCTATAGGAGGACAGAAAAGGAAGAGACGGAATGAACATGGTGAGGCCGTCTGGGTGTAGGACTAAAGAGAAAGAGATGCAGTCAGCTCCATGTGCTCTTCAGGGCAAAGGAGCAAAAGATCCAGGTCAAGGAATGAAGGCCCAAAGCCAAGGAGAGTTTTTGGGGAAGAGAAAGAGCTTCCAAAGAGAAAGGTGAAGGATCTGTGAAGTGGCAGGGAAGTCTAAAGAGTAGAGGCAGAACCTGAGCCAAGACGCAGAGGTGAGGTGGCTCAGCACTGATGGCCGGGACAGTCGGGCTGTCCCATAGCTGAGCCCTGGGCCCTGGAGAAAGAAGCCAGCCTGATGCATATTCCACAGCTCATCCTATCACCTCATCAAGCTCACAGTGAGCCAGGCGACGTCTCTTATTGTGCCAGCAAAGGCTCCTAAGACAAGCCTTCCCCCTTCCCTGTCACAGGGTTGAAGGGCTCCCCTAGCACCCCACATCTGCCAGTCCCAGGTGCCCAGGGGCAGAGGCTGGCCTTGCCCCGTCTGCTGCCCTTTGACCAGGTGGCAGTGTGGGGACACTGAGGCCCATATGTTTGCCCAGAAGAACAGACAAATACATCATTTCCTAAGTGTGCCATGATGCAGGAAAGGGTAGGAACCACCGGTGTATGGAAGAAAAAAGAGGAAAAACAAAGAGACAAGTTATAAATATAGATACTAGAGCCCTGCCCAGCAAACATTCCAGAGGCTGTGCACCAAAGCCTGACCGTCACTGCCCTTTGCTCTTCCTCGGTGGCAACGGTGCTTCTATGAGCTTCACCCTGGATAGGCATGTAACTAACTAGGCACACAAGCATGCAATGGCATGGGGCTTCTGGAACATTCCATCTCCTCCTAAGGCCCATTTCCCTCTCCTCGGGTTTCACAGTGCCTCTTGCTGCCATCGTGGGATAGATTAACACTTGTCATCCTAAACTCCAGTGCATTTTAAGAAATAGAAAAAGCCAGGTCCAGTTACTAGACCAGGAAAGTGGAGAAATATTTAGCCTTTATTAGAAGTCTAGCAGAGCTACCAGTTGATCAGCTTTTCAAAGGAAAGGTCCCTAGATGGTGAGCCAAATTCTGGACTTTTCTTCTGATAAAATGAAAAGAAATGAAGTTTCACAGTAATGGGAATGGCACTCCCCAAGTGGGTCTCACGAGGATGGTGTTAACGTGGGAGTCAGGCTGGTTGTAACGAAGGCGGCGCTCCAAGACAGATGTGAGGCGGAGCGAGGGAGGGCAGGGGCCCTCCAGCTTGCAGGAGGGAGGAAGGTTTACATAGACAGGCACAGCCTGCTATTCTGAAGCATGCATCTGTGTTTCAAGAAACATTGTAGGGGAATACAGTTGGCAAGAGATAACTCTGATTCCATGCCACCACCCTAAAACAGAATTGCTTCAGAATATTCTGAAAGACTGAGAGTTGAAAGGAATGGAGGCTGCAGAAAAAGCTCAAGCACATTGTTACAACAATTTTTTAAAAAGCAATTCAACTAAGCCATGCGAGCACTTGGATGTGCAGCTAAAAGGAAAAGAACGAAAACCAAAGGGTCGTTTTAAATGTGCAGTATCAGTTCTTCTGCGGGGAGCCGGGGTTCTCCAGGTGGGAGTTTTGTTTTGTTTTGCTTTCCTTTTATCATTTCTTTCTGGGCCATCTTCCCTAGCTTTGAGCCAGCGGCTGGGCCAGCTATCGGTGCGCCCTTCAGCAACAAAAGCTCATACTGCTTCTCGTTTCATGCTGAGGAGCAGAGCCGGCTGGCATGCTGTTCTCTCTGGCCCCCAAGAGCCAGAGCTTGTCACCTTCTCAGAGGGAAAGGCCTTGGCCACCGTTCTGGCCAGGGTCCTGAAGTCGGCTTCCAGACCGGAGCCAGACCAATCTTGAAAGCTGCAGGGGCAGTGACACTATAAAAGTTCAGTTGGTCACAAAACACACCAAATGCTCATCACATGCCCAGGGCCAGGGATGCTAGAATGCTGGTGTGGTGGTACTGGGTGAACAGATCCTGCACCTTTAAAACTTGGAAACGGAACAGTCAAAAACAACCACCTCAACGTCTAAGTCCGTGTATATTTCAACAAAAATGGAAAAACAGTATGTGTATCTATATACTGTGTATATTTATATATATATAGATATAATATATATATATAAAATTTGAAAAAGTTTAGTCAGTTATGTTGTGATAAACAACAAAAGGAAATAAGCATGCCAGTTAGTTCTGTCTCTACTCTAAATTCTAGTTGAAAGGACATTTTGGTAATTATGGTAGTAAATTCAGTCTTGAGAACATTTCAAAAATACCATTTCCTGAAAGCTATCTATTTTTCTTGAGAAGTTTTCAACAATATGTTGAAGGGTAACTGGAAACTAATTTTGAATATTTCATTTTGGACCAAAAAATAGGCTTTTCGTTTTGAGATACCAATCTTGTTCTCTAACATTAATTCCTCTGCCAACAAGAAAACCCCTGCTCAAGCCACGTGGGTCTTGGTTTCCTTCCCACTGAAGCCTCGCCTTTGTCTGGACTGGTCTTCATATTATCGCATATAATTACACCAAATGGCCAAAGGGCTTTCTTTAGCTGTTGGCCTTAATGCTCCAAACTGATAAATAAATCATTCTGCAAACACTCTCTGGACTTTGTGGAGACACTATCATTAAAATCAGTGCATTGGCCAAGAACTACTTAGGAAATAGATTACACTGACCACCAGCTGGAGGGACAACTTGGTCAAGCAGTTTCATGCTGGTTTTCTTCCAGATTTTCTTTATCACAGCCCGAAGTTCTTCATTAGCTTGTTCCAGGTTCCCTGAATCCAAAAAGCAAAGGGGGAAAAGCAAGTCTTGTTTCCGTGCCCGGCTCTCCCTGTGTCCACACCACGGCTGCCTCAGCCCAGACTGGCCTGGATGAACGCACCCTCTGATGGGGCTGCCCTCCCATGGGGCTCTCCCAGTCAGGGTCAAACATACTTCCTATATCCAGCAACAGTGATTAAGCCCTCCACCGTAGGAACCACCACATTTCTCCTGGAATTCAAGGACTATCGCACTTGGATCCCGTCCTGTCCTCCCACAGCCCAGACCTCCTCCCTTCCCGCTGCTCCCAGCCCTGACGGCCTTCTCCTCCTCCACTGTCTGTTCCAAGTGCTGCCTCCATCCTTGAAGATGCAGCCTAAATTTCAGCCAAATAAGACTTCTTCCAATCCCTACTGCGTGTACTCATCCATACCACATAACCTTGGTCTTTGATCACGCGAGCTTGTCTTCTCAACTAACACGTCGGCATGTAAGACCATCCTTACCAATGCTGGCCTGGGGCCAGGTGCAGATGAGCATGCTGCAAGGAGCACGTGTTAGTTAGGCTGGAAGAGGCTGGCTTTGCTGTGTCCCTTGCTACCTCCCCTTCCCACTCCTCCACCAAGCGCCTGGGAAAGTCAGCTCCCCTCAAGCTCTCTACTGGCTCACCTCCCAGTCACCGCTGCAATCCACTTTCCATCCCACCTCTGATGCTGCCACTGAGCCAATCCCAGTGGCCACACTCCAGGGCCCATGTCGCCAGGGTTTGCCCAGGGCTGAGCATGGCTGTGCAGACTGCTCTGGTTTGGTCTTGCAGCTGGAAGACGCCAATTCCACTAGCATTTCCTAAGTGCTGACTAAGTGCTGGGCGCTGCAGAGGAGCTCATGCAGATATCACCTCACTTCACCCTCGGGACTTTCCCTGACATTGGTGTACTTATTTCCTTTTTATAGAGAAAGAAACTACAGCTGGGAATGGTGAAATCTCTCACTGAAGGTCACACGACTAGTAAGGGACAGCTGGAGTGAATTCATTTGTGACAGCTCTGTTCCTGCTCCTGGACCCTCCCTGTTCCTCCTGTTAGGTAGTAAGCAGTGGTGTGACTCAACTCAAAACATTCCGGGACAAAGTGAAGCATAGAGGAAGAAAAGAATGAGGAAGGCGAGGGACAGGCAGCCCGCCCAGCATGGACATTCCCATCACACATACCACCCCCTTCCCCAGGGACTGCCCTTTCCAAGAAAAGGCCCGGAGGGGAGAAGGCAAGGTGGGATGTGGCGTCCCCTCCCTCTTCTACCACCTGTCCTGCTGCCAGGGAACACTCACCTTCCGTCTTGATCTTAAGAGCTGTTCGAACCAAAGCAAACAGGGTTGCATTAAACATGACAGTCCCATCACTGTTGAGAGGCATGTTCATGGCAACTAATCTCTGTAAAGAGAAAGAAAAGTTTCTTATTAGAATGTAAATGATTGACAATAGCCATATCCCTTTCTGATCTTTATTTTCTGTTTGTCACTCATTTATTTTCTAGCCAACCCTCAATTCAATTCAATTCAACAGCCATTTGGGGAGCACCTATGTGATGGTTAATTTTATAGGTCAAGTCAACTGGGCCACAAGATGCCCAGTGGTTAAACATTAATTCTGGGTGTCTCTGTGAGAGTGTGTCTGGGTGAGATTAGTACTTGAATGGCTAGACTGAGTAAAGTAGATTGCCCTCCCCAATGTGTGTGGGCCGCATCCAACTGCTGAGGGCCCAAACAGAACAAAAAGGTGGAAGAAGGGTGAATCTTCTCTCTGCCTGCCTGATGGAGCTGGGACACCAGTCTTCTCCCACTCTAGGACTGAGACTTGCACCATCGGCTCCCCTGGTTCTCAGGCCTCCGGACTCAGACTGAATTACACCATGAGTTCTCCTGGGAGCCAGCTCACAGACGGCAGACCATGGGGCTTCCCAGGCTCCACAGTCACGTGAGCCAGTTCCTCACAATAAATCTGTCTCTACATGTATATATGTGTGTGTATTATATATCTATGTATATATAGACACACACATATTTCTCTTTCCATAGCCATCCTATTAGCTCTGTTTCTCTGGAGAACCCTGATTAATGTAACCTACCATTTGGGGGCTCTGGGATGATAAAGATCAAAGTTCTAGTCATGAAATGTAAATGCTGACACCCAGATGTTGTGTTTTGTTTGTTTTTAAACAATTAAACCTCACCGTTCAAGCAATTGTCTCCTTTTCTCATTAAACAGCTCTCCCTGTGTCTTGGGGTCAGACCTCCATTCCAGGCACATTATGAAGGCTGTTATGAGGGTTAAATGATGTAACAGACAGAATGGGTCAGGCACAGGGCCTGGGATTTAGGTTCTCAACCAGCAGGGTCCATTACTATTCCCAACACTGGGAGTGTCCGTCAAGGAACCTTCTAGGATGAGACCCTCATGCAATGTTTTGAACGAGTCTGCATGGCTTCTCTGACGGTTTGGTCTTTCAGAGCAGGGTCCATGCTCCCTACTCCTTACTCCTCTTATATCTGTCCTGGTCCCTCTAATACCAGCAAGGGGAGTTGGAGGGGACTCAGGTGAGGGACTCCCTCTCTGGGCCCCAGTCACCTCAATCTGTAAATGCAGGTGACATGCCCAAGCCAAAGGGGCCTTGCAAGGACTGAAAATCAGGGACACAAAGATTTTTGTGCCTGGCACAGGGCGAGCGCTAAATAAATGGTAATGTTGACTGTTAGTATTTTAAGTTTTTTTACTTTTAAATATCCCTAAAGAAAGATTTTTTGTTTTTCTCTTCCCTACTGATGGACTAAAACCTTGTGTTTGCCTGGCCCCATCCCACCTAAATTCCTAGTCCTACCAACTGTGCCCATCTCCAAGACCAAAGCAGGCAGCCAGGGGGTCCTGGACATTCATTCACATTTCCTGGCAAGTTCCTGAGTCAGCAAAATGGACAACTATGCCTCGAGGACACTTGGATCCTTTATGTAAAAGGATCTGGAAATCCAATCACAAGATGACATAAATGAACTGGATCCCATATTGTTCTTAGAAAGCAGAAAACAGGCTGGTACTAGAAAATTTATGGGAAAAAAAGTCAACCTCTGTATCTGCAGCCAGAGTCCAGCCTTAGGAGAAGCAAGGACCCTAAGGCCTTGCCAGTGGGACTTTCTGGATTTTCAGGGCAGGGAATGTGAGTTTGGCTCACGGGGTTTCTTTGAGAGTCTGAAATATTACATCTCAGACTCTGCTCTGTTATCTTGGTTTCTGTCTAGAGCTGGCCTAGCCCCCTGGAGTGATAAAACCCCTAACCCCAGGATCCCCTCAGATCTGTGAGGAAAAGGAACCAGCTGTTGTGTGGACTGGTTGGACTTCAATATGGCAGAGTTTCACAAATCTTGCATTTCTCCTTTAAAAAGGAAAATCCTTTTCTGTTGCTACAACAAGGCATAAGGTGGTTCACTGTGAGCTTTATGGAAGGAAAATAAATCTCCCTTAGGGTTCCCAGAGAGCATGCCCTGGTGTGGACATGGCAGAAATGGGGAGGGATTCACTACATCCACCACAGCCCAGGCTAGGGGATATACTCTCCCCTCACCCAGGCCACCCAGTTGTCCCCATTCCCGGGTGGGTCTTGAAGCTGTCTGCTTCTCTCTGTCCCAACATCCACTGCCCTCATTCTGGCTCTCCTGGCCAGTCCCCCTGCCTCCAGTCTATTCCATTGCCAACAGAATCCACTTTCTAAAATGGAAACTTGAAATTCATGTTTTTTCCCCAGTGTGTCCCTTTCTCCTGGGGCTCAGCATGGCATGGAAGACTCAGCCTGGGCCTGGGCCTCCCGCCACTTCCTCTTGTGTCCTGGCCAAGTGTTACCAAACAACTCACAGTTTGCCATTATGATGGCCATTCTCCTGCCCCTGTCTGGGCCCTCCCTGCCTCTGACAAACTCCTATGTCTCCTTCTGGACATGACTCAAATGTCACCTTCCCCATCATCCACTCAATGACAAATTACAGAATTCCCTTCCTCTTCTGATTGTTCCTGACAGGGTGTCCTAAGAGTTACAAATCTGAGAGCTACTCAAGGACAGGAACCAAGTATCATTCATCTCTGCACCCCCAGGACCTAAGAGAAGCTTGGCCAAGTGTCACTTAGGAAGTGACTGTTGAATGAAGCAGTGAGCCCCTGCAAGAGAGGCTGTCAGACACACAAACAGGATGCTCACCTTACATGCTACTCTGTGTGGACATAACTTCCCAAACCCCAAGGGAGGCTGGATGCGTCGGAGCAGAGTGACCACGTCAAGGTGTTTTATCCTTCCCCTGGAAGCAAAGTACGACGTGAGGTCCAGGGGCAGCACCGGCCAGCCTGAGCTTTCAGGCCATCCCACCTCCCACAAAAATCACAGCTGACATTCCAGAAACAGCCCACACAAGCCAGATGGAATCCTTTTCAACCTACTTTGCCTCAGGGTCATATTCTGACCATATTCTTTTGAATTCATCTAAATGGTGAGGCCCCAGAATAGACCAGTCCCGGGTCAGATAATCAAAATTGTCCATGATGACAGCCACAAATAGATTGATGATCTGAAAAGGAAAATCAAAAGGAAAGAGCTTCAGCTGCAGTTGGATGGATTGGGTTAGAACCTAGTATATGCTTACTAATTATATGGGACATGAAACATTTGAACCCATGTCTCCAAGAGAAGTTGTAAAAACTTTCCATTTGGAGAATGTTTAAGGACAGGATTCTACTTTTCCAAAATGGCTTTGGTAAAGTCCTAGGCAGGGCATGTAGATACATTAGCTGGCCTTCAGAAGCACACTGCAGTTTTATAATAACTCACACTCTTAAGTCACCACCATGTGCAGTGGCTTTGAAATTTTTAGAAAGGCCCCCACAGCCCTAAGAAGGTGGGGAGGTTGGTAACTGCCCAAAGCCTGTTAGTGAACACCAAATCCCTGCCCACAACAAAGGTGGTAGTGACACACGCCTGGTTAAACAAAAATCTCCAACTGCCAAGGGCAGTCCACAGGGCTCATCCACATCGACTAACTCATGGTGATTTGACAGGGCAACATCACCTGTCTGAACCCCGAGTGCCACAAAGCATCTGTAAATTGAGAGGGGATGCTATTTTGATCACTTACCAGAAATGCACAGAGCATGTAAAAGCTGATGAAATAGACAATGGCAAAGTTGCTCCCACACGTATACTCCTCCCCAGGGCTGTAATCCGACTCGGGGTCACAGAGCTTCCCTGGGAGGCAGGCCAGCATGATCTCCTGCCAGGCCTCACCTGTTGCACACCTTTTTCAGATTAAGAAAAGAAAAGGCTTTAGTGTGGGAAGAAGGGGTTTAAAGCTTAGACCTCTGGGGAGAAATTTCTTAATTACAGCAAAATCTAAGTAATTTGGGGGAAAGCCAATTTGAATTAGTAAAAATCTGAAATTCCTACTTATTTTCACATGCAACTTATCTCAGTACCTGGAGGTCCTACTACAATTCCCTTTGATTTATAGCAGTCATTTGATGCAAGCACACCAATTCTTTTTGCATAAATGGATGTTTGTTTTTGTGTCTTCTCTACTTCAAACACTTATATTACAATTTGTAAATAATTAGTAATTATTTACAACTTTATTAGACCCCCATTTAATTGCGTTGAAAGCAAAGAGTTGGAAGTCACCTAACTTTCAAATGACCTGTTAGTGAGTCACTAGTGTCATTAGAAATACTTCCATGATTTCTAGAAAGTTTCCTCACTATGAGGCAGCTTGTTCACACAGTTAATTAACTAGGGTTAAAAACATTCCCATAAAATTTGAAATTGTACATCTTAGGATGTTCCCCAATGGCTGTGCAAAAGGCTTCTATTTTTCTATTAAATTTCCATTCTCCTGGTTGTGTTTAAGTGTGCACTTTCATGCATAAACATATATTCTACAATATTCCTGGAGGCCTAAGTAGCCCTACTAACTCCCAAATGGATAAACCTTTAAGGCAGCCACAATCTGAATGATCACAGCAGTTTTACTAAATAACAATCCAGCAAAACTCCTGTGACTGAAATGCTAGGGTCTCTGTCTAAAAATACAAAACAAACAGAAACAAAAAGCCATCACAATCAACTAGGAGAGACACATTGCTTTAATAACACACGTCCTCTGTCGCCCTGGAGCCCGAAGTCAGATGGAGACCCCCTGCCCAGGAGCACCGCCCAAGCCGCACTTAGTCACCTGAAGAGCAGCAGCACCGCCTGGGGAAACGTCTGGAAGTTGTTGTTCCTATTGATCTGGTTGTTATCTCTCATGGCAACTTTCCCAAACATCTAGGTGGAGAAGTTGTTAGGGGAAAAAGAACAGATTTTGTCCATATGTGAATTTAGAACAAATTTAGGTTTGATCAACACCAACTAGGGTTTTCTCACAGTACTTGGCACTTCATACATTCAACAAAGATCTGTCAGGCACAACCATGTTCCAGGCACCAGGTTAAACACTGGGAACACGGTGCTCCAGATAGGCACACTCTGACATTCGAGGGGTCCCTACCCTGGGGGAGAGACACAAAAGTAACCAGGTAACGACAACCCCAGATGCTGCTGCTGGGATAGTCCAGGCACACAGGCAAGCACAGAATAGGCTCATCTGCCCAAGGCTAGGGGCCCTGGGTCAGGGAAGGCCCCTGGGGGAAGGGACATCTAAGCCCAGAACTGAAGGATAAGTAGAAGTCAGTCAGGTGATAAGAAGGGTGAAGAGCGTTCCAGGCAGAGGGAAAACCGACTGCACAGGAGCAGGGTGATGCAGCACAGGTTCCCCAGGGAATGAAAAGAACAAGAGCAATGAACAGACAGATGAAAAGACCAGGCTGCAGACAAGGGTGGGGGCCCACGGGCAGGGCTGCAAGCCACAGGCGTGAGTGGGCTTTACCTTAGCGCAACGGGAAGGCAGTAAACAGTTTTACTTGTGGGACTGAGGAAGCAGGCTGACATTCTAGAAGAGCCTGCTGCATGAATCTGGGGTGGTGTGTGTAGCGCGGTTTGCGGTTCAGAGATCGCTCTTTTTTATATGTGATGAAAGAGCCTTCAGAGCACACGGCATCATGTGCTGCTGAATTACAGGGCTCAAGTACGTTGATTTTTGTTTCATAACCCCTGGTAAGATTCCTAGAGACCCGCAGATGCTTCTCTGTCTTCAGGATAAAGAATAAGTACCACCATTTCTCTGCCCCTGGAACACTCACGGTCCTCCCTATCTGCAAGACGACATCCGAGCGAGTGGAGAATCTGCAAGGAGCCCACCGGCACAGCGCTACAGCTCCTGCTGCTCCCCAGCTCCCTCTCCTCTTGGGGGCTGCCCTCTCGCTGCCCAACAGCCCACTGGTCTTAGGGCTCAGCTGTCAGGGAGGCCCAGTCCCTTTCCCACCCCCAGGAGGAGCTGGGAAGCAGGCTGCAGCCTCTCAACCCGGAGGCCAAGGTCACAGGGGAGCCTGGTTTCATGCCTGTTTTTAAAGGTGAGCTACTGAGCACCGTCATGATCCCCGTTCAGTCCTAATCACCACATCTGGAAGTATTTTGTTTCAAGTGAGAAGCTCACTTGGTTATGATAAAGCATAATTCTTCAGAATATAAATTGGCTTTTGTATCACTAAATATCTTCTGAGTAACATCAGTACAGAAAATACAATACCCATATTGGCAATTATGACTTCTTTTAGTATGGCGTTTATTCTGCTGGGGGTCTCCTATGGCCTATTGCTGCTAAAATCAACTATGGGTTTTCTCAACCCACCGATTCTCCCAAGACTCAGGTTGGGGGCTGAGAGAGCCAAGAAACCCAGCTTTGCTCCATGCATTCTAACCTCTCCAGCTTCTCCAGAGCCTGGGTCTCTCCCGGCACCAGCTCTTTTCTGGGGAGCTCACTCCTAAGGAGCCACATCTTCCTCATCTCCCTATTGAGTCAGCACAGACATTTGGTTGAAAAAAAATCACGACCTCGTATTTCTACTTCACTGACCAAGGTACATCTTGCTACAGATTTGGTGCTACCCAGCAAAATGGCACCTGAGGGAAGGTGGCTGGAGCTTACCTGCATGCCGATGACCGCGTAGATGAAGAACAGCATGGCTATGAGGAGGGCGACATACGGGAGCGCCTGGAGAGAAAGTGCACCTGGCTCAGCGCCTACCACCTGTTCTCACCATGCACAGCACAGACCCAGAAGACCCACCCACGAGGGGCCACGCACTTCTTTTCTTTTCCACGTTACAGTGAAAGGACCACCACAGTGAGGAAGAACTTTTTAAATCCCAGCCCAACACTACTGCAGTCCTGACAGCACCATCCACGTGCACGCCTGGTGTTACGACGCTGCAGGCAGGATGTGCTTTCCAAGGTCACTAACACTGTATCCTAATCCTAAACTTCTTCAACACAGACATACTCTCATAATTCTTAAATTCATTATTTGATTCCTTTGTGAAATTATAATTGATCAAACCATTCCAAAACACTGGACATTTTGATTGCTTCCACTTCCTTTTGTGGGCATGTCTGGGGTGGGGGTCTATTGTAGATAATGTTGCAAAGGAACATCTTTATGCACAATCACCTTGCTTTCTGTTGAAGTATTTCCTTAGGATGAAGTCTTAGGAGTGGAATTACTGGGCCAGAGGGGAAGAACAACTTTCTGGCTGTTGCTGTAGAATGCAAAATACCTTTCTTAAAATGTACACCTTCTGAATGAACCAGAAAGTTGGGGGGCTGGGACAGGGAAGAAAGGAGCTGGCTGGGTGGTCGCCAAACCTAGGCTCTCTTCGGAAACACCAAATACAGGTATATACATCTGATCAGACCCCCGGTCCCTGCATCTAATGTTCCTCAACTGCTTTTCTAGCATGTGACAAATATGTCCACGTTACCCAGATTGTTAGGCTTAATTCCAGGCACACACACTTAAAGCACCCACTTTCTCTCCTATCTGAGGGAGCTCATCAGAAGGTCAGCGGCTAACCGACTTCCAGCTTCAGACCTGTGCCAGTTGTGGACTGTGACCGCCAGCCCGGCTCGGTGCAGTAGCCAGCTGGACTGTTTAACAATCCCTCAGGGTTAGTTTCAGGCTTTCCTCACCACACCTACATGCATTTTCTTCCTAGATTACCAAATGTTTAGAATTTTGTTGGCAGTTGCTCAGTTTTCATGGACCACTGCTCTGTGACATGACCTTCTTATCTATAGTAGACCAAATCTTTAAAGAAAAGTTTAATAATTTCTTTAAAAAGTAAAAAGACATTATCATCTGAATTCATTCTATTTTTATAGCAGTTCATTGATAAGCTTTGGCATTTTATATGAATAACGACTGTCAAGGATTTAGTGCCTTTACAGAAACCAAGGCTTGCCTGCCTGAGGCCCTGCTCCACCCTGCCTCTCAGAGCCACCCCCACTCCCACGCCCCCCCCCCAGCAGGACTAGTAACTTCCCTTCTCTGAGTGTTTGTACCTACCCCCTCCCCCATGCCATCCCTTCTCACCTTTACTTGTTAAAATCTCACCCACTGTGGAAAAATGCTCTGCTTACCCCAGAGGTGGGTGAGGGGCAAGTCTGAACTTTTTCTTTATATATCTTTGGATAGCTTCATTTGTTATTGTGAATATTTATTACATTTGAATGAAAACCAGTCAAATAATTTCAAAAAAGAAGATGTAGGATCCCCTTCCTAATATTTGCGCATATCCACAAATTCCCTACATGGGTTTACCTTTTAACCAGAACCTGCATCCCCATCACCTCTTCTCCAATGGATTCAGTCCAGAAGACTAGAATACCTGGGGTAGGGTATAGGAGCAGCTGGTTCTACTCAGGAATAGTCTAGAGCTGGGCTGCACCAGCCTAGAGAATCATAGGTGACAAATGTCCTGAACTCTGTGATCCTTCCAGACACTGGATAACCCAGAGACTGGTGATGGTGTGCTGGCCCAGATGCGGTGGTCTCTGATCTGAATCTACACAAGCCAACACACAGGGCTGTTGCAGCCTATGAGAAGCTGTCCCAGAAAAAGGGTGTCAGGCTTCTAGGGAGTCTGCTGGGACTGTCACACCAGACATCCTGGGGATGCTGAAGGGGGTCAGGGACTTCATGTGTCTCCCAGCCTTGGAAATGCTGTAGATCTCTCAGCTATGGGTCCTTATTGCTTTCTTTTCTCTTTCCTTTAACTAAGTAATCCTACACGACTTGCCAAGAAATGCTGAGTTGGGTCCCTCCAGCATCCCATATTCTCTACTGACCTAGGTCCTCACAGTGCTCATGCAGAGGGAGCCTGGGTCCTCTGGAATGGGGAACAATCACTGACTTACATATGGTTTTCAAAGACAAGCAGAGAAGCCTTCGGCATGGCTCTTACCTGAAAGGACTTAATGAAAGTCCACAGCAACGTCCGGATGCCTTCCCCCCTGCTGAGAAGCTTCACCAATCGCATCACTCGGAAAAGACGGAAAAAGGTGATGGAGATTCTATTGCTTTCTTCAGAGTTCTGAAGGGTTATCATGGAGAGGTCAAACCCAATGGAAAGTAGAACATGCAACACTTTCAGAAAAACAGCAACAGATGCAAAGGTGACAGAGGTAAGAACTGAAGATGTGTTTCTAGAGCCTTTTTATCTTAAAAAGCATGATATGGAAGGAAGAGTTACATGCTAACAACACAGAGCTTGAAAAACTGCATCCACACAGCACATGCATGTCCACGTGTTCTACTGTGTTAGAGGAGAATGCTGGGCTGGTCAAGAGTACTGACACTGATGATGAATGCAAACCACTGCAGACACTGCTCTGGAGGACATCATGGAGAATACAGAAAACCAGTGGAAAACTCGACATGGCCAAATAAACTCAAGGAAAAGGCCCAGCCCCTGGGGACTAGTCACTGATCTTACCCCAGGTGTAGCAGTTGGGACAGGGACATTTTCACTTTCAGTTGGCTTTAAAAAATCAAAGATTGAAATGCATTAATGAACTGGGAAGGAATCAGTGGTTCAGGAGAGCATTCCCCCCTTTTAAAAAATGTGTGGTTAATGTCCTTGGACGACACACTGCTCCCTCCCTGAGAAAACATCAGTGGCTCTGCCCAGAACTGGACTTGAGGGTGGGCAGCCACTGACAAGGGCATAGACACACTACGACTTCCTAATTCACATCCAAGGACATGATGCTCTTGGCTGACAGACATCTGGTAAAGATAACGCTGTAAGACCTCAGCTGCCCCTAAAGACAGAAACGCAGAGTGTGCCTCTGCTTCTCAGGAGGGTGGGGAGACTATTCTCTCTGCTTAGTTAGGGCTTTGGGTCTCAGGAACTAACTGCCCTGCAGCCCCACGGAAGAGAACGTCTCTAGTAGCAGGGCAAACAGTGGTGCCTGCCTGCAGTCCACAGACCTCCTTGGCCCACACTCTGTTCTCATGGGACCAAACGCCTGGCTGGTGTGTATCTGAGGATGGCCTTGCTGGCAGGGCTGCTCAGGAGTTGGACAGACTGAGTCTGTGTGAGGAGGAGAGGGGCCGGTCTCCCTACAGAAGCCTCACTGCCTGCCCCACAGATCAGACTGCTCTCAGACAAGAGAAAGCTCAGGTCTGTAGACTCTTTAGAAGAAACAACATAGGACCAGCTCCTTGAGCTGCAGCAGCTCCACCTCCTCCTAGGGCTGGCTCTGCTGCAGACCTGATGCCTGGTGCTCTCCTGCTGCTACCCCATACCCAGCAGGGCAGAAACCTGGCCTCACTCCCCTCTGGGCCCAGCATGGTACCTGGCACTTGGGGGGTGTTCATTAAGTGTTTGAGAGAATGCAGAGGAGTTGGAAGCAAGCTCTAACCAACACCAGGAGGCATCTTTAAATTAATGGCAGTAATTTAACTGAACCAGCTTTTCTTTTCCCTTCAATGGTGTCATCTCTACTGCAGCAGCTGGTCTACCCAGGAACCAACAGAGAGAAATGAAGCTCTTCTGGTTAGCGGCTTCCAAGAGGGCTTCCTATATGGCGTGTCTGCAAAGCTAAGGGACACATGTGCACGCTTCTCAGACGGCCTCCTCCCCTGGGAAGGCAGGGAAAGGCAGGGCTCAGTCTGAAGCCTCTCTCTCATCAAGGGTTACCTCCCAAGACCAAACAGAAATTCCATAAAATTCGTACAAAATAAGGGGTTTGAGCACATCAAAGAACAACTGAAATTCAGCAATGTGACTATGAACCCAAGGCGAACAGGTTCTGATAGAGTTAAAAGGGGTCCCTGCTTCACCTGGGATGCTCAGAACGGGAGCTCTGCAATAGGTCTGTCCACACCCAGGGTAACTTGTTATTTTCCTCTTCTATTATCTCACCTCAAAAGAAATAACATCTCCTTACAGGGACAGATTATGTTTTTCAACTTAAGACTTTAGCAAATGAAGGAACTAGTTTTCCGACATTCTCATTGTGTCCCATGTCATTCTCACTAAGTCTGTGCACGGGGAGGCTTCACTCTTGCCCACCTAGCGTGAGTGTGCGTGTTGAGTGTGTGTGCGTGCACGCCTCTGCCCGCCTCTGCTCAGGGCACCTGGCAGTGTACACAACACAGAGCACTCTGCAGTTTGACTTGGGAAATGTCTGTAACCTGTGTGTCAGACCCGCAAGAGAATAAGGAGGTCTGCTGGTCAGGGAAGACACTCTTTCTGGCCAGTCTGGCCCAAGCCCTTCCTGCCTTCCCCTTGCTGTCCAACTCCAAGTCTGACAGACCATTATGACCCCCTTCCTTAGGGTGTGTGAAAGTTAGCAGCCAAACTGACTTTCAAAGGATATGTCTCTTCTTCAGCTGATAACTTTGAAGTATGACATATCATGGACTGTGAACTTCAAACCCTGGGTAGTCTCTTGTTTAAAAAAAACAAAAAGGAAGAGGAGACAGCATTTGTGGAGACAAGACAGCACAACGTGCAAGAAAGAAAGGAAAGAGCACACAGCACACCAAGCTACATGTACCCTCAGTGTGCCTGCGACATGCCCCTTCCCGCCACATGCCACTGGGCCGGGAGGACTGCTTCAGGGGAGGATGCACCTGGCAGCACCGGGGGGCAGCACAAGTTGCCAAAATATCTTACAAATTTGAAGGACCCCAAGGATGGCTTTGCCCAAACTACAAATGTCAACCTGATGAAAAGGGCAGGCCAGCTCTCATCCTGGCCTGCACACTGAAACGGCCTGGGGATCTTTAACAAAATCTGATCAGATTCTTATTTAATTCATCTGGGTTGTGCCTGTATGTTGGGAAATTCAAAAGCTCCCAGGTGATTCTAATATGCTGCCAGCACTGAGAGCTTCAGTCCTGGGCCAGGGTAAAGCTGGGCCAAGTGTTCTGCTGGTTGCTCACACCAGCTAATTCCCTTTAGGTTTGGGGTGACCCCATGGGGTGAGGCCATTAGAAAAGCCCACTCATGCTGCTACAGCTGAACAGGGGGTTCTTTTGGAGTTGATGAGGGTTCAGTGCTTGCACACAGAGATTTGACTCTATCCCCACCTTCCTCACAAAGGATGAAGGAGGCTTGGACAAGAAGGGAGCTGGTGGAGGGTGGAGATAGAACATGAGTGCGTGACAGTGTGCTTGGCTCCTAGGAGAACCCATAGGATGCCCCTAGAGGACATGGGTTTGGGAAAGGATTCGCTCCCTAGGTAGCTTTCCAAAGACGACCTCAAGAGGCTGGTCATGTTTTCAACAGGGGGAATTCCAGTGTCACCTCAGGGCTTGGGTTAGACAACCTTAGTAGCTCCTTTCAACCATGAGATGTCAGGTTCTTCAGCTGGGGACCCTACAGGGAAACAGTAGGGGTGGCCTCAGGAGGCTGAACTATATGTTAGGGTCCAGAAAGCTCCTCACATTCCTGCAGCTCCCCTGATGTTCTCTCCAGCCTCCTCCTACAGGGCTCCCAAGCAGGCTCTTGAAACACATGCTCTGGGGCCAGCCTCTACAACTATGGAAGCCAAAACAACACTGAGTTTCCCAAATAGAATCAACGCAATCAGTCCATATTTTCTGTATTAATTTCCATCTTTGCTTGGAAGAGCAGAGAGGATGTGGTTTTCCAATTCAGACAGGAAGCAAACCGGCATCCCAGAAGAGTTGGGTCGGTTAACCCAAGGCATCCTGGAGAACCCAGTCTTTTGGGGGAGCCCCCCCTGACTACTTCTGACCTGGCATGTAAGACCTCTGGGGGCGCTTCTTTATCTGGGGTTGCCGGGTCTGTGTCCATAACCAGTGCCTAGATGACCTGGTTCCTAGAAAAAGGTTAGCACAGCAGGGAGAGGGGCTGAACAGCCTTACCGTGGGTTCAGGACAAGAAGCTGAGTGAAGCTGTTGGCCATCTGGTCCAAACTGGGTACCTGACAAGGCAGGGACAATTCTTGGGTCTTTGGGAGTGAGCTCCCTACCAACTTTTTACGTGCTCTTTGGTAAGTAAGAACAAGGCAGACATGGTTTCTAAATAAGTATTTTGCCTCTCAGGCAATCACGGTAATGGGAAAAGACTAAATGTCAGCAACAGCCATCCCTGGGTTAGGGAAAGTATGTTGCTGTGTCATTTCACATTCAAGGAACAAACAGGCACCAAAGGGGGAGCAAGAGTGAGCCCACCAGTTGTCATCTGACATTTTAGCAGCTTGGTGATGTTATGAGCAAATGTGGAGACAAGCCCATGAGAGCTACCAAACCAGGAGCAGAGCAGGGTAGGGGTGGGGGGTGTGGGAAGGGGACAGCAGGATGGAGCAGGCTGGTGAGCATGCAAACAGGACAATGCAAAGGGCCATCCAAAATGTTGATTTCTTCACAAGCTTGATTTCTCATTTCTGGGCCAGATAATTAATTCCGGAAGACAATGCTGGCAAATCACAGAGCCAAGTGTAACTGACCAAGACAGCCCAGCTGAGGCCCCAGGCTACAGGCAACAACATGTGGGATGGGGAACAATTTAGACGACCACTACTGGCCCTTAGCACGTCCTGTGAAATGCAATGAAAACCAAAGGTGGGGAGGCCAAAACCAAGCACACAGTCTTTAGAAGTGCTTTGCTTTAACAACGACTTCACCGTATATATGCTTATATATACTTGCCGCTACAATTTTCTAAAAATAAAACCAATATGAAAATCAATTAGGCAACAGAAAAGAAAGATCAACAGAGTTTGGGGGAGAGAGCACAGCAGGTTAAACATCGCAAAAAATGATGACTTATGCCAGCTAAAACCAGCCAACAATGAACCAAGGCTGTTCATGCTCAGCTGACCCCAGAGCTCAGGGGGAAAGGCCACCAAAGATGTGACGTGCACTACTCCCCGGGGGAGCTGGGTGTGGGGGAGGGGCTGTAGGAATCAACAGTTTCGCTCATATACATTTATAACAGAGGTTAAGGATACCCAGTCTTTTTTATCTGGTGTCTCCCCAGAGCCTATGAATGGTAGATGCCCAGCACACGTGTGTTGAGAGGTGGAATAAATGAGAAGATGGCCTTGAGCGCTCCCTCTGTGCCAAGGCCCAGTGGAGAGACACGGATCCCCCCAAGGTGCTATTCTACTGGCCCAGGGTGGGGAACTGGCATTGCCATGGCTGAGGAGGGTTTCGTCTCAGGCTACAAATGACCAGGGAAAAGGTCACTGACTGAAAGCACAGTATGGGAATGTTTACCAGTGTGATTTTGAAAGTCTAATTGCATGGAAGCCTGTCCTGTATAGATACCCCATGTCAAATGCTAACTAGAAACTTTAGTGCAGACCTGCCCCTTTCCTGACTGACGCAAGGTGAAGCAGGGCAACCCTGAGACACTGACAAGCAAGGCTGGGCGGGAGGGGCAAGTACAGAGGAGGAGCTGGCCCAGCACACAGGAGGGAGGCAGGCAGGCGTGTGCTGTCCCTGTGTGCACCAGCACCACACCCAGCAGGTGGGTGAGGCATGAGAGGGCCGGGTGTCCATTCGGTGGACAAACCTTGGCCACATCCTGGAACCCAGAAACTAAGCATTTACACCACCACCTGCATAACACTTTAAGCACCCGGTGCTCCAGGGAGAGCTGCTGAGCTGATAGCTCATTGTATTTTCAGTTCCTTTATAGACTGCCTCTGACTTAATAAGGGTCTGTTCCAGAATCATCGTGTAACTATACCTCAATGTAGGTTGCAAGCACTTTATGTTGTGAGATGATTAAGCAGGCAGATGTCTGGCGATAAACTCGGGAGAGAGCCCAGTTAGGAACCTGCTGTTCTCCCATTAGCACCAGATTATTTTATAACCAAGCACCATTTACATATCATGAATGGCAATTTTATAGCTGACTTATGGAACATTTCACATAAAGTAGAATTTACACATATCTGGGCTTCAAGAGGTTGGGGGACATGTGTTACCTACATGTAGTAAGATACATTTTAGTATCTGGTCACGGCACAAACTTGGGGGTGACGAGGCTTAAATCACATGCTCACGGAGATGGTAATATCTTCCAGTCCGTTTCATTTATTACAGGGAAAGCCTGCATGCACAATAATACCCTTGTATCTCCCCAACACTTTGGGTTTTTTAGTGAGTATTTTCACAGATATTCAGATCATTTTACCACCATAACATACCTGCAAGGCAGGGGGGCAGATATTATTTACCTCATTTGACCCATGAGGGAACTGAGGCCAGGGCCCAACCAGTCAGTTTTGAACCAGGGCTGAACTGCCAGGCCTTGGGATTGCCAGGCTGGTGGCTATCTCACTATTCACACTCCAGACCCAGCCTGACCCCAAACAGGTGGCACAAAGGGATTTCATGGTCCTCATGGGATACAGGCTCTCTGGGCACCAGGATGGGCCTTATAATCCTCAATCCTGCAGGGGCCAGCCAGGCAGAGCACTGGGGGCAGGGGGAAGGCCAGACTGGCATTGTGGAGCAGATGCCAACACCACACAAGAGTCCCTTCCATGACCTACTCATTCTCTCAAAGGGCTCTACACAAACTGGGCATGTGCACTGGACACCCACTAAGACTTGCTGATGGGCTGGGGACAGACCAGGTGGACAAGCCCCTTTCCGCCTGCCCAGGCCTCCCCGTCTAGCATGGGTCAGACCCAAGGGAGCCGGGAGGGAGGTGGTTCTCCCTTTCTTAATTTTGGGAGGGGGGGTTCTCAGGACGCTTCTTGAGGGGGTTGTTCCACCTACCATGAGGCTACTGCACTTGGTCCCCCATCAAATGATTCAACGGAACATAATAAAGAAGTACTGACAGCCGCTCCCTGATATGCATGAGGCCCTCCTTCCCGTCCTGAGCAGCCTTCCGTCAGCACCACCCCTTGGGGAGCTACAGTGTGGGTGTTCACCAGCATCACCTCAGACTCAAAGCAGACACAGGGGACAGGTGAGGGTACCAGCAAACGCCGCCTGCTCAGGACACAGCTGTGGGGTCTCCCTCCTGTGCCTTCACAGAACCATTGTGGGTACAAGGGCACACACATCATTAACCCCATTTACAGCTGCAAAGGCTGAGGCACAAAGCAGTCAGACCACCTGCCACGGTCACATAGCTGGTGGGTGATGACATTCACATACTCTCACAATTAACTCCTAGCCCTTACGACTTTAATAAGCTCTTTTAAAATATTGTTTTTGTTCCAAAATGGCAATTCCACATTTACTTCCCCACTCTTTTTCAGGGAAAGGGGATGGGGGCAAGGTGAAGGAAGGAGACTACAAATTATCCTTCGTCTTTCAAAAAAAAAAAATTGTGTCTAGGTTTCTAGCAGGTGTGGAGATTCACGGGCAGTGCTTCTAGTCTGTTCTATATCACACTTAATGAAAACAGTCATGTTAGAGGACACAAAGTTTGCTACTTACATTCACTTCAGTTATAGCAATATCAACGACGCTACCAACAACAATTAAGGCATCAAAAGTGTTCCATGCATCAGTGAAATAGTGCTGTTAGGGCAAGCATTCAGAAGCCACAGAGGAGAGCACAACAGAAAAAAGAAGAAAAGGACAGTGTTATAAAAGGGGAACATTCTAGCATTACACCACCTGGCTACTTGAAACATCACCTTAAAGTAAACATATTATAGATAAGTCACTTTGGGTATTGCTTCTGACCCAGAAAATAAAAACAACTGTAGACGCTCTATCTTACCTTGCCTACTAGTGCCTGAGGTAAATACTGTGAAAAAGCCAGTCCTCCAAGAGGTGATTTGTGTCTACAAAGGCCTTGGGATAAGGCTCTACCCTAAAAGGCTTCTTTCCCATAGCTCTCATTAGGAAACCCTAGTTTCAGATCAAGTGATTGGGACCTGTGACTTGTCCAGGTGATGCCACTGCAGGGCAGGGAGCGGAGTGTGCACAGACAGAGGAGACAGGACACAGGCAGCAGCTACACCAGGTGTATACTCACGTCTGCTTCGCTGAGGGCCACGTCTATAATGCTGCCGATTACGATGAGAGAGTCAAACGTGTTCCAGGCGTCACTAAAATACCCCTGGACAGAGCAGGTGAGGGCAGATGTTTATGAGCACGTATGAGTGAAACATCACATGGACTACATGGGGACACATCTGAGTCCCCGCAGCACCCATGGCAACCAGGCGGGTTGGGAAAGCCAAAGAAGGCAACAATACTGTCCACTGGTGGAAAGGGACACAGCGGCAAGGTCATGCACCTTTATGTATGAGAGAGGATACGTGCACACACACACAACACACACACACACACACACACACACACACACACACACCCCATGGTCCTAAGCAGCACCAATCCAAGCAGAACATCTGCAGGACAGAGGGAGGCATTTTGGCAACCCTGCCCTGGTACCCAGAGCGACAACCCCAAAACCTTGGGAGCTGACAGAAGAGGAAGGTCCTTCCACCCCTTCCAGAGTCTCCAATCTCCCACTGGCTTCCCTTCTCCTCTCCCACTTAAAGAGCACCGTCTCCAGGCATTCCACATGCTCTCATTTCTGTGCCCCTTCAAATGTACCAGCCACCCTCCTCCACCTTCACCAGTCCAGCAAGTATTACAAAGGCCGTGCCCCGTGGCAGGATGGCCGAGACAAGTCCCCATCTTCAAAGAGCTTTTGGTCTAGTGGACACAGATCGGCAGGTGAAGGCTTACAAGGAGACAGCACAGTGACGCACATAGGCCAGAGCTGCAGCGCTGTGGCGGAGGGACTCACCTGTGGCTGTGGGGCTGGGGCTCAGCGTGGGGAGGCCCCGGCAGGCTCTATGGAGGAAGAGTGAAGAGGATGCCCAAGGGCTCCCGCTTCCTTAAGAGAAGCCCCAGATCGCCAACAGCCTCCTTCTTCCATCTCAACTTTTGCTCTCTTCCCTTCCCCTTTCATCCTGCAGGCTCAGAGGACTCCTTCTCACCCCTCAAAGCCACCACCAGGCTCCTCCCCACCTCCTGATGCCTCTGCAATCCCAACTGCCCCACCCCAACTCTATCTGCTCAAATTCACTCCCTCCTTCGAGGTCAGATAAATGCTCGCTCCATGATGGGACCTGTCAGTCCCTCCTGACTGCCCACACTCCACCTGCTAACTCTGTACCTCTCTCACGCCCTGGCCACTGAACATGAGGCCTTTGTCTGCAGGTCTACCACACCAAGAGGACCCAAGGATGAGGACTGCGCTGCTTATTCTGTCCCCACCCCCCCACCCCAACTTGAAGAGCCTAGAACCCAGCTAGGGCCTGGCTCATGCCACATCTCTCCTTCCACCACCCTGCACCCTCCCCACTGTCACCCAGCCATGCCTGGTGCTTGTTTTTTCAGGTCCTCACATCTTGCCACAATTCTGAAGATACATCTCCACAATTATGACTTACAAATCCATATATATGTGCCACACATCTTATACCTTCCTCTAGGATCAGCATCGCAGGTGCTAAATTAGTGCCTGTTGTCTCCCGACACCCTGGGAAGTACTGTATGCAGAGATGGGAGACTTCTGGTGGCAACGGGCAGACTGTCAAGGTCAATGACTCTGTATAAATCAACTGTATCTTCCCAAAAAGCCAGAACATGTTTTAGAAATAAAAATTCAGGTATGAATTATATAAAAATGGGTCCAGCATGCTTACAACTGGGTACATTTAGTGCTATACTAAGAAAACCAGAACAGAAGGTACTTTGAAGTGTCAGGTCCCAGGAACTTGTGATCAAATGCAGACCTAGAGGAAGCCACTTAGAGCCACAGCTTTTTGTGACACTACAGAAAATGTGGACGTGTTGACCGCCCTTATTACTACAGTAGGGATGTTTATTCTAGTTACTGTTAATCCCTCCAGATGCGTTTATGGGGGAGCTAGTCCACTAACTGCCTGTTTGCTTCTTAAATTTCATCTTAAATAATCTAAGATTTCTGTACCCAACAGCTGTGATTTCTGACTGATTTTTTTTTTTCAGAGATGGGGTTGGCTCACTCCTGTAGTCCCAGCACTTTGGGAGGCCGAGGTGGGAGGATTGCATGAGGCCAGGAGTTCAAGACTAGCCTGGGCAACATAGTGAGACTCCATCTCTACAAAAAATTTAGCTGGGTGTGGTAGTGCACGCCCACAGTCCCAGCTACTTGGGAAGCTGAGGCAGGAGGATCACTTGAGCCCAGGAGTTTGAGGTTGCAGTGAACTATGACGACAACATTGCACTCCAGCCTGGGTGACAGAGCAAGACCCTGTCTCTAAAAAAAAAAAAAAAAAAAAGAGACACGGCTTTGCTCTGTTTCCCAGGCTGGTCCAGAACCCCTGGGTTCAAGTGATCCTGCTGCCTCAGCTTCCCGAGTCGCTGGGGAATTATAGGCTCGCGCCACTGCACCCAGCTCTTGACTGATTCTAACCTCTCCCCACCTTGCAATCACAGTGCCCCCTCACACCCCACCCTCACTGCCTGCCTCCCTCCCAGACCCCTTCTCTCAGCAGTCTAACAGCCAACAAAAGGAGTTAGCCTGCACCCAATCGGATGATCTCTGTATAAAAGTCTAACGGGAAAGCCTACTTTAAAAATACCATAGCTCGTACCTTCGAGCTTTCTTCTCCTGCATGCCTGATTCTTGGCTGGCAACACTGAGGAAAGATGGGCGGCCTTTGAGGTCTAGACCAGTGATGCTCAACCTGAGAGAAGAGATGAAGAGCCAGCCAGGCCCAGAATGTAAAGGAACACAGTACTTCCCTCATCAAGGAAGCGTCCTAACAAAAAAGCCGGCTGCATCAGCGTGGGCAGTGTTGTAGCTGAGGTACCAGGGTTGTAAGCATGCTGGGTCCTCTTCTAAATTCTTTACATGTTGCCAGCGGGGTAACAAGCAGTTCTCTGACTGGCGGCCACGCCACAGGCTACACTTGGAGCAGCAGACCTTCCCTTCGTTTCATGAACTAACAGCGACTCAAAAGCTGAAGAGAGCACAGTGATCCTTGCCCTCCCCTCTGGGGAGGAATTGTGCCTCGGGCAAACAACCAGAACTCCAGAGTACTCACAGAGCAGTGAAGATCAAGCTCCTACCTTTCCTCCTCTGCGGACCTGCCCCAGCCCTGCCACACAGAAACGTGTGCTCTGTTTCTCTCCTGTTACTTTACATCCCTCCTCAGAGGCCAAACCCACCACGAGGGCCTCTCTCACCTACTTTGGGAGTTTATTCCTGAACAGCTCCTCTCTCTCTGCAGAATGATCAGCCCTCCCACCTCTGGGTAATTCCCACGAGCTTACAAGCTACTCTCAATTCTGGTGCATGGCAGTGGATAAGACCCCTTTAAATCAGCATGATAGGGGCTCAACACTTCTTTTGGGTCCTGGAACTGTTTGACAATCTCACCAACTCTCTCTCTAGAAAACTCCTCACATTCACAAAAATGTGCCAAAATCCTAACATTTCACGGACTGAAGGTTGACACCCCTAATCTAGGCAACAGGAGGCTTGAGTTGGTACAGGTGGCTGGAATCATGGGCTCTGACCAGGTGGCCCTGACAGGACTACAGGGAGGCAGAAAATGTCAGCCCTCCCTTTCTTCCCACATACTGCCTCCCTGTTTAGAAGCCTCCAATTCATTAACTCACTGTCAACAGCATGACTCAGCTCCCCCACCCTTTCCTCACCGAAGGCACCACGGTGTCTGGTGAGCAGATGTAAGACATGGGCCCACCTCCATGCTCTCTGCTCTCGGCCCATGACGACATGTTCTCCTACAACTGAATTCTGAGGCCAGGGCCTCTCAAGTAGAACCAGCAGCCAAATCTTTTTTTTTTTTTTTTTTTGGTCCAGTTCCACCTGTCTGAAAAGACCAAGCAAGTCAGCCACATGCAATAACATCTATTACTTATAAACATTTCTGACCCTGAAAACTTAAAATCATAAACCAGACTAATGTGGGCCTTAGGGCCAGGGAGCTCCATTATTTCTAAGAACCCTATTTTCTCACTGTCTGCTGATGTCTGTCTCCTGCCCAACAACGGGCTCCCAGGGGGCAGAGTCTGCACCCGTCCTGTTCCTGGCCATCTAGCCAACATATAGCACAGGCTTGGCTCAGTGAGAGGGCAACATTCGTGGAATGACTGCAAATAGGAGACAAGGAAAGCAGCCCAAGTCCAGGTTCTTTTTGCTGCCTACATTCACTCTCGTCTGCAGACCTAAAGAAACCTATACAAATCACCTACCTGCCTTATGTCATTGGCCATGGCAGCCAGATCACTTATTGGTTTCTGGCAGGGATTATTTGGGCAGTATTTGACCCAAGTGATGACCCACAGTGCCAACTTTTGGTAGAAACTAAAACTGACAGCTTTATAACTAGCACAAGCCTTTCCAAAGGTAAAGTGGGGGCTTAAAGGAAACCATGTCCTACACCCTGGGCACTCTGCTCTACCCAAATACCCTGCGATAGCAAAGCAAGTCCCACCTCATGCCCAGAGGGTGCACCCACAGGCTCATCCACTTATTCCTTCCTTCATTCTATCAGTCTTTACTGCATAATGACCACGTGGCAGGCATCACGTGAAACACTGTGGACCCAAAGACTGAAGACTCAGCCTGTCACCTCAAGTGGCTGCTTGTCAGTGAGTGGAGAGGCAGATACGAAGTGGTGTTGGTAATGTTGACTCATGGTGAGCATCTAACAGGTGCACGTGCCAAGGGAGGGCTGACTCTGGCTGGGCTGGTGAGGACAGTGTCATGGAGGAGGTGACATTTCAGAGAGGGCTTCCAGATGGAGGCATGGGAGCATAGTAAGGTCGAGCATGTTAACACTTAGGGATGGGGTGGGGAAGAAGAAATGGTAGAGAGGAAGGAGGCAGAAATACACATGGACCAGTGTTTCATGGAGGACTTTGAATGAATATTAGACTAAGAAAACTATATATTTTTTCTCAAGTTATAGGTGGCTGGTACCAGAATTTCACTGGAAGAGTGCCCTGGTCAGCTCTGGGCTTACAGAGGGAGTGTGTGGCAGATGAACAGAAAGGGCTGAGCCAGAGGCAGGGACAGCATTTAGAAGGCAGGCACAGTGGCTTGGGAGAGAGGAGGGCAGTGCAGGTTTGGGAGCCCCAGAGGCGCCACTGAAGGCCCAGCATGCAGTATCTTACAAGGTGAGAAGAGGATCAGGAGAGAGTGCCAGGAAACCCTGGCATGGAAGGGACAGGGTGAGAGGATGGAGCCCAGTAGGAAGCCCAACATAAAGGTCTAAGGATGGTAATATTTCAAGCTTCGTTTGACATTAAGAATAAATCTCCTAGAATAGATGTGATCACTGAAGAACTGAAAAGATAGCATCAATTTTTCTTTCCAGGAGGTGGAGAATGAACACTAGGAAGATTGCTGGGACTTTATTAAGAAGCCCTACTCCAGCCAGGGACCCTGGAGCAGAGAGTACCCAGTGTGCCTCGGCTCTGCACAGAAGCATGATGACAGCACGAAGATACCTTCTTCTTTCCCCAAACACACCTTCTCTTTACTTTTTCCAAGCTCAAGTGGCGAGCAATGTAAATTAGACATTTTCAGGGTAGAATTAAGATCAAATAGCTTTAAGGACTGAGACTTGGGAACAAAGTGTGGCTCACTGGAGAGAAGCCCACAACCACAGCAGGTGGCTTGGCCTAGAGCATATCTTGGACAGAACACCAGAGGGGTGACATCCGGAAGAAGGAGCCCCAGAAAGACCAGGCCCTTCTGACCCCACAGAAGTACTCTTTACACCTGCTGGGGCCAGTGCTTTGGAAAAGGCCCTTCAATGTGAATCTCTCCCCTTGGAGCAAGAGAATTCGTTGGAGAATTCCAGCAGCTTCCCCTGGGGGTACCGAAGGAAGACCTGGGGGAACGGGGCTTGTGTCTTACCTAAATCATGGCCCACTTTTGAAAACCCTGCACCCAGTCAAGGCCAGCTGGTGGATATTCCCTGGGGAAATCAACATAATAAACTGGACTACCTGCTCATTTTCCCCTCATTCTTTTGCTCTGTGGCTTCTGATCACCTTCCACTCCTGCCTGACCAGTGCTCAGGAACAACTCTTCCCATGCAGGGAGACTGCCTCCTCCACCATGGAAGCTCCCAGGTCTGGGTCTCCCACCTCACCTCTTCCTGCTTGTAGATGCTGGGCAGCCTCACCTCACGTGGCCTGGGACCATTTCCCTCTGACTGTGGTCGCTCTTAGGAGGCCCCCCCTTCTCAGTCAGGTTCTCTTATATAAAAGAAGTTCTTAGGGTCAGGTTTCTCAACTTTTGTTAAGCCTTGCCTCCTACCAGTAAGGATTTTGTATAATTTCACTTCCTGTATTTGTTTTACAAAACAACTGCAACCCTGTCTCCCCTACAGAGATACTGATTGGTCCTCCTGGAAGGTATGCCCGTCCCACGGAGAAGGCTGCCCCAAGGACACTGCTACCAAGCTCCTCACAAGAGACAGACATGCTCCTGAGATGAGACTGATGTCCCTGTGGCCATCTCCTCGGAATATCCCTCCTCCTGCAGCTCTGACCACCTCATTCCTCAGCCCAACTACTCCACTGAGCAGGAAGGAGAGGCCACACTGGCTTCTTTGTGAAAGACCACCTGCCTGGGCTGTGCTTGTTAACACTGAAGAGAATAACAAGAGAGAAAAAGGGCAGGAAGAATTTTAGGGAGAGTGTTGCCTCTCGGTGAATTGATTCCATCACTCATCCAGGCAGAAGATAACATAAAATCTCCCTCCCTGACTTTGGTGAATGCAGCAACAGCGCTCTTCAAGTGCAGGGATGCTGTTGCTGCTTCTGTTTTCAAAGAAATGTTGTAATCCGAGGTTGTCTTAGGCTACAAAGCTATCTTGCTGAGTAAAACTAAAAAGCAGCGGAAATCACCCACTTAAAAACTCTGATCTATCAGTACTGATTATAAATTAGCTACTCATTTCCCTTTGGTATCACCTGTCTATTCACACGCCACTGCCCTCTCCTCCTGGGTTTGGATATTTACTGGGCAAAGCAGTGCGCTAAGGCTGTCAATGCCCTAAGGCCTGCTAGAAGGTGCAAGCACACACATGCACACACATGCGTGAACACACTCACACACATACACACACACTGTGGGTGAGTGTGCTTTCTCCTCAGCCTGGAACAAGCTTTTAAAAACTTTAGAGCTTTATCACCAGGCAAGGGAAGACATGACACAGCTATCTGGGAAATGTTCCACAGATATGTCCCATGTTGCATTTCTCAAGTACTTTTGATGTTCTTACTTTGCAACCTTTTCCATCAGTCCAGACAAATATTGTTCAAAGAAGTAAAGGTGAGAGGGAATCAAACCAAAATCTCAAAGGAAATTAAGATGAATTTGGAAAAGGGGGAAATGTTTATGTATGTAGATATGGACAAGTCACAGTAGGTAACATCTGGCCATGCATAAGGTGCCAAATTTGACCCCACTGCAATCACCCCAATTGATCACTTACAAATGTCCTTTCTTTTTGGTCCACAAAGATCTGATAAAGATTACACAGAGATTAATTCAAATTAAAGAAAGGAATATTTGGAATTAGAATTTCATGTAACTATGGAATATGTGAAACCATCCATTTCTGAATCCATGTCTTACTTGAATCAGTGTTGTCAGGTACCTTACACACAGATCACAGATAACTGGGTCACTGGACTCTGGCGTTCTCTAACTCTGAGAGTTTTGGGCTGTGCTAGGAAAGAAACTGAGGGCCAAATGTCCCACAGTTCAGCCCAGTATGGCTCCTCTGTCTATGGTTTTAGAATGAGGTAACATTGTATTAATAGCTTGATGGTGATGGTGACAGTGGTGATGGTGACAGCAGCAGTGGTTGACATCTGTCTGCAGCATGGCACTACACACCAGGCATGATTTTAAGCACTGCATATATAGTAATTCTTTACTCCTCACAACCAACCCATGAAATAGGACTATGAGCATCCTCATTTTGTGGATGAGGACACTGGGCACAGAGCAGTTGAGTGACTTAAGCTGGCAAGTGGCAGAGCAGGGATCTGAGTCCAGCCCAGTTTCAGAGCTCTGCACTCCAACACTGACAACACTGCCTCTTCTACTGCAGCCACAGAAAACCGTGGAACCGGATCTGCTCCCTCCCAAAGGAGGCACAACACACGGAGTCACCAGCACAGTTCAACACATTTCATGTCTTGTTTTGTCTTAAAGTCAAGTGAAATTTTTCTAAATTAAACAAACAAAAGATGGCATGGCTATGAGAAGTCTGTGGCTGGTTTCAGAACTTTCCATAAAAGGTAAAAAGGATGCTGTAGACCCAGAACAAATAACACCAAAGTCTGAAAGTAAAATCAGGGTCAAATTCTTTCTGATGGGTTATGTGCAAACATTTTCTCCAATGCTCAAGTAACAAGGCAGGTTTCCCTGAGACAGCATAATCCATGCTATCTTAGAAACAGAAAATTTGGTTTCAGAACAATCTCCTGTCTACAAATTCCCAATTCTCTCCTCCCTTCTTCTTTTTCCTCAGAATTGTTTTCATGAGATTTGTTTCTGCAGATGCATTTTCCCGTATGCATACAGATACTCTAATCAGATTTTAATGTTCTCAGTGATAACCCGGTTCGCAGCCAGACAATTTAGCATAATTCAGTAACACAAGACTAACAGGAAGCGGGTGCTTCTCTGGGGTGATCCAGCAACAGCCTTTGAAAAGTGGGTTCAGCAACTCACCTTAGGCTTAAACGCAATGACTTTCAAAACCATCTCTACGGTGAACACCCCAGTGAAGACCATGTTCAGAATGTCCATGGCGTCATTGAACATCTTGGACTGTTCATAGTGCTGTGGATGGAGACAGAGGTGCTATTCTCAGAGACTTGGCCGTGATTACACTACTCACAAGCGGAGGCTCCGGGCCCTGTGTGCCCCTGTGGGCACCCTCCCAAGCCCGGCACCTTCTCCCAACAACTCCACCTCGACCGGCACTGCAAGGTCACAGGGTGAACTCCCACAAAGCGCAAGGGGTCCGTAACAAGATGAGGATGATTGAATGATGAAGGGGAAAAACATATCCATTTCCTCTGCTCAGGAAAAAGGGCATTCACCCTTTCTTCCAGCAGGGCTTATATTCAGGGCCTTGATCAAGGCACAATGCAGAAACCACCAAAATGTCTATGAATAAAGGTAGAACTTGGTTAGGGATAAATTTTACACCATGTAGGTGTATGTTTAATAAAAGGCAGTATTACCTTGACTTTATACTTTTCCCTCCATCAGGATAAGGTCCTTTTGATTCATAAAGAATTCTTAAATTAAGAAGAATGCCAGAAAATTTATCCCTATCTTTAGACTCACTTTTCAGACAGCACTGAGAGTTGGTTTGATTTGCTCAAGTTCCTAAAGTCAGTGCAGCAACTGGACCTAGATCCTGGTCTTTGCTTCCTGTCCTAGAGCAATATCTACCAGACAACATAACTTCTGAAAATGTTCACTGTTAATACCACACTGTAATCTGAATTGGCCAATTAAAATGAATTGCATTCTTTGCCCCAAATGTAAGCAAGAAGTAGCTATAATTCAGGTCAAATGCAATATGTCATGAACTGGAAAATTCCCCACTGCCAATACTGAGAGCTACTAGAGGACAGGAATGTGACTTATGTTTCACTTCCCAACATTGGGTGTTATTCTGTGACAGGCTGAGCTCAAAGTGCCTGACAAGAATTACCTAGCATAAACCTTATTTCTCAGGTAGGTATGATAGATTTCCCCATCATACCAATAAAGCAAGCAAGGCTTTAGGGAATTTAACTTTCCCAAGATTTTCCAGCTGGTAAGGAGTAAAGTCAGGATGGCTGTCCACCTCCAGAGCTTTAGTCCTCACCTACTATCTGGCCCCAGGAGGCCCAGAGTAAATGTTTATCAAATTGAATGCCACACTCCACACTCAGGCTCCAAGGAAATGTTACCTACCGTCATACTGTGCAGACAGTCTCTTAAACAAAAGAGTGATCTTAAACTCCTACAGTGACAACTGTTAGCCAGAATGGGACTCTGGCTGAACTTGAGCCCAGACTCATCAGAAAATGAAACCCATCCTCTTGTGAGGGGGCAGCATTCCACCCTCAGGATTTGGGGTACGGGGCTGTGCAGAATGCCCAGACTTGATCCCCATGGCTGTCTCCATTTTTACCTGCATGGCCAAGCAGAGTGTGTTGAGCATGATGAGGACAAACATCATGTATTCGAAAGGCGAAGAGTTCACCACGTACCAGAACTTGTACTGGTAGGGGTTTTTGGGGATGTATCTCCGCAAGGGACGTGCTTTCAAGGCGTATTCAACACACTGACGCTGCAACGGCAGAAAAGGGCAAAAAATGGGGTTCTGAGCACTTCCAAGGAAGCAAGCATCATGCTCATCTGCTCTGAACGAGCACACTCAGCACCTCCTGGGTGGGGACCACAGCCAATGGTGGAAGTGACTACGAGTGAGCCCCCTCCCTGCCACTGGCACCACTCGGAGTCACCACAGGGCCTTTCTCCATGCCTTCTCTGCCTCACAGCAACCTTGGGGGTAAGCAGGGCACCCACTTGGCTTCCATTTTGCTTATTTAGAAAACCTGAGTTCAGAGCTTTTAGCTGTTTTTCCTAGGGTCCTGTGGTACATAGATAAGCAGAGGAGTGAGGACTCGGCCCAGGCCTCTCCCCTATCAGTGGGTCATGTCTACAGTGCTCCTGCCTGTACTTCCTCTGGGAGAGGAAGCCAAGTAACAACAGGCACAGAAATCCTCAGAAACCAGGGGCTGGGCTCACCCACTGAGACTGGCAGCTGCTGGCTGCTCCAGCATGGACCCACATGAGATACCTTGCAGGAGCCAGGATGTGTTAACCATAAATGGCTCACGCTAAACTATCTGTGTGTCCACCTGGAAGCTTTTGGGGCTTGGGAGCTTGTCGTGTTCATCTCAGAATCTCCAGGATGTGGTCAGCAATAACAGCTGGACTGCACTCAGGCTGGGGCCTAGCCAGAGCACCATCTTTCCCACTCACTCTGGGGACAGAGGCTGGGCCACCCTCTGCAGCAAGCCCAGAGACAGCCTCCAGTCCTGAGAGCCTTCCGCTCAGCACCATGGCCCTAGATCTGCCCTAACTCTTCCACTTTGACTCTAGGTGCAGACTTCAGACAGGGTTCCTCTGTCTGAGATGCGGTGTTGGGCTGACTCCAGAGACCCCTGACTCGAGTCTGCTCTGGACCTGAGGCGCTGAAACACTTACAGCACTGACTGCCTGGCTGGCTTGGGCCTGGCCCTGACACTTGTCTTCCTTGGGTGAGCAAAAAGCTGGGCCAGGCTGCCCTTGGACTGTCACTGGAGGAGTCTGCAGGAACACCCTGACAACGTGAAGGAAAATCTTCCTCCAACTCAAGCCAGCATGTCCTCACATTTCCCCCAGTGGGAACACCCAGCTGTGGGACAGACTGCCTTGTCATGCCATGGCCGCTTCCTCTCAGGAAGCCCACGCTGCCAGATCATTCTTGCTTACTACATCATCAAAACAGAGATGCCACTGATAGGGGACCTGGGGGAAACTCCCAGAACAGAATCTCGATCTCACAGACGCTTTTAGGGCTGAAAGGAACCTCTAAAGAGCAACTCCTTAATGTTTTCAATTTAGAGATAAGGGAACAAGCCCCAGAGAGGAGCAGGACTAAGGTCACAGAGAAGATGCCAGGAGAGTGCAGGGCTCCCGGCTCCCTCGTGTCATCTCGTAACCAGGGCCAAAGGCCCCCTACTCCTGCCAGATTGGCTAAAACAAGGTGCCAGATAAAGGAAGATGCCGGTACGATCTTAGCCCCAGATTCAGTTACCGACTTCCCTGTGGTGGTATAGGGTACTTCCCCCTAAGTCAGCAGTTCTCAACCAGGGGCAACTTTACACCCTGCCCAGAGGACATCTGGCAATGTCTGAAGAGGTCTGGGTACCCCAACTGGGGTATGGGGGTGCTACTGGCATCTAGTGGGTAGAGGCCAGGGATGCTACTAAACATCCTACGAAGCACAGGAAACACAACAAAGAATTATACAGCCTAAAATGTCAATAGCACCAACGTTAGGAAACTGTGCCCTAAGTGGATATGAAAGACTATCTCTCAGTAGGGACCGTAAATGAGTGAGTGTTTTCTAGCCTCTGGCCACAGCACCCCCATGAGATTCTGAGCCATCACTAGTGGATCATGACCACAGAAGGTGGCTTAAGCATTCTTTGATTTCCCACCAACAGGTCTGGGGATGGATTCCATAATTACAACGTCTACTCTAGTCTGTATCTGGGAACCTAACTCTCAGCAGTGATGACTCAAATTGGCTGAGAGCGTGCAGGTGGGTGCCCTTCTCTGGGCATGGGGGTAAGCAGTCAAGAGAGAAGGCACTCCACTCTTGCTCAAGGGACCACAAGCACAAACAGTGTGTGACTTTAACCTGATTCTTGTCCAGCTCACAGTTCTTATACTCTTTTTCCCCCTGCTCCTGAAATGTAACGATGACAAAGCCCACAAAGATGTTCATCATGAAGAAAGCTACAATGATGATGTAGATGATGAAGAAGATGGAGATCTCCACACGGTAGTTGTAGACTGGGCCAACGTTCTCTCCATTCGAGTCGATAGCTTTATACAGCAACCTGGAGAGCAGAAAAACCAAGTGAGGACCTGCCAAGACCCTCGGCCCAAGAAGCCTAGCCCACTGCCTTCCCAGGGGTCTCCTTCTTCTGCACTCCTCCTGTGAGCACCGGGCACCCACCCCAAAGCCTCTGGACACAGCCCCCTGAGCCCCAGGCCCAGACAACAGCTACTACCTAGAGGAGGGAGCACCTGGGATACAATCATTGACTGATTGTTTTGAGGACTGAAAGTCAAAAGATCTCACAAATATTCAATAACTCTCCTTCCTATTCACAGAGAGGAAGAACATCACATGTGAGACACCAGAAGAACTGAAAGCTGTGTACACATTGGCAAAGACAATAAGCAACGAACCAGAGTATTTCCAAAGAACTAAGGGAGGTTCTGCAAACTGAAATATGCACTAACATTAAATATATACCAAGCAGAACTCTTAATAGGAAGAGGGAAATTACTGTAACAACCCCATGTTCAATTGACCTCTATTTTGATGCAGAATCAATGCTTCTGGGGCACCCAGCCCAGGGGTGCACTGTGCTAGACACTCACACCTCTCCCTGAACCCTCACATCCATCTGGAAAGGCAGACATTACTGTCATACCCATTTTATGGATGCTCAGACAGGTAGCAAAACACCCAAGGTCATACTCCTCAGGGGCAGAGCTGGGAGTTGAGCCTAGTTCTTCCAAGCCCCAAGTTCCGGATTTGTTCATTTCTCATCAGCTGCTACTATGATTTGCTAAAGTACAGTATTCAAAACCTGACACTACAGCCAGTGCCTCCACAGAGTTAAGGGGCTCACTCCATGCCTCTTTCCTCCCAGGATCAACTCCCTATTGAGCATGCCCGACCTGACCGTCCCTTTACCCTGCAGGAGCTCCTGAAAATATCTGACTGTCGCGTGTACCCGAGAGCTCTGCTAGCCTTCGAGGCCCAACCTGCCTACTTCCTGCAGCTCCTCTGGGTGTGAGAATGAGAAAGTCAGGGCTCTATGTATGTACAGATGTTCCGATGGCAGGAGCTGGCGCTGGGACATCAGAAAGCAGAGAGCAACAAAGGTACAGGAGACCCGCCCCTTTGTAGTCTACCTTCTCCTTTCCGTTCTTACTTTACCCATTAAAATCCCCAGCCATTCTTCAGAACCCTGTTCTGCACATCTAGGACACACCAGACCTCCTGCCTGGTTTGACCACCTAACACTCTGATTAGATTTGGGCTTTGAAGGGAGGAACCATGTCTAGACAACTCTGTTTCCTCCACAATGCTGAACACAGCATGTCACATGGAGCTGGTGTCGAAGTTCGTGAGTCAGCACCTCAGTGAAAGAGATGGCGTGAGGGCAACCACCTGTGCCTGGCACACTTTAGTACTCACTATGCATGAGGAAGGAATGGATGCACGGTTTGGGACACTACCAACACCCTGTTAAGGAGCAGCATACGGCAGCTTTCCTGCCATGGCTACCAATGGGAGTTCAGGTGACCAACGTCTCTTGGGCCTCCCTGCTCCCACCCAGAGGCACTGCCCAGGACTACGCCATCCCTGCTTCACAAGCCATTTGCCTAAATGGATAGAGGAGCCCTGTGGGTCAAGAAGTAACCGATAGGCGGCCCAAAGTCAAAAAGCCACAGGGCAAGCCTGTGACGGTGAAGGACAGAAGTGGGCCTGACTCCAGGAGAGAAGGCTGAGCTCAGGACCCCCAAGGAGCATGAAGGCGCCCCCGAGAGACCGCACGTTCTCGGTACTTACGCGGGCCAGCCCTCAAACGTGGAGACGGTGAAGAGCGCCATCATGGCAGAGAGGACATTGTCAAAGTTGAAGTCACTGTTCTGCCAGATCCGCTCACGGACCACAGGGCTGTCAACGTCCCCATCCTTGTAGAGAATGAAAAGCCCCCTGGAGAGGAAAAGAAATGTGGGTCATCTGGCTTCACACATGGCAGGTTAAAGCAGCAGTAAGTCGGTCACACGTGTCCAATCCCACCTCCAGGCACGTCACGCTCAGCCCACCAGCCAGGCAGGCTCCTCTCCTCTCTCCTCTCCTCGCCCTGCATTTAATCTGTTTTGTGGTTCAAGTAACTATTGAACAACTACTAGCACAATGTGTATTGTCCAGAGCAGCCAGGCTGACATCGGCATTTGTCTGTTAACCAATGGACACCCCTGAACAGTAAATGCTTCTCATATACAATGACCTCAAAGCATATGCTGAGGGATCAAAGCTTCGGCCACAGAGAATTCCGTAAGCTCTGGGAAACAAGTCCAGGTACATTCTTATCTGCATTTTAGTTTTAATCAAATCTCTTTTTCTTACTAATGATATTCCCAATTTTCATTCCAAAAGAATTCCATAATTTCCGACACACAGTATGTCTCACAGAACTCCATTTCTGGAAGGAACCCACAAGATAAAGTCCGACATCTTTATTTTACAGATGAGGAGGAAGAGGGTTCGAGAAGGAAGGGACAGTGTCTCTGGTCCACCAGGGAACTGCTGCTGTGCTGCTCACCTCCAGGGGGTGCCATGCACCCCACAGCCTCTGTGCCTCTGTGAAGGTGCCTCTGGAGGTGCACACCCACAGCCAAGCTGCAACTAGTGCTGACTACCCCTTCTGATTAAAAGAAACCCCAAATCAAGGTAAGCCAGAGCCCAGTCAGCTGATCTCTAACAGGCAGGGAGATGCAGACTTCTGCACAGTCTCAAACTTTAGGCAATGGTTCCCATGCCTGCCTACATAGTCACTGCACATCCTGGAGTAAGAGGCATGAATATTTCCCACCTAGTCTCTCCTCTGCCAGTTCTCACGAATGGAAATATACACCCAAAGCATGGGTGACAGGCACAAGGAGAAAGGAAGTCTGGAAAATCTGTCAGCAGAGGGTAGCCAGCACCTGAACACCAGGAAGTTGAGCTTTCAAGTTCTGGTTTAGGGGGAATTGTCCACATGACTGTACGGGAAGCTATCTGGGGAATTTCATGATTGTTATTTCGGTGTTGCCCCTCTAGTTTATAGTTTCTACACCAAACATCAAAAGAAGCCATCAATCCATTCTTTTGGGATGATACAAAAGTTTTGGAACTAGATAGAGGTGTTGGTTGCACAACAATGTGACTGTACTAAATGCCACTGATTTGTATCCTTAAAATGGTTGTTTTTTATGTCATGTCAATTTCACCTCGATTTAAAAAAACCAAACAAGACACCATCTATCCAGCCACAAGCTGAGCACACAGGCCTCTTTCATTCCATGACAAAAACTCCTGAAATGCTAGCATGAGTGAATACTTGAAGTTTTCTGTTTGTTCTTCCAAATTCCCCACTCCACTGGCAGGACACTCACCTGCACTCTTCAGGGTTACTTTTGGCTTCATCTGTGCAGCGATAGAACTTCCCCTGGGTATAAAACAGACAGGAAGTCAAGTGCAGGCTTCTCCTTAGAGAAATCAACCTGGGCTTTATGCTCGAAGGCAGTGCCCTCTACCTTGAACAACTGGACCCCAATGCAGGCGAACATGAACTGGAGAAGGGTGGTGACGATCATGATGTTGCCGATGGTCCGGATGGCCACAAAGACGCACTGGACCACGTGCTGGGGAGAGGGCAGAGGGGCATTACTGTCCTTTATTGTATTAGCCACGAGGTGTGCTATCACCAGCCAAGAGAATCTATGTTGATGTGCATTTGTATATCATTCTCCACCTTTGTGGTCCCTTGTGCTTTGTTTTTCAGGCTGTTCTCTGTGGGGGGGTATCCATGAGGAGCACTTTGCAAGTGGGCCCTCCTTGGTTTCCTCCGAAGCAGTTAGCTTAGTCACAAGACATGCCATGGGTGCAGCAATGCCTGGCATACAGGCCCAAAGGGCCCCCTACCCTCAAAAGGACTTAGGAAAATATGAACCCTAGCCTTCTGTATCATCTGAACAAGAATAGATTTAAAGACTAAAATAAACACAATGAAATACCACTAATAAAAAAGTAATAAATGAATAATCATGAAGAAAAATAAATTAACAAAAATAAATAATTTTTAAAATCCTATTAGCACTTGGCACAGGTGGCTTAATTGGTTAGAAAGCCTTTTCAAATGTATAACTCACTTTAAAATCCACCAGGCCTCAGCTCAGCTCTGTCCCAAGAGTTAGTAATTACAGCCAATCCCAACCCAAGCCAGCCCAGCCTAGAGGAGAGAGATCAAAACCTTAAGTCCTTTTGCTCTGTTGATTGCCCTGAGGGGCCTCAGGACCCTTAGGACCCTCAGAATCTTCACAACGGAGATGGCACTGGATCTAAGGAAAGAGCAGACAGCAGGCAAGCATATTATGGATGGATAGAACACCTTGAGATTATTTCACTTGACCTTTACTTTAATACCACTATACAATTTGTGTGGGACCCATGTGGAGCTGATCTCTCTCCACGACTTACACACAATCTTCTCCTTCCAGCCCGCACTACACAGAACCTCCCAAGCTGAGCTTGTGTGTACTCAGAGGTCCTGACTTAGGCACATAGCTAACCTCGGCAGAGACATAACTTACGAATTTGCTTTGTTCTTTTCACTCAATGTAAACACTACTTAGCACTTGGCTTTTAGGCTTCAGGTTCTCTGTTTTTTAAGTTTGGAGACCTGCTGTAGTGCTGTGGCACTGGAGCTTCTCTGGCCTTCAAGGAGCTCACAGTCTGGTGGCAGAGCTGGGCGATCACACCCCACTGTGGTACATATGACAGCGGGACAAATGCAGTGTGCTGCGCTAGCACAACCAGGGGGAGCCTGGGAAAGCATACGGGGGTGGGGGTGATAGCCAGGTGAGTCCCAAAGGAGGAACAGGGGTTAGCTAGACAAAAGGGAGGGAGCAGCATGTACAAAGACCCTATGTAAGAGGAGACAGTACATTCACAGCAGCCCAGGTGGCTGCATGTGGCCAGAGCACGTGCTCAGGAGGAAGAGGGCAAGGGCAGCAGCTAGAGAGGACAGGCACAGCCTGGGAGTCTACAGGAGCTGGGAAGATACTAGTACAAATGTCCTACCAACCTACAACTACAGGACTCCCTCCCCAGGGCAGTGGTAGGAGGTGAGGAGGATGACACAGAGGGCTGTGTCAGGAAGGGGTCCTTGGTCTTCCAAGGAGGGCAGGTCCTTTCCACTTCCCTTTAGCTTAGAGGGTGTGTGCACGTGTGCTCACATGGGGGCACTGATGGTCAGCACTGGACAGAGGTACTCAAAGGCAAAGCCACACCCGATGCTACCCTGGAGCCTCTGCCTGAGACCCCTGGGTAGGCAGGCAGGCAGGCAGTGTCCAGCAATGACTGCTCCTCACCAGAAATGCCACAGAAAGGACCTAGGGCCCTGATTTTCAGCCTTCGTTCCTCCTAGCTGAAAAATTTCAGAGGCTAAGAGAAAAGGTCACAGCAGTTACCGCATCCTAGAAATCAAGAGAAGTCTTCCATAGCCACACTTAAAGGGCCCTGGGAAGCCACTGGGTCCTTCCCCCTCCTACACAGAAGGGGAACTGGGAATCTGAGGGAGGATGCCCTCAGGGCCCTGGAAATAGCCTCTGGAGGAACTGGGACTAGAACCTGGCTTCCCTCCCTCCTAGTCACGATTTTTTCATCTCAGTTGAAAACAAATTTCACATAAAAAGTAATAAGCCTAACCTAGCAGTGGGCACAAAAAGACATGAATTGTCTCGATGCTTTCTGGTATGGCAGCAAATTAAGCAACCCTGGATAACTAAATATAATTATTAAAATGATGCTCAGCTTTTGTGAATTATGTTAAAATTCCTTACATAAACCAAGCTGCTCAGCAGTCCTGGGTACATCCCCCACCAGAATACTTACTGAATCCCAAATGACACCAGAGACACCCCAACAACCAGCATGTCCAGCAAATTGAAGTAGTTCCTGCAGAAAGCCCCTTTGTGGAGGAAAGCGCCAAAAGTCGTCATCTATAAACAGAATCAGGGGTGATTTACTGTTTTTTCTCTCCAAGGAAAAGAAACCTGGGCTCTTCACAAAATCTTGGGGTAACTATGACTTTATTAACAAGTATACATTAGAAAGCCAGAAATGTAAACCAACAAGCTGAGCAACCAAATAATCTGTTCAAACAAAAATGGAAAAGGGGCAGCTTGTTTCAGATACATTTTAAAAGATCAATTTGGGCTTTATTACAGTGATGACAGATTTCAAATATGACTGCATTGTTGGCATGTCCAAAGAGCCTGTCTCAGGAGAGACGCCACACGACTATGTGTGTCAGAATGTAATCACTGGCCAGACCACTCAGGTTCCCTGCAAAGTGCTGGATTGGGTCTCTCTGAGGCCCTATGAGAGCCTACATGTTCCAATCAAGCCTTCCCAGTGGGGGTTTGGGTCCAGAGCTCACGGGCTCTGTCTATGCAGAAACTTGCATCACATTTCCACGTAGGGCCCTTGTTCTAATGGTCTCTAACGAGACATCCATTTTAAACAGCTCCTGCAAATCTAATTCCTCTAGCACGAGCAAGGCGTGGCTAGGAAGCCATCATGTGGCGTCTCACCTAAGGTAGTCTCCCTGATTTCTCCTCACATACCGCATGTACCTGGAATACACACTATGGGGGCTCCAGTGACATTTCTACTGGCGATGGAAAAGTTTAGTAAGGAAGTTCCCCAGAGTAAAAATGGCAAAATGTATAGAGCTCACTATCTATTTAAAAAAAACAAAAAAGGTTGGGGGAAGGCTCAGGTAAGTACTATACAGACAAGAGGGAGAGTTGAGAAATATTACACTGAACCTTATGAAACTGACAATATTCAACCCTTCTTGACCTATAAACATGGCAATTTCATAGGGTTTAACCAAGTAACTAAACAGCCTTCTAAATCTCCCCAAGGCTACCAGGAACCATCATTCCAACATTAGATACTTCTTGTTGAATGAATCTCCATTTTCTGAATCCTTCTTTTTTTAGCTTATTTTCCATTCTCTAAAATACCTTCAAAATGAAGAAAAACTTAGACGATTTAAGTCACTGAGGCAAATCTACAGAAATTAAATGAGCAACATCATTTTCTTCCTTTTAAATAAACTGTATGTCATTTCCCCCAAAGCTAATGAGTAACTATATTCATTTAACAACTTAAAAATGTGGAGAGTAAAATAAAACCTCAATTAACCAGACTAACAGACATTAAGTAGAACATTTCCCCTTTCAGTTTGAAAAGGAGAAGGCAAATTCTAAAAACAAGAAACTGAGGCAGATGTAGGCCACCCCTGTGTATTCTGCATCCACGGTCCTGACAATGAGGTCACCTGACAAGATCTGGTCACCATCCCACTGCACAGCTCTGACTTCAGAGAGAACTGTCAACCAAATTCAGTGGTTTGAAGGCAGGAAAATGAATTCAAAGTTTTAGAAGATTTTTAATAAAGGTTTAAACATATGTTAGTTGGTTTTGTGCTGTTTCATTAACCAAAAACAAAGGAAACTAAATACTCCATTCTCTGGTCATGTTAATTGAGGTTTCATTTTATAGAAGATTTTGTAAAGAGCCCAAGTTCCACAGTATTCTGCATAAAATACATTCTTCCTGAGATGCACACCAAAATGGCTTAAAGAAAATTGTGGCTAAAAGTCTTCATTTCCCAGCTCGTCTCCCCAATAGGGGATGGTTGCTCTAATGGTTCTCACAGGCCATGTTCTCCCAGAACCATAATGCCCACGCCTTGCGGTTCTTAGCCAGTCTTGGGGGTTCTCAGCAATCTGCTGCGGTCTCCAGCCCTCTGAGCACATGAGGAATGAGCTCCCCCATGGAGCAGCCTTCACAGTCAGTCCACAAACCACATGCAGCAATGGCAACTGTTAGCTCATGCATGGGCAGTACATTTAGGTCGCCCTGTCCAAAGGGTGCTCCTTTTGTTTGTGTAAATGTAAGCCCATCCATTAAAACAGATAGAAAATACCTTAACACAAATAGACTCAAGTCATCTTGCAAATCCTGTTGCAAGAAAATAGCGTGTTACTATTTTAGGCCACCAAAAGCATAATGCAGCCAGAGAAATAAGAAGACAGACACTCCCTTCATAGGATAAATGCTTTTCCTCTGACTTTGATGTCAGGAAGGGTGGAAGAAAGTTCACACATAGTGATGTATCTGTTATCAGTTGATAAATTTCAGAGGATGTTTTTAAAAAAAGGAGCAAAAATTCTCAACCACTATCATGAAGCCAAAGTAGCTCCTCCATGCATTCAAAGGTTAAAAAGAAACAGCAAGAACAAGTTGGAATGGTCACAGAAAAAAAAATTCCTTTGGTTAAAAAAAAAAGTTTAGCTTGATCACAGAAGACAAAAAAAATAAAAGTCAAAAGCACTTCACGCTTCTTTCCTGTGTCTCACACGCAGGAGGAGCCCTTCAGCACACTGCTGGGTAACCTGTTACCTTCAAAACGATCTCAAAGGCAAAAGTACCAGTGAAGACATAGTCTGCGTAACCTAGCACCTGGAAGGCAAACAAAGAAGTGCACCTGTTATTGCTACAGCTCCTTCAGGGTATGTGAGGATCAAGGAAAAAGCCATTACCTTCAACAGGATCTCAACAGTAAAGATGGCTGTGAAGGCATAGTCAAAGTAACCCAGTATCTGCAAGGCACAACACGTAGGAGTGAGAAAAGGCACCCAGACACCCTGCGACAGCTGCACGCCAACGGGCACAGCCCCCCATGCTGTCGGAGACCTGCCCTCCCAGGATAACCCTGCCATTCCGGAGGGTAAGTGCAGAGCTGCTCGTGAGTGCTCACCTTCATCCATTATGGGTCCTTGTTATGACCAAAAAGAGTGTTTGGGGATCCCTGCCCCCTTAACCACTCATGCCCACCTGCTTCCCAGGCTCTTGTCTTGGACAGACAGAGGCTCATTTCTAAAAGTGCTTTATTAACAACCTTTTCTCATCAGAGCACAATACCTACAAATTACCCATGGCACCAGGTAAATTACAGTCTTATACACATTTTGGATTTTTAACTGTGTCTTTGGCTGGATGAAGCACACTGCCATGCAACTGAGCTTCACATTGGTGGAGAACCATAAAGATGGCAGTAGCCTCAAACAGAGCCAGAAATTTCCACGTCCCCTCAAATTCCAGTCTATTTAATCAGATAATAAACACCCTTCCCCTGAAGACGTGCTGGGCTGGCTAAGTTTGCCAGGGACAGCTTTACTTCCTGTCTTCCTCCTGCCCATTGCTCTGCATCTAACACTGCTCTCTCCCAACTCTGGTTTTTGACCTTGTGGGGCCCACTCAAAGAACAGACTGGCCTTTGAATGTTAAGGCCCGGCTGCTCTATCAGCATTCCGGAAAATGCTATTATTCTGCCAACTGAGTCCTGCCAGCCCCTATTTCTCCTCAGAGCCCTGGGGGCAGGGGCAAGTGTGTCAGCAGCAAGAAGTCTGACCATTCAATAGGGCTGCCGACCACAGCACCCTCAGCCCAGAGACGCAGCTGCTCTACAGCTGATGAGCGGGCCATGGCTGCTGACCTCATGACAATGGTGCTCTACAGTTTTGAAAGAAGCAAAGAGAGCAGAGTTGGAAGGGACTGTGGAGACCACACAGGCCTAGTCCTCTCATTTAATAGATGTGGCCATGGAGAACAGGGAGGGACAGCTGCTCAGGTCACACAGCCAGTCACAGGCCCTGCTTGGCAAGGCCAGTGGAGAGCCACAGGGCCATGCTGTTTCAGGGATGGGAGCTGTCTCGGGGTGGGGGCACTTTACTGCTCTGTCACAATAAGGTGAGGACCTCTGCTTCAAGCCCAGTCTCCCCAGATGAAGCTCTCTCTTCAGAGGGTATTCATTTTCCAAACTGTTTCTGGTTTTGGATTTAGGAATTCTGCGGGAACACTTCTAAGTGCTTGTGTTTCTCAGCCAGGCAATGGAAGGTATCTTCTAGAACACTCCCAGGCTCCTGCCACCTTCTCCTTACTCCCTCCTAGGTCTTGGTGGGGAAATTAATGTTGAAAGCACCTAGTAGTCTGGAAAGACACTGCAGCCTACAAGTCTGCAAGTCAACCTGGTGCCCAGGGGTAAAGTTCTGAGATTTAAGTTGTTCTTTCCTTACTCAGCTTGCATTTTCTCTTTCACTAAGAATTCAGCTAAGGTTAACACATTGACTGCCACACTAGAAAAAAAAAATTTTTGCCTTGGGGCCACGGTGTTTTACTGGGAAAACAGAATAAAAACTTTGAAAACAAAATGATCTTTTCTAATTTAATGAAAAATGTGTTATTTTTATTGTTTTCTGTGCGTGAGTTATATGCAACTTGAAAAATAGTTCTCGTGTCTCCCAAAGTGAAGTGACATGAGTTACATATGCTTCATGAGGTCCCGGGCTCAAAACTAATGTGAGTTAAATACAACTCACGTGGCAGTTAATGTGTTTAAAAAAACACAAAACACGGCAGGATTTTAAAGGCAACACACGTACACATATGTACATCTCTTTAAAAAGAACAATAACATTTTTGGTAAAAGAAGTAGAAAAATAAACTCACAGAGAGGTGATTATAATAAAAAATAAGAACGTGAAGCCCCAGTGTAAATTAACCCCCTGTCAGTCTGTATTCCAGACTAGCTCCCAACCTAGTCTGTCACATAATATTTTTTTCCAAACATATTTTCCCTCTTGTGTCTTATTTTCACGATGGAACTCAATGACACAGAGGTCTTTAATTCCATTTGAACGTCTAGAGAGAGATGGCCTTCCGAATCTCTAACAAAAGCCCTGATCTGTGAGGATGGATTGAGACAGGCTGAGTGCCTTCATCTTTATTTACACCTACACCGACATGTGCTTGGGGAGCATGTGTCTCTCTTCACATCAGAGCGCGTGCTTTATCAGTCTGATAGTTTGGGTTTGCCAGGCACTGGAAATGAAGGGAAACAGCATGAGGGCTTGGCTGTCACGACAGAATCTGGAGGCGCTGACCTGCTGATGTGTCTTAATCCTAAAATCTCTAACAATCTGATGCACAGGAAGAGGCACCAACCAGGCAAGGCAGCAACACCTGACGGCCTTGAGCACTTGGGGCTTCCCTCTGCTGGAGGGTTTCTTGGTAATAACCTGACACTGCATTACAATGTCCAAGCCCGAGAGTCCACAGGCTACTGCATCACTGAAGCTGTCTCGCCTTTGGATTGTCCTCAGTGCTGAATTAGCTCAACTGCTAAATTGGGCTGCTCAGGCAAGAACTAATTTAGGTACATGTTTCTTTCCAACATAGATGTAGTTGGCGGGGGGCACTATCCTCAAGTTACAAAACTGATGAATAACAGAAACTTGACCCTCTACTTGTTTTCTTAGTATAGTCGTCCCTCGGTACCCATGGGGAATGGGTTCCAGGATCTCCTACAGACACCAAAATCCATAGATGCTCAACTCCCTGATATAAAATGGTGTAGCATTTGCATGTAACCCACACACAGCATTCCCAGCTGAATGAGAGGCTTACTCTAGCTGCCACCTCGTGGGCCTCCCAGGTCCTATCTCCATGATGGCTCTGCCAAGAGAGGCCACCACCATCCCAGTGGTGCATCCCACCCACCTCTCTTCTCCCAGGGGCTTACAGTGTTCCGGAAGGAGTGGCTGCGGATGGGGTCCTCGGCGGCGAGGGCGGCACTGCTCAGCATGATGAAGACAAGGATGAGGTTGGTGAAGATGTGGTGGTTGATGAGCTTGTGGCAGCCCACACGGATCCTACAGGGAGAAGCTGCTGCATGGACGTGGTCCCAGACAGGGCCCAGACATGTGGGGCTGTGAGACACCAGGCAGGGCGCAGCTGTCTGCTCTGCTGACTGTGCCTCCACCCAGGTGCACCAGAGCAACCTGGCTGTCATCCCCACAAAGCATCCCCTGCAGGCTGCAGCATGACCAGCTCTGTGCTGGGGGCACCATGGAGACCATCCCATTGCGTCCTTAGTAGTGGGGACTATTGCCCTCCTAAACTTAGGGAAACTGAAGCTCATGGATGTGAGAATACATTAAGGTGACACAGCTAGTAAGGACCAGGGGCAGATTTCCCACTCAGGTCTGTGTGACTCTGAAGTTTCTCTACTACAACAGAAAGCACAACTGCTTATCTTCCCTGCCTTAAAAAGGAAGCTGAGGCCAGACCCCACCTCACCAGTTCACAAAGAATGAGACAAATCCCTTTTTTATACTGCAGGAGGGTTGTATTAAAATATGACCTACAGTAGCTGAGGCTTGGTGAAATCTCCTATTGTCTGGAGATTTTGTCATAAATGTTATTTTTTAAATTTTGGAGTTGACCCCCAACAAGCAGTCCTTAGAAAGTGAAGGTTACATCATCATTTGCTGACACGCAAGGATGTTATTTCACCACGTGACAGAGTTCTCACTGAGTCCTGCAGTCCCGTGACGTGAGGATGGCCAGCTCACATCCAGCACCCCAGGCCTGGGCTCTAACCACGGCTCTCCAGGCCATGAGAACCTCGCTGCTGTGTCTGATGTGCTGCGGGCTAGTTAGCACCTGACTAGCCTTACCCTCAATAATCGACTTTACAATCTAAAGATTTGGGGGTGGTTACAGAGAATACAGATAGGTTTTCCTTTAAAAAGATTTTTTCACTTTCAAAACCAGAGTCAACTTTATATGAAGGTAATCCCTCCCTTCAAGTCCTCCCTTCTGGGGCTGCTTAATGCTCAATATACCCCTGGAGCATTTGTGGGCTGTTAGCAGTTGAGTCTGGGGAAGACCTTCCAAGGCAGTGAGGGCAGGGGTGCTCACAGCTTTTGGGGAAAATAAATCCATTCCCTCAACATATGTTTACACAGTGAGCTGTGTGTGTCAATAACGCCAGTTTAATAACCTTTTTTTCTTTAAAAAGGACATCCAAATAGTGATGAGCTGTAAAAACTACCATCAAACCTTCATATCTCTGAGGACTCCAGCATGCCTTGCTTCCCACCTGCGTCTCCCTAGGGCCTATGAATTACACAGAGTTCTTCTCCGACAGCCAAAAACTATTTTGCAATTCTAGAAACCTTTCCAGGAGCCATTTATTCCCCGTGGCATTTTACTCAATCCCAGATGATTTAAAACCTAGAAACCAGCTAGTAAATAAACTTCTTCCTCTTACAGTACTTGTGAGTCATTGCCATGTTCCTAGTGAGCACCTTATCATTTTAACATGAGAAATGCTATTTTAAGCAGCATATCATAGAGCTGAAGTGGATACTTACAACCAATAAAATCACTGCACAATATTACTTTCTCATCATAAAACTCAATAGGGAAAAATGATCAACTAAATAGGATCTCAGGATGAAGGTGCCATGTAGACGTTGGTCACAAAATTCTCATCCCACAGAGCATCTTAACAGACGATCCCCTCATTAAGAGAGGGTCCTATGGCTGGCCAACGTGTGGAACAGTGCAGTGGGCTCCAGCTGGAATATCCTGGTGAGGACAAGGCATTTCCCCATTGCTGTCCCCATGCAGGGGTTAAGGGAAGAGGAGAATCTAGACTGGGGCTCCTCCCAGGACCTGGTCACACCCCCACAGGAAGAAGAAGGCCAAGAGGAGATGAACCGAGGGCAAAGGCAGCAATGGAGCAGGAGAGGGGTCGGCAGGGACCCGGGGGACCCCAGGGACATTTGGGTCCAGAAGGGCTGTGACTCACTTCCGTTCGCCCCCTCCCCAGCCGTCCTGAAGCAGCCTGTAGAGGCGCTGGTGCGACGCGCAGTGATAAGACTAAAAATGGCATATTTACGGGTTGGTCTTGCTGAGAATGAAGAAAGCGCTCCCTTCAGGGATGGGGGCGATTTTCTCCTTCATGTTCAATTCTGAGATTCTGCGAGGACGGGGACCAGCAGGAACCTCAGGTTCATCCTCTTCCTCTTCCTCTTCCTCTTCACCTACTTTAAATGAAACAATTTTTTATTGGCATGAAAGACTACATATGGGTTTGAATTATTGTTCTCAATTTCACATTAAAATTTGGCTTATGGCTGGGTATGGTGGTTCATGCCTGTAATCTCAGCACCTTGGGAGGCCAAGGCGGGAGGATCACTTGAGGCCAGGAGTTCAAGATCAGCCTGGGCAACAAAGCGAAATGCCATCTCCATGAAAAATAGAAAACTTAGCCAGGCGTGGTGGCACATGCCTGTAGTCCCAGCTACTGATGACAACACTGCACTCTAGCCTGGGTGACACAGGGCGAAACCCTGTCTCCAAAAAACCCCCAAAATTGGCTTAAACTTTAACATCTACCTGCTTACACTAATGAAAACTCTCCTGCTCCTTCAGAATATGTGCTAAGTGCACATGGGGGCTGAGAAGCATCCCTGTCTGGTGAGCATGTATAGTTGTGGGCATGAGGCTCCCGTCAGGGTGAGATCTGACCACAGACAAAAGGTGGTGGTGGTGGGATTCTCACTGCGACCCTCCCAGCACCTGGCTATTTCCCCTGTAACTTCCTTGCTCGGCTTAGCCTAGACAACTGTGTGTGTGACTTTAAGTCACAGTTAGCCCCCAGGCTTCCCGGCTCCCAGTCCCACCACATCAGCCAATAAAGGCACCAGTCAAAGGTAAAAGCGAAGGTGAGTGCTGACAATGGGGCGCTCCTGCAGAGCTTTCCCAGCACTCGCTCCTTGCCCACCACCTGGACTTTGGGTTACATGTGCTGCCTGGGACCACAGGAGAAAGAGGAACTAACTGGTCCCTAACACAACTGGACCCATGGCCTCAGTGGCCTCAGCAGCCCCATGAGTACCCTGCCAGGCTGGCAGCTGGTCACAGAGTGGCAGCACAGCCACATCGTGCACAGGCTGAGAGCCTGTCTCTGGCCTCCACTAGTGTACCTGGCACATCGCAAGGTGGGTAGGGGTCCTTGTCTTCATCCTCTTCTCGATATTCATCAATTGTAACCTATGACGACAGAGACATGTGGGGAGGAGGGCAGACACTAACTTAAAAGCACTTCGGAGGGCCACAGTGAACAGTCACTCTGGCCATTCAGCACAGGGCATGTGATTTCTCTCCCAAGTGTGTGTCAGTATGAGTGTGTAGGGACAAGCAGATGTCCCCAGATGGTGATTCTGCTTCAGACAGAGGCCTGAGGGCAGAAGAGGAGATCCAGCCATGGTTACCCAGCACCGTCCAGGGCTCTGTCCTTTCCTATCCCCACACAGTCACACACGCTATATGATAACCACATCTCAGACTCCTTCCTGTCTTCCTGCTCGACTGCAAGCTCCGTGAAGGCAGGGACCTTGCCTATCTTCTTCATTACTGAATCCCCAGTGTCTGACACATGATAGCCACTCAATAAGTATTTATCAACTCAATGAACAAACAAATGACCAAAACATCCAGAGCTGTCATAAGTGGGATGAAGTTTGACAGTGTAGCCCTGAGGCCACCCAGACCACCTGATCCTGGGATTGCTTCTGGAAATAGACATCTATTTAAAATCTCTGATTTTAATATCTACTCAGAAGATGCTAATGTGATCTTGGCCATGGGTCAGGTCTGACCACACAACTCCAATAAAAAAAAAAAAAGAGGTCAAACCAACCAAATATCTATCATATTGGTTCTCTGGTGAAATACTGGTTAACAGCCAGCTAACTGCCTAAATTCAATCAGAACCCCCCTGGGAAGCCAGCATCTACATGGTGTGCTATACCCTTTCACACCAAAATATTACAGGTATGATACATAGGATACTTCCACAGTGTTAAGTAGTATATTTTTGGAGATAACAACAGAATCACTTTGGAACAAAAAGGGGACAAATATTTCAGAATAAATACCTTGTTGTCACTGTTGGCTATCTGGTTGACTTCTGGTTTGTTCTTTTTATTTTCTAGGCTCTCTTTTCTACAGAGAAGAGAAAAGAACATAAGAAACCAAATAACTATATAACTATGTATAAAAATGCTAATCAGGATTCTGAATCAACAGTGCCCCAGTGAAGGACAGAATTTAATTGGAAAGAACACTAACAGCAAGAACACAGCACAACCCAAACTCAGAGCTTCTGTTCATCTCAATGCAATGGATTCATTACACAGATCATCTTATTAAAATTCTCATCTAAGAGCTAATCAGCATTGAATGCATCATTTATTTTACGACGCCAAAATTAACTGCAGCAATACTTTAAGCACAGGGACACGTGACTCCCACTTGCAGGTCTGAGGGACAAGTGCCAAGGGCCTGGCTTCTGCCCAAGATCCCGTCCTTTTTTGGTCTGCACCACATGGTCACCCACCATCTGCAAAGCAGCAACATGGGGGCTGCAGCTACCCTGGAGCATAGGTGAGCCCGCCAGGCCCAACCTGTGGCAGGGCTCCCCAGGCAACCCCTGTGCCAACACCTCAGGGGAAAATGGGGTTACCTGGCAATCTTTTTCCTTTCTTTTTCTTCCGCTTCTTCTTTCTGAGCAGTGTTCAAACTTTCAGCATCAGCCAAATTGTCTACAGCAATGGCCAAGAAGACATTGAGTAGAATATCTAATTTGAAAAATTTAAGGGTACAACAACACTTCTAATTGCAACTACATATGGTCAACAATGGTAACACCACATCCCTATGTGTTCTGGGAGGCTAATAGCAAGTGACTGTTCCTAGTGCTACATCACTTGGTAAAACCAGAGGACCAGAGCCCTGCTTTTTTTTTAAAAAAAAAAAAAAAAAAAAAAACTAGAAAACTATAAAAAGACAGCCTGGAAGGAAGTAAAATTAAGATTCACGAAAACCTACCTGTGTGTAACTCCATACATCTATGTCTCTATAGTTATGATATACATTGTATAAAACAATCTATAACATAAACATGGTATAATTAAAAAGTACTTTGTGTAAGTGTTGTACCCCCATAATATTCTGAAATAAAAAAAATAAAAACCTGAATCTAACAGAGCCTTTAAATCCAATTACCAATTTACAGGAAATACAGAGAATAAGATACAAGATGAACTATACCCCGGGAGTGTAATTAGCAAACAAATGGGGGAATCTAAAGGACAAACAACTTGATTATTCAATAAAAATAAATCACACACAAAATGGTGAGGGAATCTATTGATTAAAGAAGACAAAAAATATAATAGCCAAAAAAAAAAAAAAAAGTACTTTGTGTGGTTTTTGTTTCTTTTAAAACACACACCATAACATATATAGTCAGGGGAGTGCTTTTCAAAGTAGACTCCTTCAAAGGCTGCAGGTTATTCAATTGCACAAAACCATATCAGACTTTCTCCTTTCAAATGACCTTCAGAGTCTATGTATAACTCATTCATTCCTTCACTCCACAAACACTGACTGACTATAACACGCCTGACTTACTGCCAGATGGTGCTGTACTATTCTTCTGAGTGGTTCCACTGTGGCTAGATCTTTGGTTATTGTGGTTGGACTTGATTTTTGCAAATAGTAGAAAGTTTTTTTTTATTTTTTGCAAATCACCCTAAGACAGGTGATTAAACAAATTATCATGGTTTTTGGCTCTAACTATAATGCTGTATACATGGTTTCCTTCAATGTTTCGTTTTTAAAAAGGAATTCTGCAGAATATTCCCAAATCAGAAGATGCCTGTTTGTTATTCACTAGTGGTTAAGTATGGTTTTGAGAAGCACAGGGATCAGAAAGCAATAAACGAGAAGGCCTCCCTCATGCGACGAATGCTTCTCTCTGCTGCATACCCGGCCATCTATGGGCAAAACTTCACGAGCCCAGGGACCCCGGGACAAGAGCAGCACACCACCGTCCCACAGGCCCTGTGCAATCTGAAGTCTCGGATGGGTTGCTGAACACATAAACCAACATAACCTAACAAGGGCCTGATGAGGAGCTCTCTGTGAGAGGACATCATGCTTGACTAATCTATTCAAGGCTTTAAAGAGGACAGAAACATGAGTGAATTACATTAAGAATCTCAAAACGCCTTTGATAGACTAGCCTATTTTTCCACTGGAGCTGCAGTGAGCCGGAGGAAGCAATTTGCCCTGGGCTGGAGACGGCTTGGTAAGACGAGCGCTCCTCTGATGGGCATGGGGTAATGGTGGCTTAGACAGGTGTTAGTATCTGGAACTAGCTGTACTGAGTATTCCCCTTAATGATCTCAATTAAGGAATAATAACCTCCCTCGCCTTGCGATGACACTCAACTCTTTTAGGTAGCAGAAAGCAAATCCAGAGTAATAAGCCACAGGAAGATCTCACAAGCTTGGAACAGATGGTTTCCAAGAACAAAAACCCATCATCCGCATTTAGAGGCATTACCCAGACCCTCCTAAACAGTGGTGCACTCCGGAATTCACTCAAAAAGATCTACCCAGCACCTGCTATGTGCCGACACTGTTCTGGGTGCTAAGGACACAGGAGGAGACACCACAGACTGCAGTGTCTGTTCTAGTTGAGGGAGACAGAACATAAACAATTCCCTGTGCATCTCAGATAGTGTTCACGAAGAAAACTCAACATGTAAGCAGAGAGAAGTGGCCAGGGAATAATTCTCTGCAGACCTAAGTCCAGAATAAGGGTTAATCATGAGAGCAGAAAAAGAAAATATTAACCATTCATTTCACAGACATTTACCAAAGGCTGACTATGCGCAAGGTCCTGTGCTATACCGAGAGATGCAAATATGAAAAAGAAGATTCCTGACTCATGGAGCTTATCGTCTAATTAGGGGGATGGAGGAGTACCCACCCAAAATTCCAGCACATGGCAGAACCTACATGCAGTAAGAGACATAGGATAAAATCTGATAGGAGTTCAGAGGTAGGAGAGTTCATCTCTGGGTGGAAGACAGGGCAGAGGTGGCTCCCTGGAGGAGGGGGACTTAGAGCTGAGTTAGGGGACTAGGAGGATGCATGTGTGTTGAGATGGGGATTTTCATAGAATACCTCGTAGCAGAAAGCATCCTCCCTGCAGAAAATGGGGCAAGTTTGCAATGAGGTTGCTACACTGAAGAATATTCATCAATGAGCCAGATAAGATTAAGGAGGAAACAGCTAACGGGATCTGGGCCTCCTTGGAAGAGTCCAGATCAGGACCCTTTAAAATGGAAGGGTGAAGACCAAGAGGTGGTATCATAGGTCTGTACATCGCTCACCCACCAAACATTCATTGAGGGCCTCCCGTACGCCAGGTCTGGGACAGGCATGGAGGCCCTGGAGATAAAACAGACACACCCAAAGGCTACAGGGCCATGAAGGGTCTGAACAAGGTAAGTACAGATCCAAGGGCCAATTTCAGAAGGCTAGGATTAGGGGTGCCTCTTAGCAGGGAAAAGGGGTAAAACAAGTCAGAGAAAAGTCACACAGCATAATTTATCAGCTAGCCAATGGACCTTTGATCTCCGAAGACAGATCAGCAAAGCAAAATTAGGTTGAGGGGAGCATAGGTCAATCCACTAAAGATGGCTCCACATTGGTCATGAAGGGTCTTAAGAAGACATAGATGTATCCCTAACCTCCTAAGGGTGGCGACATGAGAACCACCTGGCTTTGCCCTAAGCCACCCCTTGGGACCTGTGCAGGTGACGTGACGCCAAGCTGGATGACCGCTGGTACCAGCACACGTGCTATCTCACACTCCTTCCCCCGCCTTGCATTCCCCAAAGCCTCACTGGAATTCCACTTACACGACACTGTCCCCCAGCCACACTGAAGGAAAGCAGACACTGAGCTAACAAGGTAAAGGCATTCACCTCCCTGCCACACTGCTACCACCACCACCACCACCACCACGGGGAAATTCAGAGAAAGAAAAACAAGACGACGATGACAATAGCAGCAAATCCTGGTCGGCTTGAAGGATACAGTTACCACAAATGAAGAGGATGATGAAGTAGATGCAGACAATCATTCCTGAAGAGGACGGGCCCCCGTAAGCCATAATGCCATCGTACATCACAGCATTCCAGTCTTCACCTGTCAGGATCTAGGAAACCAAAAGCGGGATCAGCCAGCAGGTAGATGCACGACCCACAGCTGCTCCCTCAGAGCGCCCTGGTGGCTGGCTGAATCTGGCTTCGTCTGCCTTTCACAGGGCAGTCTACACTAAACAAATCCATTGGTCATCCCATAGAATTTTCAAAACATTATTTTTAAATGTTTCACAAACAGACGAGTTAATTCTTCTAGTGAAAAAAAATAACTTTACATTTAAGACTTATTTACCTTTTGATTATACCTAGCCCAGTTCTTGTCCCCTCCCCAGACAGCATGCTGCTGGTGTGTGTCTCTCTGGTGCCTTCATCTGTTCAAACACATATACGTACACTCAGAGAAAACAAGCACTGGATGTCTTCTCTGAATTTTTAGACATAAAGAGTATCGTGCTATATAAAGTTTTCTGCAACTGGCTTGTTTTTTAATTCAACAATATATTCTGGAGACCCTCTGTGTCAGAAAAATCATCTCATTCTTTTTGATTGCTGCTTAGTGTTCTACAGTTAATCAATTGCAGAAATGGAGAATTATATCTATGAAATTTTAGAAGCAGGACATTCTAAATGTCTAATGTAAATTTAAAACTACCTTAACAGTAGTTACTACCAACCACCTGAAATTTTAAATTTAATCTTCTCTACTGATGATACTTGATAAATCAATTAATCATGAAATAGATGAGTATGGACAGGAGTTTCAAAAAATGCTACTTTCCAGAGAGAGAGAGTCTGTGAGCTCCTTTATCTTCTATCTGGACTAGATATCTTAAAATTTTAAACTGTTATGGATCACAACCAAACACAAAAATGGGCAACAATTTGAAAAGATAAAGTAATTCACAGAAAAGGAACTATAAACAGCTCTTAGTTATATGAAAAGACATTCAACTTCACTCCTGATAAGAGCAATATCAATTAAAACTACAATGAGGTACCATTTCCCCCTATCTGATGGGCACCAAAAAGTGTGAACACCCACTGTGCTGAGAGGGAGTGAGCAGTGGGCAATCTCCACACTGCCGGTGGAGGGTGAGTTAATACAACTGTAAAGAAAGCACTTTGGCAAAAGTATCAAAGTTTAAAACAGACATACCCTCTATACCAGCAAGTCCATTTGGATCTGCTCTCACACATGTACTCCATGATGTATGTACAAGGTTACCCACGGAAGCCCTGTTTATATGGGCCAAGACTGTACACAACTACATTCATCAGCAAGGAACTGGCTACATGAATTATGGCACAGAATTTATGCACCATTTAAAAGGAAGAGGTGACCTTTCATGGACCACGCAGGAAGGCTCTTGAGGACACTTTAAGTGCCTTTAAGGGATCAAAGCAAGATGCAAAACAGTCTTTAGAGTAAGCTACCATCTGTATAAAGTCATCTCATCAGGTAGGTAGGTTAACTGATTTATATCCATGAGCAAGTAGAGACCTAAGAATTCACAAGAAACTATTTAATGGTGGCTGCCTCCTAGAAGAGAAAGTTAGTGGCTGGGTGGGAGAATTATTTGCCATTTTATGTCCTTTTGTAACATTTGAATTTTGTGCCACATGTATGTATAACAACATCAAAAGATACTGGTTTCTCTGAAAGAAATTAGAAAAAAAGAATGCCTGACCAGCAACCAAAACTTAAATATAATTCAAAAAATAAAACTATGGCTTATAGCAGTAATTCCATATACCTCAGAATGACCAACCGGGAAAGAATCTTACAGATCATTCCCCCTAGTTTCTGTGTTTTTTCCAAAAGGGATAAGTGACTCGTCCAAGGTCAGAGAGCCACGCATGCAAAGAGCCACTACAGGACCCATCTGTCCACTGCCCTTCCCATGACGTCTCCCTGCCTCTCCCACAGGGCTCTGATGCTGACATCACACGTGGAAAGTGATGAGGACAGATAAGACTTTCAGACTTACCTGCCAGATCCAAGGAAGGGGATTTAGAAGACCTCGGCCAAGAGTCAGGGGAGGTGGAGATTGTGCTGCTCCTCTGAGCATCTGAGCCATCGGTGCCCCTTTGCAACCATCACTCCCTTCTCAGCCCAGGGCCCACTAGGGCCCCAACAGCACAGCCACCCTCTAAATCTGGGTGTCCTCACTCCATCACAGGAGGAGGACCGATAGGGCACAAGGCCACCACAGTTCCTATCCCCCGATTCCCCTGACTGCACACCAAAGCCTTGAGGCTTCAGAATTCACTTCTGTGTGAAAATCTGTTATAAATAGGATTATAAACTTGCCTGCAATCAAAATTAGCAAAGAATAAGAGAATTTTAGTCTATTTCACAGAAACCTCACAAAATCAATCAAAAAGCTTTTTGGTTTACTATTTTGTAATATAGCTAGTGATCTTAAAAAACATTAAATCACATCACATTGATAGAAGATGATACGAAACGAATAACTTAAAGGCACCAAATTTACCAGGGCCATTATCAGGGCAGAGATAGTTAAGAAAAATCCTCAGGAATCTTTTTATCTTACTGAGTTGTGAGCAGACAAGCAGGGCGAGGAGTTTTAGCTACTGCCCACAATGTGCTTTTCAGGGAGAGAAAGGAGGGGGGACCCACCTGGAATACTGTGAGAAGCGCTTGAGGGAAATTATCGAAGGTGCTCCGCTTGGTTTGTGTTTCATCAAAGTTAAACTTGCCACCAAACAGCTGCATCCCAAGCAAGGAAAAGATGATAATGAAGAGAAAAAGCAGAAGCAACAGCGAAGCGATGGACTTCATGGAGTTTAACAAGGATGCCACTAAGTTGCTCAGGGAAGTCCAGTGCCTGTAAGTCCAAATGAGGGTATGAGCTCAGAACACCCATATGGGACAGAGCAGAGCATCATCACCTGACCAGGGATGTGACTGGTCGCCGCCGCCTCGTGTTCACAAGACACCCTCAGTGAGAAACATGTTTCCTTACCTGGTCACTTTGAAGATTCTTAAGAGGCGCACACACCGAAACACAGAGATCCCCAGGGGAGACATGATTTCCAGTTCCACTAAGATCGTTTCAGTAATTCCGCCACACACCACGAAGCAATCGAACCGGTTGAAAAGAGAGACGAAATATGCTTGCAGGCCCAAGCTGTACATTTTTACCAGCATCTCGCAGGTGAACAGAGCCAAGAGGACTTTGTTAGCAATATCTGGAAAGACAAAGGGGCACTGTCCTCGGGATCGAGTGGGAGATACTCAGACTCCCCTTTTCTCCTAGTACTCCTCCCCATCAGTCCCTGCAGGAAATACAATACCTGTCCCTCCCTTTGCTACTGCGCCCATGGCAGAAATGTGGCCTTAACCTGGATGGTTCATCTGCCAGGCTCTAGTCATGCTTCTGCCTACTACCCGGGTGTGTGACTCTGGAGAAGTTACTGGATTTCTCTGGGCCTCAGTTTCACTGGCTACCAAACGGGGAAGGGAAGCACATCACATAATCTCTGAAGTTTTCCAGCCCTAAAAGCCTATGATTCTGCATTGAGACCACCCTATTATATTTTTTTCTTTCAATCACACACAAAAAGATCTGTCTGATCTTGCTTATGGCACCACGCTGTATCAGAAGCAGCCACCCATCAATGTCATTTCTAACAGCAGAAAATACCACCAAGCAGGCTGGAGAGGTAGAAGGAAAGAGACTGACTCGATATGAGGAAGAATTTTTCAATAGCTCAGAACCGTCAAACCCAGAATGGGCTGTCTCTGGGGATGAGCTCCCCACACTTCATTGCTGGGGCATTCAAAGTAGGGAAACCAAAACCACTTGCTGAAAATACTATAGAGGAAAATAAAGCTTCCCCAGAGGAGGCAGGAAGAGGGATTATGAGGTCCCCTCCAACTCCAAGATTCCTTGATCCTAGGTGGTCCCGGGGTTAAGACAATTAGATACTTGGCATTAACCAGCTCCAAGGTGCTCCCCTACACGGCACAGGCTGCACCCTCACTCCAGTGCTTGCATGTGTTGGATGGTTCTACCATCTTCCAAGTTAGTCCTCACTAGAAACATTCTAATACTTCATTAAGTATCAACGAAGTTAAGACTCAACAGCAGCTGGACAGTCACAGGAATCTCCAACTCAGAATAAAATAAGAACGGCCTGTGCTTGTACCTTGAATCTGTGTCAACCAGTCTGGCTGGTTGTAGTGCTCGGAGGAAATGGTTAACGTGTTGAGAAACACCAGGACAATAACCAGCCAGTAAAACGTGACAGACTTCACGGCAGCCCTACATCTCCTGCGATTGAATCGGTTCCAGCGACGCCAGCGTCGACTGAAAGACAAGCAAACATTACTCCCTAGATGACAGATACAGCATCTGAGTGTCCAACGAACATAATTGAGAAACAATTTGGCTTTCACTCTGGAGGTCCAGATTGGGGTGGGAGTGCAGGTAAGACAGACAAGAACAAATGGCATGGAAATTAAGAGACCTTATAATAAAAACTATGTTGGTCTTAAAATACAACTTTTAAAAGTATAATCTTGACTTGATCATGCTATCAGTCTCCTCCCTTATGGCTTTAGATAACTCCAGAATCTGTCATATGCAGCCCTTATGTGAGCTAGAAAATCTAGACATTCATAGATTCACATGCAGATGCAAAATTGCACTCGCACACATATGCGGCTCATATACCCACCATATGGGACGTGGATCTGTTCGTGCTATCGGCGCAGAGAGCCACTTAGCTTAGTATACACATCTCTCACAGCATCTCAGTCATCACACAGAATTTATCAGGCAGTAAAGTGCTCCAAAACCACACTTTTCTTTTTAAGGAAACTTTCAATCATTGCTTAAGTCTCTGAGGTTCCTCCAGAGCCTGGCAGAGTTGTCAAAGCTGAGTAGGACATGAGTCTTCATACTGAGTCATCAGGTGCCCTTTCTAACTAGCAATGCTCAAAATATACCTTTAGGAGAAAAGCCAATATTGAATCGTGTTTTCATAAAAATAAAATGAGCTGAGCCAAACAGACAAGTAGCATGTCCTCCACCCACCTTCCGTTCCTGTTTGTAATTAGGGAAAATATCCTCTCCCTTAGCCTGTTCCCCTGTGGAAAACCTTTCCTGCCACAAGGGGGTGGTTTGGTCAAGTGCACCATGAGCTGCTTCTCAGTGCCCTGGATCCCAGGGAAGGGCCAACCCTCTGAGACTGTGCCGCCTCACTGACGGCAACAGGGCACTTCCTCTAGGGGCCTGACTCAAGAGGATCTCCAGGCTGTCTAAGCTGCAGCCCTGGCTGACTCAACTGTGTTGCTATGCAGAAAAAAGAAAAAAAAAGAAACCCACCAAAAAACCTGTAACCTAGGAAGCAAGCAAAAGAAGAGTTGTACCAACTCTTCACCAAGACATGGATCAAGCAAGGTGCATTTTCTTATTGCTCTTGCTGTGCAGTTTCCAACGGAAAGAACAGCTAGAAATACGATGACCAGTGTGGAAAAACTCTACCAAGGACACTAAAGACTCTGTCCCACTCACAGTTAGGTTTCTCCTGGGATGCATAATTCAGCACACACAAGCAAAGTTCCCTGAAAAAGACCCAGGCCTGGTGGGTCTATCTCACACTGTAGCGACAAGGCCCGAGGGTCTCCCAAATCCAGGAAACCTCATTGTCCCATCCCCTGGAACCCTGCAGCACCCTCACCTGGCCTCTCACTGGGCTCTGAGTGCCTGGGTGGCCCAGGCCTATTCTTTCATGAGACCAGCATTCCTGAGCACTGACTACGTGCCAAGCACTGGGCAGGAAGAGATGAAGAAGGCATGGTCCCACAGTACCTGTCCCTGAGAAGCATACAGAGTTGTGGAAAATAATAACTACAAATCCATACCAAGTGCTATTCCCAAGGTGCACGGTACAGGAGCAAAGAGAAAGGAGCCACAAGGGCTCTTTGGAAGAGTCAGGGAAGGCTTCTCCAAAAAGCAGAGATTTGGGCTGGATCTTGATCCATGAGTAAGAGTTCCCCAGGGGGTAGGGGAAGGGCACTCCACCCAATGGAGACTGCATGCATGGCCAAAGGGACTGAGGTGGGAAGAAACAGAGCATGTGGCACCTCAAAACTGAGAACAGTCCAGCACAGCTACAACATGGGGAGCATGGGAGGAATGTCAAGGGTGAGACGAGGGTGAGCCAGGGGCTAAATTATGATGGCATTTATACGCCTTTGGCAACAGGGAGCCATAGAGGGCTCTTAACTTTTTAAAAATCAGGTTTATTGAGATATAATTTACATTCAGTAAAATTTGCTTTTTAGGTATATACAGTCAAGATTTAGAATATATCTATCACTCAAAGAAGTCCCTTCACGACTCTGTGTAGTCCATCCACCATCCTCACCCCCAGCCAACTACTGATCTGCTTTCTAGCCCTACTGTTTTGTTTTACCCAGAACGTTGTATAAACAGAATTATATACTATATAGCCTTTTGAGACCAGCTTCTTTCACTTAGCAAAAATACTTTGGAGATTTGTCTGTGTTGCTACATGTATGAGTGGTTCTCTCTTTATTGCTAAGTAGTATTCCATCATATGGATGGACCACAATTTGTCTACCCATTCACCATTTGATGAACATTTGGATTATTTCCAGTTTGAGGTAACCACAAATAAAACCGATATAAACACTCATGTAAATTTTTTGTGTGTAGGCATATATCTTCAATTCTCTTACATAAATACCTTAGAAGTGGGATTGCTGGGCCACATGGTACATATATGTTTAAACTTTGTAAGAAACTACCAAACTGCTTTTTTTATAAAATGGCTGTGTCATTTGACACGTCTACCCACACTGCATGAAAATTCCCATTTATCAGCAGCCTTGTCAGAACTTGGTATTGTCAGGTATTTAAACCTGATCCACTCCAATAGGTATGTAGTAGTATCTAATTGTGATTTTAATTTGCATTTGCCTAACAACTGGTCATTTCATGTGCTTATTTGCCATCCACATTTCTTCTTTGGTGACATGCCTGTTACAATCTTTTGCCAATTTTTTATTGGGTTGTTTTCTTATGATTGACACAATTCTTTATTATTCTGTCTATATATACCAGATACCAGTCCTTTATCAAATATGGTTTGCAAATATTTTTTTCCAACTCTATGGCTTATCTTTTTATTTTCCTTTGAAGAACAAGAATTTTAATTTTGATGAAGATCAATTTATCAGTTTTCTCTGTTATGGACAGTACACTGGGTGTTTATCTTAAGAAACCTTTGCCTAACCCAAGGTCACAAAGATTTTCTCCTATGTTTTCTTCTAAAATTTTTGCAGTTTTAGGTTTTATATTTAGTTCTATGTCTGTCTCAAGTTAATGTTAATATATAGTGGCAAAATGTTTTTAATTGAAAAACATCATATTATGGAAAAGTACACAATCACAGGTATATGGTCCAATGATTTTCATCAACTGAACATGGAACCCATATCCAGATCAAGAAACAGAATTTTTACTATACTTTAGGAGACTTCTTGAACCCCTTTGAATGGAAAGCTGAAAAGTGACAAGTAGTAGCTCTCTTAGAGAAATGACTCAGAATAAGAAGGATTGATTGGGAGGCAGAAAATTGTTCATTACCGTGTCTTGTTGGTTTGTTTTGAGGGGAGATCTTCAGTGCCTACTACACTGCTCCCCTAAGGCAGGCATATAATATTTAATGGACTGATTGAAATTCAATATCAATATTATAACCCACAGTAAAACTCAAGTCCAGAGCAATTCTACATAAAATTCAGAAGTTAGAACATAAAAAACCAACACACAGGCTAAAGAAAAAACAGAAAGAAGATACTGACCTGAGTTTGGATTTTGAGATGGCTTGACTGAAAGAGAAACAAAAAGTGTTAAGATTCCTGTTCCGAAGGCTCGTGCACACGCTGCCCCGTCATTGTAGCCAAGCTATCATAAAAGCCATGCACAGAAGCCCAGGCTTAGCGCCCCCAATTACCACAGCAGGCCAGTTGGGGTAAGGCCAGAGCAGAAATCGGAGGTGATACAAGTGCCAGGCAGGCAGGCTGAGCACCCTGGAGGGCCCAGGCAGGAGAAGACTCTTTAGCTGCATTCCCTGCGTGGCCCTGGTAACAGGCAATGAGGCCAGAGGCCCTTCTCCTGCCACCCCAAACCGAAGGCAGCAGGGCCTCTCCTGTGTGCAACACAGCTGCTCATCTCAACAGCAGCCACAAAAGGAGCACTGCACTAGGAGTCCCGGTGCTGCTATTCACCACCTGGGTGGGTATGGGAAAGCGGCATGCCTTTTTGAGCCTCAGTGTTCTCATCTGTAAAATGAGGACAACAAACCCATTCCCTGCCTAATTCATGATGTGGCAGGAAGGGCAGAGCAAGAGAATGGAGGCAAAGTCATCTCATAAACTGTTGCATATTTTGCCCATAATACATTTTTTTGAAACTCTGCCAAGAATTGAGTTCTCTTAAAAACTACACCTGTACTTTGCAGAGATAAGACCTAAAGGACACCAGCAGGAAGCAAACCAAACTGAACCACACAGGGCTCCCCTAAAGCGGGCAGTACTCAGCACATTCCGCACTGCTGGTGCCCCCACGGCTGCAGCCCAAATCATCTAGAAAAAAGCCAGCAAGTGCTAATGTGACGGCGTCCTCCACTGTTAGGACAGGGTGGTGCGTGTCTCCAAGGAAACAGTGCCAGGAGCAGAGGAGGCAGGGCCTTGCTACCCAGCCGCTGGGTCTGAGGTTGGGAAGGGCCCACAAGTGAAGGAAAAAAAATATGTAGCACATTCTAGTCTGCAACTCTGCCATACAAGCTCTTGTTCAAATGCACGATGCCAAACCCGGACTTGAAGGAGCATCAGGGCTTTACCCCAACCGCCGACACCCGGCGGGCCCAGCCTTGGCCGTGCCTCTTCTTCTCCACCAGCACCTAATGAACACAGCAGGGTGGCCGGGTCAACCGGCACACTCTTCACAGGCTCCACTGCAGTGGGGGCTACTTCACAGGAGGAGACACGTGAAATGCTGGGACCCTCCCCCCCCAGGGCCTGGCACAGGAGGAAGATACTGAGGAGTGGGAGGAGCCCGCCCGCCCTCCTGCTCCTAAGGCGATGGGTCTAGGGCACCACTGCAGGCTTCTCTTAAGAACACAGGGGAGAGAAAGGCAAGAGGCCTCCGCACTCACCAGAGACTTCCACAGCAGCCCTGGGTCTCGCCTTCGCCACTTACGTTCTCTGTGTTCACAGATTCGGTCTCACTGGTGGGCATGCTAGCTGTGGGGAGAGGAGAAGGCTTCAGACAGCGCGCTGGAGGTGCTGCACACCTAGGAGTGGGCCAGATGCGGACCTCTGCGACCAGGCAGACCCCCAGTGACCAGGAGGAGGGCAGTAAGGGCCCTCAGGGGCTTGGCCAGCCAAAAGCAGTGCTGAGGAGCCAGGCATCTCCACTGCAGGTAAGCCTCTGCTTCCATGACACTGAGAAAGCACACAGGGTCCTCCACCAGGAGGAAATTCTGTCCACCCAGACACTTCCTAAGAAAGGGAGCTGAGGGGCCAAACTGAATCCTGTCACTGGGCCTAGCACCAGCTTAATCACCTGATCTCCAGGATCACACTGAGAAGCCTCCAAAACATCACGGTTAGAGGCACAGCTTTGCTCGCCCCAACAGGTATATATAGAACATCTGTGAACAGACCTAACATTTCATAAATAAATTATTCTAAACATACTGAAGGAGAAGAGCTATTATGGATGGGGAAGGCAGTGCATAAAGGTACCATGCCCAATATCTTTTTTAAAAGTTAAGATCTGGACTCATTTTTTGCTCATTTATCTGATGTCTAAGTTCTGCTGAGCTCGTAAAGCTAATATGCAGAAAGTTCTCACCAAATAAACTGGCACTAGAGCACCAAGAAAGTATAGTCACAGGGGTAGAAGGGGAAGGTTTTTACCAACCAGCAAGCAGAGGGCAAAGCTGACTGTGGTCCCAGTGCCACTGGGGTCTCTGGGCATGTCTCACGTCTCCATGGCAGGATCCTGAGCAGAAGTGGAGGAAACATGGGAACACACCCACTTGTGTCTGGAGGTCCAGGGACCACCCTGAGCCACCAACTGGCATATGGGTGTCTTTTCTCAAGTACTTGATTCAACCTGTAAACATCATGAACTGCTGGAGGCCAGGCAGTGAAGGTGCGGGGGCCCAAAGAGGAACACGGTACTGCACCTACTTGGAGGAGAGGAGAGAGATGAGGGAAAGGCAAGCCCCCCGCAGATTTCTATTAACTGTGAAGAGAGCTACCTCAGGGGTCTGTGCAAGAAGTTCCAGAGTAAAGAATGACTAATTCTGCTCTAGGGGTAAGAGACGTGGTCACTGAAGATGGAAACATGGGACAATCACCTGAACACGTATACTTCTTTTTGCTGATGCACAGTTTTGAATGGTAGTGACTGCTTTTATAGACCTCACAGTGTCAACAGGAAAGCCTTCCCTCTCTGGGCTCTGCCCACATGGCACTCCTTAGCAAGGACACCTTAAGTTTTGTCTGCAAAAACTGGTATGGAGCCTCAGGTGCTGCAGTGAAGGTTCTGAGGCCCAGTGTGGCTCAGAGGGGAAAGGGGCTGGATCAATCTACTCTGTCCCCAGGCCTGTGGCCTGCTGACCCTGCTCACATGACAGGCCTAATTAACGACAAGGGCATAGGTAGAACCTGTGTCAAAGAGCCCAGAAGTCTGAGAGACAAGTTTCCTGAGGGTCCAAAGAAGACCCCAATCCCTCTCCTTTTGCAAGCACCCAAAGAACGGAGCCTGCCTAAGCAGGACCTCAACAGCCATACCCAGCACATTCAGGCAAAGGTTTCAAAAGTGAAGGCCAAATGAGCAAAACCATAGACTCATATCACACTATCGGCACTCTCATAGAGTAACTTTTTTCTTCTTTAGTTAAGTCAAAAGAAACCAATTATAAAACCGATTTACTTTTTCACTACTCCATGTAAAAAAACACAGACAAAAACAAACAAAAGCCTCCACCCCAATCCAATCATAGAAAAACCTTTAACAAAAAACTCTATTAACACACACAGACAGATACACACACACACACACACACACGTGTGTGTGCACTGATTCCTCACTCTGACTTGAGCAGAAAGACTAAGAGATCGTAAAATTCAATGCAGCTCATTGTTGTGGGTTCCTCTCCTATCATCCCCCCTTCCCTTCAGAGACAGGGCAAAGAAAATCACAGTGGGAGACCCTTTTCAAATCTGACCACAAGTCATCTCCGTGCAGTGGTTTCCTTGGTGGTCATTACAGCCCCTAAGAGGGTCAGAAGTCAAGGGCAGCACACGGGGGAATGAACAGGACCTGGCTCTGTTCTGACTCTCTGGGGCAAAGTGCCACCTCTCCCCAAGCTGCACCTTCCTGTCTGTGACATGGTGGCACTAACTCCACAATCTTGCAGATCATTTCTATCTCTGTAACAGTTTACTATCTCATGGTTCTTATATTAATCATATTGAAACATTAGTCATTATTTCCAAAACAGCAAACTTCTGAACAGACTAAATCTTTGTGGCTTTTTACTCACGTTGTATCTCACGCTGACATGAGTACAGTTGCTACATTTCATTCCCAAAGCTTCATTTTTCAAACAATCTGATTGAAACAGATAAATTACATATTGCCTATAGGAAAGGGGGCACATCAGTTTGCATTTCTAGCTCCATGCCAACTATCAGTGTATGAAATGTACTAGTTGCTCCCTAGACCAACTGGGGAGAAAGATAAGAAATAAAACCAAACTCCCCAAGCAGCAACTAAGAGAGGACAATAGTTGCACAGCACCGCGTCAGGGCTACACGGAGGGCAAGGAGGAAACTCCTGATCTCTGGCGGACTCTGCCCTTCAGGTGGGTGGGATGGTGGCTGAGAGTAGGCGCACAGGGTGGCCAGATCTGAGTTCAATTCTATGTTTGTGACCTGACTTCTCTACATCTCTACTTCCTCATCTGTAAAACAGGGAGCATCTACCTCACGAGGCTGCTGGCAGGACTACAAACGAGATGAGGCAGGCAGAGGGCTGGGTCCCCAGTGCTGGATGGTCAGGGGGCCCACAAACATCACCTCTGACCATCATCCCAGGACAGCACTCCTGGAGCTCCCTGGAAGCAAAGCAGCCAATCCAGCATTGCCTCTGCCTGACCACTCCTGTCACCGTACCGACAGGCGTGTCTAGGGTGAATGGCCTTCCAGACTTCTGAATTAGGTTTGGCTACTTGCCTAAGTACCCAAAGACACTTAGTATGAATCTTTTCTGCCATAAACTGAGTTACTAACTCAGCCTGTTGTAGGGACAGCAACTCCTGTCATAATTTTTTGACACCAACAGAGCCACAGGCACACAGTAAATAAATCTTTTCCAGAATACCGTTGCCAGGGCTGTTGGAGGGAGGAGGAAGAGGACAGTGACTATGCCAGAAATTGGCAACCGCATTTGGTCCTGGAAACAGACCCTCATCCAGTCCCTAAACCTGAGCAGAGAAACCCAAACCTGATGGGGGCCCTGGTAGCCTTACTATCTCCCTCAGCCCCTCACTCCCTACCACAGGACAGAGCATTTCCCTTTTGAAAAGTATAGAAAAAATCAGGCCCAGTAGGTATAACCAAAGACCTCATTTGTACATTAAAACTGTTTACCCTTCACTTGTGCTAGGCATTCATTTTTTTTAAATGTTAATAAATTGGTATGAGTTTCACTTCACTTAGCCCCAATAGTATCTCATTTATGTTTTCAAAAATCAAGACAGAAGAATCATAGACTGTTAGAACTGAAAGGGGCTTCTCTGAGAGTACACAAAGGAATTCTGACTTCACGGATGACAGAACTGGCCAATGTGCCTTGGGACAGACAGCGCAGACTGAGAAAGTGCTCCTGACTTCCACTCAGCACTCTTTCCACTAGGCCACACTGCGCCTGTGGTTTCGTTACCTACCTAGATATACTGGTATATCTAGGTTTTGGTGTTGGTATATACTTAAAACTCCACAAATCGAAAGTTCCAAAAAGCCAAGCTAGTCTATTATCTGTCAATGTTGGTTTGCTATTCTGGAGCCTTTTTTAACCCCTAGAAATCTGGAATATAACCAGATCACTTCCAGGAGATCAGCCCAGTGACTGACAAATATCAAGCTGCACTGGTGACTGTTGGGATTTTATAATAATCCAAACAGAAAGAGTTATAAACCCATGGGAAGTAAATCCATGGGCAAATTACTGGAGCACGTGCACTTCTCCTACCTGGCTTCCCTAGCACCATGACTACCCCATTCAGGGCAACTGCTTTGTCCTGTTCAGCAGGGATTCAGTGCTAATTGCTGACAAGTGGCTAGACCTCACTAGGGATGCAGGAAGATCCCTCAGACCTGCCCCCCCCATGTCACCTATGGGTGCCAGCCCCTCCTGCAGAAATAAGCCAGGGGGCTATCTACTTATGGAGAAGCTATAAGGCCTTTCCCCAACACATGCCAGGGAACTTTAGAGTTTTGTTGGGTAAGTTCATTTTTTTACTATATAAATTCAAAAACTATTTTCAGTGAATCTGGGTGAAACCAGGCATCAGGATAAGCCTGTCACCTGTAATGGAATGCTGACTGACACTGCAATTTGCCTGCTGAAAATCTGGGGTAAGCTCAGGGACTATGTTTTGCAATCTATTCCAGGCACTGGGATCTCTGGAGCGAGCACCAAGGTGAACCCTTAGGTTCACACACTGGGCACTGAGAAGGGCCCTGGGTGTAGCTGTGGTGGGGTGCGGGGGGGTGCCAGACAGCGGCCCAGCACATCCTGGACCACAACAAGAGTTTCCAAGGCCTTTGTGGCATGGGCCGCCTGGGCCAGGCCCAACTTGAGCACTCTCTGTAGATGTGAGTCACATAGTTTCTCTCTAAGATCTTGTATTGGGTCTGGATGCCATAATGGGCAATATCACACAAAAATACTCTGTTTCTCAGGCCAGCACAGTAACTAGCATTTTCACCAATGTGTAGAAATTTCTCCATTCACTTTCATGCTGAAGGATAACATACTCCTAAACCAAATCTGCCTGGCTTGTGAATTCAGAGGCAAGTCAACACGCACACATGGGCACACATGCACAAACACACACAGTGTGAGAGTCTATGTGTGGGTCCAAGTAGGCAGCCTCAAAATTATGTTCACCATTAACAAGCACATCAAAATCTCAGACCAACTTCCTTCAGTGATGGAGGCTAATGAGGTCAAAGACTCTAGAAGAGATGTCAGGAAAGCCTGGTTCTCATCATCGGGTGATAAGGGGACAAGTGCCTTTTTCTCCCTGTGCTTAGTAACCTGACCTGTAAAATGAGCTGTAGGGCATCATCATCTCTAAGATCCATTCACCTCTGACCAGCTATAATGGCAAGAAAGCAGAAACACCCACAAGCTGTCTGGTTACTACCAGCAACTAGGTGGTTTCCCTTGCATTCCCCCATTCTGGAAGGACAGAAGGGGACAAGCAGCACTGTGAAGCCCCTGCCACCACAAGAGGGTAGGCACGAGTCCAGCAGCCTGCCCAGGAGAACTGAGTCCAGGCCCTCCTCTCCAGGCAGAACGTCCTGGGGAATGGAGCAGAGCACAGGAAGGAGCAGCCCGAGAGGCCTCGGCCAGCCTCAGGAGACCCCCAGTCACAGCAGCTCAAAGGAAAGACTTGCCACATGCCAAACTGAGCCCAGGGCTCCCCAGCCTCCTCCAGGAAGCTTCATTCACACATATGCTGGGCCTCTGAGCCTTACACCTCTGTTCTCTACAGGACAGGCTTTCTTGCACACTCAGGGATTTCCTTTAGCATTTCCTTCCCTGTCCCAGCAGCCTAAAGCTCCTTACTCTTTCCTTTCAAAAGAAGGGGCAGGGGGTGAGGCTGGACAACTGAGCAGGGGCAGAGTTGTGGCTGCTTTCCTACAGGACAGGGATCTGACACCAAGATCTTGTGTTTTCATCTTATTTTCATGCCAAGCATGAGCAGTACCATGATGTAACAAGCCTGCCAAATCCAAAATGACCCCAGACATCCCCTGAAGACATGTTCACATGCTAGTAGTGACACATTAAGCCCACACAGGGTAACAACCTCTTGTGGCTGCAAAGAAGCCAGACTCTTCTTGGAGATGTGGGTCAAGGCCAGACCAAGGTTTCCACATCTTAAGCAAGAATTACGCCCAGACACAATTTCTGTGCCCAGTGACATGGGCAGCACAGCGTCCACACAGGGCTCCTGCCCCACTTGACGCCAGCAGTTTCAGGGGCCTTCCTTTAAAGTCTCTAGGTATTTCAGTCAATAAAAGACCATGCCCACTAAAACAAAGTTTCCTGAAAATATCAGGCTGCTTCCTCTCCCTGCAGATCTCAGAAAACTAAGGGAGAAGCCACAAAATTTCTTAAAAAGTCACAAGACCCATGCCCCCATTCAGGAAGGTGGGCTCAAGGAGGGATGTTTTCTCTCCTGGGGACTGCAGCCATTCATCTCACTTTGGTAACCCACCTGGAACGATATTCCTAAGTCGGTCTCTAAAGACATTTTTTCTGATGTCTGTGACAACATTTCCTGCTTAGATGAAACCCATTCTTCTTGCAGAGGCCTCCAAGAACTGCATCAAGCCCAGCCTCCTGTTCAGAAACCCTCTATAAACATTAAAGCTAGGTAAGTCAGCCCAGCTCTGCCCCTAGCTTACGGTCCAACCTCAGGCAAGCTCCTCCTCCTTCTTCCCCTTCACCTGGGGCCACAATATGCTGTCTGAGTGACGAGGGGCTTATATACAACAATCTCTCCATTCCTTTCCACTTTTAGGCCTTCTGATGAGACAAGGACTCTAAGATAACCCATGGTCAGACCATCCATGGGTTGCTCAGTCTACTTCCCATAACCCCTGAGCTCAGCACTCCCACAGGTGGCAGAGGCCACTTCGAAGAAAATAGTGCAATGTGTCCCCTCTGCTCCCTTAGCAGTTGGCTTTGTGTCCCTGCAGTCTGAATCTTCTCAAACAGGCTCTTCCTCCAGAGTTATGTGACCAAGGCTATTCCCAGTGGCAGAACTGGGTTGAGTGTGCCAGTGTGCACAGGCAAAGGTTTGTGCTACTGTCAAAACACAGCAGTGACTCGGGCAGAGCAGGATGCCAGCTGCTCACATAACTGCCTGTCTGGGGATGGGCCTGACTGCTACCTCAGGGTTTCTGATGAGGGGGGTGTTTAGCAGTATTTTAGAACATAGCAGGAAACTTAACTGTTTCCCACATGAGCCCATTCTCACTTGCAAAGGCAAGTGCCCCAAAATCTTTGCATCCCAAAATCTACTTTTAACTTCATTCTTGAAGCTGCCACTACTAGCTTTAGCATAGTCCTGGGCAAACCAGCCAGAGATTGGAAGACCAAGAAGCCATTTGAAACATGTAGCCTGGAAAAAAAAAAAAATCAATCAAATAACATTATTGGAATTTCTAAACAGTTTAAATTTAAAAACATCATTTTGGGAAAAGTGATTTAAAAGTCTGTCTTCCAGTCTAAGAATATTCATGCTGAATCAAATAAATTTTTTTAGTTGGTTCAGCTGCTTCTCCATAAGGTACAGTTCAAACAAAAAGGAAACTGCAATGCAGTCTTGATAAGGACACACATTTTAGGGAAAGACAAGAAGAAAAACAACATGACCAAGTTCAAAGAAATCAAGCAATTAAAATATAGGCATCTTCTGAACACACCACACGGCACATGCATTTCACACAATGCCTATGTGCAAGGAAAAGGTATCAGAGGTCTCGGGGAAAGAGTCTGCAGAAGAGAAAGTCCAATCTCAGTAATTTACCGTGATCTTTAGCCCTGCGTTGGCGAAAGCAGCAAAACTTCCTTTTCTTCTTATCCTCTTTTAGCAAGTCAGCCACTGTGACCCCTTCAGGTTAAACACAGGCAATTTCATCACAGGGCAGCAGAGGGCAGCAAGAGCAATGTGATTCAGGGGCCAAGGCAGGCAGGCAGGGAGAGCCCAGAGGACTCTGACCTCAATATGCAAACCTGAACCGGTCTTCCTCCTGCTAGGAATCTAGCCCAGGATCTAAATGGTAGAGGGGAAGTGCACATTCTATAGCTGTTACACAACGCACTTGTCTTTAAGAAACTGCTGTAAATCAATGACCAGGTAACCCACTCTGGAGCAAGATTTCCAGTGCTTGACCTCCCATCCAGGGATGGTGTTAGGGAAAGGACACTTCAGAGAGTCAGGAGTCCTGGGTGCTGACTGGCTGTGTGATTCCAACCAGCACTGCCATATGCACAGGACAGGTGGGAGTTCTAAAGGTGGGCTCTGGACACTGACACGCCTGGTCTGATCCCAGCCCTGCCACCCCCTGGCTGGATGACGGTGAACAGGCTACCTAATTTTGCTAAGCCTTAGTTTTCTCACCTGTAAGATGTCAATAATAGTTGAACCTGGACCTCATAAGGTTGTTGTAAGAGGTAAATAGTAAATAAGGTAATATAAGCAGCGTACTCAGCTTTGGCAAGGCATGGTCACTGCTACAACTCTCCCATGACCACTAGGTCACAAGAGAAATAATTCTGGGATCTCTAACCCAACCCCTTCCAACTCCATCTTTCCAGGATCACTCCAAGCTGGCTAGTCTTCGGAGTAGAGGCTACATGCTCCAGGGAAGGGAAGTACAAAGGCAGCATGGAGCAGCCGAAGGAATGTTGGAGCCAGCAAGGGAGCAGGGGCATAGGCACCTGCACATACTCTTGGTGGGCAGAACCTGTCGTTTCTAAAATGGGCATCCTTCCTGACATAGCAAACCTCTTTCTTGTAACTTCTCCCACAAGAACATGAGCATGAGTGTGCAGACACAGGAGGACACATTTGTGAGGATTAACATGCAGACTGCAAGAGAGCTTGGGTTCAAATCTCAGCTTTGCCATGTAATGGTCATGTGGCCTTGGGAAGTGTGGTTTAGTTTCCTCATCCAGCAAGTTCCTGTCTCACAGAGCTGTGTGAGGAATTACTAACTCACGCCCCCACTGCCCCTAGAACAGTGTCTGACACATAAAGCACCTGATAAAGGCTACCTAGGATTATCCTATGTCTTTCCTTCAACAAATAATTGGGTACTCATGTCTGTGACACACACTGTGCTAGGTGCCAGCCACACAATGGAGAGCAGAAACAGAGCCTGGTCCTGTCCCCAGGGAGCTCGCAGTCTTCTGGTAGAGAGATATTAATGAGACCATCACACAAATGAGTGTGACAAAACAACTCTGACAACTCCTGTCAAGTAAATGTCCACATGCTATAGAGTATACAAGAAAGTTCATTGCAGCAGTTTTTATAATGGCAATTTATTAAAAATAGCCAAAAATTTTGCTCTAAAAACATGGGAAGATGTCTATGGCACACGTAGTTCAATGAAAAATATCTGTACTGAGCATCTTACAGTGGGAACCTATAAAAATGCTGGCTATGGCAAAATCACATGTTCTTCTGTGCATAAAGTGAGGTCCAAAGAACAGGACCCAAACTGCTAAGTCTGGCTCCCTCTAGGGAGAAGGAAGGGAGAATTTTATTTTTTACTTTATATACTTTAATATTATATAAATTCCTTACAGTGGGCAAATATTACTTTTGTAATTAAAATACATTAAAAACAAATAAACAAACAAAAACAAGCCTGACTTGGGAGTCTGCAAGCCTAACTAGAGTACCTGCTCCTCCTCATCCCCGTGGTGGGGCCGCGATCCCTAAGTGCATCTCCTACCAGCCCTTATGAGGCTTAAGGTGGCAGCAAATGTGAAGGTACCCTTAGAAACCACTACTACTTTCCACCACCCCAGTGGAGAGAGTCCACCTGGGACAGATGACTGCTCCCAGTACCACCCAGCAGGGACAGCATCCAGCCGTTGACCCCGGCACTAGGCCCTCCCCAGGCAATACTTCCAGCTGCCTTTCCAGTGAGGACAGCTGACCTGGGCACATGTCTACCATATGCCACTCTAACTGCTGCTGCTGCTTGCTTTAAAGCTTTTAATTGAATATTTTCAATTTTAAACTTGTGCCCTGAGGTAGTTTAATTGTGATGAAAGCAGTTTTATAAATCAAAATTTTAAAACACAATATTTTAAAATAGGACCAACAAATTGCCATGCCTTATGCTTACAAACAGCTATGCTGTCCTCGTTTTCTGCCCACCCCCAAAGCAAACATCCCAGCAAGAGGCATCTAGATAGCACATGCAAAAGGGAGGCCACTAGGGCAACCTGCACACTGAGCCCTAGGGCAGCAGAGTCCTGGGAGAAGCAGGCAGGGACAGCACCCACAGCCTCTAGGACCGCTGAGGAAGCAGAAAACAGAAGGCTTTCCTTGTGGTCCGAGTCGGAGCTTCAGGTATCCCCTCCCTTTCTTTGGGCATCAAATATCCTCACTTACAGGGATTATTGATCATTAATAGTTCTCACAATAAGACTGCCCTGATTTTCTGGCCAGAATTTTAGAATGAGCTCCCTTTAAAACGATTTCATTATTTTAAATGCTATTTTTTTTAAAGACTAATCACTGACAATGAGAAGAGTTTAAAATAGAATTCTAGGCTTCCAGATTTTAATGGCCCTAGAAAAACTCCATTGTTAACTCAGAAGCAGCTGCATACGTCTAAAAAATCACTTTGAGATTTGGCAGGGTTTCTTAAGAAACTTGAAGCTCAGCAAAAAGTTAAATAAATTATCCTTGAAAATTTACCAAATGCTCAGGAAGTAACTTTGAAGGGAATTTTTCCATTCAATTAATTGTGTAACACGAGATTTCTAATAGCAAAACTATTTTAAATAGTTTATGAATACATAAAGCTAGAGCTACCTGTTACCAGTCACCAGACAGCTCAGTTAGAGATCCTCTCTTAAGTAAATGCATGGAACAGTGTGATACTCAGCCACTGACAGCATCCAGGACTCAGGAGTTCCCACCCCTAGCTTCACATTAGAAGAACCTCCAGGGAATTTTAACAAAAAAGAGCCACCCCTGGCTCCCACCCCAGAATTAATCCGTTTTAGAGGGTGGAGTTTGGCATCAGGAAGCATTCAAGCTCCCCAGGTGAGTGTAAGGTACAGCCAGCGTTGGGTACCACAGATGCAGGCAATGACATTTAGCAGATCAGGCAGAAAAGAGAACACGAGCACATCTGCAAGTACCTGATTTGACATCTGTCCTCTGACAGCAAACACCGGCAAACTAGAAATGCACTTCAAGAACCAGAAAGCTGTGCTACCATATCTCAAAAGTGACCACATCAATAGGTTTGTTTTCCATCAATACTTATAGTTTCTGAAGAGCAAAGTATAGGGCAATGGTCCTAAAAGTGGTCCTCACCCTGAGGGTGGTTAGATGTCTAGTAGAATCTTCAAAAATATTCTGTTTATGTTTCACTGGAGTCTGATGACAGCAGCAGCAGCAAGTACTACAGCTACGACAGCTCCTACCAGTCATTGAACATTCAATCCTCACAACAGCCCCATGGGTAGATATACGTCCACCCCCTCCTTGCAGACAAGGAAAGTGGGGCTAAGAGATGTTGAGTTAATTTGCCTAACACTAAAGTCCAAATTCCAACTCACAAAACTCAATTGTAGCCAATTCCAGAGAAAGAACATCAAAATGCCCTCCAGCCCAAGCCCTCCTCCCTGTGAGCTCATGGACATCTGCTGTTACTAATGACTTCCTATACCCCACCCCTTGCTCATCCAGGCTGAGGCACAGCCATCAGGAAGTGCTTCTTCTCACACTGTCACTTAATTCCTCAACGTCTGGGCGGAAACTGTTCAACTCACATCCAGGACCCAGTTGAAAAGGGCAATCAGTCAAATTAGCACTCCAAGCCAGTGCAGATAAAGTCAGAAGCCCCAGAGGTACTATTGGAGTGGGGCTGGGGTGTGAGGCACACGGGGTGATCTCACCCCCAGGGAGGATGCTGACACCCTAACACTGGTGCTGGCGGCACCCACACTTCCACTGCCTGCTAATCAGATGCACAGACGGCCCCAGACCTGGCATGGGCAGGTATAAATCCACCACTGTTTGTTTGGTGAGGAGGACCATGTGGGCCTCATTGAAACCCTCCCCTCCTATGGTTTTCTGGCTGTGACAGAAAGAAAATGGCTGGCAGCCATGGGAGGCCCCAGGGAAACCTCAACAGTGCTGGCTTCTCCAGAAGGTCTGGGCTGCCGAGATCTATGCTCAGGGAGGTTCCCCTCCTCCTCACTGGAGGAGACTTGCAGTTCTCTTCTTAAGTCAGTTAAATCTCAACATGGTTCCCACAGTGTAAGATTTACGTCTTTATTTAAAACCCTCATCACCAAGGCCCTGGAAATCTGATGACTCAGAAAGCACTATGAGCCTCACTCCACAGGAGGCCCCAGCACCTGGCAAAATGAGCTCAGTAAAAAACAAGGGTGCACTACAGAAATATTTGCCATTCTGGATCAAACATTAAGCTAGTTAATCATTTTGAGTCACACATCACTGTGCATAGCAGAAATAATACTGCTGATGTTCCAAAGACATAGTGCAGCTTCATGGCCTTGGGAACCCCAGTTACAAAGTTAATTCTGAAGATCTACTTTTAAAGGGGCTTTGTTTCTTCCTTGTTTATATTACTGAGTGATGCATTTAAGGGCCCTGAACATCTGCCACTTTTGGCACCTTGTTCATGCCATTTCCTTAGCTTGAAAAGCTCCCCGCCCCCACCTTCTGCAGCTAAAGGCTGCTCACTCCACAGAACCTTCCTTGCGTTCCCAACCCCCACCCACTCCCACTGCCAGCATCACTGCGCCCTTCTTGGCTCACACAGCAGGCTGTTGGTCCTTGATTATGGGCCCAGCTTCTCCATTTTGTCTGACACTAGGCCACTGCTTCTCCATCTTCCCTTCATGGCAAGTTCTCTGAAAGGTAGAGTCATTGATTTTGTCATTACCTCAGGTTCTTTGTAGATAGTGGCAGGACAGAGAAAATGCTGGGCTGAGATAAAACAGTTAACCCTCAGGACATTGCCAAAAGCCCAATGAAAATCCTTACTCCTCAAATCACAGGCCATAAAACAACGCCACCACAAATGATGCTAGCAACACTAGGACATGGGTCTCTATTTCTAGAAGTGGAGCAATAAAGAGATGAAAGTCCACTGGCCTGTAAGAGGCCCTCACTCAGCTCCCCATAGGACACATCCAAACTAGCAAAAAAAAAAGGGGCAATACTTTCCTTAGTTTATACCTAACAGGCTACATTTGGGGTTGGGAGTAGGGAGGCAGGTGGCGGGTGGACCTCAGAGACAGGTCTGAGCTGCAGTGTGCAAGCGAAGAGGAAAAGCTCCAGGCAGGCATCCCCATGCTGCCCCTACACGGCCTGCTGCCAGCAGTACTGTGGGTGCAGAAGCTCTGCAAAGGCCATGGGCTCCAGATGGGCCCCATCTCCCCTGAGGGACAGCTGTGCATAGGGTGGGCAGACACTCTTCTTATATCTAATCACCTAGTGGACACATCACCAAGTTTGGGACTCAAATGAACATCCATTTATAAACTCTGATCTCATTCGACACACACAGTCAGCTCTAGAAATGCTTCCACAGTCTTCTAATCCTCAGGTGATTAAGCCCTGGCCCCTTCCTGACGCTGGCAAAACATAGGGAAGAGGGGGAAGAGGGAGGCCTGCACTCTGCTGGCCCTCCATCAACACACAGGTTTGAGCTGGTAGTAGTATCCACAACAATAGAAAACACCCCCTCCCCACAGCAGCACAGACTCACAGAGTCCCAGGCTGGAAGAAAGGTAAAGGCCACCTCAGTCAAGAATCCCCTCCACTGTGGGTCTCTCAGCCCCAGCTGCAACACTCTGCTACCTGCAGAAGAGGCACCACCCCTCCTGCTGCAGTTCACCCTGGCCTTCACACCCTCTGTGCTCCAGCCAAATGAAAGGCTTGCCGCTTCCTCCCTGAAACCTAGCCTTTTCGCATCTCCTAGGGTCAGAATGTTTCTCCTGACACTGAACTGTCACAGCTTGTATCTATCCATCCTTCAAAGCCCAGGGCAAATGGCCCTAGCCCTGTCCTAGACCCCTGCTCTCAGGCCCTGTGGCATATACCTGCCTCCCCTTGTGCCCTGTAGCTCTGTTTCCTTGTGCTGCGTTTATGTGTGGGCAGGCCTGCCCCTCCCTAGGGGCAGCAAACCCTCTCAGGGCCTCTCTTGTACCCAGCCCAGGCCTTGCAGAGTGCGCCAGTGACTGCACGACAGCTGAGGGCCTCTGCTCCAGCTGGGAGGGCTGAACTCAGTCTCCCAGGCCTCTCACAGGACATGCACCCTTGAATTATATTCTCCATCCTTACTATCCACTATTCTAGATTGGAAACAAATTACAAAATCTTAGTCAAATGCACTGCTGGATTTCAATTTCCACTTTTACCTGAGGCACAAATGGCGCCAGGAAGAGTAAGAGCATGTCTGTGGGAAAAGTATATGGCAAAAAACACCCCGTGGCTGACAATGGCAATTAATTCCAGTGGTTGATGAGTTGTCAGGCCTTGCCTCCTGAAGAAAGTGCTCTAGGGTGCCTAGTGTCACAGTGTGGGGTACCAGGCTGGTGGGCTGCAAAGCAGCCATCACTGACTCATGTGCCTCTTAACAACTGCCTAGAACGGTGAACTGGTTTCTTCCCAGCCCCCAGTGGCCTAAGCATTTGTCTTCGTAGGGACAGCCCATGTGGGAGCCACTTCAGGCGGCATAAGAGTCGAGAGGGACCCTGCTCTTCAAATTCTTGTGCAACAACACTGTTCACTCTGAGGAGAGGGAAACCGTAACTTCCTCTCCCGTGGTGTAAGATGAATACACGTCTCACCACGCTCTGTGCCCTCACAGGAATGAGCTCACCGGATTCCTGAGGCCAACAGTGAGTCTGTCTGCCCCTCCTCAACCATAAAGCCACCTTACCAAATACAAATCTAAACCCCAAACCTCAGGCAGAAACTCAGAGTCAGTGCAAACGCACTTGTCCTCTGCGTGACGTGCGCAGGCGGAAGGAGCCAGAAGGCTGCGAGGAGGCCTTCCCATTCGCAGCCTGCTGCCTGGCGTCCCGACCGCACCCTGGGTCTGAGCAGCCGGGAGCGGGAAGGGCTCTACGTACTATTTCGTTTGCCCTCCTCCCCTCCTTCGTCCTCATTCTCAGGATCGATATCTTCCGCTTGGGTAATCCAATCCAGGTAGCCCTTTAGATCCTCCTCCAGCTGCTGCTTCTCCCGGAGCTTCTGGAAATCTCCCCGTGCTTTAGCCTTCTCTCTTTCCTTTGAAAATTCTCTGAGGGAGGCAAAGAGAACAAGCACATGTCAGGACAGCCTTGGGACCTGCACCACAAGCCACCTGCCCTGCTGCACAACACTGTGGCAGGACACACAGCACTGAGTACAGCCACATTAGCACAGCAATGGGAGCCACACACGTGGACAGGACATAAGACAGTGTCTTCCTAAGCAAGACTGCGGGTGTCAGAGTCGCAGAGACCACACCAAAACACATGCATCATTTCTGAGAAAATGAACTCCCTTCAGGATGACAGCGATCCCAAGGAGCCTAGACCAAAACACCGTGTGCTGTCACGGCAGGCCTCTGACACCCCCACCAGGGGCCTGAACTCAGAGAGGCCCCACCCTCCCCAGAGCCTCCTCAGATACCTGGCATCACACTTCAAAGAGAAGGGACCCAAGTAGGCCAAGCTGTGTCAGAGAGTACCAGGTTTAGGATTTCTTCAATACTTTTGGACAAAACTTTGCATTCATATTGTGTGCTGACCTCTGTGTCCAAACCAAGAGTTCTGAGGGGGAAGTGGTCCTTCCCAGTGCCCACACTGGGCTCTCTCCCCACCACCTGCATGTTCAGGCCAGAGCAGCGGACAGGGTCGGTCGCGGCAGACCCACCCTACAGCCCGGAGGGAAACTCAAGCCCTGAAGCACTACTATTTTTCTTAACCCTTGCTACTTGTCATGGTCTTTCCCCTGAAAGTCTTCCCTGTAGAAGGTAAAGAGGCAGTATGATTTGTTGCCCATTTATGGGAACACCTGCCCTGGAAAGGCTTTGGCAGACGTGTAAATGTTCCCAACTGTTTGCTGTTTACTCTACCTTCCATGTGTACAATCCTATATCTATGCATACGTACAAAACCCCACGTTCACTCAGGCAAGTCTGAGAGTCAGGTGGATGATTACCCAATTTTTATATACAAGGAACCATCTGCATTTCCAACCATGAATTGTTATAGGAGCCAAGATGCCAGAGTTATGGATTTAGTAAGTACAATTAAAAAGCTGCTAAGAAAGCAGGTGAAGTTATAGCAATGCAGCTTCTGCACACAGACCCCAAGATTCTGACACAGGTTACCTCTGTCTGTCTTCTGGCCTTCCTTCCAATTCAAAGCCAACACATCTCCCTTTCAAGGACCTAGCTCATTGACCCATCCCAACTGACAAATGGGGAAATGATCAGCTTTCATAAAGCTAACCGCCTCTTCACTCCTCTCCCTCAACTCCAGGCCATCAAGGGGCTGAACAGACACTTGAACACCCAGTAACGCCAATACTTCAGATAAGGAACTGGAATCCTTGTGAAGGTGCCACCTTCTGTCCACAATTAGAAAGGATCCCAACTCATTGCTCCTAAATCACCCCACTTTTCAGACCCCCTGGAACCTATCCGTGGCTCTGTTAGGGCTGGTCCGTCTTCACTCTCTGGGAACGGAGGAAGGGGGCAAGACTTCACAGTGTCCTGGGTGCAGCTCACAGAGACCTGACCCCAGGGATTTGGAGAGTGAGCAGGCATTGACCCAGATCCAGACACGTGCTCTGACTTCCCATCCAAAGGCACTCCTCTCAGGTGAACAACTTCCTATCTCAAAAAAGAACGGACTCCGTGGGCAGTGTCTTGCTGCTCACACATACCATATCCTGAGAATGGTTTGGGGTTTCTAGAACCTCCCGGGCTGCTGAGATACAGGAAATGCATAACTCACCCCTGGGTAAATTCATCAAATTACTCTGAACTCCGAAAAAGTCACACTCAATGGAGAATCATATCCCTGAGCAACAACACAGGGCTTGGAGTGTCACGTGTCAACGGGAAAATAAATGATATAATCTGTTTTCTTAAATACATCATAAAGAACAAGTGGACCTACAATTCTATTATACCAAAAAGTATCCTAGTGCTGATCTTTTTGCATGTTTTGATTCTGAACTTAGCATACTAAATTTAGATGATTACATCCAAATGGGGTATTCTCATTTTGGATTCATTTCATATATGAGTTCTTGAAAAAAATTTACAGAGATAGTAAAAGAGTTACCCTGTGAAGCTTAAGGGCTTTATAAAATGAAATTTTGCTTTAATATATTTTATGCATTTTTAACATTAGAAATATAAAAATATCCTAAGAAGCTGCATCACTGTTGCACATTCTTGGCGTTTAGAACACAGCTAAGCAAGCATAAGTATTTAATAAAACCCTACCACAACTAAAATTTCTGAGAATAAAAAACCTTGCCAAGTCCTGGTTTATTTAAAATAACAGTCACTATTACAAAAGTTCATATAACAAAGCTGTTACTACAGACCCTCTGAACTGATTTTAGACAGTTCCGAATGGCTTAATTCTTAGCAGGCAGGTAACACTTACTGATTTGGACAGAACTGAGATTTACACAGCATAAATCTCTGTTGGCAACAGGACAGGGTGGAGGAAAGGGGCAGGGAGGTGGGGTCTGTGTGATAAACCCAACTGCCCCCTTGGCCCTCCTGGACCACGTGAGCTCCAAGTCTGAAGACCTTGGTTCTAGTCCCAACTCTGCCACTTTTCTGTTCTGAGCTTCAGTTTCCTCATTTGCAAAACAGACACAATAATGCCTGGTCTACTGTTTCACAGGGATAAGTAAGACATTCAGTAAGATGACACTTCGAAAAACACAAAGCACTGTACAAACGTGAAGTTCAAATGTATAATTTTTAGTTGTTGAATCCAGGCATGAGAGAGCAATAAAAAAGGCAAGTGGAAGAGCTTTCTCAAATACCAACGGGAGAAAAATCAGGGAATTAGGAATAGCTCTGAATGGGCCCTAAGCTGCCATGATCCTATCAGAATTGGGACATACACAGAAGGACACATGAATCCTAGGGCTCAGAGTGACCATGACGAGCCCGTACCACGCTATCTGCTCAGTTGAAAACAGCCCATTCCCATAACAACCCACCCTCCAACCCTCCGTTCCAGAAAATCTCCCTCAAGTCCACTGCATCTTGTATCAACCTCAGTGGATGATGAAAAAAAGTGGCTTCATTCTGCACAAGAATTCATCATATTCTAAGAAGCCCTTACTCAGAGATTAAATAACAGTCACTTTTACAAAGGTCTATTTATCAAAGCTATTGTAGAACCCGTCAGACTTTCTCAAGTGACTAAAAATCCAACTGTTACATGCTGCTTGTTCCAAAATGGAATTTTGTTTGTGGTATGTCTGACCAAAAGTAAAGATAGATAAGAAGTGCTTGGACAAAAAAAACACACATTGAGTGCTACAATTTGCATACTGAAGAAGGGGAAATAAAATGTACATATCTCATTAGGATGTATTTGAAGGACAGAGCAAAAGACAAGAGGTGGGGACGAAGTGTGAGAAGGGACCAAGGTTGGAGTGATGCTCCTAAATTTCTGTAGTTTTCACTTTGGGAACCATGTTTATATTCTTCCTCTTTTTAGGAGGTTTTTTAGGTAGTGACATGGATGAGACTATTCTGAAACTATTTTAGATGTATTATAGGATTTAACAAATGAATAAATGTGTTACTGTTGTTGGGAGCCAGAGTTCTCACTGTGGAAGGAGGGACACAGAAACACGGAATAGAGGAAGACTAGAAAGAACCCTCTAGCAATGGACTGGAATTGGAGGTAGAGGTGTGAACTCACGGTATTTAAAATATGTTTATTTTAAAGTCTGATTTCTGACGTCTGATTTTTAGAAGATGTTGGTACAGGAGCTTGTGAATGTATATGTGCACAGAAATGCATACATTTCCTAGTTCTGTCTGTTGAAAGGATCTAGACACACAGGCACTCCAGCAGGTATGAGCACACATGGTACCCACACCCTGGTCTCTAACGACATTCCCCATTAATTCCCCATTAAAAGGGAGAAACGGCCAATTCCAGGGATGAGGCAGGGTGCTCAAAAACAAAAACATGGTGGAGACATGCCATAAGAATACAAGAGCTAGGGAAGTGTCTCCCAGTGGCCAAATCTGAAAAAATCTGAGCACCCAAATAACTAAGGACAGTAATAAGTTACAAATTCTTTTTTTGAAAATCAGTCCATATACCTTATGGATAGATAACTAATAAGAAAGCAAATGAGATAAAATGTTAACAGTGAGTGACTTGGGGTAAAGGGTACATGGACTGTTCATTGTACTATTCTTATTCTTGCAACTTTTCTGTATGTTTGAAATTATTTCCAAATAGAAAAAAAATTTTAAGTGCTGGGAAAATGTAACTGTACTAATCAAATGCAAATTTATGTTGTCACATATTCATTTTGGTTTGCCAGCTAGATTGTAAGCTTCTGCAGGAATGGACAGTGTTGTCCATTTCTTATGTATTTCTTTCCTTGTCTCTGTTTCCCCATAGCGTCCACGTCAAACAGGCATGCGGGAAGGCTTTGCACAAAAAACCACACCTGACAAAATGTGCCCTACTCCTACTCCTGTAGGAGGCCAGGCTACATCCCTACAGAACGGAAAGCCCACAACTGCTGGAAGCGCCCAGAAGCATGAAGCAAGCACGTCCAAGCCTACACATACCGTCTGGAACAGCCTCCACAGCCAGCCTGCCATTTCTCCTTATCATTTTCAGGCCTCATGTGGTGGATTTTCTGTCTCTAGGTCGTTAGAAAATCTTCCCTTTCATCTCCTTTTTAAGGAGCAATTACTCAGTAAGGAATCTCCCTGATAGCCCAACAGGACAACTACCAAGGGTCTTATGCAGGCCAGTTTGCACATGCCCCGCGCTCCGAGGCCACTGAAGGAGGTGCAGCCAGAGCGCTTCCTCGGGGCTTGCCTCCCTCCCTGCTCCGGGGGCCTGCTGCAGACCTGGACTTCACTCTGGTGATGTCCTGCTCACAACAGCTCACAGTTCCTCGTTGCTGCTGCCTTCAAGAATCACTGGCAGACGCTTCAGCCTAGCACTCAGGGCCTTCCAGTCTTCGCCCAGCTTCTACTCCAGCCTTATTCACCCATGCTATAAATGCATACCTTGTACTTTGGCCACACTCTTCTCAATTCCTCAACCCTCTGAGCCTTTGTCCACCTGAGCACAGCTTTCTCCTATCTTTGAATGACAGCTCAGCTTTAAAGACCAAGCTCAAGTCTCATGTTTTTGGTGACACATTTCCTGGCTACCCCATCCAAATGGGTTCTGCCCACCTCTGAGTCACCAGAACACTCTTCTTGCTGAGCACCAAGACACAGACACGTGTGTGTTCCCTCCTCCAGGCAGCCCCCTTGATGTCGCATCCTGCACAGAGCCCAGCACAATGTCCCACCCCATCCTCACTGGGGAGTGTCTGCTGTGAGGTGGGGACTGCTATTACCCTTCTTATTTGGAAAGTGAGGTTCAGAGAGGTGGGGCACACAAGCCCCTCTAGCTGCCGAATCCACCCTCCTAAACACCTCAATGTGGCACCTGGGAGGCAAAGGCAGGGAGCAGAGGAAGAAGAGGGCAGGTGCCTGGAGAGACAAGGATCAAAAAACAGGCAACAGTCAGTCCAGGAAGGGCCTTAAATACAAAACTAAGGAACTTGGATTGCTTCCTTATAGGCAATGGGGAGCTGACAACAGTTTGATAGGACTTTTATCAGCTTTGTTTTATAGGTGTTATATGTGAAGAGGAGATCAAAATAAGGAGAAAATGGTGGTGAGGAGGCCCGAAGGCATTCAGTAAGCACTTCCCCAGAGGGGGACCCATAGGGACCTTTGGCAGAGATGGACTAACGCCTCGGTGGGGAAGCTGGGGCACAGGATGTTCAAAGACCTTCTCGGTCCGTCTTCCCTAGGCTCATATGACACAGGCTCTGCCCCACTCTGGCTAGCACTTGGCAACATACTGGCCTGCGTTGTGTTCAACAGTTGCCATAACTCTAGTCTCCTTGGCCTCCTCTATGGTTTATAAGGGAAAACAGAAAAACTGACTTCTGTAAACTGGTCCCTTCCCCATTTTCTGCTCCTTTTCCTGGGCAACAGTCTGGCACCCTCCCTCAGACCTGGCAGCCAAGAAGTTTGGTGGCATCAACACCCAAGAAGCATGAGAGCTGAGTGAGTTCAGAAGAAATGGCTGTGGGGTGGGGGGTGGTTCTGATTATAGAGCAATGGTATGGCCCCGCCCCCACACTCAGCCCCCTGAAAGACCCTTAGATGGGAAAGATAAACATGACGGGCACAGCCTGAGCCCACGGTCCCCTTAAGCAGTCCTTTACCCGTGACTGCGCCAGCCCTGGATCCCACCCAATAACCACAGCAGCTCAGCAGAATCTGAGCCTGCACAGCTAGGGTAAGTGACATGGGTTTCAACAAGACAGTGTGGGTCTACACCATGTCCTCCCCTAACAGAAACAAACCTCTTGTTTATTTGGGTTTTTGTTTAGAGTCCTCAAAGTGTCTTTACACTCACTGTCCACAGGCTGCTCATGGCCTTGGTGTAAAATAGGGAGGGCAAGTGTTTTCACGTCCATTCCACAAAGGCCAACACCGAGGCTTAACAAGGCAACGTTACTGGCCCCATGTCATATGCCCAGTCAACAGCACGACAGGGCTACCAACCAGGGTCCAAACCAAGTGTCTCTTCCACAGGCCTGACTGAGCCACGGCCTCCTGGCTCAGGAGGAGATGTGTAAGCTGGACACTCAGTGGTCAGGATAAGGGAGGGAGGGGTAGGGCAGAAAGCACCGCTCTGCTTACCACTGCATTCTGATTTTTTTCCAGAGAAAGGTGACAGCCCACTTGCTGCTCATCTCCCCACCTGGTGTCTCTCACTCATCCTCAGGAAGTACCACTCCAGGGAGAGACTCCCTGCCTGGAGCCCTGAGGGAGCCCCCAGGGCCTAGGAACAAGCCCCGTGCTCTGCAGAGAGGACCACCCCAGACCCTGACATCCTGAGCTCTGGGATGCCTGGCTCAGCTAACACTTCTGGAGGGTGAGCACCCAGCCTGCAGCCAGCCGGCCAGCCATCACACACAGATGGAAATGCAGAGGAAACAGGACTGCCATAGACACAAGATGACACACAGTCTGCTCTGGGAAGTTTTATTTCTCAAATACCCCATAAAATAAATGAGTCACTGGAGATCATCTTGATTTAGATATAGGATTTTTTTTTCCTTGGGTTGCAATGCTATTTGTTTTAACCAGATCCACATAAATAAAAATGAGACAAACTAAACACTTTGATATTTACACACATGGCAAAAAAACCCGAAACAAAGCAAAACACACAACAACCTCCAATATTCATTGTAGCACCAACAGAATCACTAGGACTCAGATTTCTAGTATAACAGAGACATCAGAAATTCACCAAAAAACAAAGGCTGTACTTATAAAGGCAAAGAAAAGGGGGAAGTTGAAGAAGTAACCCACTGATTTTTATCAGTGGAGGCCAGCCTTCTTCAGAACTAAATTATTTCCCCTACACAGACATAAAGGAAATGAAACAATGAAAAAGTAGTTTGGTTCAAAGAATAGTTTTATGTTTAAATCTAATTTTTTGGAAAACACATAGATTCAGTTTCTGCTCAAGGAAAGTAGGTATTTTGTAAAAAAAAAAAAAAAAATCAGTAGTAATGTGTGGCTTCACAATCAAAAGTTTTTTTATCAGTGGTACTGGTTCAGTTCAAAGTTCACCAAAATTATTGTCTTTGTTCCAGTTTTCCCTCAACCATGAAAAGCCAGCAATAGCTAAAGGATGTTCTCTCTGCATGAGACAAACAGGCCAGGATGGGGTCGGGGCGTGGGACTGCAGCAGCCGCCAATAAGATGCGCTGCTTTGCAGGTGATGTCCATGGAGGGAAGACAGCAAGCCCGGGCATTCACCAGGGGAAGGTGGCCGCCAGGAAGTGCGTGGGAACCACCCGGGGTAAAGGGAGGAGGGGACACGGAGGGCCCTTGTTTACACCCTAAGCATATTGAGGGAAACATCTGACAATCACATTTTAAATCATCAGACCACATCATGGCTATTCCTTGGGGACTCATGAGTGAGATAAACCCCATGGTGAATCCTTTTGTAAAGGGACCCAGTGCTTCCTAACTTACCCTGTTTGCTAAAGTTTGGGTGTTCTATGAAATTTTCTCAAAAGTGATCCTCGCCTTTTCATTTCCTTGCTGCTTCTCTTGACATAAAAGACTGAAGATGCTTTTTAAAAGAAAACAGTTTCCATCTTTTGGGAGGACAAATCACTTTCAAAGTAGGTGTTTCCTGGCTTTTAATGACTAGGTTGAGTTGTCTGCTGCCAACAGAACACAGGAACTTAGCAGCTGGGCCTCCCGGCCCAGACCAAACCTCCACAGCCATTCACATACGGCACTTACCCCAAGCAGGGCAGCGGGGCTGGGGATGAAGTGAATGAACGCGCCATCTGTGTGGCTGTCTGGTATCTCTCCTGCCTCCTTGAACTCTGTACTCCAGTCATCTAGTCATCTAGTACTCCAGTGAGTACTAGAGTGCACTCACTTCCCCCACGGCACGGGTTCTCTTTCTGCTCCAGGCCACTGTGCGTGCTGTTCCCTGTGTGAGCCTCAACTGTTTTTCCAGATACCACCCCGCTCAGCAGGCTGAGGATATAAGGACATTTCTCTAATGTCCTTAGAGTCCCCTGGATTAGAGTCCTGCTTTTGTAGAATTTATTTCACAGTCCTACAATTGGTTACTTAATATTTTCTTTTGCTCACCAGTTGGTAAGCTCTGTGAAGGAGGGGTTGTGTCTGTCTTATCTTCATATACCGGTTCCTTAACACAAACTCTGGCCATTAGTAGTCCCTCAGTAAGAATCGGCTAGATAAATTAATAAGTAGTTTCACAAGTGTGGGTTTTACATTAATGATGATCAGAGATCAAAGATGTGGATATTTGGGCTCTGCATTGAATGTACTTGGGTACAAGTACTCATGTAACTTCCATCACCTAAAACTATACCCACCATGCCATTAAAAAACAAAAATGCAAAAAGTAGGAGTCCTGTACAAGTCTAAAAAATGCATACACACACACACAAATACACAGAAATAAAATATCTCAGGCATTTGAAAATAAAATACGCTCTCCTTTCACTATATCTCCTTGTTTGAGGACGGAAGAGTCTCTCTCTCTCTTTGAAGGGTTAGTTTCCGAGGCTACCAAAGACATTCCAGTACTTCTAGCAGAAAATGTCTCCCAATGATGAGCATCCATGAGGGTTGTGTGCTGAAAGTTACAGATTTATCCCAATCTATTTTTATTTAAACGTATTATAACAGGTATTCTCCCAAAACATGGGCTCTCTTGTCTGACATCCCTCTCTCTGAATGAAATGTATCACTCAAACAAATGAGCCAAACCAGTACCATCATATATTTTCATGACAGGCTTCAAATACTACTACTTAAGAAGTCACTTAAGAAACACACTTTGCTAGACTTGGCAGATCCCAGTTTTTAAAGAAAAATAAGAAACAATGTGTATCTGAAGTCTGGCCTGGGAGTTTGCAGAATCATTCAAAACAAACATGTCTGAAGGCACCAGCAACCCCAGGGCATGTCCTACTTACATGCCAACACAGTCTGCTGTGTCAAGGGCCCAGCTAAACTGCCTGGAATGGACCGGTGGCGGGATGTGTTGTTCAAAGAGCTGCTGACAGTTCCATCTGCAGAGGAACCACGTGGGCCTGGGGAAGAGGCTGAGATCGACCCCTCTTTGGGGTGCCCCCAAAGCAATATCTGTAGGAAATGCAGCCAAATCCCACTCACTGGCCATGTAAAAGGCAAGCCCTGGTGAGCTGCGCCGAGAGGGGACAGGAGGAGTGCCATTGAAAGGTGGGAAGTGCCTTCTCTGAGCTCTTGGAGCAACTGAGGGAGAACAAGGGGGAGAGCTTCACGTCACAGGGGGAGGATCAGGGACTGAGAGATCCACCCTCCAGTGACACGGCCCCAAAGGACCACCTGAGCTGGAATGAGATTTATCCATAGTCAGATTTAAGAGGAAAAAGAAATCAATTTCTCTGAAGCCTCGATATTCCACTGTTCTACTATGCTTTGGGTAATTAATTTCAGGAAGAGGGAAAAAAAAAAACAGACAAATCAAGAAGAATAGAGCAGCTCAGGATACAGCAGCACAGACACAGTCGGGGTAGATGTGATCCCACAGAGGGTTCCCCCTCACCAGACACAGAAAAAGAGCTTCCAACTCATGAGGAAAGCAGCTTGGGCTCTGGAGGCAGACAGATCTAGATTTAATTCCTAGCCTTACTACTTACTAGCCACGTAACTTTGAGAACACTGATAAACCTCTCTGACGCTTGATTCCCTTGTCTGTAAACTGAGGCAAAGAACACCTCGCCAAAGTATAGAGAAGATCAGATGCAACAAACTGAATAAAGCACCCGGCCCAGCGGCCAGCACGCATCCTAGTTGCTACGTTAGCAATGATTACACACCACGGAGACAGATTCCCTCACACAGTCTACATCCCAAACTTGACAATCTAAATCCACAGGCCTCACCTCCTCATCTGAGGGCACAGGCCACAACCATCTCCCACGTCCGTGTCTTCATCTCCGTCTCCACCTCTGCACCCCGGCCCCACTGTCGCAGGCCCAGCCCCAGGGCCCTCTTCCCTCCACTGCCCCCTGGGAGGCATCAGCTTTACCTTCCAGGCACGGCTCTCAACCATGGCCTTATTTCAAACACTTCGACCGCTCCCACAGCTTAGAGGGAAAACACCTTGTGTCCCTCAGTGGGCATTCCCGACCGGGCGCCCACTCTTCTGCCCGTCACTTCCCGGCCAGCACGGAGAGCCCTGGCAGCCTTGCCGCCGCACTCACTGGCTCCAGCGGGCACAAGCCATCAGGCCCCACTTTTCTCGCCACTTGCCAGGGGCTGGAAAGTCCTTTCTTTACCGTCCTTACAAATCCTACCCATCTTTCAATGCCCGGCTGGAGCCCTGCTTCCTCAGGGGAGCCCTCCCTGACCTGCCAAGGCCCCACCGCACTCCTAGGGCATATTTCTAGGGACAGACTTGATGCTAGAACATACTTGACTGATAGCCCAGAGGGATGTATGGCTGGAATCCATACAGGGCCCTGGAATTCCCCGGCATGTCTCTGCAGGCTTGTTCATAAGTAACAGCTGATGATTCAAGGACAGGTGGGCCTCGTGGGACAGCACACCTCCAGGCAGGTGGTATGCCATCACCCACTTAATTAGAATCCTTCAGATGCAGCCAGAGTCTCCAGGACACAGAGGCTGAAAAGCCCCACGTGCTTGGAGGCTCTGAAGGTGCCAGCAGACAACATAAACCAAGATTTATTTTAAAGCAGAATTTCAAGAGAATGATGAAGTTCAGAAAGAATTAATAGTTTATCCTTGAATCCAAACCAAACTCTTCTGACAGTCAGACTTAAAGAAATCAGGTTAATGCTCCAATTGCCTCTGCAGGACCTGGGAAGATGTGGGGCTCTGGAGAGAAATGCTAGCAAGTGAGCATCCAGACCTCAAACAAGAAGGCTTTTCCAACTGACAGAAACCACCTCCCCTAGGAGACCACATCCAGGCCAGCATGGAGCACCCCTCGCATTTGGAAAGGTCATTCAGTTTACAAGTCCCTTCCCATCCATCTCTCCTTGGTTCTTAGGACAGCTCTGTGAAGAAAATCACAGAGCAGATGGGGCTACCTAATTTTAGGGATGAGAAAACCTTGGCTTGGACAAGTTATGTATATTGACCAAAGTCACATCTCTAGAAAGTATAGAACCAGGACCAAAGCCAGGACTTCTGTCCTCTGACTTTGAGCTCTTCCCACTACAACACAGAGAAATCAATAACCATGGCAACTAGTAATCCCCTCAGACAAAGGAGCCACCGTGGGCCAGGGCAGCACACAGATCACAGCCACAAGCACTGCCTTAGCCCCAGCTGGGCAGACACTGAGACCATACCACCAAATAACCAACCCCCCTGTCTGTGACTGTTGAGATTGAAGCTTCTGACATCCCCAAACCTCTCAGGCAGGGTGAGCCCGGACCGCAGCTCCTGGACATCACCACCCCAGACCGAGCGAGCCAGGGTCTGTCAGCCAAGGCCCTCACCCACAGGAGGCTTCACTGCCACGAAGCCTCTGCTCTCTTTGCTGATGCTTTTGGTCACTGCCCAATCCCTAATCACCAGGTGCACCATCATCCCACATCCCTCTGAAGCTGCTGCCGCTGACTCAGCCCTCCCCCCACTCTTCAGCCCTTCCCCATTCCATCCATTCCCTCCGGGGTTGCTGCTCTGTCATGGCAAGCCTTCCCTTGCCCTCAACCTGCTCAGAGGGAACATGTTCTCCTTGCTTTGTGTCCCTTGCAGCCCTTTCACACCTCGCCTGCTGCAGGGCCTCTGTGCATCCCAGTTCCTCTCCACATCTAGGCCAATACTCCCATATCCTGCGATATAAAACCAAACAAACAAAGCCCCCCATCCTCTGAGGATGGTGCCAGTAGGCCACATGACCTCCCCTTCTGCTGTACCCTCTTCTACTGACCTCCGGGACTGAAGACTTTGACTCCTGGCTCCCAGCCTTCCTCTCCGTCCCAAGTTCCACCGTCACCCTGGGGGACTCCAACAGCCCCTGCTTGCCCTGGCCAACTCCTGGCTTTTCAATTCCTCAACACATGAGTCTCCAATAACCACCTCTTCTGTGCTACTGCAGCCACCCAATCCCACTGTCACACCCTAAATTTTATCACATCCCAAATCAGAGCCTTCTGCTCTCTGACCACAACCTTCTCTCATGCCAGCTGACTTATTCAATTATTCCCACTATAAACATTTTGAATTTCTCTGAAATGCTCAGTCCAATGACACTTTCATTTTTTCCCAATCTGTTAGGCCTCTCTTTTCCTCCTAATCCACCTTAGATTTCATGATCCATTATTATAGTGACGTCCTTGCTGATCTCCTAAATTCTCTTCCATCTTTTTACTATACGTACATAGGTAACAAAACCCTCACAGCTGGTAAAGCTCTCCTTTTCTACATACAGCCAGCAAAAATCTCCAATCCTGCCTTTCTCCATGCCTGGATAAGAACAGTCAAGCATGGCTATAGGAAGTCATACAATGCAATATACCAACATCAATAGAGACTCGTCACCACCAGTTCCCAATAGGACCTCAACGCTACCGATCATTGATACATTTCTCTGGTCCAATCACTTCCTCACTCTCTGCAATGACTCTTTTGAGCCTTATCAACTCTCCTCAAATATGCGACTCTGCCACATACTTCCTTACCCTCAACAGTTAACCCTGATTCCTGCATCAGATAAACTAGGATTTAGGCAGGAATACTCCCAGCTACCCACTAACAAATCAAACTCATATCTGCCTCATCTTATCTTCCTTTCTTCTCACTACACAGAAAAGCATCTTCTCATAACACTGTCTTCTGACATCTCAACAAGCTGAGTTTTCCAATCCATGATCATCATATATTCTTCCATTTATTGAGGTCTTCCTTAATTTCCTTCAGCAAAGTTTTGTGTAGAAGAGACCTTATACATCTTCCATTAGATTTATTCCCAGGATCTTGATTTTTAAATTTTTTTAATCTTCCATGTCTTAATATTTTGAACATATGGAAAACAATTACAATGACAGATTTTATGTTCTTTTCTGATAATTTTAACATCTGTGTGAGTTCTGGGTTGGCTACAATTGATTAAATTTTCTCATTATGGGTCATGTTTTCCTGCTTCTTTGCATGCCTAGTAACCTTGATTGAATGCCAGACAAAAAGCCTTTTTCAGTGCTAGATATTTTTGAATTCCTATAAATATTCTCATGCTTTGTTCTGGGATGCAGTTAAGTTACTTGGATCAAACTTTGATTCTTTCAGGTCTTGCTTTAATGATCCGGTAGGCCAGTCTGGATCATCATTCAATCTAGGGCTAATTATTTCTCACCACTGAGGCAAAATCTTTCTGAGTACTCTACCCAATGGCCCATGAGTTTTTCCAGTCTGGCTGGAAAACAGGCAACATTGGCTGGTGGGAACAGGCAACATTTCTGGCCCCATGTGAGTGCTGAACACTGTTATCTCTAATCTATTCTCATGTTTTTTCCCCCAGCCTTAGGTAGTTTTCTCATACACATGCTAAAAAGTACTCTGCTGAATACTTAGGAGACCCTCTACTGATCTCTGGAGTCCTTTCCATGCACTTCGCTCCTCTTAATTACTCTGTTCTGCATACTCCAGCCACCTGGTCTCCACAGACTCCTAGTTTCATCTTTTCAACCCAGGGAGACCACAGAGCTCCACCTGGGTTCCCCCTCCTTGCACCATAGCCCAGGAACTCTTTCAAGCCAGTAAGCTGGGGCAATAATGGAGCTCATTTCATTAATTTCCTGTGTCTCAGGGATCACCGTCCTTCATTGCCTGACAGCCAGTGTCTTGAAAACAACTGTTCTATAGACTGTCTGTTTTTGGTTTTGTGGTTGTTTCAGGTAGGAGGGTAAATCCAGTCCTATTACTCCATCTTGACCAGAAGCAGAAGTCTCTTTTAATTTTAATGGTACTTTAAAAAATCACCTTTATCAAGATACAAGTCACAATAAAATGTACACAATTTAAGTGTACAGTTTGGCTGATGCTGACACCCATGTAAAGAATACCCCAACCGAGATATAGAACATTTACGTAACACCCGTCCCCAAAGTTGCCTCATTCCCCTTCCCAGTGAACTCCACCTTCCTCTCCAGAAAATCAATGATCGGATTTCTATCAGGATGGATTAGTTCTATCTGTTCTAGAACTTCATATAAATATGTTATCTTTTGTATCTGGCTCTTGTTTTTGAGCCAGACACAATAACTGATAATGTTGTATTAGTACTTCATTCCTTTTTATAGTTGAATAGTATTCTAATGTGTGAATATATCACAATTTGTTTATCTATGTACCTACTAGACATTTGAGTTTTTCTAGTTTGGAGCTACTATGATAAGACCCTATGAATGTTCATGTACAAGTCATTTTGTGGATATAGGTTTTCATTTCTCTTGGGTAAATACCTAGAAATGGAACACCCGGGCCATATGGTAAGTATATGTTTAACTTTATGGGAAACTGACAAACTTTTCCAAAGTGGTCGTACCATTCTACGTTTCTATGAGCAATATATGAGCATATCAGTTGCTCTATACTCTTGCTGACACTTAGTATTGTCAGCCTTTTTGATTTTAGCTACTCTACAACATATATAACAGCTTCTCATTTTTTTTAAAACTTGCATTTCTCTGATGACTAACAATATCAAAACATCTTCACATGTACTACTGGCCATTGGTATCTATTCTTTGGTAAAGAATCTATGCTTTACTATTGGCTATTGGTATCTATTCTTTTGTTTAAGTCTTTTGCCAATTTGTAATTGGGTCTTTCATCTTATTACCTAGTTGTTAAGAATTCTTCATGTATTTCAGATACAAGCTCTTTTTCAGATATATGTATTGTATTTTCTCCCAGTGTGTGGTTTCCCTTTCAATTTCTGAAGAACAGAAATCTACTTAGAAAACATTTACATATTTAGCTTTTTAATTAACTATATGATCTATTTCAAGTTAATGTTTGTGTCTGGTGTGACCTAAGGGTTAAAGTTCATTTTTCACACATCTCCAGTTTTTCCAGAATTGTTTTACTGAAAAGACTGCCCTTTCTTGATTGAATTATTTAGCACCTTTATCAAAAAGCAATTGAACATATACACATATTTCTGGATCGTCTATTCCTTTCCATTGTTCTAGGTATCTATCTTTATGCCAAACAATACCGTATTTACTATAGCTTTATGGTAAGGTAGTGCGAGTTCTCCAATTTTATTCTCTGTCAAGACCGTTTTGGTTATTATAGGTCCTTTGCAATTATATGTTAGTTTTAGAATCAGCTTGTCAGTTTCTTTACAAAAAGGCTATTAAGATTTATAATGGGACAACACTGAATGCATAAATTCGATGAAAATGGATATCTTAACAATATTGAGTCTCCCCAATTCATGAGCATGGTATATCTTCATTTATTCATATCATGTTTAATTTTACTAATAAGTGTTTTGTAGTTCTCAGCATAGAGGTCTTCCATATCTTTTCTTACATTTATTCCTAACTACTTTAAAACATTGATACTTATATAAATGATTTTTGTAAAATTCCATTTTCCACATTTGCAGCTTGTATACAGGAATAAAATTGATTTTTGTATACTGACCTTGTATCCTGTGACCTTGCTATATTCACTTATTAATTCTAGTAGGTTTTTTGTTGAATTATTAGGACTTTCTATACAAACAATCATGTCTATGAATAGAAATAGTTTTTTCTTTCTTTCTAATATTTCTGCCTTTCCCATTTTGCCTGGATATGACCACTATTCGTTCTTCACTTCTTCCAAGATGCTTTCCCTGCCCTCTAGACAGATGTCAGTTGGGACCATTAAACACTCTCACAGCACCATGTACCCTTATTTGAAAGTACCAAACTTTGGTAAAAGTTTGTAATTATGATTTTTGCCTCCCCCATTACATATAAGCTCCACGAAGACAGAAACTGTTTCATGTCACCATTGTAACCCCAGAGCCTAGTAAGGCACTTGGCAAATACATCTACCACCACATAGGCACTCAAATAAATATTCATTAAATGAATGAACAAGTTCGTTCTTAAGAAGTCTGAGAGAGAGAAAGAGGAAAAAAAGGAACTAGCAAAATGTTCTGCTCATTTGTCTGTTATATCAAACCCAATTGCCTCCAGGCCAAGGACAGTTGCCCTACTCCAGAGAGGTGAGGAACAAAGTCATTGAGAAAGCCCTCCAAAGACAGAAAATCCACAATTTTCCAATGCTCTTCCAGACAACCAACCTAAATGCTCTTAACATTGTGGATCCATACCTTCATTTGATTCTCAAAGATACAGCTCTGAATATCAGAGTTTTATTTTTAGAGAAAATCTCTTTCAAAAAACGGTACCTTTAAGGGTTTAAAACCAACAATTCATTCCATGCCTTTCCCCATGTGTACTCAGTTCACACACCAGGCAATAAGAACAGCTCTCCTTTGCTTTGTGGGACCTGTGAGTGCTGTCTCATATGAGGAGGAGCATACTTATGCCTTTGGTGCATATATTCGCTGAACTATTAAAATGAAATCCAGAAAAGGAATACCTGTTGAACTTTCATAAAAAAACAGTTCCCTACACTATAGACCTACTGGTCTTTGTATACCAAAGCTGTCCTACAATACCAATATTTGATCTCTGTAAGCAATTTTACCAGCTGTAAAAGAATATTACAAAAAAGAGAGGAAAAAAAACTGGCATGGGTTGACAGTAGCATCTTAGAGGCAATCATCAATACGTTTCTCACAAGAAGTCAAATTATTAAACTCATAAACATCCCTTTCAGTGGAAAAGTAATGGCAATTGTTAATGCCACCAACTGAATAGGGAACACAGGAAAATTATTGCTTTAATTTCAACTATTATCAACAGCTTTATAAAGAGCTAGGTCTGTGCACAAAAGCACTGTAATGTACTCTCTTCCCCTAGGATTTGGAATCAACAGATTCAACATCCCGCCCTGCAACATGAATGCCCTCAACAACCTCTCCCCTTCTCCTAAACTGCATATCAACAAACCAGAGCCCAAATGGAAGAATGACCGCTAACAGAGCAGTCTACTTAGTAAATAGCTCTCCATCAAAATGGGTATCCAGGAGGGCAAACGTGGCTAGAGGTGCCTCCTGAGTCCTCAGAGGTCTTTGCTATGTGTTATAAAAAAGAACTTGGTAAGGAACAGATGATAGCCACAGCTGACAAGTGAGAGAGCTCTACTGAATCTGTCGCTAGTGCCTGGCTGCTGTCCACTGCTGTTGCCAGGGAAACAGACGTCAGCTTGATGGAAACAAGGATCAGCGAAAACTTTCACTTACCTCGTTTCCACTGATCCCGACAGCCATTTCTATGGAAACAGCAGCTGCGAGCCAGCGGCAGAGAGGTTACCACTCACTTGTTAATGTCAGGTGTGGCTACCAGCCTGTGCACTTCAGGTACCATGGTACCAACAGCACCAGGATCCAGCTGTCAGCTACCTCAGACAGCCTGTTAACTCTGCAACAAGAAAGTTCAGTGTTCAAAAGTATATACAAATGTTTAGCTTTGTTTTTTATTAGAAAAAGGAAATTTAGCATTCTTTCATTTAAAGCCAAATTGGGGCTTAATTTTTTGGTCTATCAAAGCCAAACCACGTGAGGCTACTGAACGACCCTGAGTCTTTCCAGCACCGTGACCTCAGCATTCAACCCCATTCACAACATTACTTCAAAGTTCAAGAAAAGGAGCATCCAGTGGTGTGGACAAATCTTCCACATATTAGCCTAGTCAAACCAAAGACAAATCTAGCTAAATGCAGGGAAGTATTTTGCTACAAGTGATCATTAAGAGTGTCTTGGGCATTCTGGCAGCTTGATCATCACTGATTACACACAGAAAATCTTTTTTTCTTTTTATCATAAGAACAATTTAGAAAGAGTCCTCCACCGTCTCTTTGTTTTTAGACTAGACTTCTGTGTGCCTTATCAGCCATTTGCCAAAAGTTCTCTTGTTGGCCAAGATATGGAATTAACTCATTAACTCAGTACAGTTTTATCCTGTAACATATGGTGGTAACAAATCACACTGAGAGCCTGGCTACCATGGCCTCGACAATATCCTTTTCCATTTTGTAAGCAATTCCACTACTCTTGTACAATACCGATGTGTCAGAGGTACATATATTGGAGGAAATTCTGCTGTTCATTTTCTATTGGTAGACGCTGATAAGGTGTTGAATGAGAGAAAAACCTAATTCTAGACGTGAAAAATTTATAAGAATGCCTATTCCCAGAGGGTGTGTCCCCACTTAGAAAATATTCACAAATGACACAACCACCATCCACTGGTGTGTTTTGCCTCCTGGGTCACCATTCAAGTAGAAGAAATCAGAGATTGCCTGGCTCATAATGGTATGAATTTAAATGGACCAGGGTACAAACTATGATGCCCCAAACCTGATTCCATTCTGTAAAATTCCAATATAATCAGCCCACAGTCCCATCAGCACCATCAACCACCTTCCCTCTCCACTCTGTATATCATAAACCTTTGCTTTAGGAAACAAAGCTTCCATAAAAGTATAACAGCCATGCTTGAGTCTTTGTCTAGGGTCTAGGACCTGGTATTTGATGTACCCAGAATGGGTGTAGGAAGCGAGATCTAAAAGATACACTGGCTTGAAAATCACCCTTGCTCTTCCATAAATCTTCTCTGCATCCATGTTCCTCAAAACTTCTAAAGTTAAGATAAATAGGCCTATAATAATACAAAATTGGATTAATGATTTAAAAAGGCACCTGTGAACCTGGTATATCTAGAATTTATCAGGACACAAGAATACAAATTAATTTAGAGCTGAATGACTTTGAATTTATAGATATGGACTGGGTTTACATTCAATTTCATGTCATAAGTGCTGGGTTACTAAGAACATTTATCGCCTAAAACATACAAGATCTTTTTAACAAAGTGTTTCAAATACTTTTTATAAGATGTTGGCAAAACCAAAGCTTTGAATTCATTAGTGAATTATAAATGAGTTTATTAATAATCTATTCTTTAAAACAGGCCCAGGAAGTGGTTTATTCAGTAATACCCTTCAACCATTGGCTTATGTCATTACATATTTGTGTAATAAAACATTTAAAAGTATAGCTGACTTTTCACTAATGCAGACCTATCTTGGCCAATTATTATTAATTAGTTTGAAAGGACTTAATTGATTAGGTTCTTTTCTTGCATCAAATCCCATTTTACATACTCTTACTGGAGCTATCATAACAGAAATGACCAAGAACTCTACATTCTTTCACTAATTGAATTCTCACTGGACTCCATAAGGTCAGTACTGTGATTAGCTCCATTTTACAGATGAGGAAAGCAAGGCTCAAAGAGATTAGTAATTTGCCCCAAATCTCACAATCGGTAAAAGGTAAAGCAAAGATCCAAGTCTTGGTTGTCTGATTCTAAAGCTGGTGTGTTTAACCACTATGTTACAGAAATGCCATCCCCCTCTATTTGTGCAAAAAAATCACTGTCAACTATAATAACTTTAGCAACAACAATTTAGGTCTGTGTAATACTTTTTATCTAACAAAGAACTTCCATGCCCTCCGCAGCCACCTCTTGGGTGACACATAGTACAACCTTAATGTGTATATAAAGCACGGTCACTTGCTGGGAAGTCCAGAAAACGCCACCACACTTCAGAATTTCCAAAGAGCCCCCTCAACTGCTCCCAGTTCACCCAGAAAGAGGAGTGGAGGAAGATCCATGGATTCGAAATAGGGATATGTTAAATGAGTAAAATCCTTTATATATTTTTAGAAGCACTTCTACAATCATCAGTTGATTAAAAACCACCCTGTGAGGGAGACAGCAAAACAGGGTTTCCCTCATTGAGGGATGAGGAAACTGAGGCTCAGAGTGACTAAGTGAAGTCCCAGAGTGAGCATGGGACTCTAGCAGGACAGAATCCAGGTCTTCTAGCCCCCTTCCTGGGTGTCTGCGCCACACCTTGGGAACCTAAGGAGTCCTCCACCTCGGGAGCTTGGACACTGACACCCCCACCACAGGTATGGCTGCTGGCAGGTGGGTCCTGAAGTGGAGAAGCAGGCACAGAGTCAACCAGCCCACCGCCTGTGACCCCCTCTCTGCCCCTGGGAACTTAACAGCAATTCTAAAGATAAAAACCTCAAAAGGGGCAAGGAGTTAAATGAACAATTTTAAAAGTGAAAAATGTCCAAGCTTCTAAATAGCTAGCGTGAGAAGATATACACAATCTGTCTCAATTGTAGACTTACAGGAGACACTCTTTCCAGTTCTGGTCATAATGGAACCATATCCTCAATGACAACTTAATGTTAAATTGTAACACTAGTTATCAACATTCTCAGCTTCTCCCACAGAGCACTATCATCAGAGAGAAAAGTGCTCATCTCTGCTCATGCTTGGCTACACAGGGCGTACAGTTCATAAACTTCATACTCACCTTGAAGAGAAAAGTGTCTGTTAGAAAACCAAAGATTTTTTTTCCCAAAGCATCAGTCTTACAATGCTTTAAAAATGTGTATACAGCAAATCAAATGTGCAGATTAAAGTTAGTTCAAGAATACAATAGGATGGCATGGCCACACGGAAAAAGGAGCCATAGAGCATAAACATGTGCAGGTGTTCCAGAATGGTCAACAGACTGAGACACACAGCATCACCTAACATTCATTTATGAGAAGGCAATAACATGGTCTTGACTGGACTTTCTACAATTGGAGCCTTTTAGTTCGGTGCTTTCGGGATTCCGCTTGCATTGGTCTGATAGTCCCCCTTAGAGGCTATGCAACATAAAGTGTCTTTCCTTTAACACTTACGTCCTTCTGGTTTTGCAATACCTCTAGTGTTCCCTAAAAGAACTATGAAGAATCGCAAGATTACAATTTCAAAAAATTTTAATTTGCTTCAATAACAAAAAATAGAAATGGGTAAGAGGGGAGTGGCCAGGCAGAGAAGCAGAGGGACCTGTTGGGGAGGTGGAAGCCTGCCAACCCCTCATCAGTTTCCGCATGGGAGACCCCTCCTCACGTTCCGAGTATAGCTCTCAGAGCCCCTTGGCCCACACCTCTGCTCTAGCATTTGCTGTACTGCGCTGCTTAAAAACAGTCTACCCCGCGAGACAATGAACGCCTGAGCGCAGACATCCTGGCACCCACGGCCCCTGGCCCAGAGCCGGGCGCGCCACAGGAACTCGGGCAACGCCGGCCAAATCAGCGGACGCGGCTGAGAGGCTCTGCTTTGCAGACAAGGTTCCCCAAACCCCCCCCGGCAGAGCGGGTGCAGGCAGCGGGCAGCCCCTAGGAGTCTGAACACAGCACAAACTGACGGTGAAAAGCACTGGGAAGCCTGGCGTTTTCTTTTAAAAAGTCACGTGTCATTTGCATTCTCCTTCACCTCAGTTTTGTTTTGATGAAAACAATAATAAGTTTTTTAAAAACTTATTATTTTCCCCAAAAACATATTTCAGTAAGCTGGCTGTTCCATGAGGGCGTGTGCCTTTTTTCATCCTCCCGCTTTGGGCACCTCCCACGGAGCTGCACGTTGACCCCCATCATTATCACGGGAAGCCCCTCCTCCCGTCTTTCCCTCTTTTCTTTTTTTAAGCACCTCGTGATTTGGCCCCTACCTCTGCACTTCATCATTCCGGGGCAATGGTTCCTGCCTGGGGAAGCTAAAAGATAAGGCATGTCACTGGCACTGTTAACATTAGTGGTTTCCATGGCCTCCGTCAGTTTAGTTGGGTTTAGGAGACGTGAGGTGCCAAGGAATTCACAACAGGATTGCTGTCAACCTTGTATGGGAAGTTCCTGTGGCAAAAATCAAAAACAATGTTGTCTCTCCAGGGATAAACATCACCCTCACAATCCCAACCCTAATCTAAGGCCACCGAGAGCCATTTCTAGATGGGGGCTTCACATGACAGTGTGTCCACCGTAGGAAACTGACCACAGTCAATCAAGGAGAATTTACAACGTGGTCCCTTGGAAACAGGCAGGGCATAGCCGAGGGAAGATGAAGAAAGGAAGCCAAGATGGATAAGGCTTTGCTTCTGCTCTGGAAAAGGCAGTGTTTCCAAAAATGTGATAGAGGTCTTTTCACTAACTCAGCATACATGAAGACATCACTTCCCTGAGATACAGCCTCAGAAAGAGCAAGATAAAGTAAGTGAGGAGAGGATAAATTCCCTTGGAATCAAATCCATCAACACCACCTCCTGAGGATGTCTGGGCTCAGCGTGGTGACAAAGGCTCCACAGGGGGGTCCTGACAGGGGACACGGGCATCTCCTGGCCCTCCGAGTGCTCTGCTACTCCCTAACCCCTGGTAAAGGTTGTATGAAGAAGCTGCTTCTGAGAGAGCCCAGATAGCCCCGAGCTGCCTTCTCTGGGGCACCCCGCTTTCTGGGGTGTCGGAGAGACGGTGAGGATGCAGAACTTCAAGGCTCTGGGACAGCTCTCCAACTACACAGGGCACAGCCTGCCACTCAATGAGCCCCCTTTCCTAGCCAGTCTCTGCTGAACCCTCTTTACAGAGCGTCAATCCATAGAAATGAGGTGGTAAACAAAATGAATTTCAAAAATGGTGACTCAATGACAAGGATGATAAGGCCACAGGAAATGTATGCACAAAAGTTGATCATCATTCTGCATTAAAGAAAGATCCTACAAGTTATGATTAAAACTGAAATTAGACAAGTCTCACAGGGACAGCACTAGAAAATCAAGCTAATAAAGTAAGATTTTGAAATTGTCCAATATTTATGTGCTAATCTAGCCTTACTTCCCCTTCACAATAAAATCTGAAACACCACTGGAAGTATTTAACACACAGCGGTGACTTAAGAGGGCCAGGTTGTGTACTGAGACAAAACCACAGGAGACAAAGACCCCTTTTCCTGGGCTATACAAGGCTGGGAATCCTTTTACTCATAATCCACCTCTCCACATTCACATACTAATACGACTGGCTTCAGGCAAACATTTTCATTAAACTAATAGTGTTTGGCAAGCATCGGAAACACAGAATCTCACAGACAGATACAGGCAGAAAGAATCACAGTCCAATCCAAAAGCAACACACGGAGGGGACATCAGAGTCCAAACGCATGCAGAGAAGCTGTCAGGGAGCAGCTGGGAGACACGCAGAGTCGCCTCACACGTGGCAGCAGGAGAATGTGCAACATGGATCCAACTGCTTACCCACTAAGGACACCAAGAACCAGGTTAAGGACGAAAAATGAGCCAAGGATGATCAGACTAACAAAATACACCCATGGCCATTCCCATCCTATCGCATCATTTACCTGTAAAACGTAAGGAGATCAGTTATCAGTTATTCATTTACTAAAGAGCAGAGCCCCGGTTGCAGCTGCCGGACCACTCAGCGCTTGGATGAAGGTTAGTGCTCCCAGGACAGGGGCTGGGCCTAAGTGCTTCCATCTTTTTCCTTCAAATAAGGACAAGTTCTGCTGCTGAAATCTACAAATGTGGCCTACCAAAAGCTGGCCCAGCCCAGCTCATTTAGCTACTGTTTTATACCAATTAATCTGCATTATATTTGGATCCGGACCAATAAGGCAATTATAAATGCATCTCATTTTAGAACAGACAAAAGGGCAAGCAATGGAAATTATTTAAATCTCAAGCAACAATGCTGATTAATTTCTGGTCAATAATAATTCTATAGCTTTCTTTCATGAAGGCTGGTGAGGTTCCAGGAAACAGCTTGATTTGGGAAGCTCAGCAGAAAAGAAAGCATCTCAGAGGACACGTAAAGCGTTTGGCACCCTCCTGGCGGCCCCCATCCAGCAAAGCCTGTGTGGTCTTGGCAACTGTCCTCAGGACTCTGCTTTCAAGATGAAAGAGGTGTAGCTTACCCGCTCAATACACCAAGTACAAGATTTAGTACGAAAAATGACCCAAAGATGACGAGACTGACAAAATACACCCAGGGCAATTCAAATCCCATAGCATCATTCATCTGTAAGAAATAAGACGGTCTCATAGGAGTGGGTTAATAAGAGAATCTAATAAGGAGAGAGGGTCACATTAGAGACAGCATTCTATACATTTAATTAAACATTTACTTAGATTCAAATCAGAGACAAAAGTAGCCAAATCAGAGACAACAGCAGCCAATGCACATCCACTACATATTCCCAACACACGTACACGCACACAAGCACATACGCGCACACACAAGAAGGATCAAGGCTTTCAGACCAAATAGCAGATTTTGGCCCCAAGTAGGGAAATCAGCTGGGATTTGGCTCTTACCAGGAAACTGCCTTGATAAGTGATTTTCAGAAATGGTCTTGGTAGAGGACAAAACTAGTGCTTAGCTAGAACCTGTTTTCTACTCTGCCCAAATTGTTAGTACTTTCTTTGCTTTCAAAACTTGTGATGGTGGAAAAGTCTTAATTATAGAGACAAACTTGCAACATTTGACTCTATAAACTCTTTTTAAAAATTGCTAACATCATGACCTTCCACTGGAAGCCAACCTGTGCAAGGAAGCCTAACCCCCTGTAGATCTGGGTTATCTGCTCTCAGTGAGTACAAGCACAACTAAATGAACGCAAAAAAAATTTTCAGAGGTCAACTAGCCTTAACATATTCAGGGGTGCTTTTAAGAACGGGCTTTTTGTCAGCTGTACCCACAGAAAGGACTCAGGAGGAGGAAAGAAGCCCTTATCCCCCACCCCTACCTTTGACCTAGATGACCCCCTGAGACTGGCTCCAGCTGTGAGCTGACTGGGATGAGAGGGGAAAGGGCTCGGCCAGAAGCAGCCCATGCCCCTACTCCTGGACAAGCTCAAGTTGCTCATTCAGACATCGCTTCCCTGTCAGACCCTCCTAGGGGAGGTTTGGTGGTGAGCAGCTTTCATGCTGGAGCAAACAGGTGCTTTAAAGATCACATCTGGATAGAACTTTCCAGCAGCACGGGTCAGTGTTACATTGGGCAAACACCTGTCCCAGGCAGGAGGTGTTAAGGACCAGTCAGAGAACAGAATGGATGACCACAGGCATGACGCTGCTGGAACACCCAGAATCTTCAGCCAACAGGAATTATATATAGCGTGGGTGGAGCCATCTCTCTTGCCTTGCAGGTGCAAGCCCTCAGGGTTTTAAGCACGTGCTTTCCTGCACATTATCTGGCTCCAGGTTTTAGCTTTACAGAATGAGGCTCATGCATTTCCTAATGTTTGCCTCATGCAGAAGCCAAACAGGAAAAGGGAACATTAAAAAAAATTGCCTAACATCTGTTGCTGAAGTCTGGGGAGAGGGCATTAAATCCCTTATGAAACACCTGTTTGGCCACATGAAAACTGATGTGCTTAATAGAACTCATATCAGGCTGCACATCTTACATTGGCAATTAGAGTAATGAATGAGCCAGGGCCATGGCTGCAATTGTTGATCTAATTAATTTGGATAAACCAATTTTAGCAGGAAGGCAGAGGGTAATTCTTCCAAAGCAACTGCACCACTAAACTTATTTAAAAACCCATGTGTGGAGAAGAAAGAGCCTGCCTAGTGTGGTGGCCAGAACACAGCCTGGGTCAACACCTGCGACAGAGACCTCTCTGGGCCCGTTTTTCTCTGCAAAGGTATATGGGGCATGGGAGGATGGACAGGTCCAGGGCTCCCATCAGGAAACCTCACTCTTGCATGACTCTGGCATAGTCAGTTGGCTGAGCCATCTGCTTCCCCAACTCTCCTTCAGGCCTCAGTCTGGTGTTCCAGAGAATGGCTCCAGTAACAGCTATCTTCTCCAGTCAAAAGGGAAAATTTTCCCTAAAAACATTTAAAAGCCATTTAATTTCTTGGGAGTAGGTGTTCAGCAGACTCATATTTGCTCAAATCAGAAGTGTCACCTGGAACAACTACTGAGGGCCGGGGAAAAGGCTGGCGCTAAACACAAACCACAGGAGACTCTAAATCTCTATGCCAAAAATTGGGCAAGGGAGGCAAACTTCAGCTCTAAGACCCAGCCTTTCTTCCACCTCTAACCCTTCTAACCCAAGCCCCTTTTTGGAGCCAAGTATTTCTTAGACCTTACCATACACATAGGGAAAAATCAGAACTGGCAAGTTGCTCCCCAAAATACCCACATGCAAATAGAGACTCTGCTTGGAATTTTGTTTGCATGGTCTTTATCAACAATAGAGAAATCGGCATGAGCTGAAGCACTTCAATTTAGGTTAAATAAAAAAAAATTATATTAAAGTCATCATGGGGTGTCACCTGGTGCCCAGAAAATAATTTTCTTTTTAGCTTCAGTTTTCCCTCATTTTAAAGGCTGAAATGCACATTCATGTCTCACATTAAAGGCCAACCCGAGGATTTTTGGTTTTTTCTAACTGCTGAAAACACTACTGGAAACTTGCTATACTGGTTGTAACTCCCCAGAGCATGGAATAAGAGAAAGGCAAGCCCTTGGCTGATTACCTAGAGAGAAACCTCCTAGGTGCCTTGAATGAAGGAGATTGTCAGCTTGTCCACGAGTACTTCCCGTGAGGGTCTGACAGCCAGCACCTCCATACGTATGTGCCTTGAGAAAAGAGGTTGGTGCTAAGGCAAGTTGCCATAAATGATTTATATGGACATCCCTCTCCTAAAACCAGTATCTTTAATTTCCTACATTTAAAAACATTTCCTCTAAATTGAAAAAAAATTAAATGAGGTAGTCTAATTGTGCATCTTGCAGACAAGGAAATTAAAGCTCAGAGAGGTTCAGTGACCTACCCAAAGTCACACAACCAGCCCTCTCCAGCCACCAGAAGTTAATGATCTCACTCCCCATCCATCCAAATAGTTCTGTCCTAAGTGTGCCTTTCTGCACATTAGACCCACCTGCTCTTCCCTTCTCAAGACTCTACCAGTCATTTGCCAGACAATCTCGAGAATTAAGGCATAAATGACCTTGAGAACACTGGCTGAACATAAAGTTAACTAGATGCAAAACAACCCCCCTGCAAAGACTTTGTCCACCATATACAAACACCTAAAGGATTGAGAAATTTGCTTGTAATCAATATTTAAAACCTAATCTCCTTTATCTCCCAAGATGTTCCTTTTATGCCCTAATTGTGTATAAAAATAGATATTCAAACATGGCCCATCTATACTAATGAGGCAATATGCTTGGTGCACATGAAGAATGGTAACAGTCACTTGTATTTACTCCGTGCCAGGCGCCGTGCTGGGCAGGGATGCTCTGTTGTGGAACACAGCTATGCAGCTCCCAGCTGACCTGGCCCATAAAATATTAGGAAGGCTTGGTTCCTTGGCCCCTGCCTATCTCTATGATGAGTTAATAAATAGCATCAACAGGCAATTAAAAACAATCTTGATGGGTTTCAGAGAGTAAGATCTTAGAGAATACTCTGGAAGACATTACCTAGCTGCCCCCTGGTGTTCTAGAAGGATTCATAAACTGCTGACAAGTGGAAGAATGTCAAGGAAAAGGTGCTGGGTTCTAGTCCAGACCACGAGGGTCCTACCACCTGCAGGCCAAATCCAGCCTGCTGCCCGCTTTCGTACGTCCCTCGAGCCAAAAATGGTTTTTACATTTTGATATGGTTGGGGAAAAAAATCAAAATAATATTTCATGACATATACAAGTCATATGAAATTCAAATTTCAGGGTTCATAAATAAAGTCTGATTGTAATAGAGCCACACCCACTGATTTACATATTTATTATCTGTGGCTGCTTCCAAGCTACCAACAGCAGAGTTGAATACTTGCAACAGAGACCACATGGCCCGCAAGGCCAAATATATTTACTATTTGGCTCCTTATAAAAAGGATTGCAGACCTCTATTCTAGATTAAGGACCACAACCACTTGCTGTAGGACCCTGGAGATGTTCAGTGGTCTCTCTATGTTCTACTATCTCCATCTTCAAGATCCTAGATCTTCTATAAAGGGATACAGACTGGGATAATGTTTATGAATTACTTGAGTTCCTCCATCAGAATAAAGATGCTATGTAACTCATGGAGAATATAATTACATTGTCAAATTATTAACTATGTGGTTGTCATATTAACAATAAAGATGATAATTATTATCATCCTAGGTGATACTTAAAAGTTCTCAGGAAAGCAAGTGAAAACTTTTGTTTCTGGGTACATGAAGTCTTCTCTCCTTTAATCACACACTTGCTTGACAACAGGCAAATTGTTGAGAGAGAATCAATGTGCAGAAATATAACATAAAGTATAAAATTGTCCATTAGCCAAGGCATGTTGGATCAGCAGTTGACAATTCACCATGACAATTGGGAGAAAAACAAAGCTTAGAGGAGTTGCATATTTTTATTTTTTAAAAAATGAAAATGTTTTCTGTGCTGTTCTGGGGACAAGATCAGAGTTTGGGCTATTTGTATGATCATTTTTCTATTTATCAGAAACTTCAAGGGAAGACTGGAATTGAGACCTCAACTAATCTGACTAGGAGTTGCAATTTAGAAGGTAATGAACCCTTTAGAAGGTGAAAATGAACCCTTCACCTAACTTGAGGGCCCCGTGCACGGCCATGGTCTTGGCTCATCCAATATAATCTCCCTCCTCCTCCTCCTTCATGAAAAGGCATTGTCTTATGACTATAAATAACAGATGTGCATACCCACACAGACATACACACACACACACATACACACTCCTATGACAATCAGAAAAAGAAAGGGACATGGGGAAAAACAAGATATAACATGTTGGTGATGCTTAAACCTCATCAAGCTAGAGTCACACTTTAGGGTCTAAAGATAAAAACATACCTTCTTTGCTTAATATTGAATATACAGGGACCTCTACAATTCTATGAGCATAGTGCTCACTGGTGAAGGGAAGCAAAAACCTATGTATAACTATTATATGTTACATTCTCTGAAGTTATGGAGAAATATAAAATCTTGTAAAGTATCTAAAATTTAGGAACTGTCAGAAGCTACTTCTCAATTTGCAGGCCTTCTAACTAGAAGCTGCCGATTCAAAAAGCACTTTATTACTAATTTCCTTTTAACAACTCATTATTGGAATCCTGGTTAATCCCATTTGGACTTGGATTTAGGCTCAAAATCATGTTAGCTGTTTTTTCCCAGTAATTCTTATACCATGGAAAACAATTTCTAAACTTCTGTAAGCTTTTTAAATTCCACCAAACAAACAAACTCAGCCCTGGGAAATGGCTGTGAAAATACTACTGAACTTTATTTATAGCAAACCCTCTGGCTCTGTCAGGAACAAGAGGAATCAGACCCTAGCCTTGAAAGGATGTCCAACTGTTTCCATGATGGGCTAGATGGGTCCACCAGCCCTGGACGTTTGTCATGCCATTTCTACCCTTTCTGCCAGAATTTTGTGGTTCCAAATAGAAAGGAAGAGAGCTAAGGGCTTGTGCTGGGCCAATTTATAGTAATGTCAAAGATACAAAAGGGAAATATTGTAATAGGGGGAAAACTCACGTTGGGCTTAAGGTTGTACTGAGTTTTGGAAAGCGTAAAATGAATCCAATTTATGTTCCCTCTCTTCTCTTTAGGATCTAGTAGAACAACCTGCCTTTATATACAGAAGATCAGTTTTAGCCTGCAGAAGTCCAGGACTCTCTTAACCTGGGAAATGACCCTCTGGCTCTCTTAGAGTTTAATAAGGACAGCCCTAGCCTCCTGGAGTTCCTCCAAAGGGGACTATTGGGCACACTCGGCAACAGAAGCCAACATCAGGGAGTCGCTTTCTAGAACTGAAACTACAGCCCTGGGGGAGCAGAATGATGGGGCTGCTGGCAAACAGAGGGTCTGCTTCCCTTCCCAAAGAACTGGCTTCCTGGGTTTTTTCCTCAGCCAATTCTCCAAAGGCTCTAGCTAATGAAACACCTCTCTCCAAGGAAAGAACTCTCCCCTCAAACTGCTTACCCAGTAGAGCACGTCCGTCCAGCCCTCCATGGTGATGCACTGAAACACAGTGAGCATGGCAAAGGCAAAGTTATCAAAGTTGGTGATGCCTCCATTCGGGCCGACCCAGCCACTCCTACATTCCGTGCCATTGACGGTACACTGGCGTCCATTCCCTGAGAACGCACATGGAGCTGGGTCCTCTTCAGCTACGATATCTGCAAACAGAGTAAGCAGTCTGCACCACTCAGGAGAGAAACATCAGGAAACCCAAGCCAGCTGAGAACCCTTGCCAGAGCCGGAACACCCTACTGCCTATCTATGTCTCAGAACCCTATTTGTCCTTCAAGGCCCATTTCAAATCCTCCCTCCTCAGTAGAATGTGCCATTTCCTTTACTCAGAATCCATCTCTCTTTCCTCTGTACCCACTCCTACAGCACCTTAAGCTCAGATAGCACAATGCTATTGGTTTGCTGCAGGTTCTTGTTTTGGAGGTCCCCCATCTTGTTTGCTAGGACACGTTACATAGGAAATTCAGATGGAAAAGGAGATTAAATTCTCACTTATCCTGAACATAATTCACACTAAGAACTGGCTCAGTAAACTTTCTGGTATACTTGGCATTTTTTTCTCTCCTGTTTTGTTTCAGATTTTCCCAAAACCACAAAAGTTGTTTTTGGAAAACCAAAATTTTTTAAAGTTAGGTTAGCTACCATTTTCATTACTCACCTGAGTCAGCAAAAAAACATGTTTTGTGCATTTTTCCAATAAAAAGTTCCAATCCTATAATAGCATAGATTATGATTACAAATAATACCAAAAGGGCTATGTGAAGGAGGGGAACCATGGCTTTTATAATGGAGTTCAGGACAACTTGTAAACCTAAGGAAGAGAAAAATAAGTTTGTGAGCCAGGAAGACACTTCAGTGATACATATATATAATTCCTAATGATTCCTGCTCTATTTATGACACATGGTTATAAAACTCAGAGATATTTCAAATCTTTTAGTTAATATTAAGCCTGGCTGTGAGATGAGCTAAAAAAAAAAACAAAAAAAAAACCTTAAATATCATCTAATCCAACTCCTTCACTTGACAGATGGAAAAGCTAAGGCCTACAGAGGGGACTGCCCAACATTAGAGTTCATCATCCATTTATTCATTTGTTCATCCATTTGACAGAATACCTTGAACATCTACCCTGTGGAAATCACAAGGTTTAGTGTTTTGGGGCAATATGAAGATGTTTTACATAAAGTGCCTTCTCTCAAAGAAGTTATATTCTAGAAGGAGACATAGAATTAAACAAAATAACTCTGCTCTAAGATAGCACACAGATGCTATCTGAGTAATATCAGTTAAAATTAAAGAGGGATAGAAGACATTGCCTCTGAGTGGGGTGAAGACAGGCAAATCGGAAGCAGCTTCCCTCCAGGCAGGGCCTGAAGGCTGAGCAGGAGGGACTTCCACAGGTGGACATGGCAGAGGCCACTGCAGGGAGAGGGAACAGAGTATCAAAAGCAAAGATGTGGATGAGCACAATGTGGGCTTAGGGGTGGCCAGTCTGGACTGGTGGTTATACAGTGGAAAAGAATATCAAGAAAGAAAAGCAGATTGCAGCCAGGTAGTGCTGGGTTTTGAATTCGGGTTATAGAGCCAGACTTTACTCCATCAGCAAAAGGCAGCAGCTTTAGAAAGACCAACAGGACAGCGGTAGGTGAGACAGGCAGAGAGGGAGGCTCTCCAGGTAGCTGAGGATGAAGATCAGGATGAGAACAGAATTCGGCACCTGAGTGGGAATGACAGGAAGGTACCTGTGGAATACTTCAATTATTTGAGCCAGAGTCTTGAGGCAAATCCCAGTGCCCTGAACAAAAATAAGCATTTCAAAGAAGGCACTCCTGGAATAAGGGAGGTAGGAGAGAGAGGGTGGAGGGGTGAGAGTAACTTCAGCCCTGCCCTATTGATATTTAAATGTACAAAGCTTTTCAATATTTTTGCCTCCTATAAGGAATACACAGAGAGAGGAGGAAAAGAAAACATCTGCTCTAACCTACTTGGACAGGTTTTTGTTGTTGTTTTGGTTTTTCTGAGACACCAATGGGCCATCCAAAATCATCATCCAGCAGTTAGCTCTTCTAAATTCTATGGCAGCAAGCCATATGCTTCATGAATATTTGTACCTTTAGAGTAACTATCGTATTTCAGATTGGTCAAATTTATAAGATAATAAAGCTGTATCTTAACATGAACATATAGTGTCATTACATTCAGCTCCTTTGTGCATAATCAACAAGTACAGATGATCTCACAGGACTCTAGTTAAGGAGGCAGTGGAAGAGTGGGAAGAATACCCAGGGCAGGAACGTGGAGTCCGTGGGTCTGTCCTGTCTGGCTACCCACCAGCTGCTAGAACTTGTACTAATCACCACCTCTTAACAGGCCACAGTTTCCTCATCTAAAAAAAGGTACAGATAAACCAGATGATCTTTAGGGTTCTTTCCCACTTTGATGGTCTTGAATTCTGATAAACATTTATCAGGTAACTGAATATGGGTAGTTAAGAACTCCACAAATGTCCAAACTGCCTCTTTTTGAAATACATTTACCTTTTATTGAAAGAATATATATTCCCATACATACATGCACACAAAATTATGTCTTTTAGAACAGTCTGGATTCTCTTTTGAAGGGACTAGACAATTCCGAGATAAATGTAAATAGTTAAACTTTTCTGGGCAGTTTTAACAATTTCAGGTACTGGAGGAGAAATCACCAGGCCCCAGCTGCCAACCAGCACTGGAAATAGCATGTCCCAGAACCCATGATCCCTTCCCCCAAAAGCCCATTTGGGTATAATGCTGGGCTTGGCTGTTTCCTACCTGGGCAGTTAAAGTATGGGCATAAAGTCCTCACTCAAGACTCAGACCCTGTTTCTCCCTGTTGACCCATGGGAGGGTGAAATGCAGATGTCTATCAAATGTCATACAGTGATGTTTGTTAGGGAAAGGAAGAAATACACTTTAAAAGGGATTCCCAAGAGCATCTGGGGGCACTGCACTAGTTGATTAGGAAAAACCTCATTAGCCAAGGGACCTAGCACAATGCTATGCGAGTTGTGAGAGTTTTCAGTGGCCAGAGACTTGCATGCATGCACACAACACACGTACCCACACAACTCATGCACGAAGCCACCGCCCCCAGGGCCTGTGTGCACCACATACCAGAGGCAGGCTGTCCTGTCATTTGCTCTTTGGGGGAAAAAAGCTGTCGTGGTTACTTTGAAATTAGATTAAGCTATAACAACTAAATCTGAAAGAACATGTTTGCTCACTGAACTTCTCATTTAATCATGTTACACTTAACAGAGCCAGTCATTTCCAAGGTATTTCTATTTTTCTCAATTGATTCCAGACAGTTCTGTGGTTTTGACTTGTGCTGATCTTTTTCAATGAAAATAAATGAACCATCTGGAAAAACAAGTACACATAAAACACCACTTCCTACATTTGAAAATGTTAAATTTGGAAATAGTTTTTTTCCAAAGGATTTTGGTGCATTATAAGTGCCAGCAGGTTTAATAAAATTTCATGAAGAACTTCTGGAGGGGCAAAAAAAAAAAAAAAAAAAGATCTGTGCTCTTTTGATGGTTTTCTGAGTTGTGAAAAACAGGCACACCCTGCAGTCCCATAATCCCTGCTCCATCCATGAGCCTGCAACCACCTCAGAAGCACCAGCCCTTGGAAAGGTACAGGACTTCTACCCTCTGAAGTCCACAACACAGAAGTCCCATGGTGGGCAGAGCCCAGTGTGGCAAACCCCATGCTCCCTATGGAAGGAAAAGAGGCCTGCTGGCCAGGGCACACACGAAGTGCCTCTTCCAACTCAGATGCAAGCCAACCTGGCCTGGAGATCTGGACCTAGAGCAAACCAGGGCCTGGCACTACTGGTATCACAGGACCTAGTGGAAAATGACAGTCTCTCGAGAGCCCCTGCTGTGCTCCAAATGTCCATCCGTCACGCTAGGGGCCTCCCTCCACTATGTCATTCAGTTCTCCCAACGGCCTTCAAGGCAGGCACTACTCCACCCCCTATACCAGTGAGGACGCTGAAGCATACATCTTCCTCCCCCAGAGCCGGACAGGCACAACTCCTAGTGTGGGGAGCCCCCTGTTGCTCCCCACTTGGAAGAAAGGCAGTCGGCTGAGCCCTCCAACACCCTCATCTGTATAACCCACCGCTTTCAGAGGGGCAGGTCTGGGAGTGGAGGAGATGATGGCAGTGTGTTTTCAGAGAAGGAAAAATAGACTGGAATCATATCAAAAATAGACCTGAACCCGAGGTCTTACACCACCGCCTCATCTCTCTGCGAGAGAAGATTCTCTCTTCTACAAAATCAGGCTGACAATAATCACCACCTGTCCCCCTCTCATGGCTGTCACAGGGATCCAAAGTGACAGTACAAGCAAAAGTGTCTGTTGACGGTGAGGCTACCATGGCTGTCCTGCTGACCACGGCTGGCACAGAGGAGCTCACCTCATAGCACCATTTCACAGTCGTAAGACCCACCCAGAAGAAAAAAGTCAGCACAGTCCTGACTCTAGGAAACCAACATGCTTACTGGGCACGCCTGACACTAGTCGAAGTGGTCGTAACACTCGAAAGGCACGGAGGGCTTTGACATCAAAGCCTCCCGATTTGCCGCTAGAGTGGTTCCCGCCTTCTGTTTCTTTGGTTAATTGTTCCAAAATTACACTAAACAATCTGAAAGAAAAAGAGAGAAAAGAAACGTTAGAGTCTGTCACCCATGGAAGTAAAATAGGATGATAATGGTAGTTATTTTTGAACAAGGGCTAATTCTGTGCGGCTGCTGCTTAAATAAAAGGAAGGCAAGGCAAAGGCAAGAACTGGGCTGTGAAATCTGAACACGACCCTTATCTCTAAAATGATTTGGGACAGAGATTAATCTCATCTTTTTTCATGCCAACGGAGCCGCCAAAAAAGTCAACCCCCACAGAAGAGGGGGCTCACTGGGGACCCAACACTGACAAGTGGAATTGCCACAAACTGAAATGACAACAAGAATAACCTTGGTGGCTACCATTTATATAACAAGCACCACATACACATCATTACGTTAATCCTTACAAGATGTTACGCAGCAGGAATTATTAACACCGTTTTACAAATGATAAAACAAACTCGATGGGAAGGAGTAACTTGCCCAAGAACACACAAATGGTGGAAGAACCAACATGCAAATACAGGTATGTTGGCCCCATTTGAATGTAGGTTCCATAAGGGCAGAGAGTTTTAGTGTGTTTTGTTCATTTGTTCATGCAGTCTGCTCTTGCTGAGTGCCTACAACAGTTCCTGACACGTAGGAAGTGCTCAGAAAATATATGATGAATAAATCAATGAATAACTTCAAAGACCCACATCTTAATATGTTATACCACTTCCAACACAGTCACTGATATACACACCTCCACCTTCTCCTCATAGGGATAGTGAACGATGTAAATCACAGATGCTAAGGAGTGGTGCAAAGGTAAAGGAAGTTACCTAAGGTAAGGTGTTCATATCGTCATTTTTTCTTTTGAAATGTGAATAACATTATATCTGGCAGACATGATAAATTTTTTCCTACTCTAAGAAGGTTTTTTGGATAAAACTATTTTCAGGCAATCTGCTCATTTAACAGTTACTTTTGCTCTTTCAAATAAATATTTATTCTTTGGAATTATTGCTCATTTTACAGAATAAATATAAATTTACCCATTTCAAACACCATCAACTCTGGCCAATCAGATTGTGGGAATGATTGGCCCAGCAACAAAGAAAAGGTTTCTAAAGTGTAATTAGCAGCCAAAGCAGAAACTCTGCCCCCACTGGCATGCCTCTGGATTGCCAAGACGCTAAGTCTATAAAACACAGGGTGGTCTGATTGCAGTCTTGATTAGGTAGTCATGTCATTCTGAGGCATTTACAGACCAGTTTTAATAATAGTATAGCAATTTGCAATGAACCCAGCCAGGAGGGTAAATAAGCCAGGTCTCTACCTTTACAAAGCTTCATGTGGTAGGCTCTCTCTAGTTATGACTAGGGAAATATATCAAATTTATGACAGGTTTCTCTCTCATTCATATATTTTTAATTACTGTAAACCCCCGCAGTAAGGCTAAAGTGAAAAGTCTCTCCTCTAAAACAAATTCATAGCTTCATAAAAACCAAGAAAAAAGAAGAAAGAAAACCTCAAACTCTTCTGAAATGTGGAAGCCACAGGAATTTTCGTCCCAAAGGGTTAGGAAAGTAATTTATGCAGGTGGTGACTTAAGATTGCTTTCAAGTAACAGTGTTTTGCAATGTACACTTCATGGTCCTTTTATTCCCTGTTCTTCAACAATGCCCTTGAAAACAGGTGAAAAATGTCTCTTTCCCATTACAGAGGAGCCCGAGTCAGAGAGAAGCAGACTGCCACTCCCAGATAGTGCAAACTTTAAGAGGGCCAGGGCTGGTTTCCACTCCTAAGAGTTATGAGACATTAGGAAAGTCCTTCTCTGGGCCTCAGTTTCCCTCTCTATAACATGAGAAAACTGGATTAAGTGACCCAGAGAATGACCTTTCCATTCTAAATAGAATTCTGTGATTCTATTCCCCTCACTACTCCCCCTACCAAAAAAACTATCATGTTTCTGAACAGATAAGGACATAAGGAGAAGGCAGTAATTGATCCCAGATTGTCATTAAACGTTTACCCCAAGACAGAAGAAAAAAGGCAAGAAGCTGCCCAAACTGACAAAATTCATAAGCTCCAGAATGAGAAGTCACGTTCTTCTTCACAAAAGGTTAAGAAGCCTGAATGCTTGAAAATATATCTTTATTGAAAAATTAGAGAGGTGGGATAAAAGTTGGGTTAGAGCAAACTTTTCCGTAAAGAAATAACTTCAGCTCTGGTAGGCACATTGAGTTCTCTTGTAGTCACATCAACAGTTAACATTTTTAAAATGTCAATTACTTTCTTCATGTCTCAGTTATTGGGAATCTTGACAAAAGCAATAGGTCACTGTCGACTTGGAATGGAAAATCCACTGGGTTGAGATACAGACTCTGCAGATGGAAACTTTAGTGAGTAGGAATCTGATTCAAATGAAGACATCATAATTCATATTTTTCTTTCTTAAAACTTTTCTTCAACTCCTTGACTACAATTTAGTGCATATTTTAGATAAAAAATAATCTGGCAGTCTAAAGTTTTTCATACTTACTAAGAAAAACCCCCAAAGAGTCCAGCTCTGCTTTAGTTTCCTAGATGAGTTTTTTACTTTTAAGTCACTTTCCTGCAGTTTAATTTATACAGAAAACACACTCATTGAAAGTGTACAATAAGATCAGTTTTTAACAAATGTATAAGCCCAAGTAACAGATACCACGATTAAGATAATATTAATATTTCCAACACCCAAAATGGTTCTCTTGTGTCCTTTTGCAGTCCTTTCGTCTAAGCTCAACCTTGAGTATCCACTCATTGGCTGTTTATCGCTATAGGTTTTTTTCCTTTTCTAGAATATATATTAATGGAATCCCATAATATGTTCTCCTTTTTGCTTATCTTCTTTTCCACACTGTAATGTTTTTGAGATTTGTCCAAGTTGGTACATTTATCAACAGTTCATTTCTTTTTATTGTTCTGTAATATTCCACTATATAAATATACCAGAAAGAGTTTCTCCATTCACCTATTGAGGGATATTTGGGTCATTTCCAGTTTTTCTCTATTATGAATAAAGTTTTTTTGTGCACACGTTTTCATTCATCTTGAATAAATACCTAAGAGTAGAACTAGTAATATGGTCATATGGTAAGTGTATGTTAAACATTGCAAGAAATGGGCAAATTTTTCCAAAGTGATTATACCATTTTCCATTTCCACAAGTGGTGTATGAGAGTTCTAGTTGTTCCATATTTTGGTTAACATTCGGTATTTTCAGTCTTTTTACATTTAGTAATACTAGCGGGTATGCAGTGCTGTTGTATGTCAATTTGCATTTCTCTAGTTACTAACAAAGCTGAGCATCTTTTCAGGTGCTTGTGAACATTCACATATCTTCTTTTGTGAAGATCTGTTCAAATCTTCTGCACATTTATTTATTGGGTTGTCTTCTTACAATTGGGTTGTAAGAGTTCTTTGTATATTCTGCATACAAGTCTTTTGTCAGATATATGTACTGTGAATATTTTTTTCCCAATCTGTGCCTTGCTTTTTCATTTTCCTCACATTGTCTTGAAGAAAAGTAATAAATTTTGATAAAGTCCAATTTTTCAATTATCTCTTTTATGGCTGGTGCTTTTTGCATCCTGAGAAGTCTGAGGTCATAAAGATTTTCTCCCATATTTTCTACTAGAAATTTTAAAGTTTTAGATTTTACATATAGGTCTATGATCCATTTTAAGGTAATATTTGCACATGGTATGAGGTAATAATGGAGATTTTTTTTTCATATGGATAGTTGTTCCCAGCACCATTTGTTGAAAACAGTTTCTTTGATCCATTAAATTACCAAGGCACTTCTGTCTAAAACCAATTGGTCACATACTTTTGGGTCTATTTCCAGACTGCCTGTTCTGTTCCATTGATCTGTATGTCTAATCCTTATGACAGTATCACACTATCTTGGCTACCATAGCTTTAATTTAGTTATTTATTTATTTTTTTTAGAGACAAGGTCTCACTCTGTTGCCCAGGCCGGAGTACAGTGACACAATCACAGCTCACTGCAGCCCTAAACTCCTAAGCTTGAATGATCCTCCAACCTCAACCTCCCAAGTAGCTGGGACTACAGGTGTGCACAACCATGCCCAGCTAATTTTTTTTATTTTCTTTACTTTTTGTAGAGATGGGGAGAGACGGGATCTCACAATGCTGCCCAGGCTGATCTTGAACTCCTGGCCTTAAGTCATCCTTCCACCTCAGCCTCCCGAAGTGCTGGGATTGCAGGCGTGAGCCACCACGCCCGGCCTACTGTAGCTTTAGAGTAAGCCTGAAAACCAGGTTCCAGATTTGTTCTTAAGGATTTCTTTGGCCACTCCAGAGCCTCTCTAATTTCCATATAAATGTTTGAATACTTGTCAATCTCTACAAAAATCCTGCTGGGATTTAGATTAAGATTCAATCTATAGCTCAACTGGAGAAGAACTGACATCCTAACAATATTGAATCTTCCAATACATGAACATGGTACATCACTCCATTTATTTAGGTCTTCTTTAATTTCTCTTAGCAAGGTTTTGTCATTTTAGTCCACTATTTATACCTAAATATTTCATGTTTTTTAATGCTATAGTAAATAGCGATGTTTTAAAATTTTCATTTTTTAAGTGTTTACAGCTAGTATATAGAAACTCCCATGATTTTTTACACTGACCTTTTATCAAGAAACATTGCTAAATTCACTCAGAAAACATAACTATGTATGATTTCAAATCTTTTAAAATTCACTGACATTTGTTTTATGGCCCAGAATATTGTCTCCCAATGAATGTTCCATGTGCACGTGAAAAGAACATGTATTCTGCTCTTGTTTGGGGGAATGTTCCCAAAAAAAGTCAATTAGGTCAAGTTGGTTAATGTTTAAGTCTATCTATCAGTTTTGCTTTGCATATTTGAAGCTCTGTTATTAGGCATCTATACATTTAGGATTGTCACATCCTCTAGAAGAAATGACTTCTTATGATTACGAAATGTCTCTCTTTATCCCTGATAGTATTCCTTGCTCTGAAGTCCACTTTGATGGATATTGATATAGCTACTCTAGCTTTCTTTTGATTCATTTTTTGCATTGTATATATTTTTCTGTCCTTTTCCTTTCAAATTATTTGTGTCTTTATATTTAAAATAGGTTTCTTAGACACTACAGAGTTGAGTCTTATTTTTATATATGTATAATCTGATAAACTCTGGATTTTAATAAAGGTTTAGCTGAGTTTTTTTCTTGCTATTTGTTTTCTATTTGTCCTGTCCATTGTTCCTTTTTTTCTTCTTCCTTGCCTTTTTTGGATTGAGGGTTTTTTTAATTCCATTTAATCTGCACTATAGGCTTATTAGCTATACCTTTTTAATCTTTTAGTGGCTCCTCTAGGACAAGTGTCAACAAAAATTTTCTGTAAAGAACCAGATAGTAAATATTCTATGATCTACATGCCATAGGTCTGTCACAACTACTCAACTTTGCCATTATAATACCACATAGCCATAGACATGAGTGAATGTAACTGAATTATAATACAATGAAAGTTTATTTGACAAAGCAGGTGGCAAATAAGACACTTTGCCAATGTGAAAAAAAAAATAACAGGCTTAAGCCAGATTTGGTCCACAGGTTATAGTTTGCCAATCCATGCTCTAAAGTTTACAATATATGTCTTTAACTCATCACAGCCTAACTTCAAATAATATTTTATCACTCCAGCTACTGTATAAACACTTGAACGTCATGTATGGCTATTTGCCTGTTTCTGTCTTTTGTGCTATGGTTGTCATAAACTTTATTTCTACAGAAGCTATAAACCCCACAATACAGTGTTGTTACTTTTGCTTTAAACAATTACCTTTAAAGAGATTTAAAAATGAGTTTTAAAATGTCTTCATATTTACCCATGTATTTACCCTTTCTGATATTCTTCATTCTTTTTCTGTAGATCCACGTGTCTATCTGGTGTCATTTTCCTTCAGCTTGAAGAACTGCCTTTAACATTTCTTGAGGCACAGGTGCACCAGTCTTGAATTCTCAAGCTTTGGAACGTCTGAAAAAGTTTTTATTGTGACTTCAATTTTAGAACATATTTCATTGAATAAGAATTCTAAGTCGGCATTTTCCACCAGTACTTTAAAGATATCTATTGTCTTCTTGCTTGCATAGTTGTTAAGAAGTCTGAGATGACTTTTCTCTGTTTTAAGACTTTCCCTTTATCTTTGATTTTTAACAATTTGATTATGATGACGATGTGCCTTGATGTGGCTTTCTTCATGTTTACTTTGCTCAGGCTTTGTTGAGATTCTTGGATTTGTGAGTTTATATTTCTCATCACATTTGGAAAATTTGGAGCTGTCCTCAAATATTTTTTTCTGTCTCCTCTTTTTCCCTTTTCCTGTGAGACTCCAAATGTAAGTATGTTAGATCACTTGATATCTCCCCACAGGTCACCGAGGTGATGTTCATTTTTTCCTCAATTTTTATTCTTTGTGTTATTGCTACGTCTTCAAATTCCCTGATTTTTTTCCTTCTCTAGTGTCTAATCTGCTGTTAAGCCAATCCAGGAAATTTTTCATTTCAGACACAGTTTTCACCTCTTGAAGTCCCACTTGGTTCTTTTTTATATGTCCCATCTTTCCTCACTATAGTCCTGTATCCCTTAAAGTCCATAAACGTATTTTAACAGGTGTTTTTAAAATCTTGTAAAGTCCTTCTCTGCTAATTCCATCATCTCTGTCATTTCACGGTCTGTTTCTATTGATGGAATTTCCTCCTGGTTATGGGTTACAGTTCTTCACATGTCCAGTAATATTTTACTGGATGCTGGACATCTTGAATATTACTCTGTTAAGTATCTGGATTTTGTTGTCTTCCTTTAAAGAGTGTTGGATTTTGTTTCGGCAGGCCATATCAGTTTGCTCCTTTTCAGACTTCTTTTTAAACATTGTTAGCAAGGATTTCAGGTAGACTTTACTCTAGAGCAGGGGTTGGCAAATTTTTTCTATAAAGGGCCAGATAGTAAATATTTTAGGCTTTGTGAACCTAAACTACTCAAACTCAACTATGTAAACAGATGAATGTGGCTATGTTACAATAAAATTTTATTTATAAAAATAGGTGGCAGGCTAGATGGGCTAGGATTTGGTCTACTGGCCATAGTTTGCTGAACCCTGCTCTAGAGCAAGTTTAGCACTACAACTAATGGCATTTGTGGGGTCTCTACTGACAGTCCAGGGTATTTAATAAGATCTTTCCACTCAGGTTAGTCAGAACTTGAACATCTTCCAGTCCTTTGTGAGCTCTTGTTATTATTCATTTTACAGCACCCCCCCCCCCACTTTTTCTCTTTTCCCTAGTAGTATTCTTTGCCTGGCATCATAGAATCACACCCACACATAAGCATAGCTTAGTCTTCAGCCATAACTGAAGAGGACCCCAAGGCATATTTATGGAGCTCTTTCTCTGACTAGCTCTCTCCCCTCCCATATTTTACCTCTCAAATTTCAGCCACCCAGCCTCCCCTAACTCTTGTCTCTATCTCCTTAACTCAATGAGACCACCATGCTCCTCTTGGTTCCCTGTCCTTGTGCTGTGCTATAGTGCGCAAAATGTCTCCAGGCAGTAAGCCAAAGTGATCATAGGATGGTGACAAAAGAAATGGAGCTAAGAATCTCTATTCTCTAGCTGAACAAAAGTCCAGTGGCAGAAAAGGCACAGCAAGATTATTCCAGAACCAAGAGATCTGTAAGGCTTCTGCTTGCCATTCCTTGATAGAGTCCACCACATATAGGAAGGTATGACACGTATCTGCCACCTGTTCATTTTTTGTGGACTACCTTTGCAATGATGCCTTAGATGCCAATGGTTTTCGCAAAAGCTAACTTTTTCTCCCCACAAGTCTAACTATCCCACAGGGCCACCACCTTGGATCCCATATTAACTTCCTAGGTTGAAAGGACAGGCCCCAAACCAATCCCACTCTCCCAATATCCAGCAGAATTAGTCTCTAAGGAAAAGCCAAAGGATTCATAACAAAAAGATAATCAAAAAGAAAAATTACCTTGCTCAACTGAAAAAGGCAGTTGACCAAAGTCATGAAGATGAAAACAGAGAGGTCATTTAAAAATCTCTCTCTATAAAAATAAACATAATTTTAGGAGCAATTCATTTTATAGCTAGAGTACCTAAGTCTCAGAGACAGGATATATTTTATCTTCCTTTGTGGGTATTTGGTCCAAAGACCCAAAATTCTTCTAACACCAATTCATTTTTCTCTTGCGGGCAACAGTTCCATGTTTGAAAGGACCAGAGTAACACAGGCCACTGTTTTTTCTTTTAACATTCTCCTTTAACTAAAACTATTGGTGTTTTCTTCCTGCAACAGGATTTTGGGAGAACACCTGCTTCTCTGCATTTTTTTAGCTTATTTCATTTTATGCCAGATACGTAACGTTATTCAGACACTTTTTTTGTTATTTAAAATGAGATAGTAGTATGCCAGAGCTTCTCCCACAAGTCAGCAGAATAAGAAAAAAACTTTGCTCAAGGGATGTTAAATAGCAGAGTACCTCAGTGCTATGAAGGCTTTATTACTTTTTTTACTTTTTTTTTTTCACTTAACATGGTGCTAAGTATCAAGAGCTCTACTCATTTGACTCTAATCACCAGCAGGGCTGGTCTATTTGTGAAGGTCCAAGGCCCTGTAAGGTAAAGCCTCTCACATTAGGAGCATAGACTTCCTTCTATAACATGTTACTGAAAAGGGGAGTAACAACAGGAAAATTGTAAACCAGTCTCTTCCCAGAGATTGACAGCAGCTTCACCAGTCCTAAAGGACTCCTGACAGGTTCTGGTGCAATAGCTGGCATAAAAGAGCAACCACATTCCCTAAAAAGACTGTATTCTCCATTACTCTCCACCCCCACCTCCCATTTTCCAAATAAACATTTCCCCAAAGTAAAAGGGACTTACCCTACTATTACTATAACAAAATCCAGTAAATTCCATCCATTCCTAACATAAGCATTAGGATGTAGCAATAATCCATATGCTATAATCTTCAAAAATGTCTCAACTGTAAAAATAATCAGGAAGGCATATTCTACTTTTTCCTGTGAAGAGAAACAAAGAACATACCACAAAAAAAAAAAAAGGGGGAAGAAATGGAAACAAAAAGACACAGGGATTAGAATCAACGTCTCAGAGATACAAGCATTTTCCTCCAAGCAAAGTTTTATTATGAAAAATGGAACAACTGCACTGCACCTGGGCCAGAAAGGCATTTAAATTCTAACACTTATGAATTTCTCATAAGCAACTAAGTGTAAAACACTTCACTCCACGCTGCATGAGTGCATTTTGCCACCTGCCCTGGTGTGTGCCCAATGAGTCTGCCTAGGATGTAACAGGCATGTTTGTTATTTGCACACATTTGCAAAATGCAGCAGGTTTTCTTCCTGAGACTGCCAAATCAGGCCCAGAAAAGCACAAGGGTGCAACAAATATTCTAACAGCAGCTTTGAACAGAATGTCCTTTGGAAGAAATGAAGATGCATCTGTTTTGACCCTCTCCTCCTCTTGGGTTTATGTGTGACTTCTAAGTCAGAGTCAGCTTTGTCACTGAGTAACAAGGTGACCTTGGACAAGTCCCTCTCCTCCTCTGGACATAAGTTTCCACATCCACACAGTAAAGGGGGTGAATTCAGGGTGGCAAACACCCTGCCTTACTGACACACTGCCTCTCCCCGCCGACACTGCTGACCATCACTGCGCACTTTCCAAGGAAGCCTGGGCCCAGCCTCCGAACCCTTCTCTTGTACCGGCCCCAGTAGCCATTCCCACCTGATTGCCATAGATCCCGGAGGTGCCACCCACAGGCTGGGTGACTCTTAGAGCCTTTCCAGTTCCAACCCATGCAACTCCATGAGCTGTGGAAAACATATCAATCAGCAGGTCTAAAAACTTTGACTCTTCCCTTGTTTATAAACGTCTTCTGTATATGGCTTTGGTTTCAACAGAAATATGGACTGACGGAGATGTAATTAATTTTACAAGAGGCATCCCCTAGCAAGAAGCTACTTAAACAATAACTCAGCAAAAAATCATCAGCAATTAAAACTCTTGGATATGAACTATAAAGTCCTCTATAAATATTAGTGGGACTTGAGTAAAGTTACAAACACTTTAGGGAAACAGAAATCATGGAATTCATTTCCTAAGATGCCTACTGCACGAGATCAAAATAAATTTGGCTCAGGAAACACTTAGTGAGCACCTCTTCTGCATGACAGGCACTGTACCAGGAGCCAGGATTAGAAAAAATGTCCCCACTATGGTCCCTGTCCTTGAAAAGCTGAGTCTGGTGGGGGTGGGGAGTGATGGTTTCAAATGTGCACACAGAGAACTTCTGAAGATTCACAAAAGAGGTAACTGACAAGAGGATTCTGTATCTTCAGCCCTCTGACCAGGCCAAAGGTTTAGCCCACCTCTCCCTGGCCCTTCAATTTCACAACTGATTATGGAAAGAAAAAAAAAAAGAAGGACTTTGCTGTGTCATATGCGACCACTATTATAGACATATCTTTAGAAATACAAATTTGTGTGGGTTTTTAAAAAGAAAATTTAAGTTTCTGAAAAGAAACACTTTTTTAAAGAAGCATTTTTTAAAATACTTATTTTAGGATGATTCCCAGAGGCCTGAAATATTGTCACCTGTTACATATCTGTTTGCAGTAGCCCCAACATCCTTTCGCATTTAAGTGTGAATCCTGCCTAAGCCCCACCCATGCTCTAGCCACGTGCTGCCCCTCTGTCACTGGCTGCGTGGTGGAATTTCCCCTTGGCTTGCCTGGGGTCCTTTCTCTTGATCACCAGGGGAACCCTCCAGCCATCGCTGTGCATCCCAGCCTTCACCCCATTCTTGACTCCTCACTGGTCCTGTAAAACTGCAGTCCCCGATCCCCGGACTACCAGTCCCATGGCCTGTTATGAACCAGGCCACACAGCAGGAGGTGAGTGGCCAGCGAGCAAGCGAAGCTTCATCTATATTTACAGTCACTGTCTCCCATCACCCCCAGATGGGACCGTCTAGTTGCAGGAAAACAAGCTCAGGGCTCCCACTGATTCCGCATTATAGTGAGTTGTATAATTATTTCATTATATATTACAAGGTATTAATAACAGAAATAAAGCGCACAATAAATGTAATGTGCTTGAATCATCCCGAAACTATGCCCCTGCCCCCATCCCCACCCCAGTCCGTGGAAAAATTGTCTTCCATGAAACCGGTCCCTGTTGCCAAAAAGGCTGGGGACCGCTGCTATAAAAGACAGCTCATCAGTTCTTCCTTCCCAGTCCCAGAGCTGTCGTGGTTCCTGTCGTTTCTGAACCTGCCCGCCAGAGCTCCTCTGCTCCTCAGAGCACCATCAGAGCAGTCTAATAAATTCGTTTTTGGTGTGAGTTAGCCAGAGTCAGTGTGTTCACAATTTAAGAAGCCTCACTCCCTGCAACCTATACCCATGCCTGCTCCCCACTTTTAAACAGGTCCTGTCCCCAGCCAGGCTCATCCCATGCCCCTGCAGCTTCCCATCCTTGACTGGGAGCCCACTCCCTTCGCACAGTCACACCCTCTGCGCTGGGCCGAGTGCTGTGTGAGACGCCCTCTCGTGCCACACAAAGACACACGAGGATGCCCTTGCTTGCTATCCAGACTCCCTGCTGTCTTGCTTGCTGCCACATCCCCCCGTGGAGTGCTCCCAGGAGGCACATGGTGCAGAGGAACCGGACGAACAATCGCCATTCACACTACTGCCAATATTCTAAGGGACAGGGACCAACTCTGGGTCAGGGAAGAGATCCAGGAAGGCGTCAATGAGGCAGTGACATTAACTCTAAAAGCTCAAAGGAAAAGGAATTCTGTTACTTTAACCAGAGGCAAAAATCCCTGAAAATACCAATCCACTGTACTCAAATCAGACTCGGACCCCTAAATGCAGACCGTCACCATCAATATGTTTTCAAGACTTAGAGTTCTAAGGGAACAAGATAAGCTAAAAACAGCACACTGATTTTACAATTTCTCTTCCCTTTTTATCCTTGCTGCTTTATTTACTAGGCCAGACAGGAAAAAAATCTTTTGCTGCCATCAATATTCATAGCAGTTACAGCCCTACGTCAAGATAGCACACTATATACTTTACAGCAGAAAAACAAGGCAGAGAACAGACAGTACACCTCCCAAACACAGCTTGTTTTTCCTCTTTGGCTTTTATTTAGAAGTAATTTTGCCACAATAGCACAAGGGCCATTAGTATAACTGAGTTGTTTGAGCTTCTTTTATCCCCTCTTCTTTGCCCTCTCCCCCCTCCTTTTTAAAGAATTTGGTTTCTCTTTCCAAAATCTTTGGTGAATTACTTGATGGAATTCATTATAAGAAACACAATCTTGCTTTAATGTGATTCTCCATCGCAGTCTCCAGCACAACGCCAACTGAGCAATCTCGGCCCAGGGAGCAAGCAGACCAGCTGGCTTGGAAGCCAGTGTCACCCCAGTCCTCAGTCCTGCTGTTAAAAAGGAATCCTGTGAAATAAGCATACCTCCACAATAAACAAATGTAGTATTTTAAAAATCTTGCAAAACAACATTCGGGAAAAGCCGGATAATTATTTGCTTTACGAAAGGATTGCTCATTTGAGAAAAAAATGTTGAGTTCGTAATTTGAAAAGGAAGCCAACAAGAAAGTCAGGTTCCTAACTAGGCAAGGTGGGGATGTGCACCCAGCCTAAGGAGCTGGCAAGATGTGGCACAGGGAAGACACTGAGGGCTGTGGCCGGGATGGACGGGGCACAGGGAAAGAAGCAATAGCAAGGGTGAAGGAGTGGGCTGGCAGAAAGGGCGAGCAGGAACCCTCCAGGACCAGACGTGAGGTGAGGTGTCCCTGCTACAGGAGGCCTGGGCAGGGGCTGCACCTTAAAAGCCCCTCTGCAGGATAAACAGAAAGATTAAATGATCCTGGCATCCCACCCCCCTCCACGTGCCAGGCAGAGCCACACCTGCAGCACTCAGCAAGCCACCCACAGGGATTTCTTCTCACTGGTGGGAGATCCTGACTGGGCAGGGCCAGTCAAACCTCCCTTTAGAAAACCACCACCAGAGACCACCCTATTATGTATGGACAAAAGTCCCCCACAGGTACTCACGCCTCCACAGAAACAAGAGAATCAAAGGTGCAAATCTAATTCTAAAACCTGATTTATCTTCTTTAAACAGTGAAATTTCACCAACAAGAAGTCTCTAAACTGGTTAATCTTATACCCAAAACCTGGAGAAACAGAAACCGTCAGCTAAGCAGGGGAGGTGGGAGATGCCAGAATCCTTAATTATACCGGGTGATCTCCTCTCCTATTCGCAAGGATCCTTTTCTTAGTGCTGAGGTATGAACATCCATCCATCCCTCCATCCATGCGTCCTTGAGCACCCGAGTCCTCCTCAGCAAAGCCCGACCCACATCCTCACAGAGCTCCCAACCTGCTGTCACAGCAGAACATCAGCAAAGGCTTGATGCAGGCAGTTAAGATTCACCTGTTTGCTCTGCTCATCCACCCACATGGCCCCCAGTCCTTGGAAAGGCTTTCACGGCTTACACCCTGCCAGGAGCTGCTCTCCCATTCCTCTGTGTCCTGCCAGTGCCCTGAATCTGGGGCTCCCTACTGGCAGGGATCACCGCTCACTATCTTTGTAACTCAACCATCCAGCACCATGCCAGACTTATGTAAGGTACGCACGGGCGCTACTAGGAAGTAGAAAAGAAGAAAAAGAGAAGAAATAAAGCAACAAAGCTAGACAGAAACGGGCTATTAACACATGGGGTTTTGTGATCCCAGCACAGGTATTGAAAAATGAAAAATAGAGTATGTATCTTTCTAAGTTACCACAAACCCTTTCTAGAACAAGCCTGGAATAAACAAACTGCTGAGACAATAGCTGATCTCAACATCTCACCTGGCTTACTATCCCAACCTGCAGCCACTTGGTCAGGGTCCTCATCCTTCCATCCTGCCCTAGCTTCCTCTTCCGACCTTCCCACTTCTGTCCTGGGAGAGCCCTTCACTCAGTGTTGCAGGCCAAGCTGCTCCCTCCCACGCATGCTGGATGCTTTCCCAGCTCCACACACTTGCCCTTCCTGCTTCACCCACCTTAGTGTGCCTGCCCCCACATAATGTAAACTTGCCTCTTCAGACAGAGTGAGGACACAGCTCTGTGACACAGGGCTAAAAACAAGCCCAGCGTGGTTGAATGGAAAGAACACAGGGCTTGTGGCCATATATCTGTTTTCTGCTAGTCCCAGCTCAGTCACTGATTCATTCCGTGGCCCTGGGCCACAGTGGAACTGTTCCACATCCTGTTCCCTCTGCCCAGAATGGCGTCCCCATCTACAAGCTCTACTTGACCTTCAAGGCTCAGCTTAAATGACATTTTCTCAGCAAAACCTTTACTAACCTCCCAGACAAAATTAGAGGCCACCGTTATATCCTGGCAAAGCCCATTATACCTCCTTATAGTCCTAATTCACAATAGAAATTTAAGTTTTTAAAAGTTACCTCTTTAATAGAGAGCCCAGAAATAAATCCACACATTTACAGTCAACTGATCTTCAAATGAAGGTGCCAAGAACACACAATGGGGAAAGGATAGTTTCCTCAATAAATGGTGTTGGTAAAACTGGATATCCACAGGCAGAATGAAACTAGACCCTGTCTCACATTATATACAAAAATCAACTCAAATGGATTAAAGACTTAAACATTAGGACCTGAAATAGTAGAAGAAGAAAACACAAGGTAAAAGCTTCTTGACATTGGTCTGGACAAAGATTTAGATATGAGCCCAAAAGTACAGCAACAAAAGCAAAAATAGACAAATAAGATGGTATCAAACTAAAAAGCTTACACATAGTAAAGGAAACAATCAACAGAATAAAGAGACAACCTATAGGAGAAAATCTTTGCAAACCACACATCTGATAAGGAATTAATATCCAAAATATATAAGGAACTCAACTCAATAGCAAGAAAAAAAAAACCTCATTTAAAAATGGGCAAAGGACCTGAATGAACATTTCTCAAAATAAGATAAATAAATGGCCAATACACACACACACACAGGAATACTATACGGCCTTAAGAAAAAGAAGGAAATCCTGTCATTTGTAACAACATGGATGAACCTGGAGGACATTATGCTAAGCAAAATAAATCAGGCACAGAAAGGCAAATACTGCATGATCTCACTTGTATGTGGAATCTAAAAAAGTCAAACTCAAAGAAGCAGAGAGTCGAATGATTGCCAGGGGTTGGGCATGGGGAGCTTGGGGAGATGTTAGTAAAAGTACACATTTCAAAGTATACAAAAGTTAGATAGGAGACCTATTGTACAACATAGTGACCATAGTTAACAACAACGTGCTATACACTTAAAAATTGTTAAGAGCAGATTTTAAATGTTCTCACCACCAAAAAAGTATGTGAGGTAATAAATATTAATTAGCTTAATTTAGCCATTCCACAGTGTACACATACATCAAAACATCAAGTTGTACCCTCAACTAAAAAAAATAATTTCGGTCAGGCGCAGTGGCTCACACCTGTAATCCTAGCACTCTGGGAGGCTGAGGATCACCTGAGGCAGGAGGATCACTTAAGGTCGGGAGTTCAAGACCAGCCTGAGCAAGAACGAGATCCCACCTCTACTAATAGAAAAAATTAGCCAGGCATGGTGGCACACGCCTGTAATCCCAGCTACTCGGGAGGCTGAGGCAGGAGGATCGCTGGAGCCCAGGAGTTGGAGGTTGCAGTGAGCTGTGATGACACTACTGCACTTCATTCATTCACTCATTCATTAATAAAATAAATAAAAATTAATTTTAAAAAATTACCTCTTTAATATTTGTCTCCCCCAATAAATTATCTATAAGGCCAGACAGAGATCATTTCTATTTCACCCATCATTGTATTCCCAAGGCCTGCCACAAAAATAGATACTTAAAAACATTTATAAATGAATTAATAAATGGGCAAAATGAGGTTTTGAACCACTATTGCTAAATGTCCCTTCCTGCTCAGACATTCCATGATACTAGGGCCCCTCGGTTTTGCCCTACTGCAGGAAGACATCCGTGAACACGTGTCAGGGAAAGCCTCCGCGCACAACCACCCTGCTCCCTCATCATGGCCTCCCTGCTCAGGGCAGGGGTGTTCCAGTCAGAGGCCGGCTGTTCAAGGTGATGAGTAGCCCACATGACTGTGAGGGCGGGTGGGGGAGAGGGGAAGGCTGGAGGGCACAAGGGAGGGTGGCCATGGAGGGCCCCAGGTGCCAGGCTACAGGGTTTGGCCTCTGTTTCTCATGTGTGAAATGAGCAGACTGAATCAGATGATCTCTTCCAGCTGGAAAACGACAATTCTCTATGACCTGATGAGCAAAGTCCAAACACAGGCTCACAGGGAGGTTCTGTGAGGGCCGGGAGACCCCGGGGAAGACTGCCAACCAAGCAAGAGCAACGAGAACCAAGAGCAGCGGCTGTTTTTTCAAGTGGCTGGGTCGCCTGAGGTCGCCGTGCACGCTCAGGCCAGGTTTGCCGAGAGACCCTCCCACTCACTGCCTTACACATTTCAGGAGGTGACCCAGGGGAGCCACAAAGCTACTATTACACGGTTTCGATAAGCCGATTCAACCTCTAGTAAAACTCTGGTGGGTGAACCACAGGACGGCGACCAGCAGGCAGGCCTCGGCTCAGAGCTACTTGGCTATAAACAGAGGTAATTTTTTCCCCTGCAGGTATTAATGAAGTATGTACTTAGAGGGCCTCCAATGGGCAGTTTAACGCCACATTTACATAAAGAAACTGGCTAGAATAGTCAGTTTGCCTTTGTTTTTCTTCATCTATAGTTTAAAAGTACAAGTTTTATGTGACATTTGTGTCCCCTGAGTCCAATTGTAGCCTGTACAGCTATGTCACCCTGTTTGAGTCATTTACCCCACCTGATTCTCAGTTCCTTCATCTAAAAAACAGGGAAAATCATTCTGGCCCTGCCCACCCAGGGTATGGTGAAAATCAGATTAAGTAAAGACCGGGGAAGAGCTCTGCACACTGTGAAACACTCCACAAGGGAAGGCGCGCCCTGATCGACAATAGAGACAAAACAGCTCCCCAGCACATGGGAAGTGAATAAACTTCTCCTTCCTGTGGGTGCAGTCCTCATAGGAGCATCTGGAACCTCTCTGAAGAGGCTCCTCCTGAGATCCCACAGCAGTCCAGAGACCCCTTGACCACCCAGATAGGGCAGGACACTGTCCAGGATGTGCCCAGAGATGACACACGGAGGAGGCCAGCAGGCTGGCCTGGCTGACCACTCCACGGAGACCAGCTTCAAAGACATCTGGTCTGGAGGAAGAGGGCAACATCATGCCGGGAGTTGCAGAGGCCAGCAGGAAACTGTCCCTGCTCACCAGCAGAGCAAAGGCAGCTGCTGCTTTGCTGCTGTGACTAGGACAGACAGCTTGCATGGGGTGGGTGACTATGGCCTTGCCACCCAGCAAAACTCCAAGGCAACAGCACCCAACTGTCCCCCAGGAACGGCTCCACTCCTACTCTACTCTCAGTCTGGAGGCTACAGGAGTTGGCATATGGCCCAGGTTACTGGTTCAGGGACAGGCACACATCCCAACCCACACCAACCAAGTGCAATCAATGCTAATCCCAGGATTTTCACTTCAGCAACTAGCTGTGAAGTTCTGTCACTGGCTGCATTTGGCCCTGAGAGGCTATAAGCCTGGAGTCGCCAGGGAGACAGAGATGAAGAGCCAATTCCAGGAGAAGCCAAGCCAGAAAATGGGGAGCAAGGGTGTCAGACAGACAAGCAGAGACACTCAGGTGGGAGCAAGCACTTGCCCTAGGGTCACTGTGAGAGCCCCTGGATCAAGGTGAGCCTGAAATCAAAAATTCCCTTCCCTCCCCACTTGGGCTTTTCACTTATAAAATCCAATAAATGAAGCTGGTTTGGGTTTGGTTGGGGGAGTCCTAGCTAAATACAATGAGCTGCAGGATCACTCTACTTCTCTAGAAAGTTGAAGCAGCTGAGAGAGAGAATCTTCAGTAGCTCCTCATTCCTCAAGAGACAACTCCTCTGATGAGTCCCCTTGACCCACAGGCTCAGTGATGGTTTCCCATAATAGGACCCACGGGCCCTGCAGGTCATTGCCTCTGGAAATCCATCCAGACTTAGTTTTCCAAATTTTCCCCTTCAATCTTGTCCATTCTCTGTTGCCATCTTCAATTTCAATGGGTTTCCTGCACTCTGCATGCTCTTGTGCACGTGACGCTTTCGACTTGCCTTGCTTCCCATCCTGCCCATCATGGGGATGTGGCAGTGGGGACAAGCCTCCTGCTTCCTCACCCAGCATCACCTCTAAGGCACTGTCTGCCTCGAGCCCACCTTGCTTGGCAGCTCAGGTACCTTATTTCAATTTAATTCAATACCACTCAGGGTATCTACTCCATACCAGGTACAATCCTGAGCACTGGGGATTCAAAGATGGCTAAAATATTGTTCATGTCCTCAAGGACATGTATAAAAATTCCAAGACATAGCAGATGACAATCAAAGCTCAAGCAGAGTACCAGGAGTCTCCCTTGGGGAAGAGAGGGCTGGGGCAGCTAATCATGTCAGGAGCATTTGGGAAAGCTTCTTGAAAAGCACAGGATTGTATCACATCTAAATCCCTCCATCTAGCCTCCCCCAGGACCTTCACAACCTGTCTACACTCCACCTACCAACAACCAACCAATGTCTGTATGGCCCTGCTGGGGACCTGGCCCCTGCCCCACCCAATTCCTGCTCCTCCCCCACGCACCCTCTGCTCCAGCCTATCAGCTCCCATACTGTCCCGCTTAGATGCATACTCACTGTCTGCTCCTGGTGACTCTCTTCTCCAAAGAAGAGCCAAAAGTGCTTCTGTTTATCTAAATCCTGCTCCACTCTTTAAGGGAAGACTAGGGAGTTTCATTTCCTCTGAGTACTATTTTGCCCCCATTTTTAAAAGACTGATGCACTTAGCAGGGTGAACAAATGACCACCACATGTCTGCTGTCTCTGCCCCCCAGCCCCCTGCAGCAGACATCCCCAGTGATCACTGGGTGGCACTCTCTTCCCCTACCCAAGCCCTGATGCAGTTTCACGTGGTGCTCCAGCCAGGCATCACCCACTGAGCACAGCTGGCATCTGAGTTAAAACTGTTTGCCACCCCAGAGTTAGAAGTTATACCACGTGTTTTGGCATTTAATCATGAAAATAAATCATATCAACAAATGCTTGAGCACCAACTACATAACAAGGGCATAGAAGAGCAAGTCACTGTCTCTGTTTTTGGGAGCTCCTAGTCTAGTTGGGAAGGTGAACTTATTGATACGTTGTCTTATAATATTTACAGTTAGTCAGTGCCTTGAGGACAAGAACCATTTCATCTACAGCTACAGAATCCTCTCACAGTACCACAGCAGAAAACTGAGCACTTAGCCTCAATAAATATGAAGATGCCATCATCTACAAAGAAGGAAAACAAAACCATGACCTCAAGGCTACATTACTAAGTACCTGGGCCAGCGACCTTGTCTCACCAATGGCTCAGGTCAAATTGGATGGGATCATGTACCCTACACGAAGCTGGTCAAAGTTGTGTGCTGTCTCCCTTGGGATCTATGGGGCTCAGGTCATGTGACAACTGCCAAACACCTATCCTTTTAGAAAAGAAGTCTTAACAATGGTTAGTTTGCGTGGCGTGAGCCAAACCCTCCAACGTGTCTACCTCCGTTGCTAAAAAGTAAGAAATAAGCAAACATTTCAAAATAGCAGGAACTGGTTAAGTTTAAAACTGAATATTTTCATTTTGACAAGAAAGTAGTCATTCCTTTTCTCCATGAACAGAGCAAAACAAAAGCTTTTCAAATCTGTACATGGTTAAATTCACTGACTTCTAAAATAAAAATGAAATCTCATCTCATTGGCTTGATGCTCACTCACATTCTTGTCAACACACCACTTACACACCTAGACATAGCCATCACCGGAGCTTAAGGACACACTTTCCAATCTCTTATCTCAGTGATTCTCCAAGCTACAGAGTAAGAAAGGCAGAGAAGGGGTTATTTACATTTCACATATGAGGTTCACAGACACTGAGTTATTTCTGGCCACAGTCAACATGGACGACTAAAAACAGCAATCATGCCCTCTGGTTTGAAGAGAACTGACCACACTCACCTGGTGGGGAAAACCACAACTGCATCCCCCTCCCATGACTGCCAAATCTCACCTGGGCTTCTACATTGTTTTGCCTAAGTCACACCTAAGGACAATCTTGGCTGCTCAAAGGACCCCTGAAAACTTTGAGTAACCCAAGGATGTGCCTTGGAGGGGGAGCCACCCTACCCAGTCACGGCTGCTGTGAATGATGTATCTGCACTGCTGAGCTCCCACCACAAGGCAGGGACCATGTTGGGGAGCCCCTTCACCTTGGACAGGAGCCTGGGTTCAGGTTTTGGCTCTGCCACTCACTGGCTATATGGACTCATGCAAGTGACTTTACTCCTCATCACTGCAGCTTCATCATAAAATGAGCCTTCAGAGAGCAGAAACTGCCCAGGTGTGTTTTTAGGTATAAATGAGGCAACACATGTAAACACATGAGCCAGCGTCTGCATGTGGGAAGTTCCCACGGTGGATTCTCACGGAATGTTTGCTATTAGTATCGTGTCTATGTAATACTCCCTGGGCTGCCCTGGCCACCACCCTGGAACAACATAGTGGCTGGCACAGAGTAACTGCGAAATATTCACTAAGTTAGTATATGCACAATATACCTAACTCACTGCTGACCCGGAAGGAAGTGCGCAGGCCTTCCCAGAGGAGACCCTGCCCTGGCTTAGGGCTGGCTCCACTTTGAGGGAGACAGCTGCCCCATCTAAACCTGCTCCTACACCTTCCTGGACTGCCCGGCAAAAGTGCACGTGTGGTCTACTATAGACAGAACAGGACAGTCAGGAGGCGAAGGAGGGCCCAGCTCCCCAGCCCCATCTTACCCCCACCCCCTTCACTGTGAATGCCAAGGAACAGATGTCCGTGGGTCAGTGGAGAATGGGCAGTATTCAGCGTTCATCTCACCAGAGAAACTACTCTTTGGGGAGGAACAACCCTAATTCATTCATCCCAAAAAGTAGTGCTGAGAATAGTTGAACCCTTTTTCCCAGTGAGTGTGCTGAGCCCACAGGAACATAGATCATTTCTTTCTAAGTACATTTATGAATCAAAGTTTTAAAATATTTAAAGTATGGTGTCTATAATTGAGATAAAGTGTTTGACATATTTACTCAGAAGATTAATAACTCTATGCTGATAATTCACCATTGTTTTAGTTTTAGAAAGTAACATTAAGTTAATTAAGAGACACTGGGAGGCTGAAAAACCAGGCACCACCCATCTGCTGCCCTGGAAATGAATGAACCACTGAACATGGGCAGAACTGAGTCTCCACAGACCCATGCTGAGCTGGGAATGTCTAAGAAGCCAAAGTCACTTGCATTGACCTGGTCTTGCTGGTCAAAACTCACTTTCATCCATCACTTGACACCTCCCAGAGTCTGGAGAGAGGGCTCTGCCATGCCCCAAGCATAGGGTCCACACAGGCTTTCTACAAGCAATCCTACTCCTGGTGAACCTAGTGGCTCCAGAAGCAGTTACTAGAGGATTCTATTTGGTCAGGAGGCTAGGGCTAGTTAATAATCTCTACTGTTCTTTTTAAAGTAAATTTGTATTTATTTATTACCTTCCCTACTCCAAAAAAGAACTTACAGTAGCAAGAATACATAAATTCAAAGTAGGTGAGAAAGGGAACATTATATGGCTGTTTAAAAGGAGAAGGCAGATGCACGTGCAAGGGCAGGGAAGAATGTCCAGGATCCGTTATTACAAGAGTAGCATGAATACTATCACCCCCTTGAGGTCTGAAGAGAAGCCAATGTCTTCACAAGCCAGACTGCAGGGCAGGCACTTAAAGTAAAGAAAAAGATCCAGGGAGACTTTCTAACTCAACTTTTCAGTATCTCTGATTTGTTTGCGCTTTTCCCATTGAGTATCTTTTACTTCATAAGCAGCTGAAACTCTTAAATATTTAGGAATGAATAAGGTGAAAAGAAAAACAAATTAACAAGGAAAAGAAAATGAAACAGAAATAAGACCATGACAAAGAAGTATCCTGTGAAGTCATATCTTTATTAATGTCTCTGAGATTTTTAACAGTTAACGTAAAAGAAGGAACTCATAGCAATGACACAAGTCACCCTATCTCTTGAATGACATTGTTTCTCAGCACAGAAAAAAATATTTCTCCAGAAGATTTGCACAGAGAAAAGACTCAGCTGACATCAGGGGCTGAGTACCTATTACAGGAAGTAGAATAACATCTGTCTGTCTTCATGGGATTTCTACCGTGACAGAGGAGAGAGCATTGTTTAAATGGAATACATAGAAAATTAGTTTAGTGGTTTGCACCCAGCAAGTTTTAAAAAATGAAATAAAATAGAAGGGAAAATATCAGAATGCATAGGAAACACCAGAATGTATAAGAATATATTTTCATCAAACTCATGTTTCAGATGACATATACATATATGTTTGGGAGTTACAAAGCAAAATATATTACTGTTGGCCAAGATAAAAAAGAAAAAAAGTTGAAAAACAGCTCTAGAAGCCAGTAATCTTTAGCCACCACTGGACAGCAGTGGGGATAAATATCTAGTCTCTTGCTCCATGCTTGCCCCCACACACACTCTGCCCAAAACCCCTAAATTAAAAGGTATTCAGAGAGCCTCTAACTGTGCTCAGAGCCAAGCACCTAAGAAGCAAATCCAATGGTCAGGAAGAGCCAACCCAGGAAGTGATAGGGATGGAGGTAAATTTCCTGTGCTGGTTTCTAGAGCAAAAACTGAATCTCCAGGTAAAGAAACAGAGACTTGGGCAGAGCTGGGCAGCAGAAGATCAAGCAGGGTATCTTGGGAGTCAGCTATCTCTACGGTTACACCTGGAGAGGGAGGAGAGTAGAACAGGTGAGACTCAGAGTTTAGGTGGGAAGAAGAATGCAACTCCTGCAGTGGGGCACTGATGGCAGAAGGCAGGGTGGGGTAGGGACCGCACCACACTGAAGGCTTTCACTCATAAGCCAGAGTGCCCAGAGCAGCAGGCACTCCAGAGACCCAGACACAGAAAGGGCAGCCCCAGCACACAAGGCACCTGGAGGCAGGAAAAGAGCATCAAACACCTGGGAGCTGGGCACAGAAAGGAGGGAAGGTGCACAGCAGACCATCTAGCTCACACCCTACCCATCTTCCCTGATCCACCTCAAGTCCAGGGGAGGAATGGCTCATTTAACAAAACAAAAACATCTGACTGAGAGGGGAAGTGAGCCAACACCCTCTGGGCCCAAAGCCTGGGGCAGCAGGTCTGCGAGAAGAGAGGCAGGGCAGGGCTGCAGTCCCTACCCACGACTGGAGTCTGCAGGCCCAGGAGGGGCCACAGAAGCTGTGAGTTGTATGTGTCCTCCGCCAGGCAAGGGGGCACACAAACACCTCTTAGCCAGGAACAGGGCGTCCACATAAAGGGCATCTGTAACCTACAAGGTGAGATGAAGTAGGGGGCTCCTCTTACCTAGCTTCTTTGTGGAAAAGGTGATCACCTAGGACAAAAGCCCTCTGCAGCCTGAGTAGGCTCTATAGAGCCCGAGGCTGTAGTTTTTAAAGCAGGTTTTTGTGTTTTCATTCACTGAATGAGAGGAATTCTGCCCTCAGCCACCTTCTGCTTTCTTCTTTCTTGAGACTATGAAGAGCTCTCCCAAAAGAACAGTCTTTTAAGGAAGCACAAGACTACCTGCCCTCCAGGCCACCGTGTGTATAGTAAAGAACGTGTCCGCTTCCCGTTCTGCCCCTTTCCAGCTGTGTGGTCCTAGGCAAAGCCCTGAAATTCTCCAAGCAGCAGTTTCCTCATCCTTTCAGTAGTGACAACAGCACCAACTTCCTGGAATGAAGGATTAATACTGACGGCAGGAAATGTATGGCACATGGTTTACACTCAACAAAGCGCCTGCTGTCACTGTAGTTGTTGTGTTGTGAATGTTACACAGAAGGGTCTCCACGAGCTCTCACATGGGGGTACCTCTTATCAATCAAAGTTTGGAGGGTTCTAGAAAGTTGAGGAATCATACTACCCAACTTCACTTTACATTGTCACAATACTAAGAATCAAAGGGTGATTACCCACCCCCCATTTGTACCCTGTGACAAAAAGTAGTATTGAAGGCTCAGAAAACACTGCACAATAAACAAGTACCTTGAAGTCACAACCATTAAAGTCCTGCTTGGCTAGCTGAAAGCTCAAAACCACATCCATCCTGTTAAATCGGGCATAGGCAGATGCCTTTTTAATGGTTTCATAATTACTGAGATCAATCATCATTTTAATAATGATTAGTGTTGGAAAAGGCAACAGGCTTAATCACAATTGCCTCAATTCAAAATTCATTAACACTCTGTGACCAACTGAAATCACTACACTTGAGCTCTATACTTCATAAATATACCTTCTAAGGTAATTGTCAAGCTACTTAATTTCTGTACTTTGTATTTTAAAGCTGTCTTTACATGTCAGTGTAGTGCACTTTCCAGAGTCACTCCCCTATAAACTTAGTGTTCAAGCACAATCATATCACTTTGAGACATCTGAACATGAAGAACCTGTGAAAGCTTAAACAGCTAAATAGAGGCTATTTTCTAAATGTCTGGGTTTATTATTTATAAAACATCCTAGTGAGTTAAGATAAAATGGAGCAAACAAATACAAGTTTTCCTTTAATTACAGTAATGTTGGTGAATCAGGCCTCAAATGTCTGGAAATTACTACTTTCTCCAACTTGTGATTCTGCTCAAATGCCAAACTTTAAAAAAAAAAACAAAAAAAAAAAACCCTCAAAACTACAACAAATAGCTCAACTGTAACATCCAGTCTTGCATTTTTTACAGCCCAGACATATCAGAGTACAGAGAAAGACAAAGATGTAAGATAAGATTAACCCTGATTACCCAGTAAATGGTAAATAAGTGGGTTCTGAAAAGCACCTCTATGGGTCCTACACTCTACTAGTTTGCTATTGACTTTTAAACAACCAGGCATCCATTAAACCAGGATGGGGCAAACTGAAATCTAGCTGGATGACTTTGTGGCTACCAGTGTGTCCTAAGCTGGGTAGCATAGTGAATACAGAGTCAGACAGTTTGGGTTCAAAATCCCCACTTGGTCCACCTATATAACCTTACACAAGCACTTCACCCTTCTGAGCCTTGGTTTTCTAATCAGTGAAAAAGCATCGTTGAAAGGAACAAATGAGATCATGTGCAATGCTCAGTGCAGAGTATGCACCCAACAAACCGTTATTATTATAAAGGCATACCTCATTTTATTGAGCTTCACAGGTAATGCTTTCTTTTTTTTTTTTTTTTTTTTTACCAGATTGAAAGTTTGTGGCAACCCTGTTTTGTTGAACAAGTCTATTGGTGTAATTTTTCCAACACCATGTGCTTACTTTGTGTCTGTATCACATTTTGGTAATTCTCATATTTCAAACTTTTTCATCATTATTATATCTGTTATGGTAAACTGTGATTAGTGATCTTTGATGCTACTATTGCAGTTGTAATTACATGGGCCACCAACTATGCACATATAAGACTATGAACTTAATTGATAAATGTGTGTGTTCTGACTGCTCCACTGACCAGCCATTCCCCACCCCTGTCTCCCTCTCCTTGGGCCTTCCTATTTCCTGAGACACAATATTGAAATTAGGCCAGTTAATAAGCCCACAATGACCTGTCAATATTCAAGTAAAAGGAAGAGTCACACATCTCTCTTTAAATCACAAGCTAGAAGTGATTAAGCTTAGGGAGGAAGGCATGTCAAAAACCAAGACAGCCTGAAAGCTATAGGCCTCTTGCACCAAACTGTTAGCCAAGTTGTGAATGCAAAGGAAAAGTTCTTGAAGGAAATTAAAAGTGCTACTCCAGTGAACACACGAATGATAACAGAGCAAAGTAGTCTTAATGCTGAGATGGAGGAAGTTTGAGTGGTCTGGATAGAAGATCAAACCAGCCACAACATTCCCTTAAGCCAAAGACTAATCCAGAGCAAGCCCTTAACTCTCTTCAATTCTGTAAAGGCTGAGAGAGGTGAGGAAGCTGCAGAAGAAAAGTTGGAAGCTAGCAGAGGTTGGTTCATGAGGTTAAAGGAAAGAAGCCATCTCCGTAACATAAAAATGCAAGGTGAAGCAACAAGTGCTGAAGGAGAAGCTGCAGCAGGTTATCCAAAAGATCTGGCTAAGATCATAAAACAACAGATTTTCAATATACAGGAAACAGCCTTCTATTGGAAGAAGATGCCATCTAGGACTTTGCTAGCTATAGAGGTGAAATCAATGCCTGACTTCAAAGCTTCAAAGGCCAATCTGACTCTTTTGTTAGGGGCTAAGATAGCTAGTGATTTTAAGTTGAAGCCAATGTTCCTTTACCCTTCTAAAAATCCTTGGGCCCTAAGGAATTATGCTAAATCTACTCTGCCTGTGCTTTATAAATGGAACAACAAAGCCTGGAATGACAGCATATCTGTTTACAACATGGTTTACTGAATATTTTAAGCCCATTGTTGAGACCTACTGCTCTGAAAAAAAGGTTCCTTTCAAAATGTTACTGCTCACTGACAATGCACCTGGTCTCCCAAGAGCTCTGATGGAGATGTAAAAAGAAATTAATGTTGTTTTTATGCATGCTAACACAACAACCATTCTGTAGCCCATGAATCAAGGAGTAATTCTGACTTTGAAAAGTCTTATTATTTAAGAAATATATTTCATAAGGCTCCAGCTGCCACAGATAGTGATTCCATGGATGGATCTGGGCAAACTAAATTGAAAACCTTCTGGAAAGGATTTACCATTCTAAATGCCATTAAGAACATTCATGATTCATGAGAGGAGGTCAAAATATCAACATTAACAGGAATTTGGAAGAAGTTGATTCCAACCCTCATGGATGACTTAGAGGAGTTCAGGACTTCAGCAGAGGAAGAAATTGCAGATTTGGCAGAAACAGCAAGAGAACTAGAATTAGAAGTGGAAGCTGAAGATATGACTGAATAGCTACAATCTCATGACAAAACTTGAATGGATAAAGAGTTGCTTATTAGGGATGAGCAAATAAAGTGGTTTCTTGAGATGGAATCTACTCCTGGTAAAGATGCTATGAACACTGTTTAAATGAAACAAAGGATTTAGAACATTACAGATACTTAGCTGATAAAGCAGTGGCAAGGTTTGACAAGATCGACTCCAATTTTGAGAGAAATTCTACTATGGGTAAAATGCTATCAAGCAACATCCCATGCTACAGAGAAATCTTTCATGGAAGGAAGAATCAATCAATGTGGCAAACTTCATTTTATTTCAAGAAATTGCCACAGCAACCACCCCCCTGGTTAGTCAGCAGCCATCAACATCAAGGCAAGACCCTCCACCAGCAAGATTAAGACTCGCTTATGGCTTAGATGATCATTTGCATTTTTTAGCAATAAAATATTTTTAAAATTTTTTTACTAATCAAAAGCAAGCTGGAGTATGCAATAACATATGTTTAATTAAGGTATGTATATTTTTTAGATATAATGCTACAGCACACTTAATATACTACAGTATAGTGTAAACATAACTTTTATATGCACCGGGAAACCAAAAAATTCTTACAACTTTATTACAATATTTGCTTTATTGCAGTGGTCTGGAACCAAACCTGGGATATCTCGAAGAAGGTATTTATCAGTAATCGGGGTAGAAAGACAGGTCCTGACCGCTAACACAGCAGAAGCTCTCTAAATTGATTTCCTTTTAACCAACTTGTCAGTTGAACTGGCATTCTTTGTTCCTTCTGGGTAAAAGATAATGACTAATGCCCAAATCATATTGAACTCTCTGGGCTTCTTGGTTAATTTCTAGAAAGATTACACATTTCTTGTTCCCAACGGTTGAGTTGTATGCTCACCAAGAGTTGGTTATATTTAATATTTGTATCCAAGTTTATGTCCATTGGATTTGCTAACCTAACTTAATTAAATGCTGGCTCAAATGGTGAGCTATGAGTGCAAAAAAAAAAGAGTCACTACTTCCAAAAAACCAGGCCAAATCCTGTGGAAGCACTGTATAAAAAATGTGCTAAATGTTTTGTTGTTGTTGAATTAGATGTGGGTGAGACAACAGCAAAAGATAAGGGAAAAGCCATAAACATTTAGAATTGCTTTCATCTTCTCATGGTATCTTTAAGTTCTTATTCTACTTTTAAATAAGATGCAACTGGAAATTGTAGACACATTATAGGTGTAGTTTATGTGAGAAAGAAAATGAGCCTCTGATCAATAGATGCTTAATACTCAAAAACAGCCTGTGGTCCTACTTCAAAAGATTGGCAAACAAATGTCCAGTCACCCACTCCAGGTTAAGATAATCCCTAAGATGTGTTTACATATCTTTTTAAATGAGTCTCCCTGTAACTGACTTTTTGAATAACCAATTTATCAGGTCAAATATAAGAACAGGTGCAGCAGGAGGCCAGTGGGACTAACTAAGGCTTATTTGGTCCTCAGTTCCCTTCTGAGGTCTAGCATTTGACCATGCTTGCCATGAGTTTGTCTCCAGAACCTGGACAATGAAGTGCAAACTATTGTCAGTCAGCAATACAATATGTATTTAAATAAATACCACACTGCTCTTAGGACAACTTTTGGATGTGCTGGTAAAGTACCAAGTGCCACCATCTATGCACTTTTGCATGCTGTGTCACCAACCTATGTCCTCTCAGTGTGCCAGAGGAGGGGGAAACAGTGTGTAGTGGCGGCAGCACTGTGTGCTGGGGGAAGGAGAAGGAGAGAAGGGTGGGGATGTGTGCGAGCATGGACGAGAAAGTGGGAGAGAAAGCACGTGAGCAAGACAGGCCCACGCGGTATCACACATAGGGAAGGAGGAGGGTATGCCGCTACTGGCAGAAATGCATAGCTGGTTAGAATTCCCCAGAAAATCACCCCAGTGCCAGACTGCTAACTCCTCACCTTAGCCACGACTTCACTAAATCGCCAAGACTGCTCTCATTCTGTGCGAGGTAAAGCAAGGAAAGGAAACAAGGCTCTCTCTCAGGAGCCTACATAAATTCCCACAAATGTGATCACTTTCTTAAGAGAAGACTGAAGGCCAGCCTAACCTTATGTCCTAGTTCACAATCAGCTGGAGATCTGGGTTGGTATGAAGGCAATCAGACAAGCAGAGCTACTTTCTTGTGCTAGATTACACCATCAGTGACAACTCAAAACTCGTACTTCTCACTAGGCAAGTTATGGCCTCTGGTCTACCAGCCAGATTTTTGTAAATAAAGCTTTTATTGCAACACAGTCACACTCTTTTGTTTATGTATTATCTAAGGCTGCCTTTGCCCTACAACAGCAGAGTTAAGTAGTTGCAACAGAAACTGCATGGCCCACAGAGCCTAAAATATTTCCTATCTGGTTCTTTACAGAAAATGTTTGCTGACCCCACTCTGGACCCAGAGTGCTCATGAGACAGAATGCTCTTAACTTTCGCTTCTCTGCCAGAAAAAGAAAGGAGAATGCCAGTGATTAGCTAGCCCTGTTGTTCTTCTAAGATGAATAGTGTCATATTTTTGCTTAATAGCTAAGATACATGCAGAATACTAGCAAAAATCTTTTGCAAACACAAACATTCTTACAAACAGGTTCTGACAGTCTTTCCCTACTGCTTCCTGTGAAAACTTACAGGCACTAAAATGGCAGTGACCACTGAGGCTTTTGAAAACACAAACACACACATTCACATATGGCGCTTGGCTTTGTTTGGAGGGACACACTGCAATTCAGAATTGCAAGCACAAAAGAAACTGCTACTTAGAGGTATTTTTTAAAAGACCTTGAAGGACCTGATTCCTCATTATTCCCAAAGCAGCTTTCAGATTTTACTCTGTATTTAACCAAAGTTCCTACAAGACTATAAAAAACCCATAGCCACTGTGAAAATGAGTTAAAATAATAGTTTCTGCAAAATACTTTAAGTGCCATGGCATTCATCCTTTAGAACTGGGTTAGGGAGTACTATAATTTGGTCTGTCAGCACTGATGTAAGCATACAGCAGACCCAGAACAGTATGTGTTGACTCTCTGAGGTTTGGAGGATGGGGGAATTATAACAATCTTAAATAAGACTTAACATCCATCCCTGTACAAGAACTTACCCTCAGACTTGGACAAGTAACACCATCACAGAGAGAACACCAAAAGCACGGAAAGATAGCCCCCAATAAAAGGGCACAGGTTCTGCATCTGACACTTGTACTTATGTGTGTATATAAGGTATGGCAGTGTGGGTTACAATAAAATTCTTCATTTTGTACATTAAAGGGAGTTGGCTATTTCCTGTTACCCAGGTGTTAGAGAGGACAGGGCTCCCTGCTGAAAACAAGAAGTACTAAGTACCTCATTTTCTGAAAAATCAACAAATGGGACTAGACATTTCCCCAGCCAGGGCTTACTAAGCCAGACCGCTACACGCAACCACCCCTTTCCCACCTCCACAGCCACAGGCTGGGGAGGCTTGGAGAGGGGACAGAGAGTCAGCAGGTTGGCAGCTTTGTGGAGGAGGGGAGAAGCTAAAGGGAAGCCCCCGCTTCCTAGATCCGAGAAACAGGAACCCAAGAGAATCATAAAGATGGTCATGCTCACAAGGAGGAGAAACTAGCACCTCATTCCCCAGGGGACTCTCAGCTTTGGCTACAGTCCTGAACTGCCACTCCACTGGCCCAAGCAGGGACAGTCATCGTGCCACCCTTTGGCCTGGCAAGGACCCATGAGCTTCCCATGAGCCAAGTGGACCCCACAGGGTGGCTAGGCTTGAGTGCTTTCTGGGATCTGACCCAAGGAGACTGGCTGCCATGCAAGGTTACTGCAGCAACCAGAGGCTGTGCAGCAGGGATCAGAGTGGCTGAGCCAGAGCCACATGTCCCTGTCAGGAAATGTGAGGTGAGGAGGCCTGCACAGAACCCCACCCAGACCCCACAGAGATCTGCACGTGGATGCCTGTCAGGTGGAGGTTGCTGCCACCTGGCCAGTTTTAGCTAGAGAAGCTACAAAAGCCAACCTTAAAAAAAAAAACACAAAACAAAACAAAACACAGTCAGGCGCTATTAGGTAAACAGGTATTTTCCCTTTTACCACTATCCCTCCGCACAGAGGAATCACAGTTGACAAGATGTGGGGGCGGGGGGGTACAGATCTTTCTATAACTGGCAGGGCAGGGGCAGGGGGAGCCTTAAATCAGATGACAATGTGGACATTTTATTAACTGAAAATGACTAGAAAGAGACAGTCTGCCCAAGACATCATGGAGAGAGGGATAGGGAGATGCAACACAGCACAAGTGGAAGCAGAGACTGGAAACACAATGTACACATTTCATGTTACAATGTAAGATTCCTCAATCAGTAAAATATAGATGGAAAAATTGAAGCTCAGAGAGAGGGAAAGGCTTATCCAACATCACAAGCCAATACAGCAGCTAAAGCTGAAACTAAAACCCCAGTCACCTGTATCCTCCTTTTCCCTGCACAGTGACATCTGAGTGTGACTTTATCCATGATTGACTTTAAAAAAAAAAAATCTTTTTTTTTTTTTTTAATTTCAGAATATTATAGGGGTACAACACTTTGAATCATAGGAATTGGCTTAGGGCCTTGGCTCAGGTTACAGGTCTTCCCTGCGCAAGGCTTTTCCTAAGTGCCTTCTTTGCTGTCTCCATTTCCCCTGCAGCCTCTCCCTCTCTCCCCTCTGGCCCTCCCATGGGCCAATGCAGATTCTCTCTATCAGCTGCCACACATGCCCACGTTTCCCCTCTACCTGGTAGGTCCTGATTGCTACAACCATATGCACGCACATCTAGGTTGTCCCCCAAATACCTGGGCCTCAATCAAAGTTCTAAGCTATTTCCAGATAAGGGTAACCAGGAAATGACTCCAGAGCAGACCTTTCTGGAACATGGCCATCAGCCACCACCTTCTTATCCCTCTGACCATGAGGGAATATGCACAGGGCAGCACTAACTAAACCAACCCCAACACACTACACCAGTGGGAGGCCAGACTTGGAACCACCCCTGAGGGGTCCCATGTTTAATTAGGAAGTATAGAGTGAGGTCCAGACCCTTCTTTTGCAGAATTCCAGCAAATCTGTGTATCTCACTGGCCAGGTTCCAGCTACTAAGCGAATTAGAGAAACCCAAAGCACCACAACTACAGACAAGACTCTCCTTTCCTCCTGCCCCAAACCCAGTCTGTGAATTTTCTCATTTGGCTCTGAAGGCAGGGAGCTGGACCACATGACCTCTGTGGATCTTCAAGGCCTCTCTGCATTGAATATCCTGAACCTGTGTATACCCGACTGGCCCACTCACCCAACCACACATTACCAGGGAACCAACCACCCCACAAAATGACTTATTTTCTCAATCTGTTGCAATCCATGAATGGATATGAAGGTCAAATAGAGATCTGGGTGGTTGTAGACTATAGTTTCAACAAATTCCTCTTGTCTACACCTGACACAGCAGGAGTACTTAATAGTTAATGAACAAATAAATGAATACACATCCCCTGCCCTCACAGAGTTGACTGTATCAGAAAACAGGAGCCGTATGTGGTGATGCACCCCTGTAATCCCACCCTCTCAGGAGGCTGAGGCAGGAAGATTGCTTGAGCCCAGGAGTTTGAGACCAGCCTGGGACATACAGCAAGATCCCATCTCTAAAAAATGAAAAGAAAAGAAAAAGAAAACAGGGCACAAACCTGGCAAAGAAGAAGGTGCTTGGAGCGTGGTACAGAGAGTGATGTAGAGCAGCAGTCCCCAACCTTTTTGGCACCAGGGACCAGTATCATGGAAGACAATTTTTCCACGGGCGGGGGGATGGTTTGGGGATGGTTCGGGGATGGTTCAAGCACATTACATTTATTGTGCAGTCAAATCTCTCTACTTATGATAATCTGTATTTGCAGCAGCTCCCCTGCGCTAGCATCACTGCCTCAGCTCCACCTCAGATCTTCAGGCATTAGATACTCATAAGGAGCAGGCAACCTAGATCCCTCACGTGGGCAGTTTACAGTAGGGTTCTCGCTCCTATGAGAATCTAATGCTGCTGCTGATCTGACAGGAGGTGGAGCTCAGGTGGTGATGCGAGTGATGGAGAGCAGCTATAAATACAGATGAAGCTTCAGTCACTTGCCCGCCGCTCCATTTACCTCCTGCAGTGTGGCCCGGTTCCTAACAGGCCACGGACCACCACTGGTCTGTGGCCCAGGGCTTGGGGAGTGCAAACGTAGAGAACACTCCCAAATCCCACAGCATCACACCTTCCTAGAAGTGAGAACAGCACCACTATGGCCCTCAAACAACCACACAGCTCAGAGCAATGAGAATAAGAACACCATCTCCAAGAGAAGGGCTAGAGACAAGAGGCACACGCAGGGCTGCTGGGAAATCAGAAAGTGGCACAGCTGAACCCTCAAGAGAAAGCACAGGAGACATGGTGGGAACACCTTCACCAACTCATTTTTAACTGGGTGGCTCTTCCAAATATAGGGAGGATAGTCCCTGGGGTCCATCCCATCAGCATCAGTCCCAGTGCTGGGACCCAGCGGCCTTCAATGCCCTTCCAGGGCATACTCACCATGCCAGGACCTCAAGGCCCAGCTGTGAATAAGATGTGGCCTTTGCCTCTTAGATGTTCTGTACTCAGTTTAGTCTACTGTACTGAGCAGCTACTGCCAGGGATTCAGAGACAGGTGGGCCCTCTTTATTCAGGGCTGAGAACAATGGAAGAAACACACAAGCTACCGTGACACTCCTTAACACACATACACACACTCTCTCCCTCTCCCCCCATCCCCCTTTCCATCCCTTTATAAAATATAGCCTTTTTCAGCCTTCTTACATTCCTACTCTATCAATGCAATTTTCACTGTCACTGGAATGCTTTGGATTTCTTACAGTTTCTCAGTATATCAACAGGGCATCCATCTCTATGACACCCCTAATACAATCCCACAGATACCACCTGGACAAGTGCAGTCCTAGGCCTATCACCTGGAGAACTCACTGCCCCTCACTTAAATTCTATTTCCAATTACTGTTTCCATCAAGGTCACAGCTCAAGAATTGAGGGTGTACTGCATAATCACAGTTACTATATTAATAATACCACTACAGGCTGGTTGGGATACAGCAGAGTGCCCCTGTTGGAGTACTTCCCAAGTGAAACGCCATAGAATGGGAGGTGAATGCCAGAAAAACACACCTTCCAGATGGGTGATTACAGCTAGGCTTGGGCTGGCAGGGAGAGAGACAGTAAAGGCCCCCCAAAACACTACCTGGCTGGAAGGGGCTCGGCATGGCAGAACTGGATGGGAAGGGCAAAGGCAGGCAGAGCCAACTTCACTAGCCAGGCGGGCTTGGGTTTACTTTCTTTTGTTGTTTTCGTTATCACTCAAGACCTCACTAGCTAATGTGCTGGATCTCCTTTCTTCCACTTTTCCTTTCCTGTCCTTATTATTACATAGATCAGTTCAAAAATTAGGTTCACTGCAAATAAAAATGAGAACAATATTGCTGTGAATTCATTCCAAGAAAACAAAAAAGGAATGAGTGTTGATCTAATCTCTGTCCTCAGTTCACTCTATGATTCTCTACAGTGGTTTACAACTTCCCCTCTCCCTTCAAAGGCTCGCCTGATACTGCTAACTGGAACAATGTCTCTGGCATTTTTGTCTAAAGCTCTGAATGTTAAAGTGAACAACCGTTTCAACTGTTGTACATGACATCCACCACTGCACTGTAGGTGGGTAACTTTCATCCGAGGGAAAAAGATCACCTAGTTCATCTTTTATTTAAATCTCTGTTGAAAAGCCACAGAACTTTGTTCTGGTCACTGAGTATATTTCAAATTACTTAGTGAACTCTGCGTCCTCCCCCATCACTATTTCCCAATCTCCTTCTACTTGTTGGCTCTTTGTTCTCCAAACTAACAGACAGTGAAAGCAACAATACCAAAGCTACTCCAAGCACTCAGCATCTAGGGAAACACAACTTCAGGATGATCACATTCAAAGGGGGAGAATCATAGCTGTGGTGGGAGGATTAACTCAAAGGTATCCAGGTGACAGAAATGAATCAGAGAGACTGGAAGGATTCTTCTGAATTTGATAAATTGGCTATACTGCAGAGGTGGTGGGTTTTAATGGAGTTTTGAAGAAGATGAGCAAAATAGCATCATGTAACAAGGGGTAATAAATCATAATTATCTTCCATTCATGCTACTGCAACTTGCATCCTCCACTTGAGCATATTTATTCCAATATATATTATATAATAAACATTTTCAAACATACAGAAAAGCTGAAAGAATTTTACATATCCACTACCTAAATTATACAACTAAGATTTTGCTACTCACACTTACACACTCCCTGACATATATCCATATATTATCCCATCCATTTCAAACATACGTAAAGTGAAAGTAATTACAAATCCACTACCTCATTCACATAAGATCTCGCTAAACACTTAGTCACATACCTATCCATCATGTTCACATTTAAGTATTTAAAGGAAATGCACAATGATAAGAATATTCAAATCTAGGCATACCGCTTGACTTTCACCCTAAACATAGCATCATATTTTATGATTAATTCTTTTTACAGATATTAAATGAAATGCCAATTCTGCTTATTTAATTTGGAGTATCCGCTAGTGAGTTAACTCATATTTGTTTATCCTTTGTGATCATATATTCTGCTTTTATCCTATTCCGCATTTATGCAATATTTTCAATGCTGATTTGACCATATTTTTTTTTCTGTATATAGGAACAAGTCCGTTTTTCTTATAGGAAAAAGGTGCTATATTTTGTATAAATCTTTTGTGGCATACATTTATTCTTGGAAGTACTAGATACAGCGGTCATAGGCTATGAGAATCCCTGGGTTTCCAAGTTTTGCACCATGACAGTCTACATTGTGCTAGATCAGTGCTCTTCCTCACCAACACCTGGCATTAACAGATTTAGTCACTCTGGTGGGTGTGTAGTGGTAGGTCATTATGGTTTTCACTTGTATTTTTCTGATGACAATAATGTTGAACATCTTTTTATGGGCCTCTTGGCCATTATATCTTCTATAAAAATATCCGTTAAACTTTTTGCCCATTTTTAAAATGTAAATGTTTGCCTTTTTATTATTGAATTGTATGGCTGCTTTATATGCGCTGGATAGAAATCCTTCATCAGATACGCGTTTTGCAAATATTTTCTCCCATCTGGTGGCTTGCTTCTTCATTTTCCTAACAGCATCTTTTGATGAGCATAAGTTTTTAATTTTGATGTAGTTGACTGTATCAGTCTTTTATGGTTATTGCTTTTGGTGCCCTGTCTTAGAAACCTTTGCTTATACCTAAGTCCTCTATTTTCTTCACATACATATGTTTGAGTCTGTGCTGCACCTACTACCTTGATGTGTTTCACCTCACTCCTCTCCCAAGGCAACTTCTGAACGGCACACACTGGCTCTCTCCACCACTGTCCCAGCGTCCCTAGCCCCAACCTCACCATCAGCATAAGAAAAATCTGCATAAATGGACAGAGCGGGCTCTGGACACACTTAAGGTGATCTCTATGGAGCTTGTCCTGGCTTAGTTTTGGGACAGAAATTTTGAAAAGACAAAAAGAATGAGACATTCAATCTAAACACAGGGCCTCCTAGATTTGGCCTCAAACAGGGGCTACAGAGAGAGAAGCTGAGAGAGCTGCACCCCCAGTCCTTCCCACACTGACGTCCTGGAATTCACAACTCTGGTTTAGTCTGCTCTTTTCCTTCACTTGCATTCACAGGCGTCCCACAGTGTTTAAGGTAAGATCTGTTTTTGCTTACCATAAAAGGTTATCCTCCAAGCTTCTACTTATTGGGGTAGGGGTAGGGGATGGAGAAGAGGAAATGGAGCTTCAGACTGGTGTCTGAGGTTTCATGTGCAGCTATGCGTTCTCTTCCTCATTGGGAAGTGCCCTTCTTTGTCCTTTCTCAGTGCTTCTGCAGCCCTTGCGATGGACGCACTCCTTCCTCCAGCCTCAGAGCCTGCACCACCGCCCCTAATCCTCTCTCTTCCCCCCAGGCTTCACCTGACGTTAAAAGTTCCCAGTGACTTTCAAACAGCAGCAGAATCTTTCAGAAGCCACCCCAGATTAGTTCTTCTGTTGTGCAAATCCAAGTATATCTGCTTATGTAATAAATATATCCCAAAAATGTAGGATGCAAATCAAGTCTCATACAAATCTACAATTGCAAACATTTTAGAGCTGCGGTCCCCAAAGCCAGGCTGCAGACCAGTACTAGTCCATGGCCTGTTAGGAACCCGGCCATACAGCAGGAGGTGAGCGGCAGGCAAGGGAGTGAAGCCTCATCTGTATTTACAGCCAATCCCCATTGCTCGCATCACCACCTGAGCTCCACCTCCCATCAGATCAGTGGTGGCATTAGATTCTCATAGGAGCGTGAACCCTACTGTAAACTGTGCATGCGAGGGATCTAGGTTGCCTGCTCCTTATAAGAATCTAATGCCTGATGATCTGAGGCAGAGCTGAGGCAGTGATGCTAGTACTGGGGAGTGGCTGCAAATACAGATTATCATTAGCAGAGAGGTTTGACTGCATGGAGACCATGATAAATCAATTGCTTGCAGACTCATATCAAAACCCTATCAGTGAATGGCAAGTGACAATTAAGCTGCATCTGGTAGCAGGCTTTATAGTGTGGCAAGTGAGCTGATGTACTTGAATTGTACAGCTGCATCTGGTGGCAGGCTTTAAGTCCGAATCTGACACTTATATTAGTCCACGCGTGGTCCGCCTATTATTTTATCTACCACTTCCATCCGTGCCCCTTTCTCGCAGTGCACACTTGTCTCAGTCACAGTTTTGGTAGCCCACAAGCTAACCCTAGCAAAAATGAGTAAAAACAAATGTCACTGGAGAGTTTCTTTGAAAAGGGGGAAAGACCCAATGATGAGACAGCAGAAGATTCTAAGACTGCCAATAAAATGAAAGCTGCATTTAACACATTGGCTGTCACACTAGAAAAAAAATTTTTTTCCTTGGGGCCACAGTGTTTTATTACAAAAACAGAATAAAAACTTTGAAAACAAAATGATCCTTTCTAATTCAATGAAAAGTGTGTTATTTTTTATTGTTTTCTGTGCATGAGTTATATGCAACTTGAAAAATAGTTTACATGGCTCCCAAGGTGAAGAGATGTATGAGTTACATATGCTTCACAAGGCCCCAGGCTCAAAACTAGCATGAGTTAAATATAACGCACATGGCAGTTAATGTGTTAAAAGAAAATACCAAGAGTCCTACTTAAATTATGGGTTCATTGAAACAGGTGATTCACATTCTCCGAGCCTGCTTTGTATAATATGTGGTGACCAGCTATCCAACAAAGCCATGAAAGCTTCAAAACTGCTTCGCCACGTGGAGACCAAGCACCCTGCATTGAAAAACAAGGCTTTGGAGTTTTTCAAAAGAAAAAAACATGAACACAAAAACAGAAACAATTATTGAAGGCCACCACTTCACCAAATGTGTCTGCACTGACAGCACCATTCTTAGTGGCTAACTGCATTGCTAAAGCTAAGAAGCCCTTTACTATTGGTGAAGAGTCGATCCTGCCTGCTGCTAAGGACATTTGCTGTGAACTTTTAAGAGAGGCTGCAGTTCAAAAGTGGCACAAGTTCCTCTTTCAGCCAGCACCATAACTAGACAAACTGATGAAATAGCAGAGGATATTGAGGCACAATTGTTAGAGCAGATTAATGAGTCACCGTGGTATGCAATCCAGGTTGACGAGTCTACCGATGTCGACAAAAAGGCAACAATGCTTGTTTTTGTGCTATATATTTTTCAGGAGGATATGTATGAGGATATGTTATGTGTGCTTTTGTTGCCAACCAACACCACAGCTGCAGAACTATTCAAGTCTTTGAATGATTGCATATCAAGAAAACTGAATTGGTCATTTTGTGTCAGTATATGCACAGACAGAGCAGCTGCCATGACTGGACAGCTTGCTGGTTTCACTACTCGGGTCAAGGAGGTTGCTTCTGAATGTGAGTCTATGCACTGTGTCACCCATAGAGAAATGCTGGCTAGCCGAAAAATGTCACCTGAACTAAACAACCTTTTGCAGGATGTGAATAAAATTATCAACCACATTAAAGTACATGCCCTTAACTCACATCTGTTTGCACAGCTCCGTGAGAAGGACGCAGAGCACACACGTCTTCTCTTACACACAGAAGTGAGATGGCTTTCTAAAGGTAGATCACTGGTCAGAGTTTGTGAGTTACAAAAACCACTCCAGGGATTTCTTTTAGAAAAATAATCACCACTGGCAGCACATTTCAGTGACACAGAATGGGTCACAAAACTTGCTTATTTGTGTGACATATTCAACCTGCTCAACAAACTCAATCTATCACTTCACGGGAGAACAACAACTGTGTTCAAGTCGGCAGACAAAGTGGCTGCACTCAAAGCCAAACTGGAATTTGAATGCAAACTGGAGTGATGAGTGAACATTGGGATTTTTGACATGTTTCAAACATTAGCAGAGATTTTGAAAGAGACTGAGCCAGGGCCTTCCTTCTCCCAGCTGGTGCATGATGACTTATCCCAACTTTCAAAAGAGTTTGAGCATTACTTCCCAACCACAAAAGACCCTCCAAACTGGGAAGTAATGGATCTGTAACCCATTTGTGAATAAGCCAGGTGAATCAACTTTGTGCTAGAAGAGGATCAACTGCTTGAGACTGCAAATGACAGTGGCCTTAAAAGTATGTTTGAGACAACTTCAAATCTCCATATGTTCTTGATTAAAATCAAGGTGGAATATCCTGAGATTGCCACAAAAGCACTGAAAAGCCTGCTTCATTTCCAACATCCTATCTTTGTGAAGCAGGATTTTCTGCAGTGACAGCAACCAACACGAGATTACGGAGTAGACTGGACATAAGCAACATGCTTTGGGTGTCACTGTCTCCCATCACCCCCAGATGGGACCATCTAAGTTGCAGGAAAACAAGCTCAGGGCTCCCACTGATTCTGCATTATGGTGAGTTGTATAATTATTTCATTATATATCACAATGTAATAATTGTAGAAATAAAGTGCACAATAAATGTAATGTACTTGAATCATCCCGAAACCATCCCCCCCACCCCACCCTCACCCTCGACCATGGAAAAACTGTCTTCCATGAAACTGGTCCCTAGTGCCAAAAAGGCTGGGGACCACTGCTTTAGACAGTTCTTAGTTGAAAGAAATGTTCCCATGTCACAGAAGCACAAATTGTGTTCCTTTTGGTTTTCTTCTGTGAGTTTTGCTTTAAAAGAGGGACCAGAACTAGGTTCTATGTTAGAAATTTATCTCAACACCCTTCTCAAAAAAGCCACTCCCACACCTCCAGGTCCCTCCGCATGCACTGCCCATGAAAAGGCCACTAAATAGACATCTGTCCTGGCCCTGTAGCATCCTTTTAGAGCCTAGACTTCTCTGATTTAAAGAGAAGGAGGCAGCCAGAACTGTTACATGATGACTCCAGAATTTATCTTAGTGCATTATTTTATTGTGTACTACTTCTATTGCTATTTAATTTTTCATAAATTTTCTTCATAGCACTCATAACCATTTGTAACTATCTTGATTATTTATCTCTTTCCCTGTTAACTCTCTGTGCCCATAGCCAGAAGCCCAAGAGACATCTTTCTGAATAGTTTGCCAACACTTAGCACAAGGCCAGGCACCAAGTGAAACTACTCTTTATAAAATTAATAAAGGGCCCCCAAGGTGGGAACTGTGGTAGGCGCCTGAACACTGCAAAGATATAGGCATAGTTAAAATATATATATAACCAACCACTCTTTCCTAGCTTGCTTTCCTATAGCTGCTTACTACTCAGGAGTCATATAGCTGATGGTCATAAAAATTCTTAGCTTTCTTCATTGCTCCCATAGTATAGCATCACTCTTGTGAAACCTAAGGCTAGGTTTTGAGATATCTTCCAGGCCCTGCATTCTGATGGAACAGCTGACCCATTCAGACCAGTGGCCCATACCAAGGAACTGACTCAACTAGTCTTGCAACCCCCACCCAAGAACTGACTCAGTACAAGAGTACAAGAAGACAATTTCTACACCCCTATGGTTCCACCCCAAACCCAGCCAATCAGCAGACCCAACTGCCTAGCCCTTTGTCTGCCAAACTATCTTTAAAAACCCTTTCTCCCAAATTCTCGGGGAGACAGATTTGAGAAATCCTCCTGTCTCCTCGCATGGCACCTACAATATTAAACTCCTTCTCCGCTGTAACACCTGTTGTCTCAGTGTACTGGCTTCCTCCTGAGCAGAGGGCAATGAACCTGGTTGGGCTATAACACAAGCAGACACTCAATGGCTGTTCAATAAAGATGCACATGCCCTATGCACTGCAGTGAGCTTGTAAGTTTCTGGAAGGAAGAGACCATGTCTTCCCCTTCTTTTGCACCTGGCCAGCGTTCTTCACGCTTACCAGAAAAACAGATCAAAAAAAAGAAGAAGAAAGAAACCAACCGGGCAGGGTAGCTCAAGCCTGTAATCCCAGCACTTTGAGAGGCTAAGGCAGGAGGATCACTTGAGCCTGGGAGTTTGAGACCAGCCTGGGCAACATAGCAAGACCTCATCTCTACAAAAATAAAATTATCTGGGCATGGTGGTGCACACCCACCTGGTGCAGTCCCAGCTACTCCGGAGGCTGAGAGGGGAGGATCGCCTGAGACCAGGAGTTGGAGGTTGCAGTGAGCTATGATCACACCACTGCACTTGAGCCTAAGCAACAGAGCAAGAGCTTAACTCTAAAGAGAAAAAGAAAAAGGGAAGCCTTTTACTCTGGACTGGTGGGCCAGTTAAGCTCTGCAAAGGGATCCTCTGCTGACCCTCCAACCCAGGGTCCAAGTGCTGGGGATGGAGAAATGAGGAAGGAGGAAGTTCAAATGCGGCAGGGAAAGGACACCTGGCTCAGAGCCAGAAGAGGAGGGCCTGAGCCTGGTCGCCTATAAAGTGAGGATAGTAATAATCACGATGCCCCTTAGCCCCCTCCGAGCACTGCACGGCCAAATCGATCAGCACCAGCGAGGGTGCCTGGTAGGTGCACATCCACCTAAGAGCACTGGTTATCATCCCCAGCACCTCACAGTCCCAGGCATGCTGCCGATGCTTCACAAGGGTTTGCCCAACTAATTCATTCAAAGAAATGACCCAAAACAATGATCTTCACAGAGGAACAAAAGGGGAGAAAATGAAGAACTTTCCACGGCTAATTCCAATGTTGAATATTAATTTTCTGAGGGCCAGGAAAGATAAGGCATGAAAAGATTCAAAATCTATTTCAACCTGTTCCTACTGGGGCTCAGCCCAGGTAAAGCCCTGGGCAGCGTGCGGGGTGTGGGGTGGGGAAGGGTGTGGGACTCAGAGCCACAGTGTGGAGCACCTGTCTGCCCGGTTGGTTTCTTTCTTCTTCTTTTTTTTGATCTGTTTTTCTAGTAAGCATGAAGAACACTGGCCAGGTGCAAAAGAAGGGGAAGACATGGTCCCTTCCTTCCAGAAACTTACAAGCTCACTGCAGTGCATAGGGCATGTTTCATTGGTGTGGTTTCTGCCCCTGATGGACCTGCCATCATGCTAATGCTTTATGGCATCATTTCTGCACAGAGGGAGGTCACGCTGGCTGCTGAAACAGACTCGAACGTAAGAGATGCTGGTGGTGGGAGCTACCACGTAAGGGCCATCTGCAAAGAGCTACAGATGCACCATCTCATGACACCCTATGACTTAAGAGGTATTAACCCCATTTCACCAATAATGCTACTGAGGCCAAAGAGATGAAGTGACGTGCCCGAGGTCACAGGAATAGTGAATGCCAGAGCCAAAATCTGAATCTCAGTCTGTTCGACAGCAAAGCCAAGGTGTGAGCCACTGGAGTATCTTGCCTTACAGAGGTAAAAAGTGACAGATGGAAGGAAGTCAGTCTGACCAAGGAGAGGAGATTCCTTGGGAAGGAAGGCATCTGAGCAGAGACGGGGAGAAGCCCAAAGAGCAGGGTTGTGCCCAAGAAGGAACAGGTGCAATGAACAGCCTGTGTGAAAAACGAGGTGAGGGTTCTAGCTGCATCTGGGGAGGCTGCAGTGTGGGTGTGGGGGCCTGGGACTGGCAGTGAGGGGTAACCGAGAAAAGCAGATGGGGTCAGAGCTTCTCAAGGGTCTCAATGGCTGTGCTCAGAAGTTTTATCTTCTGAGGTTTCCAAGCAGTGGACAGACTGTGAGGTGTGACGCCTGTTGTCAGGACTCTCCTTTGACTCTGACCAGACAGCCGCAACTGTGGCTGCCAGGGAAGTCTTTCAGCGTCAGCACAAATCCAGGCTGTCCACAGGCTGAAGAGCTCCCGTGGAGCCAGCCGGCGCCGGGCCATCTGAGGACAGCTACGTGATGTCTGCGGCACTGCCCCCACCTGGGCGACCTTGGTGCCCGTCAGCCCTCTCACGCCCTCACCTCTCCACCCACGTCTTCAAAGCACAACTGAGGTAAAGGCATGTGCTGGGTGGCGTGCAGCTGCCAGGAGACATCAAGTCGCCAGAGTCAGAGAACCGCAGACCATGAGAGCTGGCGCATCCCTATGGGTCCAACCCCTCCGAGAACTGGGGAGATCCCTGTGACTCGGAGGACACCAGGAGCAGTTCAGGGTTAGCCAGGTAACAGGCACAGACAGAGCTGTGGCTCAGGGCTTCTGGTCATTCCTTCCACAGAGACTGACCAAGCACCTACATTGTGCCTGGCCCTGTCCTGGGCACTGGGGACAAAAAGGTGAAAATGACAGACAGGCACTCTCCTTATAGAGCTTCTGTTCAGTCTCTAGGTCAAGGGCCCTTCACATTGCCCACAGGTGCCTCTATCCCAGCTCCCCCAGTATGTCTGGTGCTCACATGTGAATCTCTTCTCCCAGCTGCTCTCCTCACTGAGTACCAGGGTCACTGTTCCAGCACAGCACCTGGAACGGGGCTGGCCTCGGAGCCAGCCCTGGATAATCCTGTGAGTTGACTGCCTGTCATCCTTGCTGGGTAGCCAGTGACTGCCCACACAAATGGACCAAGTTGCCCATGCTCCCCACGCTTCCTTTTCCTCCACTGTGAAGTGGGATGGTGGTGATTACAATAATCACACCCAACATTTATTAAGCACCGGCTATGACCAGCCAGCATGCTAAGTCCTTTATAGGCAAGTTGTCATTTAACTGTCATAATAACCCTAAACCCTAGGGTTTATGAAACTGGAAATATTACCTTTAGTCCTTTACACATGAGGAAACTGAGGCTTAGAAGGTAAAGAACTTAACCAGGGTTACACAGAAATGGCAAATCTGTCCCTCCAAAACCGGGACTCTCCGTCCAAACACCAAATGACCTCTTCCTGCCTCCCCTCCCCCCACCACCCTGCCCACTGACATGAGGGGGCTTCTGGAAGAAGTGGGAGGGACAGTGAGGAAGAGAGCACGCCGCAAACTCTGGGAACATGAGCACTGTGCAGAAGCGTGGCAGGGGCTGTTTCTGTTACAGACAATGAGCATTGTGAGGCAGCAGTCACTACACATGGTTGGTCCTGACGACATCATTCAAGTGCTGGGCCTCAAGGGACAGGCAGGATTTGGAACAGCAGAAAGGAGGAGAGAGGGCAGTCTAAGCAGGTGTGCTGGGGAAAGCAGGCATCACGTGGAAGAAAAGCCCAGAGGATGGAACAGAGGTTCAAGGCACGTAAGTCAAATTGTCCCAACTATATTCAGTAACTACCCTTGTGACACCAACCCTGTTCTTTCACCTCAGCCTACCAGGGAGACATAAAATCAGTGTGCTGTGCCTGCCTCCATGGAAACCCACCCAGCATATCCTCTTCTCTCAACCCCCAACCCAGATAACAAGGGGTACATAAAAAAAAAAAGGCAAGACAAAGCTGGCATGATTCTGAGTTTCAGGCCTCCTGCCTCATTTCCTATAGGCTCTGGCACAGTGCTTATTTGCATGGCTGATTGGATAACCAATTATACAGTAGAATATTTTTAGATCTACATCAAAAAAAAAAAAAACCACACACACACACACACAAAACAAAAACAGGGACAGCATAGCATATTTCCTCGTAGGCCTGATGCAACTGCCAAGCACAGCATTAGGCCAGGGAGCAGGTAGGAGGAAGAAGGAAGAAAGAATGGTTGTGTCCTCATTAAGTCTGGTTGACTCCAGAGCAGTCTACATCTGTTTGGAGGGGGAGAGAGAGAGAATGTGCATATGTGCACGTGTGCCTATATGTAGGGGGAGTGAAGAGGGAGGGGGCAGGAACATACAGACTGGAAATGTCAAACTCCTCCTTGCTCCTTTTCTGGCCTTCTCTCCACAATACCACCCCTTCCCCACCTCCACAAAAATAAGCGCTGATCCTACAGGTCCTGGGGCCAAGAGGTGATGACGTGAATTAGAGGACCAGCATCCTTTCCCCAGCTCCAGACAGGTTTGAAGTCAAGCCCTGGACACTGATACTGATACTGATGAGAATGCATCATACCTCAGCCCTCCCTCAGCCCTCCCATGCACACGACCCTTGGCATTAACAATTCCCTCTACCCACACTGTCCCAACTGAGCTTACAACCACCCTGCAAGGTCACCAGAGCAAGAACACGTTAGAAGTGGCAGGTGTTTCAAGGATCATCAAGTCCAAACCTCCCACTCTTCTTGTGGAGACTCGAAGTTCCAGAGAGAGGAAAGGATTTATTTACCTAATGTTGCACATCAAGTCATGGAAGAAAGCAGATTAGATAAGCAAGTATGAGAATCAACAGGCCAGCTGTAACAAAAACTCAGAAACTATAGAAAACCTGCTATCAGTCCAATGTCAAGAACTATCAATGTCCTGTCACCCAGAAGTGGCCGGCCTAACTGAAGAGTAGAATGGCTCCCAAAAGACTCAAGTTATTACACCAGTTGGAGCAAAATACCCTGAATAATGGGATTGTTTTATAGGATAGGGAATATGCTTTGAATCAGAAACCAAATTCTAGACGGGAGATTTCCAGCAAGTTCCACCAGCACAGGACCATAAGAACTTCTGTACCACACACATGACACCAAAACAACTTCTCTGCCATTCAGTGAACCATAAGCATGCCCTCTGCAAAAAGATATGGATCTCAGCACTCACTCTTCCTTGAGTGTTCTATCTCAGCCCTAAGGGTAGGGCTGTCTCTTATTATCTGCTGTTCCTGTCTTCCTTAGAGTTCTCTCTGCTTTTTACTAGCCAATCCTCTATTGCTCCAATCCCGTTACGGTTAATAATTTCTTGTACCAAATTTTAGCTGTTCAAATTACTGTGTGGTTCCTCTCTTCTGTTTGGAGATCCAGATTGATATGGCAAGTGTAAGATTCAACAATCTAGCTATAACAAAAAGTAGAAACTGCAGGAAACCTTTTATCAATACAATGTAAGAAAGAACTATAAAAAATGATAATTCTCAGTCCAAACAGAGGCTGGGTATTTTTTGCAGAAGTATTTGGTTGGATGAGAAGACATTTCAACTATTGGGTTATTTGAGTCTCCATGAGGAAATTCACAGTGATCTCAAAAACATCTTATACTCACAGCATGTATCAAGGTTTCCAAAAAGTGAATCCGTACACACACACAAACATGGACGACTGTGTCAATTATATAAATAAGAAACGTGAAGCAAATGCTGAGGGCTTAAGTGTCTTGTCCCAAGTCACACACAGAGTCAGATGGGGCTCCAAAATTAAAATGTCTGGTTTCCTGTAAGGTCCTAAGCTCCTTATACTCTATTAGACAACAAAGACAACTAGCATTACTGGAAAGTAGGAAGTGGAAGAAGAGGAAAGAGAGAGGGATAATCAAGCGAGGCATTTTAAAGGAAGTCTTGAACAGGGCCATTTTCTTTGTGGTCAAAAGGGGAAATGAAACTTAATTGTCAGAACCCAAGGCAAAGCATAGAAAAATCATAATGGTTCTGTCCTTCAATTGATAAATACTTTATGCCGTAAACAATTTGATTTACAAGCTTAAATTCACTCATTTAGGATTAGATACATCAAAGCAATTCAGCAATAGACTCCATGATGTTTGCACAGAAGCAAGGTGCCTTCTTAGCTACATAACCTATTAACTGTCTCACTTTAAAAAATTCAGACTTGAGATTTGCCTTTTAATCCTACAGAACTGTACTGTATTTCTCAGCCTGTTTATGCCCTGCCTAAAAAGGTGATGACTGACTTCTATTTCTGGCCATGATGAAATAAAAAGGACTAAATTTACTTCCTGCCTTAAACAACTAGAAAACCAGAAAAAATATATGAAACAAATATTTTCAAATGCTCAACAATAAAGTTGAGTGAAGACTATAATCCCTGAGAGAAAGGATCCCTTGTCTCAAACCAAGCAAGCCTCAGGTTACCCCAGCTTTCTGCCTGGAAGTACATTCAGAACGCAGAGCAGGGAGAGGGGACCCCAAGCAGAACACAACAGTCTCACTGAGTTGAAGAAACCGTGATTAGAATACAGGAAGTCTGAGGTGGCTAGATGCATTGCAGGACAAAGAACCCAGAAAGCTGAAGAGGGGAACCCTTCAGCCTTTGCTGAATACTAAGTCACAGATAAGAGGGTAAAACTCCATGAGGCTAAGCAAAAAGCAACCTTGAAACTGTGAGCTGAATAGTTCCCAGAGTACACACAGGGTTAGGAATCATTCGATTTCCCAACATCAGGGTCAAGAGATGTTGTTGATCTCTTGGGCTTTTGGCAGAGACCTCAAAAGACTGTTCTAAATCCACCCTAACAAAGCTTAAAAACAATCTTTGAAAGGGCTGCTATCAACAAGTGACTTAACTGCCAACCATTAATGAAGCCCACATTCTTTAAAAGGAAGAAAATTCAGACACTCGACAATGTGATATTTACAATGCCCAGTATCAAATCACAAAAATTACTAGAATTTCCATGAAAAAAGGGAAATGGGAGCCATAAGCAGTTAAAAATAATTACTAAATAGAAACAGACCCAGAAATGGTGGAAATGATAGAATTAGCAAAAAAGGATTTTAAATTGGCTATCAAAACTTTACTCAAGAACTTACAGAAAAATATATGCACAGTAAAAATGGAAATGTAACATTTTTTTAAAAAACCAAATGGAATTTCTAGAAATGAAGATATCTAAAATAAAAAATTCAAAGATATCTAAAATAAAAAATTCACTTGATGAATTAAGAGCAGACTAGACCAAGGGTCAGCAAAGTATGGCCCACAGTCCTAATCCAAACCATAGACTATTTATGTAAATAAAGTTTTATTGGCACATCCATTTTTTGTATATTGCCTATGGTTACTTTTGTGATGCCATGGGAGAGTCGAGTAGTTGTAGCAAACCATATGGCCTGCAAAGCATAAAATATTTACTGTCTGGCCCTTTACAGAAAAAGTCTGCTGACCCTTGGACTAGACACTGCAGAAGAAAAGATTAACTAACACATAAACATAGCAACAGGTATTATCCAAAATTAGTCAAAGATTTTTTTAAAAAAAATGGTAAACACAGTTTCAATGACTTGTGGACAACATCAATTAGGCTAATACATGTAACTGAAGTCCTGGAGAGAGAGAGATAGGAGCGGAAAAAAAAGTTAATGGTTGAAAACTTTACAAATTTAAAACTATAACCCACATATCCAAGAAGCTCAATAAATCCAGAGAGAGATAAACACCAAGGAAAACCTCACATTAAAACCAAATACCCCAAAACTGACATAAAGTCAAATGAAGAGAAAAAACAATATATTATATGCATAGGATCTTACCTGAAACTTCACAAGCCAGAAGACAATGGAATTACATCTTTAAAGTGCTGCAAGGAAAATTGTCAATCTAAAATTCTATATCCAGTGAAAATATCTTCCCAAATGATGGTAAAATAAAGAGTTTATAAGACTAAGAGAATTCATTGCCAACAGAAATTACAGAAAAGTTAAAGGAAAGTCCTCAAATGGAAGAAAAATGATACCAAATGGAAACTTGAAACTGCACAAAGAAATGAAGAGCCCTAGAAATGGTAAATATGTGGTAAATATGAAAGACTTACGTTATGTAGAGAAGACTCTTATAAATTAGATATAACTAATGTGGCAAGAGTAGAGGTAAAACAGAATGCTAAAGTATACTCAATTATACCAAAAGAAAGCAGAAAAAGAAGAGAAAGGAACAAAGGATAGAAAAATATAAAACAAATACCAAGATAGTAGACTTAAAACCAAAATGTAAATGATCCAAACACCTTAATTAAAAGACAGAGTTGTCATAATAAGCAATAAAGCCCAACTAAAGCTGGGCTTTCCAAGGTAGGTGCTATCTTAATATTAGATAAAATAAATTTCAAACAAAAAACATCAACAGGGAGAAAGAGACATTTCATAATGATAAAGTCTTCAATTCATCAGGAAGACATACTACCCTAAATGTGTATCTATCCAAGAGCAAAGTTTCAAAATATATGAGGCAAAAACTGACAGAACTCAGAGAAAAGATAAATAAATTCACAACAATAAATAGTTGGAAACGTCAACATTCCTTTCTCAGTAACTGATAAAACAAGTAGAAAAAAATCAGTATGTATACAAAATATAAGAACAATATTATCAACCAACTTGGTTAAATTTATAGAACCTGGAATTTATAAAACATTCCACCCAAAAACAGCCCAATAAACATTATTTTCAAGTTAATATGGAGCATCCACCAAGATAGATGATATGCTGGACCATAAAACATGTATCAATAAATTGAAAAAGTTTGAAAGAATACACAGAACATTCCCTCATCATAGCAGAATTAAAAGTCAACAAACATATCTGGAAAATCCTAAACATGTGAAAACTTAAAAACACATTTCTAAATAACTCAAGGGTCAAAGAAATAAGAAAATATTTTCAACATATGAATGAAATAATATGCAACATATCAAAAAAACTGGAACATAGCTAACTCAACGCTTAGAGGAAAATTTATAGCTGATACTCTGATATTAGAAAAGAAAGGAGGTCTAAAATCAATTATGTAAGCTTCTACTACAGAAAAGATGACCAAATTAAACACAAAGTAAGTAGAAAGAAGCAAAAAAATAAGGACAAGAGCAAAAAATATGTGAAATTGAAAATGGACAAATAGAGAAAAATCAAAGAAAACAAAAGGTGGATTTTTAAACAACATCTATGAAACTTATAAATCTCCAGCTAGATTGATCAACAGAAAAAGTGAGAACAAATTACTGATGTCAGAAATGAAGGCAAGAACATTACTACAGAGCCTATAGACTTTGAAAATATAATAATATTATGAATAATTTTACACCAATAAATTTGATGATTTAGATGAAATGGGAAAATTCCCTCAAAAGTACAAGCTACCAAAGCTCGGATGAGAAGAAATAGAAAATCTGGTTAGTCCTGTATCTATTTAATAACTTGAATTCTTAATTAAAAATCCTTCCACAAAGAAAACTCCAGACTCAGATAGTTTCACTGGTGAATTCTGTCAAACATTTAAGGAAGAAATAATACCAATTCTACACGAAGTCTTTCAGAAAGCAGAGGAGGGAGGCACACTTTCCAACCCCTTTTATGAGTCCAGCAAAACCAGACAAAGACATTTAAAGAAAGAAAATTACAAACCAATATCTCTAATGTACACAAACATAAAAATCCTTAACAAAATATTAGCAAATTAAACTCAACAATATATAAAAAGGGTAAGCCGCCACCACTACCACCACAGTCAAATGAAGTTTATCCCAGGAAAGCAAGGTTGTTTCAACATTTGAAAATCAATGAATGTTATTCACTCTATTAGCGGAATAAAAAAGAAAACTGTATGACCATTCCAACAAATGCAGAAAAAATAATTTGACAAAATTCAACACCCACTAATGGTAAAAACTCTTGAAAACTGAAATACAAAGAAATGTATCCTCCTCAACCTAACAAAGGACAACTACAATAAACCTACAGCTAGCATCATACTTAATGGTGAAACAATGAGTGCTTCCCCCTAAGGTCACAAGCAAGGCACAGATTCCACTGCCACTACTCCTGTTCAACATTGAAATGGAGGGTCCAAAGGATGTGATAGGGCAAGAAAAAGAAATTAAAGTCCTACAGATTAGAAAGGGAGAAGTAAAATGATCTTTATTCACATATGACATGATGTATATGTCTAAAATCCTAAGGAATTTACCAAAAAAGTGACTAGAAATAAGTTAATTTATAAGTTTACAAGACACAGAGTCAATATGCAAAAGCTAACTTTATTTCTATATACTAGCAATGAACAATTGGAAACTGAAATAAATACCATTTACAATAGCATCAAAAACCATAAAATACTTAGAGATACATTTAGCAACCTATGCCAAAGATCTGAAACTGAAAACCACAAAACATTATTGAAAAAAATTAATCAGATCTAAATAAATGATGAGAAGCATACATGTTCATGAACAGAAGATTCAATATTAAGATGTCAATTCTCCCTACATTGATACATAGATTCAATGTAATCCTTATCAAAATACCAGCAGGACTTTTTTTGTAGAAATTGACAAACAAATTCTCAAATTTATATGGAAATACAAAGAACCTAGTATAAAGCCGGAGAACTTACACTACCTGATTTCCAGACATACTATAAAGCTACAGTAATCAAGACAGAGTGGTATTGGTGTAAGGACAAATAGAATAGAAAATCCAGAAATAAACCCACATATATAGTCAATTGATTTGACAAAGGGACCAAGGTAATTCAAACAGGTAAAGAATTTTTTTTTCAACAAATGGTGCTAGAACAACTGGATATTCAGGTAAAAAAGTGAACTTCAACTCTTACTTCACATATACCTTATATAAAATAACCTCAGCATGGATCCTACAGCTACATGTAAAAGCTAAAAGTAGAAGCCTGGGCTCTTATCCCAAGGCTCTGGGGGAGAGTCCACTTCCAGACTCATTCAATTACTGGCGGAACTGAGTTACACATGACTGAGGTACCCCTTTGTTGTGGGTCATTTTTATCTTCTAGAGGCTACTGGCTCATGGCCTCCTTTCTCCATCTGCAAAGCCAGCAAGGGCAGGTCAAGTCCTTCTACTCTTTACATCTCTCTGACTGGCTCTTATGCTCTCCTTTCCTGATTTTAAGGGTCCACATGATAACACTGGGCCCACCCATGTAACCTGGGATAATTCCTCTATCTTAAAGTCAGCTGATTAGCAAGCTTAATTCCATCTACACAGTCCCTTTTGCCCTGTAACATAACACATTCACAGGTGCATCACCAGGGGGCAAAGATCATGGCAGCCAAAATCCTACCTACCATACAATATGACCCACCAATTCCAATCTATGCTATTTTTCCCAAGAGTAATATGAACATGTGTCTACACAATGACTTGTATAAAAATGTTCACAGCAGCTTTATTTATATAATACTAGACAAAACCTGGCTATTTATTTTTCACACCCCAAACAAGTTTCCGATGTTTAGACCCAAATGTCCAATAGCAGGTTAAGGGGATAAACTAATTGTGGTATATCCATACAATGGAATACCATCCAGCAATAAAAAGGACAAATTCTTGATACAGACACAAGAGTACACCCTGTATTGTTTCACTTATATGAAACTCTAGGAAAGGCAAATCTAATCTGTAATAGTAAAAAGCAGTTCAGTGTTTGCTGCTTTGGGTCAGGAATTGGGGGCAAGGACTGACTAGACAGGGCACAAGGGAACCTTACAGTGATGGAAATGTTCTATTATTTTGATTGGGGTGGTAGTTACAGAGGTGTATATGTTTATCAAAACTCATCAATCTGTATGTTTAAAGGTATATACTTTAAGTAAATGTTTCCTCAATAAAGTGGGTAACTGTTCCTTCGTCAAGCACTTGTGGGAATCAGGCCCCAAACCACATATAACATCTGGTGACAGTACAGGAAGTCCACAGTCCCTGGCCTGCACCATGCTGCAGACCCAGATTCTAGGTGCCTATCATTTTCACGTCTTCCCTCCTGCCTTTCTTTTTGTGTGGTCAAGGCTATCCAAACAGCCAGTTCCCACCAAGGTGTGGGGGAAATAATGTAGTTAAATGTAGTTCACCATAATTGAAGGTAATTCAGGCTGTCACATTTGCTGTAACCAGAGGTCACGTCTCAGAGCCAGAGAGGCTGCTCACATTAATCGTAACTGACACTACCTCCCTCCCTCAGGGGCATTCTGCCCAGATGCAGGGGGTTCTTCACTTTGGGTTCAAGCAACTCCATCTGGATTTCTACATCTCTCTCTTTCTCTCTCTTTTTACTTTTTCTTTAAGTGAAAAATGACAAAGATAGTTAAAAGATAAGAGACAGTTGAGAAATCTCAAGTCAACCAATTCAACGTGATTGCAAAGCTGATTTCAGCATTTTGCATCTATTACTGGTTCCAAAAGGCCCTGACTACTGACACAGTGGGTGGCTTTCTCTGACTCCCGTGCCAGCCTCGTTGGTGTTTGCCAGTCTTTGCCTCCTGGGCCCATTTAAGTAACTGGGTAAGAGTAGAAACAAACAGGCCCAGAGGCCCATCTCCCCCAAGCTGTACTCAGAGAATGACTAAGGCAGCTCTGGGGACAGGGCGGAGGCCTAAGGAAAGCACAATACCTTCTTCCCAAATGGCTCACTCCTGAGAACCAGGGCCTCTAGGGGAAATGGCGCACAACTCTGAAAACTGGCACTGCAGTCTCAAGGCCACAGGCTCTCTCCACCTTTATTTGATTTTGACTAAGTTTTCTTATCTCTGCAAGGGGAGAACAGACTTGCATCATAAGGAAGCTGTGGACATCTGTAAAAGTTCTTTGAAAATCAGACGTATTGTGTTATGCTTCTGTTTTAAATTTTGGATCGCCATGTTTTAAGGTGAGCCACACATATTTTGGTTGGCCACAATCCCCACCATGCAACTGTGGTATTCCTAACTGCTTCCCTGATTTTTGTTACCTGCCTGGCTCCTGAAGGCATCAGAATTCATTATCCCTATAGGAATATTATAAAATGTAAAGTGCTCTGCATAGAAGTTATTATAATTATTCATATTTTTGACAGTCAGCTAGCTACCTTTTAGCATGCTGATCAATTAGATCACTTCATTTAGTTTGTGTCCCTTCTTTCTCTGAGCAACCCCTACAGAACCTAGGGGCCTACCATTCATGTAGGCATAGGGTTATATGTGCCTGGAAAGACAAAAGTACTTTGAAGGGCCAGAAAATGATACCCCATTTGTTTCCCTGAGAACTTTACAGAGCCAGACACAAGAGGGAGCTCTCCATGGTCACACAGTGCACAGTTACTGCTGGTATCTGGAAGGATCTCCCCACCTGGAGTCGTGGTTCTCACTTTGACGACTGCTGTGTGGTATATCTCATGTCATTTATTTCTAACAGTATAGTACTGAAATCTTTGAATAACCTATTGGGTTTTGTATTTTTTTAATCAGGTAGATTCAGGGTTATCTTTTTAATAATGTCCACCTTTTGTACATGGATGGTACACTTTCTTGTGTAGAGGACAAAGGAATGGAGTTACAACACAAGCTCTGGGAAGTATTCATGGCAAGTGGCCTAAGTGCAATAGCCCACAGTGAGCAACCACTACAGACACCATCGGCAACTGCCACCATCAGGAGCTGGTGCACTGCACTGCCCTGCAATGGATTTAGGAAGGTCCATACTCTTACATACCAGACCATGAAATGAAGATGCTAATGTTTCTAGATCTTTAGATTTGGGGCTCTACCCCTGGTAGAGGGTCAGAGTCTGCTCTCTCCTACCAATACCAAGGGGCATGCTAATGTCTGCATGATAGGAAATGATTCCAGGAGTGTGAATGGCACTTGACAGTTAAAGCACTTTCATATCTACCATTTCATCCACCTCTACACAACTCCATATACTGGGGATATTTATCCCCCACTTTAAAGCAAGGAAGAGAAAAATCAAACCAGCTGCTAGATGCTGGTCCCAGGACTATCAATGACCCATCCTGGCATTTCACTTAACTTCTATGATCTCTTCACAAGAGAAGCTTTAAAAGGCTTTTCAGCAACCAGGAGAAGTGCAGAGTAGGGGTGGGTGAGGAGGTGTTCAATGGCTTCTTCAAAAAGCCCTCCATTTGTAATCCTCCTCCTCCTCCTCAGCAATATGCCAGCCCCCTCTTTCTGTTTACCATGTAGCCTCCAAGTTGTTCCTTGATCCTCAAGAGTGTAGACAGAATGGCTCTATACTGAGCTCTACTCCTCATCTGCTGGCCAGTCATCCAAATGCCTGCTCTGCCTTCTGCACTGTTCCCTCCATGGGCTTCCATTTTCATCTGCACATCCAGACGTGGGAATCCAGTGAGCCCAAAACAAACCAGGATCCAAAAATTACCTACTTCCAACTCCCTCTGCAATTATTCTTGCTTCCCACTTTTCACTGACTTAAGAGTCTCCATCAATATTGTACCCCATGGCAAGGAAACCAGTCAGCCAGTAAGAACTGACCTCAATGAGAAATAGAGCCAGACTCTCAGCCCCAGGCTTTAGGTGTCTTTAGATGTCTAGAATTTCTTTCAGACAAATTTGCCTGTATAGCCCCTTTCCACATTACCTAATTAAAATTTACTTAAATTTAGATACCTGCTGTCAGACCCTCTACTAAATCCTTCCACACCCCATTAAATATAACCAATTAACTATTAGAACACCCAAGTCAGAAGTTACCAAACACCAGTCCATAGATCAGCTGAATCAGAATTACCTGGAAAGTTTTTTGTAAAAAAAAAAAAAAAAAAAATTTTGATTCAGCTGGTCTGGAAATAAAGCATAGGATATGGATTTTTAAGTTCCCCAGGGATTTTAATGCACAGCTGAGTCATTGCTCTTCCTTGCTCTAAGATGGGGATAAATATTCCTACTTTACAGAGCTGCTGTAGAGTTGGATGAAATGGGATATGAAAGTGCGTTAACTCTTAAATGCCATTCACACTCACGGAAGGACTGCCTGTCAGTGCTCCAGGGAACCCACCATGTTGGTGGGCTCTCCACCATCACCAACTGGCCAATTTTACTGCTGCTGCATGAATTGGGATTACCAACTACCGCTTCCAATAGAACATTCCACCTCTTCATTCTCTGTCACTAAGAGTATTGAAAGGTATTTGGCAATTTACAAAGCATTCTCATTTGATTTAGAGAATCAAATGGTATAACAAAGTAACATCATCTATATATAGTAGGTCCCAGAAACAGTTTTAAGTGCTTTAAAGGTAGAAAATCATTTAATCCCCACAATGACCCCCAGGGGTGGGTTTCTTATTATGTCTCATTTTACAGATGAGAAATCTGAGGCACAAAGAGGTTAAGGAAATTGCCCAAAATCTTATAGTTAATATGAGAGTCGGGATTCAAACCCCAGCAGTCTGGCTTCAAAGCCCCTGCTTTCCAATCACTCTACACTACTGCTTTTCAGGGCAAGCATGAGCATTATTCCCACTCTAAAGAGTTTAGGTGACTGGCTCAAGTCCATCAAAATATTTGGAACAATTCCTCAAGGGAGAAGTTTATCTGTTCCATTCATCAGCACAGGTCTCTCAGAAAGCTCCAGATGCAAAACCGCAATGAAGACCACAGTTTCATTATGTGTAAGTCTACGCTTCCCGACCAGCCTTCCTGGCCTTCATGGCTCTAGGGACCTCACTCATGCCACGCACACAGCATGTGACACAACATCCTGTAACTCAGCCGCACCTCACTATCCAAGAGGGCCAACTTGGTCAGTTAGAGAGAAAGAGCTTATCAAAGCTGCACCACTGCACAGCAAAGGAAACAATCAGCAAAGTAGAGACAACCCACAGAATGGGAAAAAAATATTTGCAAAGTATCCATCTGACCAGGGATTAACAACCAGAATATATAAAGAGCTTAAACAACTCAATAGCAAAAAAAAGAAAAAAATCCAATTTAAAAATGAGCAAAAGATCTGAATAGACACTTCTCAAAAGAAGACATACAAATGGCCAACAGGAATATGAAAAAATGCTCAGCATCACTAATCATCAGAGAAATGCAAATCAAAACCACAATGAGATACTAGCTCACCCCCATTAAAATGGCCTTTACCTAAAAGATGGTCAAGAACAACACTGGTGAGGATGTGGAGAAAGGGGAACCCTTGTACACTGCTGGTGGGAATATAAATTAGTACAGCCACTATGGAAAACTGTATGAGGTTCCTCAAAAGACTAAAAATATAACTACCACAGGACCCAGCAATTCCACTATAGGGTATATAGTCAAATGAAAGAATAACAATATATCAAAAAGATATCTGCACTCCCATGTTTATTGCAGCACTATTCACAATAGCCAAAATATGGAATCAACCTAAGTGTCCATCAACAGATGAACAGATAAATAAAATATGGTATATATCCACAATGGAATACTATTTAGCCATAAAAAAGAATGAAATCCTGTCATTTGCAGCAATACGGATGGAATGGAGGCCACTATATTAAGTGAAATAAGCCAGGCACAGAAAGACAAATATCACATATTCTCACCCATATGTAAGAGCTAAAAAAGTGGATCTCATGAAGATACAGAGTAGACTGACGGTTACCAGAGGCTGGGAAGGGTGGGAGACGGGGGAATGAGGACAGGTTGATTAATAGATACAAATATAGAGTTAGATAGAAGAAATAGAAATAGCATTTGATAGATCAGTAGGGTGACCACAAGTTAACACTAATCTATTGTGCATTTCAAAATATTAGAAGAGAATAATTTGAATGTTTCTAGCATAAAGACAAATATTTAAGGTGAGGGATATCCCACTTACACTGATTTGATCTTTATAAATTATATGAGTGTATTAAATTATCACACATACCCCCAAAATATGTACATTATGTATCAATAAAAAAAATTTTAAGCTGTACCAGTTACATCATCAGATTAGAGTTCTAGAAGTGGAAGGGACTATAGAGACCATTAAATCAAGAAACAGCAAACAGGTTCTATCTTCCATGCCAGTTCTGACTAACTGGTAAATGCTATGAGGCCTGAGGGGTAGGAGAGAAGGAAGGAATAAAGGAAGGGGGAAGGAAGGGAGGGAGGAAAGGAGGGGGAAAGAAGCAAGGGGAGGGAGGGGGGAGGAGGGAGGAAGAGGGGAAGGGAAGGGAACCATGACCAATCAGTGACGGGGAGGAAGGGAGCTTCCCAAAGTCACAAAAGTACTTACAGGTAAGACCAGAGCTCAGAGTTTCAGCTCCTGCACCATAGTCAATGCATCATCCACTAGACATAAACTCCAGGTGGTATTAACTGCTACCACAAAGATAGAAGTCATCAGCTCAGACCATAAAAAAAACTGTATTCTAGTGAATGAGATTATACATTTTCACTTACACCCAACTCTCATTCCAGAAAGGGTTTAAGATAGCAAAGACAATATGATACAGGTTAGTAAAAGCTTTGTGATCCCGTAGTGGTAGGGAATGGTAGCATGAATGACTTTATGCATATGCTTTAAAAGCTGCAGCAGCGCATAGTTACAAGGACAAGTCTCTGGCTTCAGATAACATGGGTTAAAACCCCAGCATCTCCACTACCTAGTTGTGGGACACTGAAAAAGCTTACCTGTATGAGCCAGTCTCCTCATATCTAAAATGGGGGTGAAATACCTATAGCAGGGGGTCACTGTAAGGATTAAATGAGTATGAAAAGCACTTCCCACAATGCTTAGCACATACTAAATGGTGGCTACCACCATTATCATTATCACTGCTACTACTGCTGCTACCACCAACATAATTTATATATGTTTCCTACATGGAACCAGGAAAATCAGTGATCAAGCTATAGCACAATGGTATTCTCCAGGATGACTGCAACTGGCAAGGCTCTCTTCCTCTGCTCAAAATCTTCCCTGCTAATTTTAGAATCCTGGGTTTGTCTTCATCAGTCTCTGCCTTCTCCCATCCTACTAAACCAGTGGTTCTTAACCAGGGTGCACAGTCCAGGGATGGACAGATCTTGGCAAAGTAGATAAGCTCTCAGAGGTGGGTGTAGATTAAAGGAGCATATTTAACATTAGAATGTCATTTCATATTTTTAAATTAATACCTTAATACATACGACAGGAAGCAAAGCTTAGCAAACCTTTCCTGATGGGACGTACAGAGAAGAAACACAACCCTCTTTGCACAGTAATGATTCTCAGGGAAGCCTGGAGGGGCACTGAGCATGCACACAACCCTGGACAGCAGTATCAGACTCTCTGAAGTGGGGACAGGAGTTTTCACATTCATGAAAAGAGGGCACGACTTTAACAAAGGGGGACAGGAGAATGGTATGCTGTGTGGGCCTCACATCAAACTTACAGTATACCATGGAGTTACAGAGCAGATACCCCAACATGTTAGAATTGCCAATAAAGGAAAGACCCAGTAGACTCTGAGAGCTGGAGTGGGGTGTGTGCACAAAGGATATATATATGTATTATGGAAGGATTACCTGTTTTGATCATTCAGAACAAAGTTCTCCAGAGAATTGGGGGTATAGAGCCATATATCAAACAGGTGAGATATGTTCATATTATAGTTATTTTGTTGCTTCTACTATTATCTTACGAAAATTCCTTAAGAACAGGGACCATATCTTTTTCTATTTGAATCCTTCCACACAACAGTTGTGTGACTGTTGAATGATACGATAAATCCCACGGTGCAGACAGATACAGAACGTTCTGATAAACAGATTGAAGGCTGGTCTTGAGAAGTGGCTAAAAGCATCAACAATGGAACGATGCTCTGCAATTCAAATCCCAGCTCTGCCATTTACCAGCTGCATGTCTTCGGGCACATTATACTTGGTTCCTCAATTTCCCTGTCTTTTCCTATCTTGTGGACGGTGAAGATCACAGGAGAGATTTCATACCCCGGAATCTGGAGTCCCAAAACTCAGCTCAAGTCTTTCTACACTATAGCCCTAGTGACAGCCCAAATATTAGATCTGTGAGGTTTTAACAGAAAGCAACTATGCAAACGCCTCTGGGCCTCTGATTAAGGAAAAAGAGAAAGAGAATCAGCAAATGCTTCATCCCTATGGACCAAGGAGGAAGCTAAAACGAGAGAGAAAGAAAGAAAAGCTCTGAGAAGCTCAGAGTTTCTCAGAGGGTGAGATGCTACGTACCTGCATGGTACTTGCTGGCCAAACGGACAGCTGTAGCTAACATTGGGTCCCTAGGCGGGATCCCCAGCTTTGCCAAGGACAGAGGCCCTGACCAAGGACCACATCCTAGCCCCCTTATTTCTGATTTTACCAAGCTGGCCCTGATGCCTGTCTGTACTTCAGCACCTGCAGAATTTCTCATGGCTGAGAGACCAATTTCTTCCATGCTTGGATAATTCCAAAGCAACTAAATGGATCGCTTCATCTAGCTGCAAATAAGCATGAGAAATTTCAGCCTGATTAGTTTGTCTGAATGTATAAGGGTTTGAAGGCAGGCTTTCAAAATCAGGACGGACATCTTAAGACTGGTTACAGTGCACCAAGGTGGTGGTGCGTTTCCTTGGGCCTATGGTGACCACTAGGGCAGCCATGGCTGGGACAGAGAGGAGACTAATTAAGACCCCATGCCCTTCTGGTGAATAAGGAGAGGCTTACGTATAAATTAGTAGGGACTTTCATATAGAGAGTTCAGGCACAGTCTAGTGTTTTACTTACATTTCATCACTTAATTAATGTTCACACTGAGTTTAAAGATATTATGATGCCCATTTTATAAATTAGGAAACTGAGGCTTGGATATAGGAAGTAACTTGCCAGTGTCTCACAACTGGTCATGGTGGAGCCAAGATTCAAACCCCAATGTATCTGACTTTAAAGTCTGGGCTCTTAACCATTCAATTATTTTAATATCAAAATTTCTAAGTTTTTATTCCTTTTAAAAATCAAAAACAAAGCAAATAACTTTGCTACTCATATCAAAGACCATAAAATTCTGTATATTCTTTGTTGCAGCAATCTCATGTCCAAGAATTTATTCTAAGGAAATAATCATGGATATGCGTGGTGATTTTGCACACAGCATACTATTCTCCTGTTCCCCTTTTTTTAAGGTCATGCCCTCTTTTCATGAATACAGAAACTCCTGTCCCCACTTCAGCGAGATCGAGAATAACCAAGATGTTCAATGCAACATGGTTTATAGTGGTTAAAAAGAGTATGAAAACAACCTAAATTTCCAACAATAGAACATGATCCCATTTTATAAAAGACATATTGTTTTCATTTACCTTTCCTATATGTTCTGAAATGAACATGTTTTACTTTAAAATATTTTTAAGCTAGTGTGAAAAAAGGAAGTGCGGGCAGAGCTGCTCCTTCAGAAAAACCTAATATATTAAGAAGTGAAAGATTCCTTTAATTAGAAAACTACTTAAAATTCCATTTACACACAGCTTTTTCACGAGGAACACACCTGGGGTATTAAAACAAAGGCATGCTGGTAACATATCCACATGTGGCACCCCAAAACTTACTTATTTACTTCCTTGATTGGCTAATCTGCTAGTGACTTCAAGAAAACTGTCAAATGGCATAAAGTTTCTCAGCTGTCCCAGAACTCAGAAAGGTCCCCCAAAATGACATGGACAGTCACAGAACTATGCCAAGACTTAGTCTCTCAACACCCAGGCCTGGGCAAACCCCTCTCTGCCAGCTATGGCCCAGCCTCCATTGATTAATCCAAAGTTCAATTTGTTCAGCAGCTAGACAGCATCAGGAGGTGACTATGTAATTCTTCCAAAGCCAGCCTTTCTTTTAGCTGTGTAGAAGTAGCAGTGAGCAAAAATAAAAGAAAAGGCAGTCTCAAACCGAGAGCAACAGGACAAGGCTTTTCTTCAAGCCCCCATCAATAGAATGCATTCCAAAATTAAACTCTAAAATCTGTCTGAGACTATGAAAATTAATAAAACTTATAACTTATTATGACTTGTTAATGTTTAATACAGAAAATTTACTTCCACTATTGTTACTGCCAAGCACCTTTCATTTTCAAATCAGAATCTGATTGAGAAGCCCACCTACTGTAGAGAGGAACACATTTTAAAGTTTCCCTCTAAATTTACGCTAAGACTAAGACCCTGACAGTCTTTAGACTGTCCTAGAAAACCATATTCCTAAATGACAGGAAATGATAAATATCAAACTGCCAGGAAAAGGTCATGCTAAAGGAAAATAATAGTAATAGTTGATTATTAAACACCATCTTCCCCAGAGTTACAACCTCCCTTTCAGGCCTCAACTGCAATGAATGAAGCTAGAGTTCTGAGATAGGAGGCTGGAGTGACATCTCCCTCCGAGAGAGCAGAAACAGCGGCCACGCACATTCTGCATGAGCCACCAGAATTCACGAAGTTACCTGTGCTGCCCGCATTTCTCAGCTCGTTCCTAGCATCGGACTGGCCCTAGTTCTCTGGCATTTTGGAGAGATGAAAAAGGAGGTAAAAATCTGAAATACATAATGACAGCAACTTTTTTAGCAACAGCTGGCAGTGGGGACTCCTCTCCCTCAGTAGAGCGGGGAAATCCAATAGGCAAAGTAGAGCAGAGCCTTCCATTGGCCTGAGGGCAGGGTCGGATCAGGCCTCCAGATGCCAACAGATCTGAGTTTCACCCCCAACCCCCTACTTCCTGGTTCCGTAACCCTGAGCACCCCATGGAGCTTCTGCACTCTCATCTACAACATGCTCCCCCCAGCCTGCTCTATTTTTTCTTTTTACCATACCAACTATCAACCTCCAACATAATTTATGACTTACTTAGCTATTACGCCTACAGTTTATCACCAGTCTCCCTCACAAATATAAGCTTCAACAAGGCAGAAGATTTTTATTGGTCTTGTTCACTGCTGTATTCCCAACACCCAGAACAGCATCTGGCACATACTGGGCATTCAAATACTTGTTGAATGAATACAAGAAAATGATAATTCTAAAACATCTCTCAGATGGTTGTTAGAATTAAATGACACAATAAAAGTAAATACCTGACAGACATATGTGGTCAATAATTGTAAAATATTATTTCTTTCTTTCTTCCTTCTCCTTTTAAACTTTCAATGCACTTTAAGGTCTATTTTCTCATTGCATGGACCTTAGAACTGGAAGGAACTCCAAAAAGTCACACAGTCTGGTTCTCAGCCTTCAGGCAGAAAAAAATTTTAGAGTTGAAGCAACTAAAATCTACAGGAATGAGTGATGTGTTAGTTTCCTATTGCTGCTGTAATAAGTTACCATAAATTTAGTGGCTTAAAATAATACAAATTTATTATCTAATAGTTCTGAAGGTCAGATGTCAGAAATGCGTCTCACTGGGCTAAAATCAAGATGTTGACAGGACTGTGTTCCTTGTGGAGGCTCTAGGGGCAAATTTGCTTCCTTGCCTCTTCCAGCATCTAGAGGATGCCCATATTCCTTGGCCCATGGCCACATCCCTCTGACTTCTGCTTCCATCATCACATCTCCCTCTCTGGCTCCCTCTGATAAGCACTGGGTGGGCCCACCTGAGTAATCCAGCATAATCATCCCATCTCAAGATCCTGAACTTAATCACATCTTCAGAGTCCCTTTTGCCATATAAGGTAACATATTCACAGGTTTCAGGGATTAGGATGTGGACATCTGGGGTGGGGGGAGGGCCACTACTCTATTTGATTTTCTCCAAATGACACAACTGGTAAATGACAAAGAGAGGACCAACTAAGAGAATCTCTCCTGCCACCTAACAGAATCTCTCCCAACACTGGAGTTACCCCTCCTCACACTTGTGGACACACACGCATGTGCACACACATGCAGAGGTTATTACTGCAGAATAAGAAAGCAGGGGCAGCCCAAGGGCACAGGACTAGGCTGAAGGTCACACGGGGAGCCTGTGGATGTCCAGGATTGGAATCCAGGCTCCCTGGTGCAGCTCTCCTTCCCCAGGGTTGTGTGGCCTTCTCCAGTGTCGGCCAGAAGAAGACTGTGTCCACAGTACACGTGCCACTAGGCTCTTGACGCCCCATGGATCTCAATCTTATTTTCCATCTCTGTTTGGTATTTAGAGCAGCAAGTGGCTAAGCCTTGTTTCCTTAGTGATGACAGAATTCTGCAATTGAAAAGAAACCCCAGGAGATCTAGAAGGTCTACCCTGATACCAGCCTGGTTGTTGACAACAGATGCCATAATTTAATAATTCATTTTACTATACATACCCCAGTATTCCCTCCTGCCCAGCCCATCTGTCTGAATCACTTCTGGGCACATGTCACAAAATGCCTTTATCATTAAATGAGCACATGTCCTTACGAGCACCAAACTGTAAACTCCTTGAAGGCAAGAATCATGAAAATACTTAATTTTTTTTTTTCATGAATTCTTACCCTGTATCTCCCTTGCTACAACTTCAACTGCATTCTAGACAAATTGAGCTGGGTCAGGCAGATGCCCCCAGAAGCAGGCATAGTAGGCCCAGGATATTAGTGGGTCCAGAGTCCATAGGTTCCAGTGAGCTGGATCAGGGAGCACTGGGGAAGCAATGCAGATGCTGAATAGCTCCTGGGGCAAGCAGGAGACTAAGGACAAACAGATGGTTCCTCCTGTTCCCTGCAGGGCTCCATCGTGATCCAGGGCTTCAGGACAACCCTATACTCTGGGTGAAGGTTCTAAGGTAGGACGAGGAAAAGGTGCCATCCTTTTCTCTACCCCCAGGTTTAGCCTCTGGAGTTCATCCTTTTCTTCCCAACGAAAGTATTCTTAGTATCCACCCAAATCCCTCCAAATGCCCTCCCCCCAGTCTTCTCGTGACTGCATCCTGCATTCTCCAGTGGGGAACAGTGCACCGTCTGAGGCTAGGCTGGCTGAGCTGGCTGTCACTAACCTAATTACTAACTCAAAAACAGACTAAAACTAAAAAAGGTTGAACTCCCTATTAAACAGCTGGTTATAAGAGTTGTGTAGAACTAATGCACCATTTTAATGGTTAAACAACTAGCTTCACAAAAATATAGAACCAGTGAACAGACAACACAGAAAAAATATAAATTGAAACCTAAGGAAAGAAATCAATAGGAAAACAACAGGACGTTAAAGCTGCAAGGGAGTAAACCCCTGCCATGCATAATTCCAGATCAATAGAGGAATTCAAGAAGATCTGATTTTCATATTTGAGTGACTCCTGTCATTTTTTTCCCCTGCAATCTCCAAGTCTCAAGGGACTTCATGCTCCGATCAGAAATCTTCACATCTTGGCCCAGGGGGAGAAAACAAGGATCCCCAGTGCCTATCACAGTGGCTGCCACATATACACAAGGGTGTGGAATTGCAGTAGAATGTGAGAAAAGTACGAAGGATTCAAGGAGACTGCTGTTCTCTTCTGCATGCAATGGGTGGTACCGACTGCCTTCCTTTGCTCCATAATGGCACTTCTCTCTGCCTCAAAGCCTTCGTATCTTCCTTCTGCCTGGAAAACTCTGTCCCAGAGCCCCAGAAGCCTCCTGACCACCCTATCAGGTACTGTCACATCACCTCCCTTATTTCCTTTGTGAGGCTGGTGCTCTCTGAAATGGCCCTCTCTGCCTGTTTACTTGTTTGTCTATTTCCCCCGGGGAGCCTGTTCACCAAATATCCCCAGTACCAAGAACTGCTACCTAGTAAGTGCTCAAGAAGTATTTGTTGAAGTGACTGAATTAACTAATGGAAAAAGAATGGCCTGAGGAACCTGGGATCTAGCTTACCCTGAGCTGAGGCTCAGTAATCCCAGAGCATTTGAGCAACTTTGTCCCCATCTCCAAGTAAGGCTTGAGCCATCTGCCTTTGGGACCAGTTCGGGTTACCTCAAATGCTTTAAAATAATGCAATTATATTGAAAGCCATTTTCTAAGCATGGTCACTAATATGAACCAAACGTCACATCTACGGGTGAGAGCCTTTCTGTTCAAGGTCTTCTCCCATATTCCTTCAGCCTGTACACACACATGCTCGCACACACTCCCTACCTCACGGGCCCCTGCTCAGACTTTGCCAGGCCTAGTGGGCTCTGTCACTGAACTTAATTTCTGTTCTTCCTTCCTCTAAGATTCCCCTTACTCACATCTTTCTCTTCTTAAACCTTCTAAGAAAAGCAGCAACTCCCTGAAAAATGGGTTCTAACATCAGCATTTCCGACTAAGGCTCTAGCAGAGCTGGCTGGGACTGCAGCCATCCCTGCTGGTGACCCAGGTGCTGAGACAGGACACAGGTCACACTTCTCAGCCCAGTGGCAGGTGGAAAAAGTGCCTCCTCCTGCCCACCTGCTGGTTGGGGGCAGGGAGTGGGGAGAACTGGCGTAGAAGGAAAAAATTCCAGCTGCTTGGGTGGCCTTGGAGCGCTGCCCTTCTCATACTTCAAGGGTGAAGAACAGCCACGGCCCTTTCCTCTCTTCTTTCCTGCACTTACTCAGGACTTCACCACCAGCAGTACCTTCCTGATCATTTTGCAATCCTCAGAGAGGCAGCATATCCTCATGTACAGAGCTACAATCAAACGATATTCCCATCACCACCAGCACACCGGGTTTGGGGTCTATTTCCTCCAAAGTGTTTGTCACTTCCACATCTGCCGGGAGAGAGAGAAGCAGGAGGCATTTGGGGAAGTTATTTAATTCCACATATGCCATATTCCTTTTGCTTACCATTTAGGCCTAAAACAATTCCCAGGGAAGAAACTCAAGAAACTAAGAAGCAATAAATGCTGGCTGAAATTTGGAGGATACACAGATTTATATATATCACACCACCTCATTCCTTTTATCATCATAAAGTTAGATCCTTGGCAATCAGTTTTTAAAAATCTCTTGCCCTATTACCTACCCACGCGTAGGGACACTAGTACTACTCATGAACCGAGCAAAAGCAAGGCAGTAAAAGGACTAGGGTTGGGCCCTGGGATGCTACAGTTCAGAACAGAGTCTACCCCAGACCCCATGCACAGCAGCTGCTCAATAAATATTTGCTGAATGAACAGGAGACTCCCTTTAACAGAATAGGCCTTACCCATAAAATAATCAGGCAAATGCCTTTCTGTTAAAATAACAGTAACTTCCCTCTTCCTATGAATGAGTTAGTCCAATTCCCCCAGGTGCATAAAAAACCTCAGGTAACATTACACAAATCAGATTGTGTCCCTCTACTCCTTGATACCCTCAAACGGCTCTCCATCTAACTCAGAATAAAACTCGAGGCCCTTACGGAGGGCCTAGAAGGCCCCCACATTCTGGCCCCTAGATCCTTCTGTCCTCCCCATCCCCACTCCAATTAAAAATACCTCCTTGTCACAAGCACATGCCCAGCTGAGGGCCTTGGCACTTGCTGTCCCTTGTGCCTCAAAGACGCCTTCCCTGGCTATCCATCAGGCCTGCTCCCTCACTCCATTCAGACCCCTGTTCACATAGCACCTCATCAAAGAAGTCTTTCCTGGCCACACAATGCTGGTGTTCCCAGCTAGAATGTAAGTGTTAACTAGGTCGTAGGTCTGTCTATTCCTTGTCTTCTCTTCCCACCAGAAAGTAGCTCCATGAGAACAGCAGCCCTGCCTGTTTGGTTTGCTGCTACTCTTTGATGCTCAGACTAGCATCTGTCACACTGTAGGCAGGTGCTCAGTTACCCTTGTTGAACTGCTGTACCAATGACAGAAATGACACCTTAGTGTAGGGAAGGATCACGTGTCCCTAGAAAGACAGGGAAAGAAAAGAAAGGAGCAGGAAGGACAGAGGGTCTGTCACCCAATTTTGCCAAAAGTTGGTGAGAAAATATGCTTAGTAACATGGGATTGAACAAGCATCCCAGGGTAAAACACAATATCCAAGTATTAATAAAGTGACACCAAGACTAGGTCAACTGGCTAATTCCTTTAGTCAACAAGTTTTTCCTGAACGCCTAGGAAGTAGTGAGTTCTTCTATGCTTTGTGTGGTTCCCAGGAAAGAGGAAATATCATTCTTACCTTCAATATTGTAGTTTATAATCTTAGAATTGCAAAGCAAAATACTAGAGTGAATCAACACAGCATTGAGTGGACAAAGAGCAATATATACAGGGTCAACAGAGTCGGGGAAGACATCCTGAAGGACATTTGCGAAGCTGTATTAAAGGAAAGTGTGGACAGAATGTTGGACTCAAGAAAAGAATTGGAGAGAGTATTCCAGATAGACAGAATGAGAAGAGAAAAAATATGAAGAGCCCCCTGTTTCACATGAGAGGGATGACAGTGACAGATGATGACAGTGCAGTGATGCTGGGAAGGTGGGTAGAGATGATTGACACGGGAAAGGTGGTGCTACTGGACAGGTAAGAAAGGGTTTCGAATCACAGGCTCAAAGGTCTGGGTTCAATGCCCCCTCAAAATGTGTATTCCAATCTGAAAATGTTTACTGAAAGCCCACATGTAAGAGAAAAATTAATCACAAGGCAGCAGAGCCTGCCGCACCCCACAGGTGGTGGTGAACACCCCACAGTAACAGTAGCTGACATTTCCTTGAAGGCTTCTGAGTATAGAGAAGCACCTGTACCCGTTCACTGAATCCCCTCAACACCACCAGGAGCTAGGCATCATTATCATGTGCCAGATGAGAAAATCGAGGCTCTGAGCAGTTACCTGACCCAAGGTCACCCAGTTATAAGAGGTGAGGTCAGGATTTAACTCCAGGAATTTGGTCCTAAGCCCATGCCCTTCACTAATATTCTATATTGCCTCTGCGGACAACAGGAATTAGAACTATGATGACCACAGTTACTTTGTGAACCAAAAATCAGGACACTCATGCTGACAAGAGATTTTTGAGCTGCTTCTGATTATAGGGGACAGTCTGGGAGATGGCATTTGGATGCCAAGCAATAGGATTTCTGGGGCAGTTCATGGGCATGAAGGAACAGAAGGTCTGGAATTAGGTATGCCCTATAAAACGTGGGCCAGGTCTGAACAGACAAGCACACAAATGATAAGTGGCAACCCTAAGTACAGGGTAGACCAGGACAAGGTGCCCAAAGAGCACCAGCAGGACAGAAGCCTAACCTCAGCCAGGCAGTCAGAGAAGGTTCCCCTGGGAAGCAAATGATGATCTTGAACTCAAAGAAGAAGCAGTGAGGGAAGAGCAGTCCAGGATGGGGCACAGTCTATAAGGAGACTCTGAGTGGGAAGGAGCATGAGAAGGCTAGTGGGCAGCACAGCTTTGGCCGGGCAGGCAGGGAAAGGACTACCAGCTGCCTTCATCCGGGGCTGGGGCTTTCCCAGGTGGAGGCAACGAAAAGGACTAAAGGGAAGGGCATTTAGGGAACTGAGGTGAAAGGTCTGGAATCAAAGCTGGCCCCGAGGAAAGCACAGGTCGGCAAGGTCACAGGGGAGGGAGAACAGGCCCGGGCAGTGCTGAGCAGGCAAGCGAAGGAGGGGCGGGGCTGCTGAGGAGGATGCCAGCTAGAGGCTTCGGAGCTGAACAGCCACCCAGACCACGCGGCCCAGGGTACATGAGTGCGAGGAGACAACTAAGGAGGGACGGAGACAGTCCCCTAAAGTGAGAGGCCAGAGTGTTGGATGGGACATCCATACGGTTTAGCCAACACCGGCAGAGAGGAAGACTACAAGCTAGTTACCAAGGTCATCAGTGAGCCAGGGGACGTCTGGGCGGTGGGCAAGGGCTAGGAAGAGGCTGACCTTGGCTCACACGCAGTCCTGCTCCCACAGCCCTGCTGTGTCCAGGCTTCCTGATGGCTGCAGTGCACCCAAATGCTGCAGGAACAGCACACGCTCAGGACGACTCAGCGCTCACAGAGCACAGCACTCCATCTGTCACCCTGGGGAGGCGCACGCTCCAGCAGCCCAGCTTTCTCCTGCAGCCTAAATGCCCACTTTTGCACACATTTAGAAGGATGTGCAACTGTTCTCTCACTGATCACTGTCCCTAAAATAACATTCCTCCGAAAGTAATCTCTCAGTTTATGAGTTATGCTAATGAGGAAATGGCCTCATAAACAACATTAATAATGAAATACAAGACATGAAGTTCATTTGATAAAATATTCATTAAAGGTTTAAATAAACTGGGAAAAAAAGACAGATTTCTGCATTAAGGAAAACGCTACAGATCTGAAGAACTAAAGAATCACACATCTGTCATGATTCATAAGTTTTAGTAATTATAGCAGTGATGCTGCACAAAGTGGAAATGTGCACGGAGTGCCAAGAGATTAAAGGTGCTCTCCAAACAAGGTGAACAGGACAAAATATTAACCAAGACCCTTCCTCCCCTTTTTCTACTTGAAAAGATCTTTATTTTTTTTCCCACAAAGTAGATTAAAATCTGTTATTGTTATTGATGGTTCAAGTCAAATAAATCATAAGTAACTTAAATTTCCCAAACTTTAGAATGATTCCTCAGGAGCATTAAATCACTTTAAGGTAAGAAAATAGCTCGTTAAAAGTTCATACCTCAAAAACTAAAAGGTAAAAAAAAAAGTTAGGTGGGCTTGTGGTGCTGGACATGTCCTCAGGTGGGCCTTTGCTGCTCTCAGGTGGGCTCTGTGCTACCTGCTCACCTCTGCATCCCCACATAGCTAGACACTGAAAGGAGGGGCACAGAGCCATTAGTCACCTCTAAGAATTCAATTTCCTGTCACAAGTGCTGGGAAGCACTTCTCCACTCCCCCAGGCAGAAGGAGCATCTCCCTTCTGTAAACTCCCCCCACCTTCTCACTGAGGTAGAATGAAGCAGCTCATCCTCAGCTGCAGTAATCTCCATGAGATTACCCACACAGAGGCCACTGGCCCCAGGCCATAAGCAGGGCTGGGTCTCAGTCAGGTTCCTGCTCCCATGGCAAGCAAGAAAGAAGGCACACCAGGGTGCGCTGATGAATGAGTCAGGGAATTAGGACCTGTCGCCAAGTCTGCAGAGGGAGTCCTTTGAAACCCAAGAGGGAAACCCTTTGAGGGCTTCAGTGAGAGAGACCACAAAGCTCTTGCCCCAACAAGTCGGGAATTCTTGACACAATCTGTTGCCTTTGTAACAGAGAGTCATAAAAATGCATGTACCCTACAACTGAAGGAATACTTCTGGGTATTCATTCAAAGAATTAATCCAAAATGTGAAAACACTATGAATGTATTTCAGAACTATTTCTGATTGTGAAGCACACAACAAGGATCTAATTAAGTAAATTTGGGCAGAACATCTTGGTGAGATACGCACAGCTATAGATAAGTATCACTACACAGACCATGTAGCAGCACTCCTTCAACCAACCATTAGTTATTCAGTTAACACTGGGATATAACATTAAGTTCATCTGTTGGTTCCAATTACCTACCGAATTCTCCTTTTGCATTAGAAGGTCTTCTCTGGGACCTGAGGAACAGCTTTTATTAAACAAACTCCAAACATGGTTATATCTCCCTTAAAGCTCAGGTTCCTAAATTGAGCTTGAGTAAAAAATCCCCTCAAGAAGTGTGGTAAAGGAGAAGAACCTCAGAATTTGGTGGTCTAATTCATGTCCACTATTTCGAGTATTCATTTTGCATCCATGAATCTCAATTTGCACCTCCAGCCTTGTTCTCTCTTTGGAGCTCCAGAAGCACTTGTCCATGTTCCTGCCCGATGTCTCCACTTGGACATTTTACAGCCATTTCAAACTCAACGTGTCCCAAACTGAGTCCATGCTCCTGCCCTCCTTCCTGCAACGAGCCCTTTCCCCAAGGTCTCCTAACTCAGAAAATGGCCCTAGCACCCATCCACGCCAAAATCCAAAGAGTCTGTCTTCAGTACTTTTCCTTCTCTACCACAACGAAATAACCCCAGCTACTGTTCATTCTACTGCTCAGGAATTCTTGAATCTTTCCGATGCTATCAGCACCAGAGCCTGCAGCCTATCGTTTCCCCCCAGACAACTCAAAGAGCCGCCTGATCAGACTCCCTGGGTTCATTCTTGCCCCTCCCCCACTTTTCTACCTGTTAGCCAAAGCAGACTTTCTAAAACACATGTCACTCCTTTGCTTAAAATCCTTTAGTAGCTTCTCACAGTCCTTAGGATGAAGTCAAAGCGCTTGCCCTGGCTTGCGAGGCCCTCCAAGACAGGATCCTGTGGTCCTCAAGCCCTTGTTCACTCTCATCCAGCCACGTGAAGCTCCACCCAGTTCCCTGAACACACCATGCCCTGAATAACTCTTCATGACTCTGTTTACCTAGCTACAGCCACCCAGCATCCAGCCCTCACTCACCCACCACTGTCTCTCTCAGGGAGGCCTACCCTGACCCCTTAGGCTAGGTTAGGGCCCTCATCACATGCGCCTCGGCGTCTTGTGTTTGTCCTTGTACTTGTCTAATGTCTTTCCTCTCCATTAGATTACCAGCTTCATGAAGTCAAAGACAGTGCCTGTCTTGTTTGCAATTAAAGGGTCCAGCTTCAGCTCACCTGGCAAGTGTTCACTAGCTGGCAAGTGACCTTGGGTAAGTACCTCATCTTTTCCAGGTCTTAATTTCTTCATCTGTAAGACAGAAATATTTACTATCATCTCATCTAATCCAGAGGGTTACTCGGAGTAACAAGTAAGATAACAGAAGTAAAGACAGTTTAAAATTTTTGAAGCTATAAAAATGTAAAGGATCATCACTACTGTTAGTTTCATAATACTAGCAGACAGTTTCCAGTCCTTGTAAATATTTTTTGTGGACTACAGTGACTTTAAAAAAGTGAAGTGGAGGCCAGGTACCATGGCTCACACCTTTAACCCCAGCACTGTGGGAAGCCAAGGCAGTAGGATCACTTGAACCCAGGAGTTTGAGTGAGACCTGCCTGGGCAACGTAGCAAGACCCATTCTCTAAAGAAAATTTTTTAAAAAAATTAGCCAGGTATAGTGGCTCACCCCTTTTGTTCTAGCTACTAGGGAAGCTGAGGTGGGAGGATCACTTGAGCCCAGGAGTTTGAAGCTTCAGTAAGCTACGACGACACCACTTCACTCCAGCCTGGGTGACAGAGCAAGACCCTATCAAAAAAAAAAAACCCAACACTAGAGTAGATTAATTTTGCTTTTTTTTTTTTTTTTTTAAGAGACAGAGTCTCACTGTGTTGCTCAGGCTGGTCTTGAACTTCCGGCCTCAAGCAATCTTCCCACCTTGGCCTCCCAAAGTGTTGGGATTACAAGTGTGAGCCACCATGCCTGGCCTGCTTTGGTATTTTTTATGATACCTGTTCTTATCACTAGAGACACTGTAGGGTGTCACAAAAACTGGCTGAGGAATTATTACCTCAGAGAGAAAAGAAAACCAAGGGAGTAGACAAGGAGCCTACTGAAAACAGGATATGGCCCCCTGGGACTAGAAGCTGCCTGTCTTCCTGGGGAAACACACACATACACGCACAGAAGAGAGGCAAGGGAAAGTCCATGGGAAAATCCCTCCTCTGCGTGAATTCCTGTCACTAATGCATTTGCCATGGGGTTGTCCCCCAGCCTGTGAGGAACTCAAGCCCTTTTCCTCATCTCAACAGGGTGTCCAGCTATATCACTAGGATGCACAGGAGAGTTCACTCTCCCGTGTTTTCCTGAGGAGTGAGTTTTCTGGCCCATTACACACAGATCCTGTGTACAGTTTGAGGCTTACCTTGATCCTGAACCACAGCTAGAACTACTTAAATCAAACAAGGAGGAGAACAAAGGATCTGGAGAGAAGTAGAAGCTCACAGAGGCAGGGACTCTAGGTAGGTGCTCTGACACATGCCCGTGGTGTGGCAGTGTTGAAAGTTCTCTTCCAGGCCTTCTCACCACCTGCCTGTGTGAGCTTCAGTCTCCTCCTCTGTGGATCAAGGATAGCATTGCCAGCAGTGCCTCCCTCCCTGGGAAGTTGTCAAGGTCAGACATGGGGATGCAAAAGCACTTTGTAAAAGGTACAGCCCTGCAAGCTTGGGCTAGAGAGCTGCGATTCCCTCCCCAGAACCCCTCCCGCCAGCAGAGCATGGCCAGCAGCAAGTTGGTTCTTGGGAGGCATTATGGGAGGCTCAGCCACCTCCAACCCCCCGCCCAGTGGGAAACAGAGCTCCCCCGGACAAGGACAGGTCTTTACTCGCTCCTGCTTGAATCACGTGTTCAATCCATGTGACACCAAGAAAAGCATGTTAGGGAGGTAGAATCACAAAGCAGGCATTGATAATGCTGTGATAAAAATAGGTCAACCTGCTTTAAGATTCAAACCTGGCCTCAACCCAGAGTCTGGGTGTTTTGGTTTTTGTTTTGGGGGTTTTTTTTGGTCAAAAACAATTTTTTAAAACAATGAAAATTCTTCTAGCATTAGGACTGTAAGTGGGCCGGCCACATCTGCTAAGAAGCAAATCTCTGCTACACATTGTGGATGAATGCCCCAGCCTGACTCCTAGAATCCTGGTTCCCTAAGTGCAAATCTGCCTCAGATGACAGGCTGGGGAGGGACAACCCAGAGGCCTCTACAGGTAGGCATGAAGTCACGTCTCAGCAGACTCCTCAGCCCTGTGCTTCACCTTCCTATTTCTATTAATTAAACTTAATTTCTGAAGCAAGCATTTCAGCAGAAGTCTAGGTGTGATTAGACAAAGGCATGTGAAGATGGCAGCTCTGACCCACATTAAAAACGAATTAGGCAGCTCAAATTGACACATCTTTTTCTCCAAAAAAAACAGAAAAAGAAAAAGAGCTAGAAGCATAAAGAAAAGGCATGAATCAAGCTTTTCATTCATCAGGGAAGCCTCAAGCACACATATACTCTGGGGCCTTTGTCTATGGAGACATTATATTTTTCCCTCAAGTCCCTCCACACCCTCCCACCACTCTGGATTTCCAAACCAGAGCCAAGAGCCTCTGATAGAGTCATCTTTGCAACACGGCAAGCTCGAAGGCAGGTATGCCTTGCAGACACACATTCTTTTAAGCCTTTCATTAAGCAAATACAGCCAGGACAACAACTGCAGCAGTTCACTGACCACACAAATCTTTCAACTTCCAAGAGTACTGAAGAAGAGATAGTCTTTGACCTTCAAGGAACTTACAAGTTAAGCTGGGGCACAAAATCCCCAACACAATTGGAACCATGAGAAAGCAACCAGGCGAGCTCCCTGATGGCGGAGACTGGGTCTTCTTTCTCTCTGCATTCCCATCTTAGGACCTGTAAATACTGGGTGATAAAGGGATGGATGGATGAATGGGCAGGCAGATGAACAGAGGGGCTATAAATGCAGTAAGATGTTAAAGATGGAGACAAGTGGTAAAGATTCTGCGGTTTGGGATAATAGGAAGAAAATGGGGGCATCCCAGAGGGGAAGAAGTAGGAACATCCATCCAACCACCTCCGACCCCAGCCCCACACCTGCACGCATCTCAGAAGGCTCACCAGGGCAGGAACCATGTGCATCTGTTCTCTGCCTCCCTGCCAGCACGTATTAGACAATCAGTGAGTTATTTAATGAACGAGGACGACCAGAAGAGGAGTGGGTGGATGAGAGTATTCACCCGGGGTGTCCCGATTCCACCTGAGCTAGGAAGTGCCTGACTTGGCTCACCACCCGAGAACACTACTACACACAATAGCTGCTATTGCTCCGAGAGAGGTCAATGCCCTTCACTGTGGAAACTAAATGTTCTCCTCATGCTTTTCTAAAAAGGAAAAAAGGATTTTGAAAAACTTTGAAGGGGCATACTCTTCTCCCTTGATCTTACCCACCATGTTATAAAGTACACTACTTCAGATGAGAAAACAAGTGACTCTGCCACTCCAGCACCTTGCAGCGCTCTGATGGGCCAGCAACTTGCATGCCTGCTTAACAAAATGCCAAGGCAGCTGCCAGTGCCCCTACCCTCTGCTGGGCACCTCACATCCACCTGGCAGAGCTTCTGATTATAAACAGAGTGCAGACTCCCCAGGAAGAAAGCCCTGGAGGAGAGTCCCAACTGCGGTTTCACAGCCATAGGAGGCCTTATATTGCATAGGACGTGCATGGGCTGCTGCCAGCACAAACCATTCTCAGGTCAAGGAGCAGGGCTAGATGAGGGTCCCAAGCACACCCACCTTGTAACAGGTGGAAAGGCACATTTGGGTCTAGCCCTGTACCTGGGGATCATGGGGCTTACAAACCCTGTAGAGAGAAGACAGCTCAGACTACATTTGGCATGTGCTGACCAGACAGCCCCTGCCAGTTTGCTGGCAGGATGTGCCAAGGCTTGTCTCTGTGCTAAATAAGGAGGGGTCAAGCAAGGACCAGGCAAGCAGATTGACACTGGAAATGTCTCCTCCACACAGGGTCAGCCTGAGGATCTTGGAGGTAGCAAATTTTTCTAAATAATCCACTCTACTGCAAGTCAGCACATGTGTGGATTTATATACATGTCAAAGCTATTTTATTCCCTGAATAAACATCACAAATAATTTTCTGAGACTAAGTTCTGGGCAGGGATGAGACACAATCTTGCCCATCAGGGGTACAAGTCTAAGGAGATCAGTGAACTATGCCTGAGAATAGTGAAGGCTTTCAAATTAAATGAAACATTCCCCAGTAAACTGTACATGAGTTGAGAGTTTTTTAAATAAGTTTTAAAAATGAACCCATATGCCTATCTTCTTCCTCCTATACTCTAAGGTGGATATCCTTTCAAGGGTAACAGAGACCTCTAAAAATTGGGGGGGAAAGGTGCAAATACACACAAAATCATGTGCCCAATTTTAGGGAGTTCCCAAATCACCTGAAACCCATTGGAAGGTTCCCCATGGACCCCTTGTCAAGAGTTCCGTCCCTAAGGAAAGTCGGTTGCATCAACTTGCCAGGCTGTTCGCACCAACAGCACTGAAACAGGAAAGGGGATGGGGTGGGGGTGCTGGGAGATGACATTTTCCCCGAGTCATGGCCTGCAGAGGAGAAAAACTTAACTTACCACTATAGCGCTCCCAGATCCCAGGATTCCTTCCTGGGTACCCCCACCTAGGGATTCACCTGAGACCCTTCTTATCTGATACTTGTTCCTCTACTTGGAATGCTTTCTCCCACAACCTGCAAATGTTCAACTCCTAATTGCCCTTGCCAAGTCAAGCTCAACTGCCCCTCCCTTCAAAGCCCTGCCTGCCCAGCTCCCTACACCCTCAATAACCATGGGAAAGGCCTTCTGCTACTGAGGATCCACAGCGCATTCTCTGCCCCTCGCTTGGGTCACTGGCCACTTTATTAACCGAGTTACAATTTTTCTCTATACATGTCCTCTCTCTCGCAACTCAGATCTTTAAAAGCTGAGGTTGCACATCTGCTGCATCTTCCACAGCATGGCCTAGCTGAGTACCTTAAACAGGAAACATTTGCTGTGAATGAAAGACTGCTCAGTGACAGCCACCGGACAGGAGTGTGACAGTGTGAGGGGAGACCCCTACAGAGAGGGGGACCCTTTTCTACTGTGCTTGAAATGCAAGGCAGGGCAAGAGAAATGTTGGGACATTCAAACAAAGACAGGAATATATCCTCACCAAGACTAGAACGTTAACCAAGGGTGCAGAGTCTGTGCATACGATACAAACGATGACAACCAGGAGGAAGAGCCCAGATGTAGTCCTACAGAAATTAGCACAATGCCGTGAGAACAGTCTGCAGGCTCCCGTGGAGACAGCTGCTTCAAGATGTCCAGGCACCGTCTCCACTCTGAGCAGTAACCACAAACCTAGAAATGCAGGTCAAATTACCCAAGCATCGGCTTCTCTGCTAAAAGCACCAACCCAATGGACCTTCTTGCCTCTGCACCTTAACTTATTAGCAAGGAGAAGTGGCAAGAAGGCAGCAGGCAAGGTTTTGAGTTCCAGCTCTGCTACCATCCAGCCCCGTGACCCTGGGCCTGCTTCTCTCCCATGGGCCTTAGTTTTCCTGTTTTTTAAATGAGAATGTTGGATTATAATTCAGAATTTTTCCAGCCCTGAAGTTCTAGAAAGCCATTAAGTATTTAGCAAATACCTGCTCTGTCTCACACTGACTAGGCCCTGAGGAAATTACAGAAAAAAATGTTAAGACAAGGCTCTTTCTTTTCCTGGAACTAGCTGTCTACTGGGGAAAAGGAGATACAAAAACAACTGTTAGGTGGCTGAAATCATATGGTGGGTGGGTGGGTGTGTAATGTATATGCACCTGCCTAGGAGAGGTACAAAAACATTCCACAAGGCTAACAGTGGTCATCTCTTGACTACTTTCTATGGGAATTGTTGTTATTTACAATTTTCTCTGAGTTCCAAATTTTCTATGTTGACAATGTAGTTTATTTATCTATTTAGGTAAGATAAAGCACTCAGGCCTTAGAGTGGACTAGGGAGGAGATGCATACACATTAGCCACACATCCAGTATACCAGGATTCCACCACATTTTGGTGACAAGAACATGTCCTCACATGTGTACAAAGCTTAATTTTACCAAGCATTTCACATCCATCCTTTCTTGGGAGCTGCATAAACCACCCTCGAAATGAGCAGAACGGCTCATTCAGAGAGCAGGATTCTGGCAGGCTGGGGATGCCTAGGCCACTTAACAAGTTCTCCAGAGTGCTTAGGTGGCCACAGCTGGACTTAGATCCAGCTCTTCCACCTCCTAGTCAGTGCACTTTCCTTTACCTACTGCCACTTACTATGCTGAACAAATATCAAATGGCCGTTATATGTTAATCACCGTGTCGAGCACACGTGTGTGTGGCGGGGGGGAGAGAGAGCACACACACGAGTGCATGCATGAGCTTGAGGACTAAAAGAACTTCAATGAATACACACATGACCACTTTTAGAAATGAACTTCTGTACTTTAAGACAAATGTGTGTACCCCATTCATTTATTCATTCAAAAAATATTTATTAAGTGCCTACCATGTGCTAGGCACTGGGAAATAAATGCCAGGCAAATTAGACAGGGTCTCTGGCTTTGCAGTTCCTTATGCCAAAAAGGGCCAAGTGAGGTGATGAGGATGCTTTACCACAAAGCTGTCCCTGCATCTAGAGAAAGTCACACTTCACACTCTACAGATGGTGAATGTCTCTTTCTACAGACAAGTAAGCAGGATTAAACTGCACTTTTATTTTTTTGCCCAACAAACAAGTACCTATCATGTGCAAGGCAAGATACCTGGTGCCATGGGAGACACAAAGGACACTTTCTCTATTCGCTGTGCTCAATGCTGTAAGAGACACACCTGACGAACCAGTGCCAAGCACTAGCTGAGCAGTACTCACTGTCAGTGTAGCAGGAGCATCCTGATAAAATCAAATATGTCTCAATTATTGAGGGCAATTGAGCAAAGCAAGAGAACTCTTGATTCTTTACCTCACTAACTTTATGGGTCTTCCGTTTATGACATCATGTATGCTTTCATAACCCTCTCAAAAAATAAAGCAGGTATAATCCTCGTTTTTTGAACATGGCACATCTGGATGGTGCAAAATTACTCCTTCATAAAAAGGATGCACAAGCCAGAGAGAGTCATTTCGGACAACCAATTGTAGGACAACACCATGAGGGCAGGAAGAGGTGCAGTGGTCTTTGTACCTGCCTAGAACCCATTTATTGATAAAAATGTGAAAAGGAGTACCAATCTGTCCAGATGACTGAAGCAAAGACCTTTAACCTTTTCACAAGCCTCACCCTGGCTCCTTCTGGCCATCAGCTGCTTCCTAAATTTCAAGATGGCCCAGCACAGCATCTGGGGCCCATACAGCACTGCCTGACCTGTATGCTTTCAACAAAAGTGCTCTGCCTGTGTCTGCACCAGACAGGAAACAGAATACAGTATTAAGGGGTCATATTTGACAAGTCAAAGTCACACACCCCTCCCCACCCCACTACTCAAAGCCCTGCCTGCTGAGACGTCGTAACTGGTCAGCAGATGGTTGAGACCCTAAGCTAAGTTCAGGGCAACCTGATTTACTTGAAGGGTGTTTTTGAAAATCACCAGGCAAATACAAGCTCTGTTCATTTCTATGTTAACTGAACAAAGAAAAATAAATTCCCTCATGAATCTTTGTAACAAACAACATAACCACTTCCAAAACCTCAGAAAGGATATCATTTCCTAAATGATAAGGTTTTTTGGTTCAGATGTCATATATGAAGCATCTTTAGGTGGAGTGCCCTATAATAACAAGATCTTTTAACTAAAACAAACCAAAATAGAAAACTACTTAGGAAGATGTTTCAAAATTAAATAAGGAAAGAGAAATTTGATTATGATTAACTGAAGTTCAAGTTGTGATTTACTGTTTTTAACATGATTGCTCGGTCCATCTGTTTGATTCCAGAATGCCTCAGAATGTCTTTTCTGGTTATTTTTATGTTCATTGAATGAGCCTGCCAATGTCAGCTTTAGCTTACTGTTGAGAGTAAAAATATTAAGACAGTCTTATAAATTGCAGTTTGGATCACCTGCATTATCCACAGGAAGTTACCCGCAGCCCTGGCTCAGAGAGCAGCTCTGAGCAAGTCCCCAAGTCAAGAGCTGAAGGCTAACTCTGGCTTCTCCCCACCCAACCTGTGCATTCAGTCTATTGCTGGGCATGGCCACAGGCTGTCAGAGGTGTCCCCCTCGCCCTTAGAATACCCATCCTAATCTAGGCCCTTAATGGCTCTTCCTCACAACTATACGAACAGCTTCCCAACTGTGGTCCCACCTCTGCTCTCGCCCTCTTCTTCACTCCACTGGATGCCTCCTAAAGCACAGCTCAGACTGACAGTGCATTGTCCCCCAGACAGGCTACTTAATTTGCAGGGACCCATGCCTCTTGTTTTAAAAGTACTAATACTTTCAAAATGACAATAGCAGAACATTAAGCCAAGCATGGAGCCCTGGGCAACTGCACAGGACATACACCCATGAAATCTACCAAACTCCTTACTCTGGTATGCAAGGTCCTCTACCACCTGGCCCCACTGTACCACCTCCTTGTGGACCTCAGGTCCCAGAAATCCTCATCATTTCACAGATTCATCCTCACCATCCCATCTCTGTGCCTTTGTTCATACCCTTCACCATCAGGAAGGAGAGTTGAGGGTTCCCTCTGCCATGCCCTCACCAGATCCCTTACACACTTCTGTCTGGGCACCCATGACTCTTTATGATGCCCTCCTCAAATAGAGAAAGGAACTGCTACTTGTCTTTGAAAGCCCAGTTCCATGCACAGAACCTGGTATACTATGAACATCAAGAATAAGTGAATCAGCTCCCTCTCCCTCGCCTCTGCTTGGCTAACCTTTCTTCCATCCCATCTTGCCTTCTATAGCTATGCCTATAAAATCACATCCCTTCTTTAGGCTCGGCTCAGATCCCACCACCTGCACCCTCCCAGCTGGATGGGGTCCTGCTCTATTCTGGGCTCCCTATAGCTTCCCACTTCCCCAGCAGTACTTGCCCATATTATACCTTGCATCACAGGATCTACACACTTGACCCACCACACACACCAACTGGGCCGTAGACACCCCAGGAATGGGGCTTTTCACTGTTCCTTTCCATCCCCCACAGACTTCAGGGTGCTTTGTACATGGTAGATTCTCCATAAGTAACTTTTGACAGGATGACAAAAACAGATTAAATGAAATTTCCCCCTGCCATGCCCTGTCTTAAAATACATCTTTTCAAAACACATCAAGGTTGAGGGTAAGTGAAATTAAAAGTTTATAAAAATATTAAAGGTAGAATCAACTTAATGTTTTAATTGCAGTGGTCTCCAACCTTTTTGGCACCAGGGACCAATTTCGTGGAAGACAATTTTTCCACAGACATGGTGATGCGAGTGATGGGGAGCAGCTGTATAGATGAAGCTTCGCTAGCTTGCCCGCCGCTCACCTCCTGCTATGCACCCACACTCCCCCCCACCCCTCATTCCCAAGTTTCACGGAAGACAATTTTTCCACCGACATGGGGTGGTAGAGCTCTGCGGCCTGGTCCCTAACAGGCCACGGACCAGTACTGGTTCGCAGCCCGGGGATGGGGACCACAGTTTTAAAGAAGTGCCTTTGGAACCAGTATAAAGAAGCTGCATTCCTTAAGTACTAAAAGGAAGAATAAGAGGTGAATTCCACCTATTGGGAATTACGTATGCTGGGCACCACCCAAGGTTCTCTGCCCACGTCACCTCACAGACCTCACACCTCTGGGATGGCCCCTGTTATGCTCTCATGCTGTTGTGTATGCCCAACTCCACTTCTCTTGGTGAGAACCTCCTTCTCTGTGGGGAATCCTTTCCTCATGTGGTTTGGGCAGAGGCAACTCCACCCTCTTCTGGCCACTGCAGGGCCAGAAAACTCTATTCCCCTGGCCACACTGAAAAGGACAAAAACAGACTGTGCCCCAAGCAAAGAACTCAGACACCTCTGTGGAAGTTCTCTAATTTTTCTACTGGAAAAGCACTGTCTCTTTTGGCTGGGTTGCCAAGCTGGTAGGATATGAATTTGGGGCTGCCAGTGGCCATCTCACCACCACATCCAAGGAGAAAGGCACACAGAGCAACCACTGCTAAGAGATAAAGAGACAGCACCGCACCAGCACTGGCACCTCTGGAATCTAGCAACACCCAAGGTCAGCTGCATCCCAGGCTTCCTTTCACATAAGTCAATTTGACTTGGGCTTCTGTCACTTGCAACTTAGAGAGTCTGGGTGAGTACAATGCTATGAGAAGGAACCAATTGCCACACCTTACAGATGAGGAAGTTGAGCCTTAGGGAGATCCAGCAAAGCAGTCCAGACCACAAGGCCAGTGAATGGAGGGGCCAGAAATTAAACACAAACTCTGAGGCCTATATCTCACTATTCTAAGATAGGAGGTACTAACCAGGGGCTCCACAGCTCTGAGAGTCCCTACAGCAAAATACAGGGAAGAAAGCGCCCTTATGAACTGTATTGGCAACATGACTTAAAGCGATGTGCTCTTAGAAATAAACATACAAGTGAACGAGGTAAGCATTTATCAATTCTATTTAGTGAGTCAAATGAACCGGTATAAAAACTGAACGAAAAAAGGACAGTGATCCTTCATCAGTGACATAGGCTAAATCCTTACTGGCTGCTGCTCAGACTGGCTGCCACGTTCCACCACGTGGTAACAGTTAAAAATAAAAAACTACTGCGAAAGCAATTTAGACAAATTCAAGAACAGTATGAATAATGGCTCCACAATAGCTTATTAAGGGAAGTTATACACATACGAAGTGCACCCCGACATCTTTAAGGTGATGGCTAGAAGGGTCACCGGGTTCACCCTTAATTCCACTCTCAGCGGCAGAATGCTGGACTGGAAGAGCCATTAGCGTGATGGAGGATGGAGAGTCTCGTGTTCTTACGGGAAAACATTACAGAAAGCAATGACTCTCTGGCTCAATGGCTGTTAGTAATTCTGTATACCGAAGATTTCACTGAGAATCCTCTCATCCAGACACTGAACTTTATTTAATCCATTTAAAATTTCAAAAGAAATACTCACCTGAAAACTTTCATTGGGTGCCATTTGGATTTAAGAAAGCAAATTGACCTACAAGTCAAACTTTAGGGGCCTCTTGTCATTTTTCTAACACAACAAATGTCAGGGGCATCTTCCCACTCCTTCATGGGCCACTGTGATGGAAACAGATGGCACATTTCCCAGTTGAAAGCAGCATACTCCCTCCGTGGGCCGTGTGTCTTATCTGAAGCCAAGACAACCAGGAGAACCAATAAAGCAAAGATGGAACAAGGACCATCAGCACAGTGATTTATCTAGTTTCAATGGTGAGAGGGAAGGTTCCCACAGGACAAGAAAATTTCCTCCCAACTAAAACCTGACACTTTAGAAAAAATAATTGTAATTTTTCCATCATCTATTTAGCCATTTATAAGCCTAATTTTAAGAAGAGAAAAAACTTTGCCAGTTAAGGGATATTTTTCCCATTTCCAACAAGATATTTCAAGGATTCACTTAGTGACTTTTGCTGTGGGGATACAAGTATTAACAAATATTTCAATTAACAATCCAACACCAGGTCTTATCACTGAACAATTATGAGTGTCTAGCACCCTTTAAGAAAAAGAGAATTGACTGGAGATTTTTCAAATGGACGTGACTAGTAAAAAATCCATCCAAATATCTTAAACCAAGTGGTGTGTGTCTTAACCCTTATGAAGTAATAGATAATGGGCTAAAGGGACATTGCTATTTGTCCACTGGGCTGGGTAATCCTATTAGTTCAGGTAACACCGAATGCCTTCCCTACCGGCAAAATGACAACCAACCCGAAGCCCTGCAATGCTGTGCACCATGGCCACACCTGTGGAAATTCTGAAATTTCCTGCCAGGTTCTCATATCTCTACTGAAGGCAGAAAGTAAGTCAAACAACAAATGTTTACAGCTAAAAACAGGAACGAACATAATCCCAAAAAAATCTAGTTTCTATTACCAACAAGACAAAACAGGAACTGCCCTGAACCCCAGTCCTGCCCCACCCCTGGCTTCTCCCCATCTCTGCCCATGCACAGCAACACCTCCACACCTTCAGCCTTGACAGGTGCCTCTGTGAACCCTCCCCTGGCCTCCACTGTATTCCCACCCCACACAGCAAGTTTCTCTCTCCTCGGAGCTCCCACAGCTTTTTGTGCACAGCAAGGATATCATATTCACAACAACTATTCATGAATAGGGAATGGACAACTCTGCTGGCAGCACTGCACTATAAGCTCCTCTGGAGTCCAGCCTATGCCCAATCCTCTCTGAACACCCCAGACCAGCCATGGGTCCGCACATCCTGGGGCACACATAAGACTAAGGAATTCAAGAGAGAAGACCCCAAATACTTAGATGCACCTGCCCGGTGCTTCTGTCTCAAGACGTCAATGGGGTCACAGTGAAAAGACACCACTGCAATGTCCCTGAGAAATCCAGAGCAGGATGTGTGATGCAGAACAGCAGGAGCCTGTCATGTGGGTCTGAGCAGGGGTCTTACCCTGTGGGTGTCACAGAGTTTGAAGTCACTGCAAGGTTTGCTTTGATCTCTCTGAGCTTCTTCCTTACAATCCCAAGAGTCAAAACAAACTGGCAGGTTGGGCATGCTTGTGTGGGTTAGTACACACGAGTTAACAGTGAGCACATGACAATGTTCCTGTCTGCTGGGGTGAGTGTGGTGGGGGTGAGGGGAGATACTACAGCTGCCTGAGGGAGGTCTTGAAATGGTGACATGCACAAAAGGATGGATTTCCCATAGAATTCAACAAGCTAATGAGAAGAAATGGTTAAGGGCTTAAAATACAGCCCCCCAATCCATCTGTGAGAATTTCATAGTCAATGATTTTGACCCACACTTAACATTTTGTGCTCAATGTAATCTGGTTTACTTTAGGCTTAAAAATAAAGACTTCCCTCCCATCAATGAAATTCTCTCCTAAGGGGCTAACAAGAGCACCAAGGGAAGCAGACAGGGTCCTCTTGTGACGTGGTCCAGGAGCAAAGGTTCACATAATCCCATGAGCTGGAAGGCACCCCCTGGAGCCGGAAGGCATTGCAAAGGCACCTCGTCAGGTGTAGAAGACGTGTGCGTACACAGTGCAGGTGGATGTGGCAGCTGGGTGTACACAGCAGAGAGGAGGAGAGACAGAGCAGGGCCCTCATCATTTAGACCAGAGACCACATAAAACACGTGTACAAAACACCGAGTATCTTTGCTGCACGCACCAGGCACCCTGCGATGGCATTCAGATCCGTCTTCTTACCCTCCCTCCTCCATAGCATAACACAGCAGAAAGAGTGCTGGGCCTCCCTGTCAAGAGACCTACATTGTAAACCTACTTTGCCAAGGATCATTCTGCCTCCTTTGCCAAGAGTCATTCATTCAATTACTTGCTTATTCCTTGACTCTATTTTTTTTTTTTTTTTTTTTTTTGAGATAGAGTCTCACCCTGGGTAGAGTGCAGTGGCGTCATTGTAGCTCACTGCAACCTCAAACTCCTGGGCTCAAGTGATCCTCCTGCCTCAGTATCCCGAGTAGCTGGGATTACAGGCACATGCCACCACGCCCAGCTAATTTTTTCTATTTTTGGTAGAGATGGGGTCTTGCTCTTGCTCAGGCTGGTCTCGAACTCCTGACCTCAAGCGATCCTCCCGCCTCGGCCTCCCAGAGTGCTAGGATTACAGTCGTGAGCCACTGTGCCGGCATCCTTGACTCTTTCATTTCAGAAAAGTATAAAGAGCAGATGGTGGTGAAGGTTGCACAAAAATGTTAATGTACTTAATGACACTGAACTGTACATTTATAAATAGTTAAAATGGTACATTTTATGTTATGCATATTTCACCACAATAAAAAAAAGCCTAAGAAGTGCCCACTATGTGCCAGTCACTGGGCACACACGGTTCATGCAAGCATTCGTTCATTCATTCAAACATTTATAGAGTGCCCATGTGCCCAGAACTATTCAAGATACTGGACATCCAACAGTGAAAGAACAGAAGCTCCCCTGTCCTCACAGAGCTTTCATTCTAGTGGGGGAGACAAACAATAAATAAATAAGGAAAATGTGTTGTATGGTAGAGAGGGATAAGTACCAAGGAGAAAAATACGCTGAGAAGGGCAGTATGAAGTGTCAGGGGCAGGCATAATTTTAGACACAAGGGCCACAGATAGCTTCACTGAAAAGGTGACTTTGAGTAAAGATATAAAGTAAATGAAAATCAGCCATGTAGACATCAGCATAGAAAATCTTTCTGAACAGAAGGCCCAGCAAGTGCAAAGGCCTTGGGGCAGAGCAAGCCTCACACGTGTGAGGAACAGCGAGGACACAGACGTGAGTGGAGGGAAGGAAAGGCACAGCAGTAGGAGACAGGTGGAGACAAAGGGGGTTCACGCGGGCAAGCAAAACAAACACAGGCCTTCCCTGACAACAGTCAGTGCAGAAGATAACCAAACTAATGAATAAACAATTGTAAATGATGCTGTCGAGAAAACAGGTTGTGCATAATGATAGAAGAAATACGGGAGGGACTTTTCAGATGGAGGAATCAGTGACAGCCTAAAAGAGGTGACATTTGAGCTAGGAACTAATTGACAAAATGGGAGTTTCCAGATGGAAAAAATACGTTTAAAAGCTCTGTGGCAGTAGTTGTTTATCATTTTAAAGAAACTAAAACGAGGCTGCTGTGGCTGAAGCATCACGGGCACAGGAGAGAACACATGGGGACTCGGGGGGAGAGGCAGGGGCCACACAGAGCCTCTTGGGCCCTGGTATGCAGCCCAAGTTCTGTTCACAGGAGATGGTCTGTAAAAGGGTGTCTGGGTGGGCAACATGCTCAGATTTGCTGTAAAAAGGCCGCTCTGGCCGCCATGTGGAGAAGAGACGGGAGGTACAAAAGACGACGGTAGCTGAGATTAGAGAGGTGGTAGCAGAGACAAAGAGGGGACAGGACTGGGAGATGATTCCAGTGGCAGACCAGGGATAAGAAGAAATCCAAGAAAGCCTCAGACCTGTGGTGTCAGCACCCAGGTGGATGGGATGCCGTCTGCTGGGACAGGGAAGGCTGGGGATGACCAGACTAGGAGGGAGAGCTGGGTTCCATTTTGGATGTGTCAAGCTTGAGATGCCTTTGAAACATACGAGTCAAGGTGACCAACAGGGCAGGGGCAGAGATGTAAATTCAGCAGTCAGTAGCAAATTGACAGCATGTAAAGAGGGAGAGAGACAGACAAGAGCTTAGTGACCTCAAACAAGTCAGTCCATGGGCTGAGTGGTAGTTTTCTCTTTTGTAAAACCAGAGTGATGTCAAAGGGACTTCAAGAGAATTTCATGGGTCCCAATCATTCAGGTTCAGGAGCTCCCCACCGCCTATTCCTAAAAAAGACAAGGCTGTTTTCCTGTTTAGGGACTATGGTTAATCTAAACATACACCTGCAGCTACGGTTCCTATGCAGAAGTGTGGCTGTCAACCTGTGAAGAGGACAGTGGTGGCCCTTCCTTTTCCAGCTCTCCCAACTCCACCTCAGCCTCTCTACCAACAGGGAACACCTCATGACTAATAGGAAAGGCTTGTGTAAGACTGTGGGCTCTTGGCCAAACACACCCAGCTAGTACCACCAACTATCAACAGCTGTTTTCCAAGTGAACAATCCAGGGAGCTGAGCGAGTGAATGGATAGATGACAACTCTCTCCAGCCCCCCCACTCTCCCTGCCCCATGCATAATCCAAGGGTTTGGGTTTCCGTGGATGGGGGAAAGTACTTGTGAATAGTGTCAGGTTTTTCTCCGTCTAAAGCCTCAATTCTCCTTTTCCTTCTCCTGCATAATCACCCATCCAATCGAAACACATCACCAGGGAGGAATCCACAGCCAAAGGTTGCCCTCATTGACTCATCTCCAAACAGAGTCAGACACACACAGGGAAGTAATCATTCAAACACTTCTCCATAACAAACCTGGTCTTAAACTTCCCTTGCTGCCCTCCCCGCTTAAGAAGCCCCCACCTTGACCCAAAGCCCACGAAGCACCCAAAATTGTAAGTGGCAGACGAGGATGTGACTTAGGGACAACGTGCTGTGTTCACAGGGAAGCTGTAAGGCAATCAGTGGACTTGCCCCACTTCCCCCAGAGGAGGCACCGGCCTGGGAGCCATTCAGCCATCCCTGGCTGGGCCAACCACATAAACTGCATCACGAGGCACAATCTGACGTATGTTTCAACGCCCAGCTCCAATCTCACTTTTTCCAGGAAGCCTTCCCTGCTCATTTTTCCCCTTTGTTAATCATTCCTTCTTTGAAATCACAGTACTCATATTTATCCCATTCATTTGGCACTTACAACATATTGCTGAGTGACATATGTTAGACTGTATCTTGCACTTAATATTTTGCTCTCGCATTATTTAACAGCATGAGTACCTGTGTATAAATGTGCACATACAAGGACATGCATGTTTGCATGCACCGTCTCAACTTCGACGTTCACCCTCCTTTAACCGAGGGCCATTTGCAATCCTTCTTCCCCTGAGGAGGCACAAACAATGAATAATTACCACGAATGTGGCGACTGTTGACACTTAGGGTTCATTAAGATACTTTTAAGGCTCTGCTGAGTTTGTATTTAACAGCATCACCTCTACTTTCTGTAGCTACACCTCAGGGCAATCAATATAGGAATTCAGGTAAGTGTCTCTGGATCAAAGACAAGTAACCAAGTACTTATGGAGCGCTCACTTATACTTTGGGACTTTGCTCAGTGTACATATAAAGGCATTTTAGAAAAAGTCCTCCCTACAAAATAAGTTTCTTTCTCATTAATTAGAAGATTCAATTCCTCTGGAACATTCCATTCCTAAGCACTCCATTTAAGTAAATTTTACTGAAAGGCAGTCCTTGAACTTTGTAGCAGAATAAATTCCTGAAAAAGACTCTGTAAGTTGAAATGTAAATCAAATCCAGCATCTAACTTTTACCACAGAAACAATGTTATATTAGATAATTATGTTCTTGACCAAAGACCAACTGCCAACATTTAAAAGGAATAAGTATAATTTTTTTATTTCAAAAAGTTTTTAATTACAAGCAATCCTAAAGATCATCTGCTAAAGACAGTAATCATAATAGTTACCATTATTGAACACCTATCACATGCCAGGAATTATGCCAGATGCATTCCATATATTCAGCATTTAATTCCTCCCAATACCCCTATGAACCAAATATTTCACTTATTTAAAAATGAGAAAACTAAGGCCTAAGATTGCTATGTTTTGACTAAGGCTCTGTAGCTATTTAGCAGCAGAGCAAGAATTTAAACTCAGAGGTATCTGGCTCTAAAGTCAAAGATCTTTCTACTACCCCAAATAGCCTCCCCAAATCAATCATAAAGAGTATATTTAACACCGCATACTAAAATGTCTGCCAGCAATTAAATAGAGTCAGAGAGAAACAATCATACCATTGTATGACATGGATTCAGTAAGAGAGTTCCAAAACAGGGCCCTTTCTGAAGGGCTAGAGCACCAGAAGGGAGAGTCAAGGCAGGGTGTGAGAACAGTGAATTATTAGAGTCTCCACCATATAGGGAGACCTAACACATCCACTCCTTCAACAAAATATTTATGAAATACCTACTACATGCCAGGCACTCTTCTAGGTGCTGTAAACAGAGTCGGCAGTAAAGAGAGTCCTTCCTTGTGGAGCCCACGTTCTAGCAGAGAGCAGAGATGACAACCACCAGCCAACAAGTACACATGTAGCTGGTAAGTGCTGGTAAGGGCTTGGGGGAATGTGCAGGGTGAGCAGGGCGTGGTGTGCCTCTCCAAGCACAGGGGGATACATGAGCCTGGAGTGCAGAAGGGAGGCCTGAGCTGGAGGTGTGTGAGATATTAGTTTCCAGATGGATTGGAACCCCCAGGTGGGGTAAGATCACTGAGGGAGCGAGTGCTGACAGGGACAGGAGGAGGCCCAAAGACCACGTCCTGCAGCACTCTAACAGGAAGAGGCGCGGGTGGAATCAGGAAAGGAGAGGCAACAACAGTGGGATTGGGGGACACCAGGGAAGTGTGATGCCCTGGGAGCCATGAGAACAAGCGCATCAAGCAGGGATGGTGCTACAGGAGCAAATATGTCAGAGGAATCAAGTACAGTGAGGGATCAAGTACAGCAAACACTGGATTTAGCAACATGAAGATCATTAGTGACCTTAATGAGAGCAGTTCCGGTGAACTGGTGGGAGCAAAAGCCTGAAGACAATGACCTCAAAGAGGAATACGGAAGAAGAACAGGCAACAGGAAATATAAATAATAATTTGAAGAGTTTAGCCATAGAGAAAAGAGAGAAATGGGTAGTAGCTGATGGCTAAAAGAGATCAATAAAGGGTCTGTTACCTAAACGGGAGAAATTAATGATGGTGTGTTTGTGTACGGACTGGAAAGATCCAGTAGAGAAGAATAAACTGACAAAGCAGGAGAGAGGCAGGGGAGCTGCACTGCCATGAACTTCAACAGGCAAGCCGGGATGCAACCTTCGTGCAAGTGAAGAAGCTGGCCTTCGCCGGGGGCGTGCACGGTCATCCGTGTTAACGGGAGAGGCAGCAGTGCCTGTGGACAGCAGTGTAGGCAAATGGGTAGATATGGCAATGAGCGCTTGCGGAAGTTCTCTTCTGCTGGCTTCAATTTCCTCTGGGAAATGGGAAGTAAAGCCACCAGCTGAGAGTGAGAATGTGAAGGAGGTGTTCAAGAGGAGAGAATATAAGAAATCACTGTGTAGAAACTAGGAAGAGAATGGATTTGATAAATGTAGTACCAACACTAGGGGCATTAAGTTCTCACTTGAGGTCAGTGATCATTTTTAAAAATACCAATCTTCATAGCTGAACAATGTTTCCAACCGTGCTTAGCTGCTCAGGTGCAGGTGCAAAAGAGGGTGAAGAGTTGCAGTTAACCAACTTTGGGGTCTTGCCAAGCAAGTATCCAACTTAGGTTAAATGACCTACTCAGAGTCACAAAGCTAGGTCTGCCAATCTCCAGCCCAGTGCTGCACCCAGGCCATGCTCCTTTCAGTCAGAAAGAAACCCATAAACCGAACTCATTCTCCAGGAATTCCTGGTGCAAGCCTGCCTTGCAAAACTAGCAAAAGCCTTGGCTTGCTTCTGCCTAAACACTATCCAGCCCCACTCCCAGGCAGTGTATACAAGACATATCCATAACTACATAGAGATTAAGCCCTTAAGCTCTTCACTGCAATTAACTATTTATTAGTGAAGATATTCTGAAGTGTGGACTTTTGGCCTTATTTTTTATAAACACAGGGTTTTCTATGAGTGGCCATGTTGTCTGCCCTTGATCTGTTACTGCATTAATCCTACAAGAGTAGGGTCTCACTCCTCTGTAATCAAACACTTGAGGCTTAAACTCTGGTGAGGAAGGAGTAGGAATATAGCTCTATTTTGGAAAGTGTCTGGATTCTTTAAGGTTACAAGGGCACCTTTAAGTGAACTAAAAGCAGTAATTTACTCAGAAGAGACTATGAGGTCTGACATTTATGAACCCCCAACTAGGGAATGGGTGTGTGTCTTCTGAAACCTTTTGTTCAATATCACAGGTCAGGTGAGCAAAAAGGGCTCTTTCACAACGAGAAACTGTTTGTTCCCTATAGATCATGTAGGATAATGTAAATAACTCTTGTAATTTTAAAGTGTAATTTTGGACATCAACCATAATAAATTTCATGTGAGCCAAAGTTCACTTCAGCAATGAATTATTAGTGAACACTTACTGATTGTGAGCACCATGTGTCAGGCACCATGCTAGGCACTGGAGATACTAGAAAGGCCAGTCCCTTCTCTCATCAAGAGTACAGTCAATGGAATTCTCTTACACAAGACTCAGGAAAAGTGCATAGAGGAATTCAGAAAAGAAATGCTACTTCAGCCAAAAGTTTGCACAAGAAATTACCGTGCTGCCTAATTTACTGCTCTCCTCCTTGGGGAGGACAACTGCTACACGCACCCCTTGTTAACAGATAGCTGAAGAGTCTACTATAAGCAAAGCAGCATGCAAGCCTCAGTCCTAGCTCTGAAGGAAGACAGCAGGGATGACAGAAGGGAAAAAGCTTACGACAGACCTTTGTCTCAAGTCACTTGGCGTGTAATGGAAGAAATACCCATGGAAAGAGCTGCCTAAATGGTGCAAGTGTTCTGACAAAGAGGCAAGCAAGATGCCACAGGAGCTCTCCAGGATGGCCAGTGGGCTGGTAGCGGGGCACGAGCCTGCTCCAGTGGCCCTCTCTCCAACCCCCTTTCAGCCAACAGCTTCATCCCCTCAAAAAACAGCTATTGGGTGGCTCCCACGTGCCAGGCACTGTTCTAGGCACTGACGACACAGCAGTGATAAGACCAAGTCCCTGTCCACAAGGAGATGACTTGCGTGTGTGTGCGTGTGTGCTCAGGTGCAGGGGGAAGGGGAGCAGACAATAAATGTGTGTCAGGTACCACGTAGGACATCAGGCAGAGTAAAAGGGGGCTGGCAGAGAGGAATGTGGGTGCTATTATGGTAGGGGTTGGTCAGGGAAAACTTCTCTGAGAATATGACATCTGAGCAGAGACCTGGATGATTGGGAGTAAACCATACATCCGGGGAAGCACATTCCAGGCAGAAGGAAGAGGAGGGCAAAAGCCCAAGATGAAAGTGTGCTTGGTGTTTTGAGGAACAACAAGGAAGCCATCGTGGCTGATGCGGAGTGAAAGGAGACACTAGTAAGAGATGGAAAAGGAGGGCACTGGCAGTTCATGTATTCTTTGGGCCACGGTAAGATCTTGCTACAGTGTGAAGGCTGAAAAGACTTCAGACTGACAGGTTTTCCTTAGGGAAATGTCTTCCCATTGTCTGGAAATGCTCAGAAACAGCATTTATAAATATTCAAAGCCCAATCATTCCTCACTTGGGCCAACCAGGTTGGGAAAGGCCGAGATGCAGAGTACTGGCGCTATTTGAAATTTGGCTGCTACGCTATAAATAATACTTTCTTCAGAGAGAAGGGTCACAGTAGAGAGTGGTTTGTGCCTAAACAGGTATATTACCTATTCTATTTTATACTACTCTGACATAACATTTGGGGAGCAGAAATATTCCCAACGGAGACTCTAGGCATTCTAGTTCAATTCCTCCAAAAGAATCAGTACAACATTAAGTACCAAATCATGTATCAGTCATTTAAGACCAACTGGGTGCAGTTACCTCTTACTTGATAAATAAAGCAACTTAATCATAAAAGATGCATTATCTTGTTTTTCACCTTATGGAATCATACTACACAAGGTTCCACATCCCTTTTGGAGTTCCTCAGCATGTTTTCTAGAATTACCAATGTAAATGGACTAAAACAGAAGAGACTATTAATCTACCAAACTGCTTTTCCTTTCTTTCCCCCTTCCCTTCCATTTAACAAGATTCAAAAGCTTTGTATAAGTCACTACATGGTAGGTAGGCATTTGAGGAGATGTTTGCCATGCAGATAAATAGAACCTAAGCCACTCAAATGAAACTGTGTCTGCTTAACTTTTAGCAAGCAAGTAAATGCAATAGATATGACAAATCATTTTCCAAAAGCCTAATAGGTATATATATTGTTATAGTCAAAAATTCTCCTGCCATTTTGCTTTCAAAAAACCAGAAACTTTACAAAACACTCCTGATGAAGATGAAGAAGGTACAAGGACATGACTACCCAGATATCAAGAATTACTATAAAGGCATACTATTTAACACAGTACAGTACTGATGCACAGAAAGACAAATCTACCACTGAAACAAAATAAAGAACCCAGAAGTAGGTCTGGGCATATAAGGAAATTTCATTGTTATAAAGCTTGTGTTGTAGATAATTGGGGGAAATGTTATTTAGACTTTTAAGTGATCTATGCCAGAACAATGGATAATCCACGTGAAAAAAGAAAATTAAACCCCTACTTCACACCAAACACAATCTATTACAGCGCAATTGAAGACCTAAATGTCAAAGGCAAAAAGAGTTTTAGAGGACAATATAAGAATATCTGCATGATGTCATATGATGGTAGGGAAGGATTTCTTAAACAAGAGTTTCTTAAACTACTTCAGTTCAAGTCCTGACTCTACCATTTACTAGCTGGGTGAACTTGCCAAATCATTTAACAATTCTGTGCCCCAGTTTCCTCACCTATAAAATGGGCATAATAGTACTTGCCTCTAATGTTATTATGAGGATTAAATGAGTAAATATTAATATTTATGAAGTGTTTATAAAAGTACCTAGCACACAGAAAGTATTTCATAAGTGCTAGTGAAATAAACTAAAGAAAAAAATTCCTAAATGAAAAAATAGATATAGTAGCTACATTAAAATTAAGAACTTCTGTTCACCAAAAGACACCACAAAGAGATCAAAAGGACAAGCTACAAACTGGGGGAAAAATATTTCTATCATGTATAATCAACAAAGGATTAGTATCCAGAACATACAAAGAATTTTAATGAACAAGTATGAAAAAGACAACCCGGTAGAAAAATGGGCATAAGACCAGACAGACACTTCACAAAAAGGGAAAACTAAATGGCTATATAAAAACATGCTCAGTCTCATCAGGCATCAGGGAAATACATATTAAAATCACAATGATATATCATTTGGAACCACCAGATGGGAAAACGTTTAAAGTCTGACATCAAGTGTTAGCAAGGATATGAAACACTTATAAATTATTGGGGGGGGGGGAGTTTAAATTTACATAATCCTTTGGAAAACTGGGCATTATCCAGTAAAACTAAAGATGTACATACACAATGACCCTACAACTTCACTCCTAGTTAATTCTTAGCACACGGGCATCAAGAGAAATTCAGGTGACCATTCAAGGTAGCACCATTTGAATTATTGTTTAAAAAAAGGAACACCACAAATGTCCACCAACAGTAAATGTGTAAATAGATCGTGGTATATTTTACTATACAGCAATGGAACAGATGAATTACAGATAAATCTCAGAAGTATAACTGAAGGAAAATTACAAGTCACAGGAAAATATACTCAGTATAATTCCATTTACATAAACTTCAAAAACATGCAAAACTAAAGATATGTTGCTAAGGAATTAAAATATATGTGGTAAAATTCTAAAGAAAAAGAAGGATAAGCACAAAATTCTGGATGATGTCACCTCTGTGGGGGGAGACAAAAGATGAAGAGGGTACCCGGAGGCGTAAAAGGTATGACGAGTTATTTAACAGGCATTATGGGCCCACAGGGTTTTCACTGTATCTTGAGTTAAACTTAAAATATTTTATAAATATTTCTTAGTATCAACTAAAAAGTAAAAGAAGATGATTTCCTCCATCTTTAAACACAGGCAAATTCTATTACAGGCCCAGCTGTCAGGGTGTCTTCCTCGATTTTCTCTTCTGGACTCCCACTGGATTTTCTCCATTGAGCCTTGAATAAAGGCTGTGCCTCAGTTTCCTCAACTATAAAATGAGGAACAATAATAGTACCTACTTCATAGGGCTGTTGTGGGGATTGGATATGTTCATACAGTCCATAATCCCGTATCAGAAACTTCCGCAGCCAGGAATTTTTTAAAATTCAAAATTTTTCAGATCTCAAAACATGAATATCTAACATTCTAGAAGGATCTGGAGCAGTACTCCATAATCAAATACTTTTATATTTATTCAGTGAAACATCTGGAAATTGACACTAAAAGGGACAAAAACTATAGAAAGTCTCACACAGGTTCAAGAGAATTTGGGGGGTGATGAAAATGTTATAAAACTGGATTATGGTAATAGTTATACAACAATAAATTTACTAAAAATCGCTGAATTGTACATTTAAAACAGGTGAATTCAAACAACCCTATTAAAAAATGGGCAAAGGACATGAACAGAAACTTTCCAAAAGACGACAAAATAGTGGCCAGCAAACATATAAAAAATTGCTCAACTTCTCTAATCATCAGGGAAATGCAAATCAAAAGCACAATGAGGTATCACTTAACTCCAGTGAGATTGGCTCATATCAAAAAAACCCCAAACAACAAATGTTGACGGGGATGCGGACAGATAGGAACACTCATACACTGCTGGTGGGACTGCAAATTAGTACAACCTCTATGGAAAGTAATATGGAGATATCTCAAAAAATTAAAAGTAGAATTACTATTTGACCCAGCAATTCCACTACTGGGTATTTACTCAAAGGAAAAAAAGACATTCTATAATAAAGACATCTGCTCACGAATGTTTATAGCAGCACAATTCACAATTGCAAAGATGTGGAAACAACCCGGGTGCCCATCAATACACGAGTGGATTAATAAAATGTGGTGTATGTATACCATGGAGTATTACTCAACAATAAAAAACAATGGTGAATTAACACATCTGGTATTATCCTGGTTGGAGCTAGAACCCATTCTTCGAAGCGAAGTGTCACAGGAATGGAAAAACAAGCACCACTGGTACTCACCATCAAACTGGTACTAACTGATCAACACTTACATCATACAGGGCAATAATATGCATCAGGGGGCGGGCAGGCAGGAGGGGGGTGGAGGGGATGGGAAAACTCCCACTGAATGGATGCGGGGAGCACAGTTTGGGGGATGAGCACGATTGTAGCTCTGACACGGGCAGTGCATGGGCAATATATATAGCCAAAGTGTTGTACCCCCATAATATTCTGAAATAAAAAAAATAAAAATAAATAAATACATATATAAATGAATAAAACAGGTGAATTTTATGGTATGTAGATTGTACTTCAATACAGCTATTAAAAATACAGTATTCAGCTTTAAAAAAAAAGTCTCACATCAATTCAGTCATGTTTTACCACCAAATGAGTTAATAAAAAACCCAATTAGATTTTAGAGATTTTTGGATTTAGAGCCACACATCAGAGAATATGTGCCTGTATTTGTATTGCTCTCTGAACACACAGAAAGTGCTCAATATATAGGTGTTTTTTATCATTACTATTATTTTACTCAGCCCAGGGTATCCCAACATGGGCTCTATGAGAACTTTGGGTGGGACAATTCTTCACTGTAACAAAATCCCACACACTAAATTCCAACAGCACCCCTCAATATTTGTTACAATTACAGCTGCCTCACACATTTTCTAAATCTCTAGAGAGAATGTAATGCCAGTTGAGAATCATTTAAGCCTATTGAACTCAAAGTTCCTTAAAGGTAGAGACCAGGTCTTACTCATCATGGTAAAATAAAAACACTACTTTGTACAAGGATATGTGCAAAAATACCTAGCACAAAGGAGCATTCAAACTGTGTCTTCATTCCGCTTTTTGATTTTTGTAACTATTTACATTTTCTTTTTTCATCACATTTGCGAGAACATTAAATCAACTACATAATCAAGATATGCGATGTGAAAGGGATTTAAAAATTTCTAGAATGAATAAAGAAAACAATGAACATTTCCATATTACAACATAAAGTCTTAAGAAATGCTTTATTATTTTACAGAACAGATTTCAAACAAGGTATACCAAGGGCACCAAGGCCCATAGTTTCTTAAGCATTTATCACTGACACTGATAAGAGTTCAAAGAAAATGGCACTAACTTGTGTGGCTAACACTAAATCAAAGTATAATCTAGGAGCATACTGTGAAAAAACTGAAGATCAAAAGGAATTAATATGTTTACTCTATTTTCCTTGATAGCTACAGAGCTCTAAGTCAACAGCCATCACACATGGTCTCAGAACCAGGCTTGTTCTCTACAACTCTCTGCAGCCCTCCAATGACAAGGTGCACCACCTCCTCCCAAGGTCTTTGTCCATGGTTAGGATGCTCACTGCTGAAACCCTCACAATGACAATGACAAAGAAATGGAGTTTGGCTGCTCCAATCCCCTATGTATAGGCAGGGAGAGTAAGATCCTGAGAAATGAAGAGACATGCCCAGATTCATGCAATAATTCATGAGCAAGTCCAGACCATAACACAGGTGCCTTGAATATAAGACTTTCAATGATCTATACTACAGTTATCAACATGGCCTTTTTGTACAGAGAGAAGTCAAAACAGAAAAAAGGAGGTTTGCACCATCCTAGGGTGTGAAGAACAACAGCTTTGATGCTGGACAGGCCTGGATACAAATCCCAGCTTAGTCATGGCTTGAGACATGCTAGTAGTCCTCTCAGGGCCTTAATTTTTTCATCCATAAAATGAGGATGAAAGCACTTACCTTACAGAGTAATATGGGGATGAATTAAGATAAAACATGTCAAAGACCCTCTCTCTGCTCAACCTAAGAAATACAAAAGAAGACTGAGAACTACAGGTTTCATCTACAAACATTCTGTAGGATTTCTGGAACTTCTGTTGCTTTCCTACATTTGTTTCTCCATAACAAGCAGAAAATAACACTTATAATCCAGAAGTATTGTTGGTCAGGGCCATACAGCCACCTATGACATAAACCCAGGGTCAGTAAACTTTGGCCCACCTACGAAATGGTTGTACGAAATCAGAAGAATATTATGTCATGACATGTGAAAAGTAAAAGAAATTCAAATTGCAGTGTCAAAGTTTAATTTGAACGCAGCTATCCTTGTTAGTTATGTATTGTTTACAGCTGCTTTTATACTACATCAGCAGAGTTAAGAGGTTGTGACAGAGACCATATGACCACAAGACTAAAATGTTTACTATTTAGTTCTTTGCAGAAAAAGTCTGCCAACGCTTGTTAAAGAAAATGTAAGCTTATTTTATCAGAAGCATTATTTGAGAATTCCACGATACATGTTATAAACACATCCTGAGATCTCACAAAACCAGGCTTGGTAAATCCCACCCTACACAGGGTTTGATTAACAAACAGAAAATGAAGTTAATGCTAATACGGAGGTTCCAGGTCCAGGCAAGATGGAGTAAGAACTCCCACACTCTCTCTCCTACTAAATGCAAATATAAACGCTGGACAGGAAAACATGGAGCATCTGAGGACTCTGAAAAGTAATGGTAACAGGTAGATTGCGGAAGGAGACCAAAACTCCAGTGGTGAATTTTCCATTGGTTTTATTTTCCCTGCCAGTATCACCCAATCTGAAATCAAAGGCAGCCCAACATCCAAAAGTGCTCATTGGGTATGAACAGAAATAACTTAAAGAGAAACCCTCATTTTCTGGCCTAAGGAGGGGAAAAAAAGGAACTCCTAATGTTCAGAAAAATTCCCTGTATTATTTTTGCTTTTTTCTGACCTCTCTCACCCCAGCCCCAGGCAACCCCACAATACCAAAGAGCAGCATCAGAGGCTGAGCAGGAACCTAAAACTCTGAGAAAGAAGAATGATCTCAGCAGAGGAACTGGAGTCCCAGGAGCATGGGGTGAGTCCCCACTGCTTCTTTTTCTCTCTGGCCTTCCACTACATGGCCCTGGACACAGTCACAGAAAGTAATGTAGCAGAGCAGGGGAACTAAATTCCTGGCTTTCTGGCTGAAGGACAGCAAAAGAGGGCTTCAGGGAATCAAAAATTGTCAGAGTGATTGCAAAAAGAAGAAAGCAAAGAGAGTTATGTCACAAAGTGGTATGTTAACACTTGAGCTGTTCATTGTGAATCTGACCCTAAATGGCAAGCCAATGGCCTTGAGAGTTTCACCTTAGGATAGATTATTGCCCATGTCCCAGTCTGGACAATGGACTACACACATAAAGGACCAACCCAAGTGACACTGCAAAGACTGTGAAAACCGAACTGATGTTGGAAACATAGCCCACAGAAGTCAGGTCAGAATTTGCAATTAGGTTGACTATCTGCTTAAAAAAGAAATAAACAGATTCCTTTAAGATATAAACAAGGCCAAGAGAATCATAATATAATATTCAAAATGTCCAGGATATAATCAAAATTACTCAGCATATGAAAAGCCAGGATACTCTCAATTTGCAAGGGAAAAGAATCAACAGACACCAACCCCACAATGACATAGGTATTGGAATTATCAAACAAATAATTTAAAGTAGCTATTATAACCATGCTCTAAGAAGCAGAGTTGAATACTCTTAAAATGAATGGGATGATAGTAAACCTCAGCAAAAAAAAAAGGAAAAAGAAACACCACGACCAAATGCACCAAATGGAAATTTTGGAAATGAAAAACATAATAACTAAAATTTAAATTGTTACTGGGTGGATACAATAGCACACTGGAGGTGACAGAAGAAATAGTGAGTGAACTTGAATTTAGATTAATAAAGATTATCCAATGTAAAACATGAAGAGAAAAAGGATTATAAAAATAAACAGAGCCTCAGGGACCTGTAGGAAAATACTAAAAGGTCTAACATTCATGCCATCATAGTTCCAGAAGAAAAGAAAAAGTGTTGTGTAGGAAAAATACTTGAAGAAATACTGGCTGAAAACTTCCCACATTTGGCAAAACACTTAAACTTAACAGTTTCAAGAAGCTCAGAAAACTGCCAGCAGGAAAATTTCAAAGAAATCCATACCCAGACACATCATATTAATATAATCAAATTGCTGAAAACTAAAGACAAACAAAAAAATCTTAAACAGCCAGAGGAAAACAACATGTAGCATACAGGGAACAACAATTTGAATTATTATGGATTTCTCAAAAAAAACCATGGAGGTCAGAAAGAATAAATAAATAAATAAAGTGTTGAAAGAAAAGAACCTTCAATCCAGAATTCTATATCCAGCAATAAACATCCTTTGAAATGAAGGTAAAATGACAATCTCAGAGGAATGAAAACTAAGAGAATTCATTTCTATTAACAGAAGACCTACTGTAAAAGAAATGCAGCCAACAGAGCAGATAACCTAGATGAAATGGACAAGTTCTTAGGGAAAAAAAAAAAAACTACTGAAACTGACGCAAGAAGAAATAGAAAATTGGAACAGACTTATAATAAGTAAAGAAATTGAATTAGTAATCAAAAAACTTCCCTCAAAGAAAAGCCCAAGCCCATATGGCCTAATTGGTTAAGTCTACCAAATGTTTAGAGAAGAATTCACATCAATCCTTCACAAACACTTAAAAAAAAAAAAAAAAAGAGAGAAGACTATAAGGCCAGTATTACTGATACCAACACCAAAGACATCACAAGAAAACTACATACCAATATCTCTTATGAATACAGACATAAAAATCATCAGCAAACTGAATTCAGCATACAAACATATAATAATCTTGACCACGACCAAGTGGGATTTATACCGAGAATGCAAGGTTGTATTCATACAAAAATCAATCAGTGTAATACATCACATAAATAGAATAAAGGACAAAAACCACATGACCAACTCAATAGAAGCAGAAAGATCATGTGACAAAATCCAACAACCTCTCATGATAAAAACACTCAACAAATTAAGAATAGAAGGAAACTTCCTTAGCCTAATAAAGGTAATTATGAAAACTCACAGCTAACATCATAAGCTAATGGTGAAAGATTAAACATTTTCCCCCTAAGATCAGGAACAATAGATAAGTTAAAATGAAATGCTAAAACATATTCAAATAATCCAAAAGAACACAGGAAAGGAGAAGTAGTGAAATGAAAAAGAGGGAATAAACGATATAAAATTAACGGTAGACCTAAATTTATATCATTACATCTAAATCTGACCGGGCGAGGTGTCTCACACCTGTAATCCTAGCACTCTGGGAGGCCAAGGCAGGAGGATCACTTGAGCTCAGAAGTTCGAGACCAGCCTGAGCAAGAGCAAGACCCTGTCTCTACTAAAAATATAAAAAATTAGCCTGGTGTGGTGGCACATGCCTTGTAGTCCCAGCTACTGTGGAGGCTGAGGCAGGAGGATTCCCTGAGCCCAGGAGTCTGAGGTTGCAGTGAGCTATGATGACACCACTGCACTCTAGCCCAGGGAACAGAGCAAAACTCTGTCTCAAAAAAAACCAAAAAAAACCCTAAATCTGTATCAATAATATAAATAATCAGAACACATCAATGAAAAGACAGAAATTGTCTTTGATGAAATAAATCAAATTAGACCTAAATAAATTGAGAAGCATACCATGTTCATGAATTAGAAAACTCAATAGAGTTGAGATGTCAATTCTTTCCAAATTGACCTATAAATTCAATGCAATCAAAATCAAAATCCCAGCAGGATTTTTTTTGGTAGAAATCAGCAAGCTGAATCTAAATTTACGTGAAAAGGCAAAGGAACTAGAATGGATGAAACAATCTTGAAGGATAAGTTGGAGAATTCAAATCACCCAATTTTAAGATTTACAATAAAGCTACAGTAGTCAAAACAGTGTGGTGCTGGTGAAGAGACAATGGAACAGAAGAGAGTCAAGTATGGCCTACTGATCTTTGACTAATGTACAAAGACAATTCAATTGAGAAAAAATAAGCTTTTCAAAAAGTGAAGTTGGAATGATGAATATCCATATGCAAAAAGAAAGCCTCAACCTAAACCTCATACTTTCTATAAAAATTAAATCAAATTAGACCAAAGATTAAGGTAAAACTATAAAACATCTAGAAAAACAAAACTAGAGAAAATCTTCATGACCTATAGCTGGGCAAAGAGTTCCTAGATGACACCAAAAGTATAACCCATAAAAGAAAAAATTGAAAAACTGAATGTCGTCAAAATTAAAAACTTTTGCTCTGCAAAAGACATTAAGAGAGAATGAAAGCCTGAGCAAGAGCGAGACCCTGTCTCTACAAAATATAGAAAAATCAGCCGGGCGTGGTGGTGTGCACCTGTAGTCCCAGCTACTCGGGAGGCTGAGGCAGGAGCATTGCTTGAGCCCAGGGGTTTGAGGTTGCAGTGAGCTGTGACAGCACTGTACTGTAGCCTAGGTGACAGAGTGAGACCCTGTCTCAAAAAAAAAAGATAAGCCACAGACAGAGAAAATATTTGCAGATCACATATCTGATAAAATACTTGGATCCAGGATATATGAGGAGCTTTTCGATTTCAATAGTAAAGAAAAAATACAATTTAAAAACTAGGCAAAAGGGGGAGAGAGAGACATGTCACCAAAAGGGATAAACAAGTGGCAAATAACTACATGAAATGATGTTTAACATCACTACCTGTCAGGAAATGAAAATTAAAACTAAAATGAGATACCACTACACACCTATGAGAAAAGCTATATAAAATAAAACGTACTGACACTATTAAGCACTGGCAAGAATGCAGAGCAACCAGAGTTCTCATACATTTCTGGTGGGAATGCAAGATGGTACAACCACTCTGGAAAAGAGTTTGGTAGTTTCTTATGTTAAACATACACTTACCATGTGATCCAGCAATTCCACTGCTAGGTATTTACACTAGAAAAATAAAAATTTATATTCACACAAAAACCTGTGTGTTTATAGCACCTCTATTTATAATCACCAAAAACTGAAAATAACCCAAATTCTATCACCAAAAACTGGGGGGAAAAAAACAAATTTCCTTCAACACATGAATGGATGAATACACTGTGGCATATCCATAAATGTAATCCTACTCAGCAATAAAAAGGAACTAACTATTGTATACACTATTGAACACTGATAAATCTCAAAGGCATTATGCTGAGTGATTCCATTCACATGACATTCTGGAAAAGACAAAACAATAGCAGTAGAGAACAGATCAGTGGTTGCCAAGGGTTGGGGTAAAGGGAGAATATGACTACAAAGGGGCAGGATAAGTTTGAGGGTGATAGAACTGTTCTGTATCCTGATTAAACACAACAATATATCTGCATGTTAAAGCTCACAGAACTATACACACCCACAATTTTGCCACATATTAATTTTAAAAAATAAATCAGTGAAAGAATAATCTGGATAGGGTCTATCAAGGTAAGAAAGAATTCCTAAGGGCAGAGAAAGGAGCCCTGGATGAGAAGCAGGCAGGCACTCTGTCTGCTGAGAGGCAAACATGGTCTAAAGATTCTTCCTTCCCAAAAGGTCATGTCCAGTGGATAATGGGGGGGGGGGGGATAGTGAGAAACGGAACATCATTGAGAATGATTTGAAGAGAAAAAAAGGGATGAGTCAATATAGCATCAAATGAAAGGGCTGTGAGCTTTCGCAAGTCCTAACTCTCTCTTTTATAGGTGCCTTTTGTCAACTTTATTTCTCTAATCCCTGGGAAGTACCTCACAGGAGAACAGAAAAAGCAGCCCAAAAGCAACAGGGAAAAGGGCGGGAGGTGCACCATCCACAGCCACTTTCCAACTGAACTCCATGAGCAAAGCCCTGTCCTGCATTTTGTTGTATCACTGTGACCAAGATCCTTGTTCAAATGTTCAATATTTTCCACAGTTTTGTAAAATATGGGGCCATAAAAAACATAGCTGGAAATCCCAGCATGGATTCATCTCACAAGTCTGTGACACTAAAGGCTTGATGAGTCTTTTTCAGTTTCTAGTCCAATTATTTGGGTATAGCACTGTCACAGGAGAACGTTAGATACACTTCGTAGAAACAGTGGGATATAGGCCACGGGAAAGTGTAATTGCTTCAAAGTGATTATAATTTTTTACCTTTATTCCATTTCATTATATTCTCTTTAAAATTTCATACAATCCTATATACTTGCCAATAACATTAGCATTCAGAATGTAAATTTTAAAAGGAGGGTTGTTGTTTGTGATTAAATCAATGCATGAGAATTGGGGGAGATTGACTGTCTCCCCCTGCCAAAAGCACCTTTGCCCATCTGTGACTGGAATGCAAATAGTCATTGAGCTCAAAAGAATGTAGGGTCCAAGAAACTTTAACCAGCTTTAGGAATCATAATCAACAAAATATTGATTGACTGCTTACTGAGCACAAGGCCATGTGCTCGTTCCTGAGTGGTTACAAAGAGATAAAATGTCAGCCACCAAGGTGTTTTGACCTCATGCAGTGAAAGCCATATATACACTGTGCCGGGAGAGAAGGAACAAAGAACAACCTAATCCCTACCCCTGAGGGGACTAAAAAGGAACTGAAGAGGGAAGATAAATGTATTTGAAAAAGACCTAGGAAATGGTAAGGAAATCTAAGTGGTCCTTCAATCTAATGGCCATCCTGTTGTGGGCTGAATGATGGTGGCGGGAGGGAAAGAGTCTCTTGAATTCACGAGGGCATGTTCACAGAGAAGTTAAGTTTGGCAGAAAGGCCTAGAGAGTAGGAGAAATTCCCCTATCTGTGAGGGGGATGTGAGGCTAGAAACAGCATGATCTGTAGGAACTGCACATGGTTGTTAATAGCAGTGAATCTGGTTATTGTAAAAGCAGTTTATTGGCTCACAATTGCTGTCCATTTTTGTAAATAAATTTTATTATTTAGCTTACATCTTTTTTCTGTGGTGCAATACTGCAGATTCCAGTTTTAAAACACACATATGCACACTGACGGTTTAGGACACTCTCAGAAAGTATTGATACAATTGTGATTTGTACCATAATTTTCTACTTTAACACAAGTCTCTAGGTAACATGTCCAGTAAGGAGCACTCCTGCTGCAAAGGCTCATCACAGTCCCTATAGAAACCTTCAAACTTAACAGCCCTAATCTTTACCCTCTCTTCCAAGGCAGAGGCTGACTGCCAGGGATTCAAACATGTTGACTGCATAGGGCTAATACTATAGAATTTGGGAGCCTACCTGTGGCATGTATACATGTGACCTGTGATGGAGTTGAATAAAGACCCTATTTAGCATTACAGTGTTTCAATTGCATTGGGAAGAAAATGGTTCTCATTACAAATTTTTAATGTAACAGCTATTTCTTTTCCTAATCAAAAAACATCTCTTGTACAAATTTTGGAAGTTATATACATACACACACACATATTATGTTTGAAAGAGATACATGGGCAAGTCCATGGGGTCTCTGCTGTAACTAGAGTCCAAAGATGTTCATACATACATACGAACGGATTGCTGTATCTATGCAGGATAGTGGTAGTGGTGGCAACAGCAGTACAAGTAATACTTCTGCTACCACCACCAGGGAGACAGAGAGGCAGAGAGACAGGCTGCTGCAGCAACAGCATAAACACATTTCTATATACTTAAATAACTCAGAACCGGGATTGTGTCGAATATAAGTATAGCTTAGTCACAGAAATTAGGACTTTATTTTAAAAACTTCACTAAAATGCTCCACTAATTGGTAGTAAGGCCATTCTGAATCAGTGTGTCAACTAGAATTTGTTAAAATAAGTAAAACAGCATTACTTTAAAGTAAACTTTTGTTTCCTAAACTAAAGTCATTGCCTCATAGTGGCTCTTAGCGCGCTTTGATTCACATGCAGGCAGCTTGATTTGGACCTGCAAGCATTAATAATTTTTTTACTGTGCCTGGGAGTTTTTAACATAATTTGAAAGCAATTGCTCTCTTATACAGGCTCAGCTTTCCTTTGTTCTGCCCTGGGTTTATCAAGCACCCAGCAGGTGTAGGTACAGTGGGGACATACAAAAAAAATGTAATTCCTGACCCGAAAAAGTTTGTAGTTTAGGATGGAAGAAAATCTATGAGAATAGTAAATCCTTTTAAAGTGTATTGTGGCAGTTCCAAGTTCAGACTGGAGGGCAAAGTGGTAACATGTTATATTTCCACTACTAAGACAAGCAAAAGAAAAAAGAAAAGAAAAGAAAGAGAAAGAAAATACCAGGAGCAACGTAACAAGAAAAGGAAATCGTCTATGTCAAAAACCGAAACAGAAGAATCTAGTGGCAACGTGGCATAGCTCCCGACCCAGCAGCCCCTACTCCTCTGGGGCAATTCTGAGAAACCAAGGGGTGTCAGCAACACCTGGAGACAAGACTGAAGCCGTGAGCCCACATTCTCCGAGGCAAAATAAACCCTCAAGAGTAGGGCCCCTCCACACACGGGGCTGGGGGGGGGGGGATGTGGGCGGGATGCCAGCAGAGATGAGACGTGCCCCGGGGTTTGCCATCTTCTAAGAAACTGTACTGAGTTGCCCGCAGGAGTAGGATCCACTCCCAGATGGAAAAGTGGGCCCAGGTACAGGTCAGTAATGAGATAACCAAAGAGTGGGCAGGACCCAGGACCCCCAGCAAGAGCCCTTGCCAGCCAAGACACCACAGCCCACCTCTTCACCCTCAGGGGCAAAAAAAAAAAAAGAGGCTTGTAAACAACACCCAGCACTCCAACTGTAGCCCCAGGAGAAGGCAAACTGCCCCAGATGAGGCAGGAAGGGTGTCTGGGACAGCTCACCCATTCACCACGCAGCGCAGCGAACGGCCTCCCTGCAGCTCCTGCACAGTGCAGGCGCAGCCCCACAGCACGCGGAAGCTCACGGGGAGCGCCAGGGCCAGCTTGTCTGCAGTGGACAGGAGTGTTAGGCAGGAGTCCACCCTTCACACCCTGGGTAAAAAGAGAACCAGTGAAGGTTCCTGAGCAGGGGGCAACAAAAAACCATGAAATTTTATCATTGTAACCCTTGAAGTATGGTTTTAGGAAAACATATGGTTTATTCTTCCCAGCATCTACCACGGTAGGTAGCAAATAGTAGATACCTCACAGTTCACTTACGCACACCTACTACAAGCAAGCACATAAACGCGTGAACCAGTGATTCACAAAAAGAAGAAGAGAGGAGGTACAAGATGAAGGTCAGGTTGTACTCGTCAGCAACGCAGGCTCCTGTACCCACTCCCTGGCTGCTCATGTCAGCCTGACCTGGATAACAGAGGCTCTGGAGCCTGGATAACTTCCTCTGAAGGCTGTACTTACAGGGAGCTTGAGGGACTCCTGGCTCCTCCTGGGGGAGGACAAGCCAGGGCGCTTGACCTTAAACCTGCAACTCTGTAACCTATCAACCCTCTGGAAAGTCACTGTGTGACCTTGGCCAAGGAAAGGCACTTGCACCTGTGCTATTTAAGTGTACATCAGCACTAGACGGGGGGGAGAGAACATTTTTTTCTGGGATTGAAATCTGGCACCCTGGAGCTTAGGCCCAACCTAAATGTATTTCCTCAACTATGAAAACAGTCATCTAATTAAAAACCAGCCAATATAAGTGAGGAGAACTATATGTTCATCAGTTTAAGATGTTTTTTGGCATAGAAATCCCCCAAAAATGGAGCTTTAAAGAAAATCTGGCAAACAATTAGGCCCTAATCACTTTGCCTTGATACCTTTTCAAACATTTGAAACAAGAATGATATCATCACTATAATTTTATTTATTTCAGAGGGAGCTGACTAAACAAATTTCCGAACATATTTCCATCCCCAAGGATATAATTGCTCATTTAAGTAAAAAACACTTCTGGGTCTCTTTTTTCTTTCTTACTAAAATGCTCGTAACTCTAAAATCCATATTGTTCCTCAAACATACTCTCTCACCACCTCTCCAGCAGGTTAGGCTCCTGTGGGTCTGGGCACTTCTTGTGTGGTTTTCCTCAGACAAGGAGCAATAAAACTACGACAGCAAGACAGAAGAAACTCTTAAAAAGTCTAAAGTGACCGACTCCAAAGAAGACTGAAAAGCCATCAGTCTCAAAGAACAAATGAGAAATGACTCAACATTCTAAAAACATCCACAGAAAATCTTCAAAATGATCCATGAACTAAACATCTATTCAAAGAAGAAATTGGCATTGAGCAGGTCACATGCTGGCCTGACCCACTTGCAGAGGAAATAGCTCACGAAGGGTCAAGGAATTCAGAGTGGGAGGTTTACAGAGCCTCCAAGGTTACCACGCATGTGCTAAGGGAAAGCCCTGGACCTGGGGTGGAGGGAGAGATGGGTGCTGTTCAACCCTGCTCCATGGCTCCAGGGTAACTTCACACCACAGAGAACTGGACCCTCCTCTGCACTGCCTGATCCAAGCACCGTATCTCACTGGTTCTGGATCACAGCCCCACGTGCAGAAAGGGACCTTGAAGGCCAGCCAGCCCCACTGCTCCCACCTGCCCTGGACACACCTTGGAAGGGCATCCCCACTCTCCTCTCTCTCATGTCAGTCCCTTCCATGGGGGCCAGTGTGGAGAGAGTGAAGGCGCTTTTTTATGAAGGGTAATCTGGAACAGGTCAATACCACACACCACCCCTTGCTCCCACTAGCTCAGCAGCCAACTGAGATCTCTTCCATTTTAAATCCTTATTCTACTTTTGTCCTATAAGGATGTGCAGAACTGCTCAGGAGAAAAAATAATCCTTTGAATATTGAAGGGAAAAATCTTTACCCCTATACTCTCTAATTTACTCAAAGTTAAAGGGCCAAGGTAAACTGACAGTATAAGATCATTAATAGAAAATTTACCAATTTAGACTTTATGATATTAATCTGAAACTCTGTGAACACTACTTCTGTGCTGTCTACAAATAGAATGCTTAAAAAGCCAAAGAACATGAAAAAAAAGTTTTGTAACTATTTTACAATGTTTAAAATATGAGCAAGTATAATATACTTAAAAGAATCAACTTTTAAAGAATCTGAAAGTTAGGAGTTTACATTATTATACTTTATGCTTATTATAGCCTTCCTTAGAGTGAGCACCTAAAGACTATATCTCTGGTAGCAATCACTTGAGATAGAAAGAATCTTCTAGAATGTCCCAGACTAGAAATCCTGTCAGATTTGCTTATCTCCTCATTTTATAGCTGAGGAGTATAAGGCCCAGAAAAGTAATACTATCTGCTCAGGACCCTATAGCAAGTTGGTAGTAGAGGCAAAACTGGAGCTCAGGTCTACTGACTAATCACCTAGAGTTGGGTTCACTATATCCACATGGTCTCAAGGACCTATGCATATGTAAATTCAAATTCATATGCAAATGTCATTTCCATCTAACAAAAGCAATGTAAATGGCTTTAGATGAAAGCACATTCAAGTTTAAGACAATTAGACTGCATAAAAGAACACAAAGTATTGGGACATCAGTATGTGACAAACAGAAAACAACCAGTATATTCAGCTGTCCTCTGATCTGCAGAGCTAAACCCCACAGCAGCAGTGAAAAGATGGCATTTGCATTTTAATTTAATTTACAGACTGTTTCCATCATTCTTAAAGCCTTTTAAGTGTTCTAAAACAGCACAAAGATTTGTGAAGCCCTGTAAATAACCAGACTATTTAAGAATATTCTTTTATTCAAACTCTTCTGTTACCGCTTAACACCCTCCCCCACCAATTATTTTTAGTTAATGATGTTTAACAAGCACAACAGAAGCCCCCAAAGAATGCCTGTTGAATTAATTTCCTGTATTTCAGGCAAGGAGGACGTGTGGTCACCTTCTCTGCTGCTCAGTGCCCTCCTCTGTAAAATAAGGACAACAATGCTACCCGTCTCATAGATCCGTGGGGGCAGTAAATGGGAACATTTATGCAAACTATCGCAGTGCCTACAATAAGGACCACTATATGGCAGACGTTGTTCTCATACTTCTAAGTAAATTGCTCTCTTGTTCCTGAACACACAAATTAGAAGGGGAGAGAAATAACAAGCAAAAGTAATATCTAACAGTCGGCGGGGGTGGGGATAGGGGAGGGAACAGATGGGATAGAACCAGATATAGGAATCAGCGAAGCCCAAGCCTCTGGAGCTGCTGCCTGTAGGGGCAAACAACCTGAAGGCATCGCTCCTCTAGCACAGCAGAATCTCTAATGCTCATAATAGTGACCCTGTACGATGGAAAAAATGTCAGGTTAGGTTCCAAGCTGGCTGCTTCTGAAGGCAGTTAAATGTGCAATATATTTCAGAGAACTTCCTTCCAAAATGGATTTTTAAAAAATAGATTAAAAAAAAACTTTGTTGCTTACAATGGATAAAATTCAGCTTGAGCACTCTGGAAAATTCAGCTCTCTGGAAGGATACAATCTGTGAAGAAACACAGCCAAGGTGTGCTTTCTTCTTCAGTTATTTTGTGCACCATTAAGCCGCAAATCTAGTATATTTAACATGATTCTTTCTAAGCATTCTGCCAAATGACCTTTCAGGAGAGAAAGGTGCAAAGATAAGACAGAGGCAAAAAGAATCAAAGGACCAAGAGAGGAAGAAGAAAATCAAACCACAGAGAAATTTGCAAATCACCTCCAAAACAAACTGATTATTTAATGAGCCCAGACCTCCCTTCCACTCACCCAGCTGGAAAATCTGGGATAGTCCTCCTTGGCCTGGCGCTCCACTCTCCTGGAACTACCCCAGTTGCTCATGCTGGAGAACCTGTCCACCAATGCCAAGGAGTGGGAAGTTTTCCCTTAGGGAAAGGATGCTAGAGGGATATAGGCAGGACTTTATTGCCTTGTCATTTCCAGCTCTACTCAGAGAAAGTAAACCAGTATTAAAATTTCACAAGTAATGGCAGGTCTAGTGAAAGCTGCCAATACTCCATGGCTGGTCATGACAGCCAGCAAGAGAGGCAGCTACCTCCAAGGGGCCACCGTCATCATCTTTAAGAGCTGGTTCAAAATGTACCTTCTTAGAGAAACTTCCCTGTCTCTTCTCTTCTTCAACTCCCTTCAGCCTACACAAATGCACCCTCCATGGTCTCCAACTGCCAAGTACACAAAGTCTCAAACACAGGAAGGCAGAACCCTGAGGCACCCATCTAAGAGCTGTCTCACGACTTTCCAGAAGAGGAAAGAAAGTAAGACAAAGCCCAAGATGAGAGGACTGAATCTCTCCCACCCTGGGCCCCTGCACATTCACAGGATGCAGAAAAGAAAGAGAAATTATTTTTTTACAGTCCATCTAGACCATAGGCTTCAAGAGAGGAGAAGCCATGTTTACCTTGTTAACATATTTCCAACACCCAGCAGAGGGCCTGGCTTACAGCTGCCCTCATTAACAGCTACTAAACGGGTGGGCGGGGGGCACAAAGGTAGGTGAGCACTTAGGGCCACAGCCAATGAGCCTTACTGCCCTGTCTCAGCACACAATAATGACAAAAGCACTGGACTAAGACCCAGGACGCCTAGTTGTATTACTGATTTTGATGTTTATTCAGTAAATAATCCTGGACAAATCACTCAACATACATGAGCCTCAGTTTCCCTCATTTGTAAAATGGGGGTTGGGTTAGATTTAACAATTCCTGCCTGTTTTGCACAGAATTGTTGATGGGATCAAAAAGGAATAACAAAATAAAAACTCTTTGGGTGAATGTGAAGTACTATATAAGTATAGTATATAATAATACAATTTACTGCAAACAACTTTCCAACAGTAAGTCTCACTTTCCAAAGGCCATGTTGTATATGGGTATTATACATTATATACACACATAAGATTATATATTGGTATCCCCAGCATAACATAAAGACACTGAGATTCAGGAGTCAAGTCACTTGCCCACTTTAAGGAAGCAAGGCTGTTTTCTGTCCATTTACTTTGCTGTGTCTTTGTGTGATGCAGTGTACTTAGTAATAATCATGCAAATAGGGCCAGGCTGGTGAGTTGAGCCCAATAACCCAAAACTTTCAGCATTCAAAGACATAGGGGTGGTCTGGGGTAGAAGACAAGGTGCAAAAATTGATGCAGAGGAAATGACCAATCATAAATGCAGCCAGATCTCATTGGACACAACTTCTCATCCCTGCTAGCCAAATCCTGGCTCTAATGGCCTTTCAGAGGCTAAATTATGGTTGTAACCAGTTGGTCACAAGAACCCTGAGCCAAAAGCCACTCCAAAATAACAAAACCAAAGACAGAGATTAATGTGAACCCCGATATTAAACAGCTATACACTCGGTGCCTACACATAAAGGTACAGACACAGTTTGGTTTGGGGAACCCCCACCCCAAATTCAGACCCACTGAAAGGAGGGTCCTAGTGCTGCTCTGCTGGGTTCCTGGGGAACCAGCCGTACTCCAAATCCAGCCGCCAGTTCCCCCCGGGCCCACACCTCCCTCCCAGCAATAGGACAGAGCCGCCTGATCCCGACCTTTCATGGTTGAGCAGTGGTAACATCTAAATTACAAGCTCGGCTGCCACAGCCACCACCACAGCCACGGTCCTCATGCAGCCAGTAAGCAGTGTAGGAGGAACCCAGGGGCGAGAGGGCCTGGCCAAAGACGCCCAATGTGCAATAACTGTGACCCCTTGTGACCTCCATCATTTCTCTAAGAATGATTCTCTCCTTCCCCCATCCATGGGCCTCACACATTCTTCATCCTCCACAAGATGAAGGCCAGTGTGCATCAGTTCTCCATTCCATAATGCAGTGATTCACACCACTACTGCCTATTTTCCCCTGATCCTGTAATTGCTTTACAAGAAGGGTGGGTGAAATGGAAAGTGACAAACCACAGAGGGCTTGCAGAAAAAGAATTACATCAGGGCACACAACAGAAACAATTTGGACTTTCCACTGTTGTCAGAGCTCTTCCTCCCCACCCTCTGCCCCAATGCTGCTTCATCCTGTGCCCTGAATCCCAACTGCTCTGAGAAGGAGAAGAAAGTGTCCAGCTTTAGCTAATTGCATCAAACAAATTGAATTTTTACATGATAACCAGGGATTTTGAGGTCAGTCTTCACAAGGCCCTACGTTTTTCTCTGAACCCCAAGTTACTTTGTTTTCATTTATAAATAAAGAAGAACACCATGACCTTTTCAAGCTGTCAGGAGCCCATAAATTACTGTTCTACTGTGACAATCCTAGCCTGAAGCTCCCCTGGGAATCCTCTCTCCTGAAATCCTCACCCAGCTCCTCTAAGCACCACCTCTGGGCTCAGTTTTGCAACAAGGGCAAAAGCCCAATCAAGGTACAGCCGTATTACACACAGTCATTTTAAAAAGAACCTGGCCTCGTGCTCTCTCATAAGCTCAAGGCCTTGCCAGGGCAAGTCATTAAACGTCTGCCAGCCTGCTGCCTCCTCTGGGCAAGTGGCGGGACTAACCATTGCCCTGCCAATGTTGTGGGGGGAGGCTCAAAGAAGGAAATAGTCTGAGAAGTAGTTCGTATTCAGTAAGACACTCTTTAAAGAATCACAGCATCGTGGTCATGGACAGAACCTAGAGATCACTAGAACATCCACCGGTCTCACTGTTAAGGAAACTGAGGCCCAAAAAGTTAAAGTGACTTGCCGAAGGCCTCAGAGCATGGTTTTCTTTGTGAACATGATGGGGAGAATCCGTAGTTCTCCAACCTTAATACCCACCTTTCCTCCTCTCTAGAATTATAAAACACTGGCCAATCTCTATGGAGCACTTACTCTGTGTCAGGCCCTGTGCTAAATGCTTCGTGTGCCTCATCTCATTGAATCCTCCCAACAACCTTTAAGCCTATGGGGTAGGTGCTGTTACTGGCCCCACTTCTACAATGAGGGGCTAAGCAACTTGCCAGGCCACAGTGCTAGAAAGTGGCACAGAGGAGATTAGAACACTAGGGCCCAAGCCTTCAACCCATATGCCTTGCTACCCTCAAATCACCCCATCCACTATGCCAACCTTTGCATCTAAATATGCCATCCACACATAAGATGCATACCGATTTGTAAATACAGCTCTTCTTCTGATATTAATTCAGAGAGGAAGCTCTAACCTCCCACTGGAAACAGGCACGACACGCAAGTGACTCCCACCAATCACCAGGCAAATGACTGATGACTCACTGGGTAAAATCCCATCTGATTTTTCCCTTGCCTAGATCCTCCCAGGACTGGAGGTTCTCACGACCTTTTCATAGTACACGGAACTTTCCCTTCTCCATGTGCAGGTTTCCACTGGATGAGAGCCATCCCCAGTCCCCTCTGTCTCAGGAAACCTTCTCTTTTGCCTCCAGCCAGCCCTACCCCCACCACCCTCCTCACACAGAGCAGTTACTGTTGGCCCTGCCTCTGTCCATTCTGTGCCACACAATTTCTGTAACCGTACCTGCCGCAGAATATGCCCCTTTGTATTTTTAATTGTTTCACAGAAGAGACAGTCGAACGGTTGGGGGAGTAGAGAAAGACTGAAGGGACACTTTGGGACAAGAAGAGCTTCCCCTGAGCTGGACCATGGTGTGAACTTGTCAGGTCTGTGTCCTTCCCTCACCCCCCAATCCCCAGTCCATGAAACATCCTGATTATGATTTGCATGTCCTCAGTCCCAAGGTCCTTTAATGAATTAGCAATGGCTTTCACTAATGGGCTGACAGAGGTTGAGTGGATATAAAAATAAATCAGAAGGCATAAAAACACAGACCAGAAGAAAATACACAGAGACATTAAAGATGGGCATGTCTATGTGGTAGAATTATGGGTGGTTTTTATTTTCTTCTTTGTGCTTTTGTCTTTTAATTTGTATTATTTGTGTAATAAAAATGTTTTAAATTTCATGACCCCTTTCCCCCCACAAAAAAAATTTCCGATCCTGATGTTGGACAGATTTGGGTATGAATCTACCACCTACTAGTCATGTGACCTTGGGCAAGGTATCTAACCTCTCTGAATCTCAGTTTCCTCACCTGTGAAATAGTAAGAATGCCTCTACCACTCCAGTTGTGAGAAGTAAACAAGACAATGGTACCTCTCTGTCACAGGGTTTTTTCCTGCTTTTATAACAACTTTAAAATTTACAGGCCTAGCATATAGTAAGCAATCAACAAATTCTAGCTATCATTAGGTTAATAATTATTCTTCACATTTGTCTCAGCTGGGTACTGTATTCCTTGGTATTGTCAGAGTGTCTTACAAAAGGACAGGAGGGCAGTGAGAACTCAATAAATACCCAGTGATTTCTAAGTATATTGTATAGACCTATCCAAGGAGAGCCCTGAATCCAGCACATTTGAGGAATAACAAATACTAACTCAACTGTAAACACTAAAGTTCTTTACCCACTTTCTCTTCACCCTGACAGTAGAAAAGGTTTACTCTCAGAAATGGGGGTGGGGGGCACGGAGGAAAAGTACCATTTAAAATCTTAATTATAAATTCTGAGAAGTTATGAACCTTTGCATTAAAAGAGTTGGGAGGGTTGGCTTGTGGGCAGTTTTTTGTTCTGTTTTTTTTTTTTTTTTGCACCAAAACAAGAATTAATAATATTGACTCCTTTAAAGAGTTCCTGAATAGTGCTGATTCATATTTAGTGGAGAAGGGAATCACAAAAGATTACTTTCTTACCTGTTGAGAAGTAAACATGGCTATTTCACTTACATCTACCTGGCATCTGTTTTAGGACCTTTCCTCCAGCCCTGACAACTCTGTATCATCCATCCTTTAAAGTAACCATGGAACTTATAGGGAAAACCTCACTGAGCCAGCTAAGAAAAAACAGTTGTATTTTTTGTTATTTTTAATATTTTTAATAGCTTCATTGAGATAAAATTCATATACCATAAAATTCATTCAAAGTGTATACAATTCAATGGTTTTTAATATTAATATACTCACAGATACATACAACCATCAGCACAATTTTAGAACATTTTCATCACCTCAAAAAGAAACCCCATCACCCCATTCCCCTCAGCCCTAAACAATCACTGCACTCCTTTCTGCCGCTATAGATTTCCCTATTCAGGACTTTCACATTAATGGAATCATATAATATGTGGTCTTCTGTGACTAGCTCAGCTGCTTTGATTTAAATGATGTCCTGAAGGGAGTAATACCCAATTAATGGTAAAAGTCCATCACACGAGTACACTGCTAAACTCCTCTCTGTGACAGTGATCTGTGTGCCGGCAAACAGTCCACATCATAATCAATCCTCCACCTTCCTCACAGCTTCTACTATTTCCTAGAACACAGGCACTCAGGAAATGTCTGAGGGAAAATGGATATACTCAAAGAATTACTGGAACAAGAGGAATAAAAGCATTTCAATTTGAATAAAATCAAAGATCCAAAAGGCTGGTCAGAGTCCCCACTGTGGGGAAGATGATTATTCAGGAACCCAAGAACTCTCAAGTTACTTGTCACAAAGAACATTGACAATCATTAGAAGAGGCTTCTCTGTGCTGATTTTATAACACAATTAAGCTTTTGCTAGCCTCCCAGTTCTTTATGATGTACACTCTACACAAGCATAGACTTCCCCATGAAATTTGCTCCAAACTATTACTTGGCTAAATTAGCAGTTTCTTCCTTTAAATATGGAGAATGGTATGTGTCAATCTTTTTAAAATATTGTAATCAAAGTGCAATTAATACAGGTTAGATCTAAAAATCACTTCACATCCAGATAATTTCTCTGAATGTAACCAATTAGACCTTCTAGTTTAGACTACATGAATTGCTATTTTACATGAATTAACTAAGAGCAAATATTAATATGTATTAATATTTAAAACAACCAAATCCAAATTGTTTGACCCAGAAGTTCCAATGTTTAGAATTTGCTTCATAGACACACTTACAAAATTAAAACAAGATTATATACAAGAGTTTTTTGCAGCATCATTTTAATAGGACTAGAAACAACCTCAATTCTATCAATGAAATGCCATGCTACCATAACAAAGAAGGAAGTGGATTGGTATATGGATAATGTAGAAAGATCTCCAGAATAAAACTGTACGTGAAAAAATAAGGTGCAAACAATGTGACAATATTATTCCTTTTATGTAGATTTTTTAAAAGGGCATACCTGGGTACAGCAGTGCACTCCTGTAATCCCACCTACTTGGGAGGCTGAGGCAGGAGGATCACTTGAGCCCAGGAGGTCAAGACCAGCGACATAGCAAGACCCTATCTCAAAAATAAGTAAATAAAAAGGGAATGTGCACAGAAAGGTAAATCCCCAAGGATTTTAAAAGATAAGTTATATAATTTTACATAAAATACTAAATTGTATATAATATATATTATTAATAATATATAATTACTATATTTTAGATCTTTACTATATCATATGTCCTAATAGAGTAGAAGAAGATTTCCTAAAATAAGACAAAAAAGTACAAGAACTTGTGTTAATCAAAAGACACCATAAAGAAAGTGAAAATAAGGTACGGAGTGGGAGAAGATATTCACAACACATAAAACCAATGAGGACCTGTATCAAATACATATAAAAATGCCTATGTAGCAACAAGAAAAAGACAACTCAATGGGAAAATGTGCCAAAGACTTGTTGGAATAGAACTTGAACAGAAACTTCATAAAGGAAGAGATCCAATAGTAAAACATATAAAAAGGTTATTTAACCTCACTGGTAATCAGGGAAACACCAAACCAAAGTCACAGTCAGATATCACTTCAAATCAAGAGACTAACAAAAGTTAAAGTCTGACAATTCCTGGTGTGGCAAGAATGCGAAGCAACAGGAATGCTCACACACTACTGGTGAGAGTATCAATTGGTACAACACTGTGGAAAGAAGACACACATAGCTTTTAACCCAGCAATTCTATGTACATACCCTTCAAAAATATATACACATGTGCACCCAGAGACAGATACAAGGTAAGCAGCCTTTTTTAACAGTTCATAAGTAGAAACAACTCAACTATAGAATGGATAGACTGTGATTCCAATGGAATATCATATTGCAAAGAAAATGAAAATATGAATGGATCTTATGTTGAATTAAAGAAGATAAAAAAGAATTTAAGAAGCATGATCCATTTGTATAAAATTCAAAACAGAGAAAACCAAGCTATATTGCTGAGGGATATATTTTTTGTTTTAAATGATAAAACAAAAAAAGCAAGGAAGTGATTACCATAAATGTCAAATAGTTACTCTGAGAGGAAGTGGGAAAAGATTGTAGTCAGAAGGGGATCCATTACGGTGCTTAGAACTTCTGCCATGTTCCATTTCTTGACGCAGGGCAGTGGTTACATAGGCGTCCTACTATATGCATTTTCTGTATGTATTTTTACTATAAAAAACTGTTTGTTTATGGATATGCACCTCTGAGCCCAGAATGTAGTCTTGAAATACTATTTCCCCTAAGAAGCAGTAGGACTGACTCCTTGAAGAGATGGCTGATTCCAGACCTGGGGCAAGAAATGTATAAGATGAATCCAGAAGATCTTGTTATACCAGATAGAAAGAAAGCTACCAAAGACTACTGGGCTCATGTCAAACAGATTTGGGAACCAACCTGAAAAAGTTCACACTAGTCATGAAGGGGACAATTTGAACATCAGTAACTCTGATAAAACACATTAAATATGTTTAAATTCATAATACTTTAAAAAATTACAAAAACCAAAACCAAACCAGTCCCTATTACAGGATGCTAATAAATTTACTCAAAACTTTCAAAACTGGTAAATATTGGGGAAAAAATCAAACATTTCAGCCAATACATGGCAAAGAAATGAATTAGGGTATCACCATTTTACAACCCATAATGAATGAATTGATTTACACATTAAGCACCAATAAGTGCTAACATCACAAAAAGAGACAATCAGATATTAAGTGCCTATTGGAAGGACTCAATGCCACCTACAAAGTAGCCTAGCTAAAAATAATAAAATAAAACAAAACTTGAACGTGATTGAGCATCTAGGTCCAACTACCCATCCACAGGAAATTCAGAGAACAGAAGAAGGAACATATTACACACCACCACAGGGATATAAACTTCTACCTAACAAATAACCTCGTTTCTTTGAAAAATAAGCAGCGAGGAGAATAAAAGAGGTAGAGAGGGAATGAATAGATTAAAACAGACTTAAAAGACAACAACCAATCCCACTGTATGAACCGTATCTGGGCCCTAATTCAAAGAAAGAGTACAAGAAACTATGACACTGAAAACACAATTGTGAGGGAAAAAGAAAAAAGAGACAACTGTAAGTAACACTCGGTATTCAAATTTCCATCAAGAAATTGTTATTTTTCACGTGTTAGTAGCCTGTGATTATGTTTTTAAAAAGAGTCACTATCTTTTAGAGATAGGTACTGAAATATTTACAGATACAATGATGTACTTGGGATTTGCTTCAAAATAATATGGGACATGGATTCCGTAAGTGAAATAAAATTGGCCACAAGATGAAGAGCATGGAAACTGGATGATGGGCACAGGGCTCATTATGCTTTTCTGTCTTATGTACATATTTGGAATTTTTCATAATAAAAGGTTCAATAACAATATTTTACTAGTAAAGTAAGCATGATATGAGAAGCTTTTTAAAAAGGATATACATACATACTCTAGTATAACCACAAAATATTTTTTGGAAAGGTATTATATGTCACCTTTGGGTAGAAGAATTGGAATAGGGGAAGATGTAGGAGACAGGTTTTTACTTTATATCTTTTTTACACTGTTTGAAAAAAATTAGCATGTGCATTTTTATTTTTATTACCGAAAATGTTAGAAGAGGTAGTCTGAGTCGTGGGATTAATGGGCCATGTTAGTTTTTCTTCTCTATACCTTTCTTTATTAGTAAGAAACAAAAGTAAAAAGAAAAAAAGTTAAAAGCTAAACTTCAAAAAGAAATCATGTCTCAATTAATACATATTAGAATTAAAGTTCCTCACCTTCTAGACCAGGGACTGGCAAACTTTTTCTGTGAAGGGCCAGACAGCAAATATTTCAGGCCACTACTCAACTGTGCCATTGTGGTAGGAAAGCAACCATAGATAGTATGTAAATGAATGGGTATGGCTGTGTTCCAATAAAATTTCACTTACAGAAACTGAAAATGTAAATTTTATATTATTTTTACATGTCACCAAGTATTATTATTCTTTGGATTTTTGTTCAAACATTTAAAAATGTAAAACACCATTCTCAGTTTGAGGGCCATACAAAAACAGACATAAGGCCAGGTTTGGCCTGGGGGCCGTGGTTTGCCAACCCCTGCTCTAGACAGTTTCTCATGCCACTTGGATCCTCTAGTTTGGTGATAACATCTGGACTATATGGGTTGTCTATTTTTATGTCTTTTAACCTGGTAGTTCCCATGCATTTCAACAATGCTTCTGTGAAAAATCAGTACCATATGTTAACAGGACTGTTTGCAATTATTTCACTAGAGACAGAATCTATTTTCTCAGCTAAAAAAAAAAAAAAGAAAGAAAAAAGTGAATGGTCAAGAAGATACAAATTTGCTTCAACTCATGCCAAGTTCAGCTTAAAAAATGACCGGAATAAGAGAAAAATCTTTGACTCTTAACCTTCCCTGTTATTAATTACATGACTTGAGCTTTAAAATCAAGAAAAGAAAAGAAAAAAAAGAAAAAGAAAAAAGAGAAGAAAAAGGAAATTCAAAACTTTTTGGCCCTTTCTGGAGTCATGAGTCCTTTTGAAGTTTCCATGAAACAATATAGTTAACACTCTGAAAACACCAGTGTCCACAGAAGCACAAACAGCACGTGTTATAATATTTTAGGCCCAGCCACACATACAACAAAACTAACAAACAAGAACCAAAGAACCACCCAGGCCCTCAGCAGGCTCATCAAAGGGCTGATATGTTACTAGTATTTATTGAACACAGATGAAGCCTGCCAGCATGTGCTGCGCATTTGACCTTCACCACCATCTATGAGGTAGGAATTTTCATCCTCCCTAGAGCGCCAAGGAAACCAGAGCTCAGGGAGGTTAGGGGACTTGCTTGCCTATCACTGTGCTGCTAAAACTCAAAACTCTAGAAACTTAAATCTTTGTATCTGTATAGCCTAAAAAATGTGACCAAATTATCTAAATCTAAAATGCAGTTTTTCTCTTCCAGAAAAGGAATAGAAATTTGCGGTCCAGAATATATCAAGATCTAATGTAACCGCCCCAGCTTTCATCTAACTTTTATGGCTGATAAAACAGGATTTCAAGTAATTAGTTTACTTCCCACTGGTCTGGAAGGAAGGGGATCCTTGTTTGCTTTTTGTAACCTCAAAAGAAACAACATGTTCTGATTCCACTCAGCAGAAAACATTAAGAAGATACACCCAACACAGAACTGTAATTTACAGCCCTGGCATGTGAGCCTTTTCTCCGTGGGAGGTAAAGCTTGTCAGTCAATATTCACCCACAGGTCAGGAGGCTAGAATTCTAAGCCAAAGATAGATTTTTATTTACCTTTAAACGGAAGTGACAAGCAAATACCATGTAATCTATTCCAGTACTGGATCCTCTGCTTCCTGTCACTCCACTGCAGAAGCCTCACAGATGGGCTGGCTCCCCTACCATTCGCTTGGGGAGGGGGATCACTCGGGACTTGCAGCCCAGCAAGGCTCTGATTGCTCCCGCCTTCCACCCTTTGCATCAGCAGTGTACCCCGGGGAGAGTGCCTGGGCTTCCAGGCCCAAACTGTCACAGTGCCACTGTGTTAGAGGAGCTAGCAGCAAGGACTGCAGAGATGTGGGCGTGCAATTCTAGTTCTCCACTGGTTCTCCTGTAAGCTTGACTGAACACTTTTTCGGTGCACCCCCCTGCCCCAGATGTCTGTGTGTGCCTACAAACAGGGTTTGCGGAGAAGAAAAGGTGCGGGCCTACTGGAGTGATTCGTGTCAGAGAGAAAGCCAGGGACACAGAGAGATGTGCACAGAGCAAAGAGACACAGAGAGACAGAGAACCCACGATGTGCATGATAAACGTCCCGAGGGGGAGCTGGCCTGAGTGCACATTTGCGGACAGCGATGCAGCCCAGTGCCAACAGCCACATCTCTTACTAACATGTGTACGAAGAGACATATTGATATTAAAATAAACATATTACATATTTCATTATACCAATTGCAGTTCATGATGTAGATGAACAGATGCTCAGAGTAAAAAGAAATAGTGAGTGTGTAAATGTGACAGAAGGTAAGAAAAGCATGCAGCAAAAGAGTGCAGAAGAGGTGGAAAGGATGCAGGTCACAAGAAAGAGTGGGCTGAGAGAGAGGGGACAGGAGACAGGGCCAGGCCCTAGAAAAGGCCAAATATGCCAAGGGGCCGAAGGGGACACAGAAAGGAGAGGCTGCAGAGCACTACCCAGCCACCCTCCAGCACTGTGAAAGGCCGAGGTCACACAGATTCAGTCCCTAACCCTCAGGAGCAGGAGGGAGGCCAGGAGAAGAAGGGACAGAATGAGCACAGGCCCTAATGATGCTCTGGGTGTATGAGGCTGGACGACATAAAATCAGGTAAGATAAAACTTAAGCCAGCAATCTGGGAAGAAAAGCAATCAGTAGAATTGGAGAAAGGAATCACCACAAAGGGGAGAGTGGAGCAAGGCCAGCCTAGAAACTCCACGCCCACATGACTGCTGTAAATAACTCGGGCTTCTCTGGGGACCACACCAAGGGCTGAGGGACCCAAGGTACTTTCTTCGTAAGCCCAGGTATCTGGAATTACTGTGAAGAGGTATCGGAGGAGGCCGCGACACACAAAGAACACAACCTAGAACCGGGGTGACTCATGTCTCTGTTTCCACAGTGGCCTCAGTTCCTCTACTAGAACTGCACACATCAGCTACTATGAGTCTTTTCAATAGTATTCCTCTGAAATTTATTGTCTATATGATGAGTCTATAATATCTGTAATTATTAACAACACTGCTGGCATCAATTAAGTGCCTAAAAATATAATACCCATCTTGGTGCCCGGCATGTAGTAAGTAGATGCCAAATAATTGTCAAGTAAATAAAAGCTACCTCTAAAAGCAGGGCTGAAAAAAGGGGTAGTGACACCTAGTAACTCTGCCCAGAATCTCATTCTTCCATACCCAAGGAGTCTGAGCTAGCAGCTGCCTGTGCCCTGCGGCCCACCACCACCGCAGCCTTGGAGAGGGCAGGCTCGGACTCCAGGAGAGCTGCCTCAGGCCTGTCACACAGACAAGCAAGTGCTGTGGGCGCCTGTCACAAAGACAAGCCCACAACCTCCAGCAATCACAGGTCTGCCTACAAGGTCAGAACCGAATGTTATCCCACGAGTACTGTCAGGGGGATACTGACAGGAAAACAAATAATTTTTATACAGAAAAACTTTCCCCCATGCTTACTGCACATGAGAAGACAGAAAAATGAGCTATACAGATCATCTGATAGGGAATAACATAAGAAGGAGCTTAAATACAAAAATCTATCCCAAACTTTTTAGACCAAAGTCCCCAAATCTGTTTTCCATTTGTCTGATGGCCCTCCCTCCAGATAAATGATTTTAAAACGTACACCTGATCTACTTCTCAAACGGATTTAAGGTGATGTACAATAAAGGGTACAAAGAATAAGATTATCAAAATAAAAATGCGGGGGAAATCACATTAAAAAGTAAAAAATATAAATTTCAAACTGTGGCCTATCCAGCAACTATAATCAAGCAATAAATTTAGCTCTGAGCTACTCTGAAGCCAAGACAAAAGGGGAAACATGATGGGAAACATAGATATATTAACAACTCATAGAAAGATGTCTCAGAGGGGCCATGGCTAAGACATCAAAAGAAGTTTGATCTAGCAAAAAGCCAAGGTTGGAGTGCAAAGTTCTCAGTTTAAATCTCGGCTATCCTCACTAACCGGCTGTGCCAACACCACCGGAACAAAAACCTCCTCATGACCCTCGGCATGTTCAGTCAAGGGTCCCAGAGAACAGGCCACAAGGGCTGGCTCCCAAGCCTAACGCTGAGTACCAGCACCTCCATTTCAATGATGTGGAACATCAGGCCCAAGTCACACAGCTGACAACAGCAGAGAAGTGACTGGAATCTGAGGCTGCTGCAGTCTGTTCAACACACTCACTGACTCTACTCCTCCCAGATATAAAACTATCTACCTCATCAAACTTAAGAATATAAAATCCAACAAATTTAAAGGGTTTTGATAAAACAAATATAAAAAATAAACATAAACACAACATACACGCAAAAGCCAATTTAGCAATATCATAATAAAAATCTCAAATTCTAGTCAATAGGCCACTTATTTTAAAAATCAAGAGAAATGTGATAAAATTCTAATGCTACCAAAAAGTGCTTAAAATCCTTTATCTTTGTCCATCTCTTCCTTCTCTTCCCCCACCCTGAAATGCCCACTTTACACTTCTCTCCAAATTTTTACATACTTGCCTCAATATATGGCCTCTTGGAGCCTCAGTTTACCCCTCAGTGGGATGGAAAAAAATATCGGACCTATGATGTGATTGTGACTCTTGTAGGCAGTGCCTGGAACACAGCAGTTGCTCCCTAAATAGGAATTATTATTGTGGTTAAAGTCTCACCTCCTCCAGGAAGCGTCCTCTCCCCCTCCACGTTCTCTCTCCCTTATTCATTCCCGGATCTCTGCACAGGACACAGAGTAAGCTGTTCACTGACTTCTTGTGGCCTTAACTACTTCCTAGGTGTTGTTTTAACAGGATTTGTTATAATAGGACTAGTCTTTTATAAATGCAACTGGGTAAACAGAATGAAACATGTCTTTGCAAAAATTCAGCAGTCATAGGTATGCAAACCTGGGCCTGAGGACACTCACCTCCCCTTGGCTATAAACATTACCCTACTGGTAATGTCAGTAATCCTCTGGGAGAGCATGCACTGAGCACCTGTGCTGTGCAAAGATCAAGAACACCCCTGGTATGGAGCACGTACACACCCGTTATTAGCTACCTGCCACATGTTGGCCACATGACACACATTCTCTCAAACTCTAACCACCACCCCGCAAAGCAAGCTTCATCATTCTTCTTTTAAAATAAAAAAGGAATAAAAGGAAGACCAGCAAGATTGACTTGCTAAAGATTACACAGCCTGGAATCTTTTTCTGGGAATGTCTGACTCTGACACCAAAACCCTAAAAAAAACTGGCAGAGGAGCCTCAATAAGAAGCAAGCTGAGGTACAGAAACCAAAAGGAGAAGGTAATTCAAAAATCCAAACAGAGTGGGTGTGGCAGGAAGAATTCATTAATAATAATAAGGTGTAGAAAAATCTTACCAGTCCGGAAGTAGAGGAAATAAAGCAATAATCTAGTAGGTCAAGACAGAGAAATCAAGCCCCCAAATAATTTAACTTTGTTTCTAAATTATCTGCTCTGATACTCATTATAACCTAAATGTTCTGGTTGTTGCAAACACTTCATCTCCCACTGTGTAGTTTAAAAATGTTTTTCTACTTCTGTGTCCAAATACCTAAAACCTACCTGAGAATGTCAAGCTTAAAAAAAAAATAAAAAGCCTCTATTCTCTGTCACTTTTTAAAAAATCAGATCTAGACTACATCTGCTGATGTAAATCTTGTCTACTCAATTACAGTTCCAAACACATTATTCTTAAGGGTATATTAAACCGTACATATGCAAAAAGTAGATCCTAAGGGAAAGAAAAAGGGGAGCTTGAGTAATTAGAGAAGGCTTCCCGAAGGAGGCTGGACTTGATGTAAATCTTCAAGAACGAGGAGGATTCAGATTGGTGCAGAGCAAGGAGAGAGAGACATTTCATCCTGGCGGAACGTTTTAGGCAAATGGTCCCCAATCCCAAAACCCTTTTGACAAGGATCCTGCAGAGAAACCAATGAGACTGCTATAGGAGGCAGCACTGAGGCAGAGCCGGTGGCATCCGAGAACATGCACACCACTCATGGGTGCCGTGCAACTGCACCCATCACCCACAGAAGTGGTGACAACAGGAGGGAGGGGAAACCTGTCCACCAGAGGCCACCAGATGATCCAAACAATGTTGTAGGTCCCTCTCATTGGTGCCAGGCTCAGTCCATAACACACTCACCTTCTTTGGGCTCTTGGAAAGAAAAAAGGGGTGATCTTTCTAAATCATGTAAGACAATAGCTCCCCAAGAGGTACCATCCTCTAGATTAAAGGGGATAAAGAAGAGCACACCGAGTACTGCTGAACACTTTGTGTGGGATGTATGTCTAAACACGACATTCTGAAGACAGAGGTGTAGAAGTTGGCATGTTTCCTAAAGCATGACAACACACACCCAAAAGTCTTCCATAATGATTCCCTTTCTCCTTGTACTTTTCCTGGATGCACTATCACTATGGAAACTGGGATGGTTACTCCCAATTCCCTCTCACCCACTGCTTATTTAATACATGATTTCTACTTCACCAAAATTGACAGTTTATTTTCTTAAAACTCCATTCTATACTTCACTTCTGCTCTCAGTTAGACTGATTTTATAATGCATCTTTTTGAACAGAAGTCTCCCAATAAGAAACCACAGTAAGCAGAAGCAGTAGTGGCAACATACAATGCCACCAATACAAATGAAAAAAATATTTTTATTTTATCTGGGGCCATATAGCCAACGTTATACAAAATAACTCAACAGGTGCTGGGCAAGAGTAGCTGACTTATGAATATAAGCTTTTACTTGGGAGAAATACAACAAAAAGAGGGTAGAGAGAGGAAAAAAATGAGACTCATATTAACATGCAATAAAATCTTATTAACTGAATACTCCATAAATTACAAATGAGTAATAATCAGATAACCCATTCCCTCAGTGATAAAAGAAATTTTGCTAATAAAATATAAATGCAATTTTAGTATAAGGGATGGTATGAGTTGCTCAACCCAATTAAAATATTTTCTAGCATCTATGAAGCATTACTTCATTCACAACATATATGCTATTTCATAGATATCTCACATGCTTCCTGGCTGATCATTAAAACAATATACCTCTTTACGTAACAGCCAGCACTTTATGCACTTAAAAGTAAGAAAACTAGAACTCTGCAGCTGGTCATGACAGGGTAACCAGTATCAGACTATTCCTCATTTTATGATTCAAGCATAACCCCGATACCAAAACCAGACAGAGAAATTACAAAAAAAAAAAAAGCAGCAGCTTTACAGACCCAACATCCCTCAAGAACATACATGTAAAAATCTATAACAAAATACTAAAAAATCAAATCTATCAATATATAAGAAGAATAAAAAATCAGGACGAAGTGGAGTTTGTCCTGGGAATACAAAATTGGTTTGACATTCAAAGTTCAATGGAATTTACCGCAATAGGATAAAGAAGAAAAACCATATGATTATCTAAATACACGGAGAAAAGGCATTTGACAAAACTCAACACCCTCTTATAACAAAAACTCTCAGCAAACTAGAAACAAAAGCAAACCTCCTCAACCAATAAAGAACATCTATGCAAAAGCTACAATTAAGATACACAATGATGAAAGACTAAACAGTTTCCCTCTGAGTTCAAGAATAAGGAAAGGATATCCACACTCTCACCACTTACATTTCAACACTGTCCTGGAGGTCCTAGCCAATGCTATAAGGCAAGAAAAATACATACATATACATATACACATAAATAAGCATTGGAAAGAAAAAGTAAAACTGTCATTATTCACAGAATAATTGTATTCATAGAAAATCCTAAAGAATTTTCAAACAACTACTGAAACTAATAAGTAATTTGACAAGGTGACATGTACAAGGCCAAATATAAAAAATCATGTCTCTATAGACGAGTAATAAACAAATCGAAGATTTTTTAAAATTCCATTTACAAGAACACCAAAAAACATAAAATGTAAGGGATAAATTTAAAACAATATATGTAAGACCACTAATAACACTGCTGATAAAAAATTAGAGAAAATCTAAATAAATGGAGAGATTCACCATACTCAGCAATTAAAAGACTCAACATTGTTAAGGTGTACTTCTCCCCAAATTAACCTATAGATTCAATGTCATCTCAGTCAAAATCCCAGGAGGCTGTTTTGTAGAAATTGATAGGTTAATTCTAAAATTTGTCTAGAAACTCAAAGGACCTAATAGCCAATACAATCATTGGTGGGGGGGAAGAGCAAAAATTAGAGAATTTACACTATCCAATTTTAAGACTTAAAACAACAGAGCATCAGTAATCAAAACAGTGTAGAAATGGCATAAAGATAGACAAATAGATCAATGGACCAGAACAAAGAGTCTAGAAATAGAACCAAATTTATGTGGTCCATTGATTTTCAAGAAAAGTATCAAAGCAATTCAATGTGCACAGGAAAGCATTTTAAACATATGTTGCTGGAACAACAGGTTGCTTCAACAACAGGTTGAACATGTCACACAAGTAAGCAAGTCTTGTGACCCATTCTGTGTCACTGAAATGTGCTGCCAGTGGTGACTATTTTTCTAAAAGAAATCTCTGAAGCGGCTCTCATAACTCAAAAACTCTGGCCGATGATCCACCTTTAGAAAGCCACCTCACTTCTGTGTATAAGGGAAGATGTGTGTGCTCTGCGTCCAGAGCTGCATGAACAGACATGGGTTAAGGGCATGTACTTTAATGTGGTTGATAATTTTAATCATATCCTGCAAAACGTTGTTTAGTTCAGGTGATATTTTTCGGCTAACCAGCATTTCTCTATGGGTGACACAGTGCACAGACTCACATTCAGAAGCGACCTCCTTGATCCAAGTAGTGAAACCAGAAAGCTGTCTAGTCATGGCAGCCACTCCGCCTGTGCATACACTAACACAAAATGACCAATTCAGTTTTCCTGATATGTAATCACTCAAAGACTTGAATAGTTCTGCAGCTGTGGTGTTGGTTGGCAACAAAAGTGCACAAGACATATCCTCATGCACATCCTCCTGAAAAATATATGGCACAAAAACAAGCATCATTGCCTTGTTGTCAACACTGATAGACTCATCAACCTGGATTGTGTACCACGGTGACTCACTAATCTGCTCTAACAATTGTGCCTCAGTATCCTCTGCTGTTTCATCAATTAGTCTAGTTACAGTGCTAGCCAAAAGAAGAACACGTGCCACCTTTTGAACAGCAGCCTCTCCTAAAAGTTCATGGCAAATGTCCTTAGCAGCAGGCAGGATCAACTCTTCACCAATAATAAAGGGCTTCTTAGCTTTAGCAATGTAGTTAGCCACTAAGAATGAAACTCTCAGTGTAAACACATTTGACAAAGTGGTGGCCTTCAATAATTGCTTCTGTTCTTTGTGTTCACATTTTTTTCTTTTGAAAAACTCCAAAGGCTTGTCTTTTAATGCAGGGTGCTTGGTCTCCATGTGACGAAGCAGTTTTGAAGGTTTCATGGCTTCGTTGGCTAGCCAGTCGCCACATATTATACAAAGTAGGCTTGGAGAATGTGAATCACCTGTTGCAATGAACCCGTAATTTAAACAGGACTCTTGGTATTTTCTCTTAAATGCAACTTTCATTTTGTTGGCAGTCTTAGACTCTTCTGCTCTCTCATCATTGGGTCTTTCCCCCTTTTCAAAGAAGCTCTGCAGCAATGTTTGTTTTTTACTCATTTTTGCTAGGATTAGCTTGTGGGCTACCAAAACTGTGACTGAGACAAGTGTGCACTGCGAGAAAGGGGCACGGATGGAAGTGGTAGATAAAATAATAGGCGGACCACGCGTGGACTAATATAAGTGTCAGATTCGGACTTAAAGCCTGCCACCAGATGCAGCTGTACAATTCAAGTACATCAGCTCACTTGCCACACTATAAAGCCTGCTACCAGATGCAGCTTAATTGTCACTTGCCATTCACTGATAGGGTTTTGATATGAGTCTGCAAGCAATTGATTTATCATGGTCTCCATGCAGTCAAACCTCTCTGCTAATGATAATCTGTATTTGCAGCCGCTCCCCATTGCTCGCATCACCACCTCAGCTCCGCCTCAGATCATCAGGCATTAGATTCTCATAAGGAGCACACAACCTAGATCCCTCGCACGTGCAGTTTACAGTAGGGTTCGTGCTCCTAGATGACAATCTAATGCCACCACTGATCCGACAGGAGGCAGAGCTCAGGCGGTGATGCGAGCGATGGGGAGCAGCTGTAAATACAGATGAAGCTTCACTCACTCACCCGCCGCTCACCCTCTGCTGTGTGGCCGGGTTCCTAACAGGCCACGGACCAGTACTGGTTCACGGACTGGGGGTTGGGGACTGCAGCCTTAGAGGATGGTTGCTTTCCTTGGCCTTTATACTGTTCCATTTTATGATGGTTCCAGGGCATCTCTTATCCTAGAATGGATGCTGCCCACCAGTATCAATCAAGGTTTCTCAAACCTTTTTACTCCTGGTGAGTTGACAAACCAACCATGACTGCAGAAAATCAGTGCTTTTGGCATTATATTGAGCAAAAATAGCAGACATACAACAGTGCAAACTGTATGATTCCATTTACAATGAAGCTCATGAACAGGCAAACCTTAATTCATACTGATATAAATCAATATAGTGATTTCCCAGGTGGGGGGTTAAGGGAGTGAGAGTTGGCAAAGGCATGGAGGGACCCTCTAGAGTTACAGAAACGTTCTTTATCTTTATCTGGGTGGTGGTTACATGGGTGTATATATGTAAAATTTCATCAGGCTACACACTTCAGATCTGCACACTTTATGCATCTCACAGTATGTATGGCATACCTCAAAAATATTATTCATCTATGCTTTGGTCTCCTACAGGAGACATCTTCACAGAAAGACATGTGTACCTTTAGACTAGAGATCTGGCTAAAGGCCTTGCATGTCTTCACAGAATGCCTGTTCCTGGTGTATCATGAGCCAGCAATCTGGTTTTAGTCTCAGCCCTTAATCGACTAGATGTTACTCACCCTGAGACTGCCTAACAACTGATAAACCCACCCCAGCTGATCTGGTTTTTGTTGCTGCTTGTTTCATTTCATTCACACATGAAAGAAAGGGCACACCCATGGGCACTTACTGTGCACAAACAACGCTTTTGACTAATCTGGTCTACATTTTCAATTGTCTGGGAATAGAGGCCTATCCAAAAGACCTACATAATAATAATAATGTTCTCACAATAGCCTATTGGCTGCTGGGCACACTCCATTTTTCTCAAATAGTTAACACTATCACAATTATCATCCAGTACTGTAAATACTACCAGTGCAGGACTCTCTAAGGAGGGGTGTGGATAGGAAGAAATGAGCCGCATGTTAACAGACCAAGAATTGAGGGTCTGGCTATCTTCCATAGCAGCCCAAACTCCCTGAGAAGTCTTTACCTTGTCCAAGGTAAATAACTTGAGCCTCAGCTAGGCAAAGCAAACCTTTCAGGTTCTAATTAGAAAACTGACAATAACTCTGAAATGTTGTAAACTTACGCTATTTGATACAACACAAATTGAAGCAATTTGCTTTAATGGTAGGAGAGGTTTACAAATACAATCCTGATAAATCAAGCCAATGAACAAAGATAAAAGTAAAAAGACAATCTTATTTTTCACTATATGAACTCAAGGCTTCTTATTTTGAAGAGCTATACAATATAGCTCTCCAGTCAAATCCATCAGAAACCATGGTAGATATCTAACAAATTCAACGAATTACATCAGAAAGGCAAATCCACCCTGGAGCAGCAAAACGCTACAATGGACATGGGATATCTGAGAACGTCCTGGCAATAGGACTTGCCCTACAACTTTCCAGCCACTACGCCACCGGGCATGGTGAGAGTCATTTGCTCTCTCTAAGCCCTAAATTTCCTTACCTATAAAATGGGAATCGTGATTTCTGCTTTGTTTCATTACAGACTGTTACAAGGATCAAATGCGAGAAGGAACCCAGAAGTACTCAGTGAATTGTAAAGTGCTATATGTTCTGTGAGGGCTATGATTTTTGAGAGCTTTCTAACACTGCACCCTCAGTGAAGATGCAGCTCTCCAACTCTGAGTTGGGGTAGGCAGTGGAGGAAAGGTTTTCACTGATTTACAGAATGTTAACACTAAAATAAACTTTAAAGAGGTTATCTGGCCATAAGCCCTGATCATTTGACAAATTAGGAAATAATAGCAGCTACTTACAGGCTGTTTACTGTGTCCCACGGGCCATGCCTTACTCATATCATGTCATTTATTTCTCACAACTCTGTGAGGTGGTCACTGTTTTACACACAAGGAATCCAAGACTCAATGATAAAGTCAAGATGGACACTGGGGTTGTTCTCTCCGTCTCTGAAGTCTGTACTATTCTCCACTCCTCTATACAAAACTCCAGAAAGATTAAGACATGTTTATCTGAATAATGTGGTCAATTGGAGGGAGTGCCATTGCACCAGCTGTCCACATTCACCCTACGTGTTTGAGAATTTCAGATAGTAATCGCCATGAAGATAGCTAATATGAGAGTCGAGGTTCTAATGCTTACCTGAAATAAGTTTCCCACCCCACCCCTAGCAAGAACAATATTCTCAGGGGAGACTTGTCTGAAGTCTTGGTGTCTAAATCCATAGTGCAGATAAAACCACATGGTAACAAGATGCTATACGCAGACTGGAACAAATTCTGACATGAGGGTATGTCAGGTGGAAATACAGCCCCAAGTTCAGCCTGCCCTGACAATGGGTCAGGCCAGAGTTCATGTCTACCCTGTTACCTTTCCATAGTAATCAATACTTGAATTTCTCTCCATTCTCAGCCCAGGAACTTATGGTAGAGTTGGCTCCTCCCTGGGTCCAGGCGTGAAGCACATGACCTGGCCCCGCGTCAGTGCTTCACATGGCCCCAGCCCTGTGACTGGTTCAGGATGTGCATGTGACCCAATCTGAGCCAGTGGGATGAAACAAGACTCTGTCTGGTGGGGCTAGGACAAAGATTCTTATGCTCTCTTTTGCTGCATGGGGGAAGGACATAGGCCTAGCAACTGTTGGCAGCCATCCTGCAGTTACGAGGGGAGGTTGTGTCTGAGAATGGAGTCAACAACACACAGGAGTGGAGCCAGGATGGAGAGAGAGAAACCAGATCCTGATGACATGACTTGGGCCCCTGGGCTGACTCCAGATTTATCTCCAGACTGGAGATTACGTGAGCCAATAAATTCTTCTTTTATTTAATCCAGTCTGTGCCGGGTTTGGGCCATTACTTGTGACCAAAAGAGTCCTAACGCACAGGCTCACTGAGGGCCATTTGTCCCCCATTGAACAGTGAGCTCCTTATGGTCAGGAATGACTTCTGACTCCCTCAGTTAATGTACAGGGAATTGGGCTGGTCCTTGGCACATTCTGAGAGCTCCAAATATATAGTAATTAAATAGGTCACCTTCAGGCTTTGCAGAGCAAAACCTACACCCAAAGCAGAAAATAACAAAAACCTGCAAAGCCCTATATTGATCATTTAATCATTAGTTCTAGCTTATACTCCCCACCTTCCCTACTGCAAAACTACCAGGTTTTATATGGCCTACTATCTACTCTTCATCCCCGGATCTTCTCCTCCTTTTTTGGAGAATAGTTCTGGAAGAAGACAGGAATGAGTTCATGCCCTGACCTAGCCCTTTTTTTTTTCCACATAAAAACAATGGAGATACAATATTTTTCAAGATGTCAATAGTATATACAAATCACTTATTATAGGGATTGTGCTCATGCATGATACCAGGTTTTTTATTTCTGTTGCCCCAAAAAGCTAAGCAATAGCTATGAGTTAAAAGCAAGTGAGACCTAGTACATAATCTACCCTGTAGCTCACTCCTGGGAGGAGGGAACAAGAGCTGAGCCCTGAATGTTCAGCCTAGAGTCCTTGCTGACTCAAGTAAGGATAAAACATAGACCAATCTCTCCTCTACTGCCTACAAAAGAAGTTTGCAGAAACTTTTTCTCCAAATGAAACCTTAAGTGGAACCTCAAACATACATGATGAGGGAGGAAGGAGAAAGCTGCTCTGTGGGTAGCAGAAGTGGGAAGGCACAGTTCCACTCTCCATAGCCTCTCCCCCCAGCTCCGGGCCATTGCAGAGCCTCCAAAGGACCCTAGAGGCCTGCCCCTGTGCCATTTTGTTGCTTCTCAGAAGATATGAAAATCAAAGAATAAGCAGCAAATTAATACATGGTTGAAATTCATGGCTCAAGTGAGCGTTTAAAACCATTTCCATTTTCTTTCGTTGGCTGAAAAGGCCAGATATCCACAGGCTATGTGAAAAAGAAAACAAAGGCAATGATCCAAGTAATTCAGCCTGAAAACTTACTCTGCTCCAACCAGAAAAACTTAGGCCCTGGTAAAAAATGAACAAGGAATTAATTACAATGAACCCCAAAAGGGGCTTCAAAGGCCAGGGGCACAGGCGCTCTGACCCGGGTCACATCCCTGCTCCATAATCTCATCCCTAGAGCCCTGTCCCTAATAACTAAATTAAAAGTACACCAGCTGAGTCTAGGACATTTTCAACCTGTTTTTAAGATTTTCATGCAAATCTTTTGTAAACTGCATTTCTAGTGCTAAACTGGTGCATAAATTTATCTTATAGTTTTGTGTGCTGGCACAGTAGTCATTAAGCTTGTCATTGAAAAGAACTGTTTTCCATCTCTAGAGGAGAAAGCAGAAAAATTCCACTATTAAACAAGATATTCTGTGTTTATGGCATGGAATTCCTTCCACAATTCTGTGCTTGCCCCCTCCCTGCCCTGGGAATCCTTCCCAGGGTGTCCTGTTGGGCTACATCCACCAACTGCCCAATTCAGCAGAAAAGTAACCTTGCCATCGTCAGCACAAACAAGAAAGTTCGCCCACTCTTATCAAGTTCAAAGGCAAAATGAGCACCTCTCCCCACAATGAACAGAAGAACTATCCTGTTTCTTCTACTTACTATTTTCAAAATGGAACTGATAAAGTCTCAGGACCATAGGGAAAAGGGGTCTCATACCTCTGAAACCTATCAAAAGGGGATTTTTCCTGAAAAAGAGAAATTCCACGGATATTCACTACATGAACACTCTGCACCAGTCTGAGTGGCGACAGAGACAACACCACCCTTGCCCTCACAGGTCTCAGAGCCTGGTAGAGGAGGCTGACCTTCTCGAAAACCACCAGTCCCTTTGTTTCTGAATACTTTCTTTAAAGTCAAGGGCAGACTTCCCTGCAGAAAACAGATCCTGGAGATAGGCTGGAGATAAGGAAAAGGAGTGAGAACCCTGGTGTTCTTGCCTTCATTGAAAGGTCTCTTAATACTTTCTAATTGTGACAGGGGCAAAGCAGGGCTTGAAGGCAGGCCCTACTACCTAATGTGGGTTAAATAAATTAATACCTAAGCCCAGGCAATGTCTCCAAAAAGTTGTTTTGCTTGTGTCTGAAGTAGCTGCCCTTGTGTAAATGAAGACATACGACACAGCATTTGGAATGTGCACGTGGCAAGGTCTGGATTCTGGTCTCAGCTTTGCCACCATGAATTTGCTGTGACCCTGGGTGAATCCCTTCTCTTCTCTGAGATATTCCCTGGGCCCATCTCTGGTCTATAATACTCCAGCTTGGTACAACCACAGTGTCTCCCATCACTAAGACATGATAAAACATTCTGCAACATTCTGCATTTCACTTCCTTTGAGATCCTTTCCATAGCCCTGGTGACCTCGGGATCAATGGCTTGGATGGCCCTCAGGGTTACAGGCGCCTGAAATAAAGGTGGCCCCCACACCAGGCACTCAGCAAGAATAGACCAGACTCTCCCATGTCACTGTCTCAGAACTCCCAGTGTTCCGACTCCTCCTGCTTCCCACCCCACTTCACTTAGCATCTTGCAAATTCTTAGAACCAACTACCTCTAAAAGGAAGCACCCACCCAAAAGGCCACTAACCAATGCAGCCAAAAGAACTAAACTCAAGAGTTCTTCAACCTCCTTTATGTTAAGGGAAATAAGCCAGGCACAGAAAGACAAATATTTTTAGTTCTCACTCATCTGTGAGAGCTAAAAAAAAAAAAGCTGATCTCATGAAGGTAGAGAGTAGCATGATGGTCACCAGAGGCTGGGAAAAGTGTGGGGTGGGGGGATGAAAAGAGTTTGGTCAACGGGTACAAACATACAGTTAGATAGAAGGAATAAATTCTAGTGTTCAATAGCACAATAGGGTGACTACAGTTAACAATAATTTATTGTATGTTTCAAAATAGCTAGAAGAGAAGATGTGAAATGTTCCCAACATAAAGAAATGATGTTTAAGGTGACGGATATCCTAATTACCCTGTATGATCATTATACTTTGTATGCATGTATCAAAATGTCACATGTGCCCCATAAATATGTAAAATTATGTATCAATAAACTTTTAAAAAAAGAGTTCTTCAACTCCTCCCCCAGTCCAAAAAGAGCAGATCAATTCATCCATTCATTCATTCATTTTCAGGAGTTAGCCTCTCCTAAGAAAGAACACACTTCTCTCAAGCATCTTTCAGCTCTATTTCTGCAAGTCATATCTACAGGCTGAGGTGAGGGATGGCACTAGTCTCTCTACTGGCAACCATATCCAGAAATTATGCAAAAGAAGTGTCTCTGACAGCAGGGCCCACAGACCATCTAACCTGAGTCGGGGCGGGGGTGGGGGGAGGTTGCCAAGAAGCACAGAGGTAGCTACATAAATAGGAAGCCCGAGCAGCAGGTGGACGAGGGACATACAGAAGACAGATCACAGCTGTGAGTCCAGGGCACCACCCTGGGTCAGGGGGTGGAAAGAATGCCAGTGGGAAGGGCCAGTGCTATCCAACAGAATTTGCTGCAACAATGGAAACATTCCATATGTATGCTGTCTAATACAGTAGCCATACATAGATATGGAACAACAGAAATATAGCTTTATGACCGAGAAAATGAACTTCAAATTTCATTTAATTTTAATTAATTTAAATTCTTATAGCGACATGTAGCCAGTGACTACCATTTTGGACAGTGTGGCCCCAGGCTATTCTCTCATCTAGTGTAATCTCTGAAAGAAAGGACCAAATTTCTGACAGGACCCTTCCCTATTGAAAACAAATGAACTATGGGGAGATGCCTTAGGGTCAGTCTCATCTATAAGCAGAGCAGAGTTTGAAGTCTGTGTGCTTCAACGGAAATGAGAATGGCTCAGAGCCTACCAATTCTCTTTCCCTACACACATAACCTAATCTTCGCACCTTCAGAAACAGTGGGGTAGAAACTGAGGATTCCCCAAGGTGAAAGTCAGGAGACTTGAACTCCAGTCCTGACTTTTTTGGTCTGTGATCTTCAGCAAGGCCCCTCCTCCCTAAACAACAGTACCTACCATCACTCAAACAAGGGAGTTGGAACAGGCAAACTTGAAGGCTCTATGCAACTGTAAGATTCTAAAATAAGAATGTACAGGATACTTCATCAAAATTAAACTTGTGTTTAAAGGATACCATCAAGAAATTGAAGAGACAACCCACAAAAAGGGAGAAAATGTTTGCAAATCATATATCCAACAAAAAACTGGTATCCGGAATATATAAAGAACTCTGACAACTCAATAATTTTAAAAATCCAGTTTAAAAATATGCAAAGGATCTGAATAAACATTTCTCCAAAGATATACAAATGGCTAATAAGCACATGAAAAGATGCTCACCAGGGAAATGCAAATCAAAACTACAGTGAGATACCACTTCACACCCACTAGGATGGCTGTAATTTAAAAGATAAACAATAACAAGTGCTAACAAAGATGTACAGAAACTGGAACCTTCATACATTGCTGGTGGGAATGCAAAATGGTGCAGCTGCTTTGAAAAACAAGTTTGGCAGTTCCTCAAAATGTTAAAGTTACCATACAACCTTGCAATTCCATTCCTAGGTATATACCCAGGAGAACTGAAACAAAAGTCCAACAAAAACTTGTACATGAATGTTCATAGCAACATTATTGATAATAGCCAAAAAGTGGAAAAAAACCAAATGTTCATCAACTGATAAAGGAATAAAATGTGGTGTATCCATGCAATGGAAGATTACTGAGCCATAAAAAGGAATGATGTGCTGATACATGCTACAGCATGGATGAATCTTGAAAACACTGTGCTAAGCCAGACACAAAAGGCCACATATTGTATGATTCCATTTATATGCAATATCGAAAACAGGCAAATCCATAGAGACAAAAAGCAAATTAGCAGCTGCCTAGGATTGGGGTGGGGGGTTGGATGGAAAAGGTATGGGGTTTCTTTTTGGGGTGATGAAAATGTTCCAAAGTTGACTTTGATGATAGTGGCACAACTCTGTGAATATAGTAAAAACCACTGAATTGTATAATTTAAATTGGTGAATTATATGGTGTGTGAATTATATCCTCAATAAGCCTGCTTTAAAAAAGAAAAGTACAATATGGACATGCCATCATCCCTACTACTTAGTGGAAACCAATCAATTCTGTTATTTTTTGCCCCCGGGTCCCAATGCTGGGTGCCAGTGACCAGTGTGGACCATCTGAGCCTGGCTACAAAACACTGACTCACGTTGAAGATGCTTCACTTATAAATGAGGGGCCTCTTTTTACAACAGCCTCTGCTGTCTCGCCCCACTTCACACACAGCAAGGGTGGAGCTCTCTCTGCTATAGCTAAGATTAAATTGTCTAACTTTCCCAGTATCAAAAATGCATTTTTTAAAAAGGCAAGAAAAAAAGAAACACAGAAACTTACATATTCTTCTGAGTCAAGCTCAAGGAGCCCTGCAGCCCTACTGAAGTAATTCTGTCTAATTCTGTAAATAACCCAGTTGTGAAATTATATCAGTTCCCAAGGACCCCTGAGCCCGGGCAAGCATCAGGCATGTGTCATCACTCCGCAGAACTCCAGAACTGAGTCCCTTAACTCTGGGGTAACAGGTAAAAATGTGCCTTGCCAGGGAATGAGGATGACTTTTAAAATCCAGGCACTGGCTGGGAGTAAAACATCTCACTTGCCCATTCTCCCGGGGGCAAAGGCTAAAGAGAAAAGCCTAAGTCAAGGAACTCTTGGCACAAAGAGAAAGGCAGACCAGACGAGACCACAGACTTAGAGAGGTGTGACTGCACAGGAGTAAGGTTGTTTGTTTAATAAACACAGCAGAGTGGCATAAATAAGTGTTCCCTTCAAAGCAGTAAGCTTGGGAAGCTGGACACGTCATTCTGATAATACTGCCGTTCCTCAGAACATTGTCAGGAATGCCAGTGCAAGGCTTTATTCGGGGCCCACGACACGTTGTACTCAAGATCCTCAAAAATAAGAAAACTTGGTTCTTTGAAGACAGATCTGATTCTCTTACAAATACCCAAGAGTTTCTCCAAGGAAAGACTGGTGAATAAGGTCAGTGCTCAACCTGGATCATCCCATTTTTAGCCAGAAGCAAAGCAAAATGAAAAGTAGAAATGAGCGCTGAAAGCAATTCTGAAGACAAGTGTTCCAGCATCACTGGGATGAGCATGCAGCCTCTAGTACAACTACTTTGATGAGAGCATGATGTTTTGGTTGTGTAAGGTCTGATGTTTTCATTAAGTAATTACAGTCTCTCCCTCAGGGGGCCTCTCTCTACCTCCAGCATTCTATTCCCAGGTTGGAAAGAGAGACCATCAGACACCTATTAAGAAAATAGTCAAAGCAATTAAAGCAACCTCAGGGTGCCTGATGTGGACACAGCAATGCTTCATTAAATGGTCAATCATTTACTGAGCTCCCCATGCCAGGGGCTACGGAGGATTTAAGGGAAAGAGAAGACTGGGTCCCTACCCACAAGAAGTTCACATTCTTGTTAGAAGTAATAACAAAACAGCCTAAGATCAAACACAAGCAAATATAAGATCAAACATGATCAGATGACAGGGCTGCCCCCACTCCAGGGGCTAGTCCACCCAGTTCTGCAGGGAACACACCCACTGATTCAACCTCCCCAGCTTCAGCACTCCACATGCAAAGCCACAGTGCACAGAAAGGAGTCAAGACCCACACATCAAAACCTCCAGCCTCAGATGGCTACCCAACTTCAGGTTGTGACCAAATCCATTATTTCAGTTATTCATCACAGACAAAATGAAGACAGATTTAGGAGCAGAGTGAAGATGTGATATTAACTGTGCTCTGTTCGCACTTAAAACCAGAAAATATCATTTGCTTGCCTAGAGACTGGCTGGGTCACAAGCCTATCCATTACTAGGCAAAAGCGTTTGTGGTTTGCATTTCACAAGCACAATAAATTCCACAAATCTCAAGGAGCTCAAGGGACAGTCAGGACTTCAAATAACAGCTGGCCTTTGAAAATTGTGAAGCAGCTCCTCTGTGGAGGGTGGGGCAGGAGGGAGGGTCACCTCAAGCTCGGGTCTGATTGGCTTTTTCAGTCCCTCTCTACCCTCCACCTCCTTTCCGCAACTTCAGCCTCTCCCCACACCCCAAGCACAACCAATGTGGCTGCATTGTAAGGTGTGACTTTTCTCGGGGCCCAGATGCAGCAGTGGCATCATGGGGAGACAGAGCGAGATCGGGACCCAGGGCCCTGCCCTGCTTTCTAAGGGGATCAGAAGGAAAGGTGAGGCCTGAGACCTGTCCTTGAGGTTAATCTTACAACTGACAACGATGAGGATGATGATGCCTCACATGTGCATACTGCTCGGTAGATTATAGAACACTTGCACACATACCCCATTTGAATTTTTACCCCCTACTTCATGCCCCATGAGGAAAGCGAGGGCCACACAGAAATGAAGTTACAGAGCAGGAACTCAAAACCAGGTCACATGACTCCAATTCCCCATTCTTTCCATGACGTTCCTCATGCTCACTTCTGGGCACAGTGCTGGGACGGTGACTACAGGCCCCAATTATAACCTTGGGGTTTGTTCCCTCAGCAAAGAGTCATCTAGTTATTAATAACTCCTCTGAGCTTCATTTGCCTCATCTGCAAAATGAGGATGCTATGAACTACTGTAAGGCTTGCTGTGAAGACAGACAAGGCATAAAATGCTTAGCCTGGTGCCTGACGTCAAAGGGTGCAAGCCACAAGCCCTACTAGTTCACTGCACAGAGGGGAACACACTCCCATGGAAACATCAGTGCAGTCACAAATATTAACCCAGTCCCCAAACTGAACTTGATCTTTCTGCTCTCAGTCACTGGGTTCCCTGTCACTGAAAATGCTGACCTCAGCACTCGGCTGCAGCGCCACTTACTCAGTGCCCCGCCAGGCTCCCAGGCAGCAGTGAGCCCTGAGCCGTGAGCAGGAACAAGCCCTTGCTGAAGAAAAGGAAAGGGACACACTCCTCTCTCCACCTCCAGGGACTGGGCCACAAGAAGGCAAGAGAAAATGATCATGGGCGAACTCAGGGATGTAACAGGTGTGGCCTGTGATTGATTATTTTAAAACCCCACAGCACTTTGAGGTGGGAGACAGAAGAAGTTTTCCCCAGTGCTCAGATACTGCCAAGCGCTGAACTTCACTAGGAGCTAAAAGACTCTCCCTGGGACCACCACGCCGGACCCATTAACTAGTGTCTTTTGGTAGACGACGGCTCACCCACACTTTCTGTTGACTCTTCACAAAGACCCCATGCTAAAGGCGAGGTGAGACAAGGATTATTATCTCTATTTTACAAATGAGGAGGCCAAGGCCAAGGGAGGTGAGATAATTTGTGCAGGCACAAAGCTAGTCAGCAGCAAACCCGGAACCCAAATCCAGATCTGTCTTCCTCCAAAGTGTGCTCTCCTAAGGATAGGATAGCAGGCTGCAGAGGGAGGGAGCCAGATTGGGGCGGGGGGCTGAAAGCCTGAGAAAGGGAGGCCTGACATGTAAGGGAACTGACATATAGCACTAACAGTCCACAGAGGGTTCCCTTGCAAAATCACTTTAATCCTCTCAACAATGTTACTACTATCACTCCCATCATACAGGCGAGGAAACTGAGGTCAGGGACCACATGGCAGAGAAGAAAGAACAATAACAAAGCCAGGGCTTGTGAGCCCTGGCTCTGGCAGTCACATCCCATCTGCTAGCCTTGGTCTCTCGCCTGAATGACAGGCAGGGAGGACTCCCTGGTGCCAGTAACACAGCGTGGAGAAAAGGGCGTAAGATGCTGCTGCTCCCTTGCTGCTTGGTCTTGGGTAGGTCATCTAACAGCCCCACGCCTTGGCTGCCTCCTATGTAAGTGTTAGCAATACTCACTAGGCTGCTGCAAGAATAAAATCAGGCAGTGTGATGAAGCACCACGCAGGCCGTGTACGACACACGGGCGTTAGGGACTACCGTCATCATTCCAATTCTAGGAATCGCACAGCTATCGAGTTTCCCTGACATGTACTTTGCTCCTTAGCTCTTGTTTTCTTTCCTCTTCTGAGAAACCTTTAAATCAAGAGATGATCAGGGGCTCCCACCTGGGCCAAGCAAACAACAAGAGACAGCTGGTCAAGCAGATTCCAAGTTAGCTAAGAAAGTGGCCCGTAGAGACACCACCATGCCTCACGGGTAGGGTGTGGAGCTTTGGATTTTTTTTTATTCTGGAGCACTATGTTGAAACAGGTTTTAGTCTTCTCAACCACAGCAGAATCAGATCCTGACCATTAAATTAACCCCCTTTCTTTCCTCTGTGTCCCTAGCAAAATAAACAACCCTTTATTGTTGTCTAAATGAAGATGGGGTATGGCCCAGGTCTAGGCCTTCCTATGACCATCAGGGCCACTTTCAGATCATTTCTTCACCAGGTCCACCCCAACAACCTTTATGACCACTACTGCCTTAGGCTAATCAGTGGGATAGGTGGACTGGGTCAGTCTGGTAAAAACATCTTCTGGAAAATGGCTTTGGAAAGCAAACCCCAATCCAGCAAACTGTATGGTGGGAGGGATCCTGTGGCCATCCAAGTGCCCATCCAGCCAGCCCCTCACTGATGCTCCAGAGCATGTCAGCCAATCTTCCCAAGCCTCAGTTTCTTCAACTGTAAAGCTGATGTTAGCAATGCCCACTTCACAGGACTGTTGTGAGGCTCATGCACATAGCAAACCTCTGGCTCACAGAACAATGTTTTCTAGGAGCCAGGGCCTATGCTAACCCCTTTAGCCACTTTATTTCCTCTTTCACAGAAAAGGAGCAGACACAGAAAGGAAAAATTGGCTTTCCCCAGTTACAGAGCCAGTGAAGGCAAAACTGGGGACAGAACCCAGGTCTGACTCCAGAGCCCATAACCTGGAAGGTGATGGGTATGGAAAGTTTCTGTGCCAGTCCCAAACCTAGGTTCTACACACTGATCAAAAGCATGAATGTGAAGCCTACCCAGAGAGACCCACCGTGAGGTTGTGCTGCCAGGGTGCCCTGGCTCTGCCCAGTGACCTAACCCTCCTCAGCCTGCGAGCCTTGGCTCCCCTTTATAGCCTGGCGGTTGAGCGTGGGCGCTGGAGTCAGAAGCCCAGGTGTGAATCCTGGTCCTGACAATAACTAGGAGTGTGGCCTTGTGCAAGCAATTTAACTACTCCTAGCTTGGTTTCCTCATCTGTAAAATGAGGATTTTAACAGTATCTCCCTCGTGGGTTTATGGTAAGGACTAAATGAGAATTAGAGGAGATTATACAGTCATGTATCGTAACAACAGGGATAAGCTGTGCTGAGAAGTGTGTTGTTAGGTGGTTTCTTCATTGTGTGAACATCACAGAGTGCACTTAGACAAACCTAGATGGTGTAGCCTGCTACACTCCTAGGCTATATGATATGGCCCATTGCTCCTAGGCTGCAAACCTGTACAGCATGTTGCTTTACAGAATACTGTAGGCAGTTGTAACACAATGGTAAGAATTTGTGTATCTAGGCCAGGCGCGGTGGCTCACGCCTGTAATCCTAGCACTCTGGGAGGCCGAGGCGGGAGGATAGCTTAAGCTCAGGAGTTCAAGACCAGCCTGAGTAAGAGCGAGACCCCGTCTCTATAAAAAAAAAAAAAAGAAAGAAAAGAATTTGTGTATCTAAACATAGAAAAGGTATAGTAAAAATATGGTAAAATATAAAAAAAAAATAGTACATCTGTATAAGGCACTTACCATGAATGGAACCTGCAGGACTAGAAGTTGCTCTGGGTGAGTCAGTGAGTAAGGGGTGAATGAATGTGAAGGTCTGGAACATTACTGTACACTACTATAGACTTCATAAACACTGTATACTTAGGCTACACTAAATTTATATTTAAAAAATAAAGTAACTGCACTATGTTACAACAGCTATGATATCACCAGGCAACAGGAATTTTTCAGTTCCATTACAATCTTATGGGGCTATTGTCCTATATGCGGTCTGTTGTTGACTGAAACATCATTATGTGGTGCATGACAGTACACTGGAAGCCCTATCTCAGTAAATGTCAGCCACAAGCTAGTAACAAAGGCAATAACTGCTGTGCCTCTAGTTATGGTCAAAAAGACAAGGCAGGCCAGACGTGGTTGCTCACACCTGTAATCCCAGCACTTTAGGAGGCTGAGGCAGGAGGATCACTTGAGGTCAGGAGTTCCAGACCAGCCTGGGCAACATAGCAAGACCCCATCACTACAAAAAATTTTTTAAATTAGCCGGGCATGATGGTGTGCACCTATCGTCCCAGCTACTCAGGAGATTGAGGCCAAAAAATGGCTTGAGCCCAGGAGATCGAGGTTGCAGTGAGCTATGATCGCACCACAGCACTCCAGCCTGGGTGACAGAGCGAGACCCACACAAAAACAAGATAACTAAGGAAAGACCCGCTGCATTTATTAACCAACTCTGCCGATTCTCTTCTGCCCTACTATATCCACTGGCCTGTGGCCTGGCTATTTCCATAAAATAATAAGGCAATCTATGGCCAAATGATTTCTACAGGTTAGTATGTATGAAGAAAGTAACAAAATAGTTTATGAAGTTAAATGGGGGAGGGAGAAGTAATCAAAACAATCTTTTGGAAAATATATACAGAAAAAAAATTGAGATAATTAAAAGTTGACTCAATGCCCAGCTTGCTTTGAAGAGACAATTCTTTGTCTGTCACCACTGCCCCGGTGTTCTCAGACCCCGTCCCTCTACCAGATGGGAAGTGCCAGGCTTCAGCACGGACTTATAGTTGTAACTGGAGTGAGTGGGAAGAAAAGAGACTGGGAGACAAATGTCCCAGCCTAAGTCCCCACGTGGCTCCTCTCTCACTGTGTGACCCTGGGCAAGTCACATTGCTGGGTCTGGAAAAGAAACAGACCCATCTGAAGATCTCTAAGGTTCTCTCCAATCCCAACCCCATCAGGTCTGTGATTCACCACTCAGGGTAAACCAAAACCAGGCCATCTAATCTGCTATTGCCCTGCCTGGGTTTAGTAACATCAATTAGCTTATTCATTTGGCCAACCTACAATATACCAAAGCTTTCTCTACCCCAACCATACCAGTACCACCCCACGTAGTTTTCTAGAAGATTTATTAAACACCTCTCTTTTACCAAATTCTTGCTGGCTGTCTCCACTGCCTTGCATTCTATTATAATTTAGAATTTTAGATGTTTTAATTTCACTCCCACCAGATAAAATTCTGAAAAGAGCTTTGGATAGATTATCCATTAATTTATATTTCAATAAATCAGAATTTGTGTAAGCCTAAAGAGAAGTTCACGTTTGCACTATCACGAAAAAAGGACTAAGGAGATAATTACTGACATAAAAGGGCAGCATTTTACACATTTACCCATTTAAGCTGTTTTTGTACAATTTAAAAGCAGTCAGTTAAATATAAACAGTGTTTCATTATACCCCATTGTTATCTATTTACTGAAGAACACTCAAGGATGTCTTCTTTTAAAAATATTGGTCACTTCCTTAGATTACATTAGATAAAATAATAAAACCACACCTCTTCAAAAATGGGGTTTTTAAAGAGGAAGGAAGATGTTCTTTGCATTAATTCATACCACCCCTTTGTATTCTGACTTAAACCAAGTTTAAGTGAATGTGCTTAATGGACTATATTTTACACATAATAAATGCTCAAAAAAGTACTTTATGAATGACTAAATAATAGCTATGTTAAACTACTCATTTTTAAACTTCTCAGCTTTGTTCTTATATTAATTATATAATCAAATAGTGAAATTCTTGTAGAATTTAGAAGTGCTTTCATTTTTCCGCAGTTTAATGCTGGATCCTAAACCTTTAAAAATATGAATACAGAGACCATCTGTTTGCACTGCATTTCTTACTCTTACAAAAGCACAGCAAAGACATGGCTCATCCTGCCCCAACAATAGACCTTGTACAAGGACCCATGCCGTAGACTTCTCCTTGGGTTTGGTTCCTAGAAAGTGTTTATCTGAATGACCGTGGCTGCTTCCCTTTGTTGAGAGGATAAAAACCCTGCAAGTTAGGACATGCTCTCTTTTGCTGCCGCTGCTGGAAAACCTAAAGGCCAACTCTGTGTTCAGGCATCAGCACTCCATTTACCTCCAGCACCTTGGCAAGTGTACTGTGTTTTGATTTCCAATTGCCCCTTTTCATCAAATTCTATTTTCTAAACCACCTCAGAGAAGGAGGAGGGGCATAAACCCCATATACATCCCATAATAGTGAGATTTTATTATGTGTGAAAATAAAATAGTTAATAAGAATATGGGACATCAAAAACATACCAGATTGGATATTTTTCTTCCCCAACTAACAAGGACATAAAGGCAGTATTCATTGTGAAACCAAACTGTAGCAAGCAAACATTCCAAAACTAAGACTCAGTTTTTGCATTAGGAACTTATTTACCTATTAGCTACCTAGAACGAATATTTCCTTTGAAAGAACTGTGGTACCCAAGTGGCTGGCACCCAAAGCAAGGGAAAAAATAATAAGTTTTGGTGCTTTTTATGTGGGTCACTGGTACAAAAGAGATGCCAAAAAATTTAGTGCTGCATTCATGGACTTTCTCCTCTTAACCAGATGCTCTGGATGCCTAACAACATCCAAGAGAGAAGCCATACTCTACCCCCAAGATTTCTTTGCTATAGCCTAAGATATAGAACAAACCAGGTCACTCATCAGAGTGAAATGACCACTGATAGCAACAAGATGTGGTATGGGAGTAAAACTTACAGGCTTAGTGAAGGACAAGGTCGCAGTAAACAGGGAAATGAAAAACACACGTACCCTCCAACCCAGAGAGTTTACTTTTAAGGATTCATCCCACACAAATGTTTGCTTGTGTGTATAAAGAAGCACATGCAAGGATATTCAATGCAGCATTATTTGACATAGCAAAACTTTTGGAATTAACCTAAACACTCATCAGAAAGAGAACAATTAAATAAACTGTGGCGCATTCATACAAGGAATATTTTACAGCAACTAGGAAGTTGTCAGATCTCTGCACACAGGTATGGAAAGATCTGTAAGACACATTAAGTGGGAAAAAAGAAGCTACACAATGCATGCATTATGTTCCCACTTGCGTGAAATTTAAAAATCCAAACTGTGTATATTTCAAAATGCCCAGATTATCTATACATACACACACACAGTGAAAAGCAATTCTGAAGGATCACACAGGATTGATTACTGTCATTAGAATAAGCTGGGTAGGTAGAAGGGGATATTACTTTATCCGTATCGTTTTAATTATTTAAAAGAATGGATTCATATATTACTTGTATAAATTTTGAATGATGATTTACATTATGAATGCAAAATATGGAAAACAAGTCCTGCTGTTCTCTGACCCCACATTATAGGTTCTCCTTAATGACAAGGCAGCAGGGAAATGGGGAGTAGTGAGCTCTGCACAGTATGTCTCAATAAACATTTGTTGAATAAAGGTGCCTCAATTTCCTTTCTTATAAACAAGTTTCCTTACAGCTCTAAAAAAGTATCTATAAGTCTAAGTTGTGCAAAAATTCCCCATGGACAAGGAAAAGGAGCCAGGCTGAGCCCTCAGAAGATGACTGAGGCAGGGAAAGGCAGGGAGAAAAAGCGTGAGCCTCTGCAGGGCCCCTCTGAATCCCCAGGCAGAGCCAACCAAGGCCACCTCCTCCCTCCTTCCAGGGCCTACCACACTACCCCGGGGCAGTCTGCACCTGCCTCCCCACCCTCCCTCGGGTCAGCCCCCAATTCCATCCAGCCTGACCTCATGTTCGTTCACTCAATAATTGCAACAGATGTACTGTGATTTCTAAAATTACCACTCACCCAGCAGGGAGACAAAAGAAAACTAGCAGAAATAACTGCTTTGAGGTTCTGGAGAAGAAAGTCATCTTCCTCAGCCTGGACAGCGTCTGGGGCCCCACTTAGTTAAAACCACCAGAAAAGGCTTGGTCCCACAAGGTCTGTGTCGACAATACCCACCCCCACCTTCACCCCCCACACACACACACACGGGGGCAAGGGGGGGCGTGTAGCTGACTGACAGGCAGTTCCTTCTTCATCCCCATCTTCAGTTGTTCCCACTGTTTCTTCCTCCTGCCCAGCCAAACACCCTTACTGGCCAAATGAACACTCGCTGGGAGAGTACCAATCTCACTTGAATTAAAAAAGGAAGACATCCTCCACCACTTTCCTTATTTCCATCACATGAGCAGAACAGGACTTGGGGAAACAACCTGTGACTGCTGATGGCAGAGCCCCCGGAGTCTGAGCAAGGCAGGAGGCAGAAGTGGGGATGCTAACATCTATTCCTGGATAACCTGCTAATCCCGCTCTGTCCCTAACCCTGCAGGGCCAGGAGCAACCCCAACACCCCTCCTCAGCACATCCATCCACTTGGCAGTAGTACTGTACACAGTCCCTCTCTGTATGCCCAACCACCAGAACTCTAGAACCTCTGCAATCTCTCAGGATCTTTGTTTGGTGAGGAGCCTTGGGGGTATGTTGGGGAGTTCCCCACCACCACCAGTTTTAACACGACCTAAGTAACTCTACTGCCGGGCATGTTGTCCCCTCTGTATCAGGTAATCCTCATATTTAGCAAACAATTAGAAATTAAACAAATACTGACGGGGAAAGTTAAAAAAAGGAAACTACCCATCAATCTGCTACAGGGGTCTCTGTTTCTCACACAATCATTTTTAAAATACTGAGCTTATGCTGAGGTTAAGAAAGAAATGCATCACCCCACATGCTCTCCCCCAAATGAGCTGAGAAGGACATGCATTTAAGACAACCCATGAGGCTGACCTGCTGGAGGTCAGTCAGGCTCTGGGCTCAGAAACCTGAGGGGCGGGGTGCAGGGATGGAATCCTGATGGTGTCTTTTAAGTCCCCTTTCTAGCTATGTCTGATGCCATTTCTACCATCTGGACTTTTCAGTTAAGTGAGTTTATAAATTACACACACACACACACACACACACACTTTTTATTCAGTTATAAGCCAATTTAAGTGAGTTGTGTTTCTGAAATTTGTAATCCAAACACTTCTGGCTAATAATCTAATATACCCAAGTATCCTTACTCTAAGGTGGTCTCACTTGTTAAAGAGTCTGAGCAGGGAGGTCCACTGTACAAGGTATGACTATAAAATAATAAGATTTTGCTTTTAAACAAACCAAACAAGTGAGGACCCCACTGGAATTCTTCTTCTTAAGGAACTTTAATAGTAGCAAATATGAATTCTTTAAGAGTTGGATTTTATTTTTGAAAAACTGTCAATAATCAAGGTAATGTCTATTCAACAAAAGAACAAGCTAGGTAACCTGTTCTTTGTCAAAATGAGATAAGACTTAAGAAAGATATAATTATTTTTATAGCTAGTAAACTGGTTCATATTTTATTATTAGGAAACCAGCTTTGGGTGAAGTTTTACTACAGAAGTCCATCTACTCTGGTCATTTTGCTGCTCTCCCTCCACCAATCTTTTCATAAAATGTGACACTCACACACCTGCCCAAATAGAATCAGTCACAATGTGGCTAATGTACAACAATGAATACAGAAGCCAGCTTATGACTTAGGTATTCACAAAGTATCAACAAGTCCTTGTCTTTCTTTTCCCCTTAACAAAGAGTTAAATCTGCCAAGAAAGAAAGATACAATCCTGAAATTCAAGGCAACTCTGAAAGGCGTTTCCTGGGATTTCATCGATATTAGACCGTGAAAGTCAGCCTCTCAGGCAAACATTAATCATTAGCCAATTGTTGAAAATTAACTAATGATCTATAAGGACATACCATGGAGCCCTTGTATGTTCATTCATTTATTTATTCACTCTCCTGACGTGCATTTCCTGATGTTCCTCCTGTGTGCCAGGCATAGAGTTAAGTTCAGAAAGCTATAGACTCAAATCAGACTACAGTCTCAGCCTCTAGAAGCACATATTCTAGTTTCATCCAAAGTCACTTAGCTTAAGCGAGGCTGTCAGACCCCAAAGCCCATGAACAGAGCCACCACACCCCAAGCCACTTCCCGTAACAGTTATAAAACATGGCGTAAAGGGGCTGATATCCGTAAAGAGTAGAGTTTCCCACGCTTATGGGAGTCCAGAGGGAAAGCAAGCACTTATACTTAGGCAGGTGGGTGTGGGGGGCGGGGAGTGGCCAAGGATAAGAGAAGGCTGAATGCAGGAGGCAGCATGTGAGCTGTCCTAGAAAAACAGGAAGAACCCAGGCATGCAGAAATAAGAACGCTTAATTCTTAATTCAAACAGAAAGACAATGGAGCAAAGACAGTGTTGACGACACACATAACTAACACCCACCCTTACAGGCTAAGCCCAAAGACCCAGGTTACAAAATTGTGTTTCAGGTAAACCACTATGTGCAAAAACTGGGAAATGCTAAACCACATGACCATGCAGATACAATAAACTTGCTTTTAAGCCTGGCTAACATTGTAACACTGGGATCTCAGGCATGGAGGAGAGAAAGTCATCAAAGTAGACTGTCCCACAGTATTCCTGGCCACTGTAAGGCATCTGGGCCTTCAGACAAGTGTCCACAGCCCAGCACTGCTTCTCAGACAGGTCCCACCACTCTCTGCTCCTCTGAGCCCTAGAACCAGAGCACAAAATGTACTAGACTGCTCAGCTCTGAAACCCAGCTCTCAGGGCTCCTTCAGCCACAGGTGCATGACAATGGTCAGAGACCCTAAGCTTTTCAGGAATAAACATTTATGTAACTTCCCACCCATTCCCAGCTAAGGACCTCCAAGCAGTCCACAGAGAGACCTGCTACCCAGGAAAAATCCTAAATATGGCCCAGAGGAAGGAATGGGTGAGGTGCTTCTCCTGAGAGAGCTGTTCGTTTGGCAGTCATCAACAACACTTATTTACTGAACATCTACTATTTACCATTGCACCAGGCATGGCTGGGGATTAAAAAATGGTTCACTATGGCCTGGCACAGTTGTTGATGCCTACAATCCCAGCACTTTGGGAGGCCAAGGTGGGAGGACTGCTTGAGCCCAGGAGTTCAAGGCTGCAATGAGCTATGATCGCACCACTGCACTCCAGCCTGCCTAGGCAGCAGAGCCAGACCTATCTCTAAAGAGAAAAAAGAAAAAAAAGTTCACTATGAATTGTATTGTGAAGATGCTTGATAAGATAAAGATGTGCATATAAGTAACTAAAATATAGGGTATTTTATATGCAAAATGCCTCAAGAGAGGGTCAGATAAAACTGTTCCTTAGGATCAGTGTCAGAAAAGTCCTTATAGAAGAGACCTAATTTGAGATTGTCCTTGAGCTGCTATAAGGAGACTTGCATGTGGAGAAGGCGTAGTGGGGAAGAAGAGGCATTTCAAACAGAGAGAACAGTGGAGGAAAAGCCAGATGGCGGGCAAGTAGGGGAGGGGCATTTAGGAACTGGGGGTGGACAAATGGGCGGGGCTCTGAAGGAGAAGAGTTGGGGGAAACACCAAAAAAGTCAGACCAGACCGAGGCAGACCCAGCCACGGGGTCTGGCCTTTCCTCGGTGGGCACTGGGTAGCCACTGAAGCCTCAGGAACTGTTCTCCAGCAAAAGTCACCTGACAGTGGTGTGAACGGAAAGGAAGGAGAAGGCAGGAGAGGCAGCACAGGCAAAACGTTGTTAATAGGCTAAAAACACAAACAGATGGGCCTCAACAACGAGATGAGGAAAGGGGCAGGGAAGGGGTCGCAGACTTAGTGAGACTATTCCATCGTTTTAACAAGCCCTCACTCAGCACCTGGTATGATCGGCACGGGGCTAGATAAAGGGCTAGAGAGGCATGGCCACGGCCCCTGCCCGCCAGTCACTCAGCGCTGGCGTAGAGGTCCAGGAAGGTCTGAATTGGCAGACGAAGATCTCCATTTTGGACATTTCTAATTTGAGGCAGTTCCGCACTCCAGAGAACAAGGAGGCAACCTTGGGAGGGAGAGTACCCGGAACAGGCTGCACAGACTCAAAACTGTTCAGCCACGTCAGTTTGCTTAGGAGAAACTGAAGTTTGAGATATGAAAAAACACATTTTTCATCACAGTGAAGTATGATATTGTCATCAGCTCCACAATGACACTCGATACAGAAGTGCTCCCCTCTGTGCTAAGAAGAAAATAAGTGATACACACTCTCAACAAGTGGAGCTGAGGAAACACTGCCACTGACTAAACGAGGAGGGATATCACTGTGGGAACTGAGTTGCACCGTTTCCATGACTTCAGCCTCCGCTAGTCCCTGCAAGTCCACAAACGAAAGCTGCATAGAAAGTTGAGATTGTTTATATTTAAAAAGAAAAAAAACTAACCCTGGGAAAATTTGCCGCCCCCCCAAGGTAGTCTCCAAATCCCAAAGGCAGCTGAGTAACATACAACCCAGACTGAACACACATTGGACCAATGGGGAAGGCTACATTTCTTACCCAATGGAAGTAATAATTTCACTACAAATGACCTGTAAAAGGCAGAAACATCATCCATTAAGTTAGCCCTGCATCTCACTCTAAGTGCTCAGCATACACACTTCCCACAGAGCTATCAAGCAAAGAAAACCATACAGCTTTGCAACCCATAACAGCCTCTGCCCTTTGTTTTGCCATTCATATTAAATGAAAGGTATTTACTACAGATGAAAAATAAGCTTCGTTCAGCTGCCTCTAAACCGATCCCAAAAATAGAGCAATCACTTTGGTACAAATTGGGTCAAATGTATTAAAAAAAAACCCGGTCCCTGGTGGGAAGACCAACATGGCATGGGACCTTGCTAAGAGTCAGGAGGAAGTCCACAAAGATCTTCCCTTCCCACAGTGGGAAAGGAAATATTTAAAGAGTCAGGCAGAGTATAAACTCATCTGGCCATGTGACCATCCAAGTGAAAGCAAGACACAAACTTGAATGCCAGGAGTTTCAGAATACTAAGTAAAGAGGTCAAAGGAATATACATTGGTTTTTAGAAAGGCCTACCAAACTAACATACTGCCCGAACCTCCTAAAAAAAGAAAAAAAAAGTCCAGTGTTTAAGAATTGTCAAGACAGGATCCACTGGGGAGGGGTTACAAGAGGGAAGAAGACAGACTTATCCATTTCCTGTATTTTATTCTCTCACTTCTTAGCTGAGAAATCCAAATGCTCTGACAGTACTTATATTAGTGCCCTGAATTTCCCTGGGAAAAAAAATTCAGAATATTAATTGGCTTACACATGCAGCTACATTAATTATTCCATTGATCTGAATTAATCTGCCTTTCTGAAAGGTATTTATTTTCTAAGTTTGTTTAATCATGTTCTCTTGAGCTACAAAAAGCAACAAACTGGGTCACCATCCACGTCGTTAAATTTGGTAACAAGGCTAACACCATCTGTGGCCTAGACTATGACGATCTATCTCCATTGATGGGAGGCTTTTCACTACTTCTGCTTTTCCTTTAAAATGATCGTCTAATGTCACATGTTTACAACCAAATCAAAAGCTATTTAAAATGTCCAAAGTTACACAAATAATCTCTGGCATAGTATAAATACACACTGACAGTAAGTGCTCATGTGTGCATCCAACTCCCATTCACAGTTGTATTTTCAGCAGCAATATCCAAAATTTGTTTTTAATTCCCTAGAAATCAAACTACCAAAGCCCAAATACAAATAGACATCATTTTACATCTGAACCATGCCGCATTTTACATGTAACATGAAATCCTATACACGAACCATTAAGACTTATTCACAAGAGCACAATTTCACTATCTTCAGAAGCCAGCAGAGCTCTCCCACACTAGGTAGAGCCTAGTGTGTTTGCCTTTACAACACTCACTCAGTTAAGAACATCCAGCCCTGCTAAAATACAGCTTCAACACGAGAAACCAAAAACAAACAGAATCAGCGAAAAGAGGAAAAGCAAAACAACAGAGTTTCCTGTTATCCAGCACCAGCTCCCTTCTTCATCTACCATTCTGCATGGCCTCCAATTATAAAGACCTGATCCTTGCAAGAAGGATGCTGCAGCACCAGAAAAATCCTGAAATGGCTTCTGAATCATCAAAGAAAGATTACAGAATGTCAGAGGTAGAAACAAACCCAGTGATCTTCTTATCCAATCCCCTGAATTGCCAGGTGGGGGAATGGCAATGCAGAAAGGGTATGAGAAATGCCCCAAAATACAACTAGTTGACAGCCAAGTCTGACAAGCTCCCAGTCCCAGTCTAGTGTTTTTTAGTGCCTTTTTTTTTTTTTTAACTATATCAACCTTTCCCAAAAGAAGTTCCATGCAACACTGGTTCCATGATGTTAAAGTCTTTTGCCAAAAAAGTGTTGAAAGAATCCATGACCAATTACTTTTAGGGACTAGCTGAGTTAAACAAAATAAAACCTGTTTTCTAACTGCAGAATTTCCCAGAGCTTTTACTAAGCTAATGTGCATGATAAATCTTTAAGAGGGCAATAAAGTATATGGCAGTATCCTGATTTATTTAACCATACAATCATTTTAACTAGGGACATTTCAAAAGACTAGGAGTAGGAACTTCAACACCATATTGTATTAGTCTCCAAATTATGATCTATGCAGATTTATTAGTTTTGTTGTATTCTACTTCTCTAAAAATTAATAGTTCATATACAAAATCTACAATAATTCTCTACTTACCAGAAAAATCGACCAAAGTACCCACCACTCCCAAATAACACTGGATTTAAAAAAAGAAAAAAAAAAGCTAACATTATCAGGAAAGAATGATAGATAGCAAAAGCTTATGTGGAAAGAAAAGTTATTTTAAAATCTGCTAAAATCTCTTCCATAAAAAGTCCACATCTATTTATACAACATTCATGACTTTAAACACTTTCATTCAGTATAAATTTAAGAATACAGGTCAAAAAAATAAAAACCAAAAACCACTGTTGCAAAGCTCCAGGAAACATCACATGCATGGCTGTAAACTTCAACCACCCAGAAGGCCAGCTGCCAGTGTAAGCATAGAAGCAAACGATAACCACACGCCAGTACAAGGAGGAACTCTAAGGACACTTACCAAGTTATGATTTGTTGAATTAGAATCATCTTCAGGGAATGGGATGTAAATAGCTAAGGCCACACAATTGGCAAAAATAGCCAATAATATAAATATGTCAAATGGTCTGAAAAATTTTGTTAAGGTATATATATATGTGTTATGCAAACATAAATCATTTCCCTCATCACACTCTTGATCACATCACTTTTGAATCACTTTTTAAATGAACATGACATACACAAATCATATTCCAACTGACTTGTGACTAGCAGGTTTTCAGCAGACGTAATCATCAGTGGTCATCTCATAGTAGATATTCCTGTCAAATGACCTTTCCATGTCCTTTTCTTCTGTTGCAAGGATCACGTTACACTCATTCTCCTGCTGTACATTGTATATTAAAACCTAAAAGTCCATCCAATTAGGGCACTATGTGAACCAGGTTTCTGCTTCTTGTAGTTTTAAAAGCAAACAAGGGCCTTACTAATTTCCCGGCTGTTGTAGACACAGAGAAGTCATCATGGGATAAATCTCTTCCACAGATCCTTGCCTCCATGTGTTAGAGCCATTTTCTCAGGGGCTATTCTTGGTGGTGTCGGTCTAAATCTCCTGTCTTGATTGGGGCAGGCCAAGTCACTAGGACCTTCTCCATTCCACCGGTGACTTTTTCATGGCATATTCCAATACCTCTGACAGTGGGATAAACAAGGCAGTCTTCACCTCCCTCCTCTGCTTTCTCTACTAGAGCAATCAATGGCTATAACTGTTTCAGATTAAGAGATGGACTAGAGCTCGTTTATAACGTGCTGTTACTGTGCTCAATTCATAAACAACTTAAATAAAAATGCCGTAAGAAGTCAGTACCAGACACTTTCAACATAGGCTTTAATAATTCTAAATCTCAGAGGCCTGTCTGGAAGAACCACTTTGAGATCAGCCTTCAAAAGATACTTGCTTAAACATTCTGGTGTTATTAAGAGACACTGTCAAAACTGGCAATACAAAATTTGACATCTGCCAAAATGACTGTTTTTCTTCTTTTGGTTTTCAGCCTTTCCAAATGCGAGGTTACATGAGCACCAACCTAACCTGCAATTCCTGGGCTTGATTTTACAACAGTGCTTCTCTGGGATACTCCCCACAAGAGGAAAGGCCACTGATATAACTAAATACCTTGAGGTACTACACCCTTCTGGGAAATCAAAAAATGCTGCAGGAAACAAATACCCTTTATCTCTCTGGACCTATCTTGAGTTTCATAAAGCCTCAGCCCCTTGAAAAGCTTTGATAACTTATTAAAATAAGGAAATGAACAACATTATTCCCTTACTAATGTCAATGCGTTTATATTTTAACTCATCTAGTATTACAAAATCTTTCATCCAGGGATCCAACTTTCACACACCTTAAGAAAACTTCAGAATTCCCTTTGCATTTTTCCTCTTAGCAGGTCCCCACTGAAATTTAAAAAGTCAAGTGCCCCAATGCTGTTCTCTACAGAAACACACTTAGTCTCTCTGTTCCCCCATACCACAATTCTTCCTATTCAATTTCCCAATACCTAAATGATAAACCAGCAAATCTGAGAAATACTAACACTGTTTGGGAAGGCTAAATATAAGGTGTATTTTTTTCTTTATGTTGGTTCAGTTTCAGCCTTCAGATACGGGTAGATACCACCTCGCTGCCACTAGATTTTTACAAGCGAAGCAGAACAGCACAGAAGAGAAATAAATGGGTCTGGTCCTGACAGTTCCTTCTGATAAGGAGGACACCCCTCACTCCCCCAGGGTGCAGGACACTCTGCCTTGCCTGTCTGTAAACACAAAGTAGATTCTTGTTCTCCCAGGGCACACTGGGCCTGATGGAGCTGTCTTTGGGGAGGATTTCTATAACCCGGTCTGAATTAGAAGGAAACTGTCATTTGAAAAAAACAAACAAATGGATCATATACTGTTTAAGGATCTATCTAGTCTATAAACTGCCCCATTCGTAAGCAGGCTTCTGCCTGAATTGGCAGCCACATCCCCTAATTCCTGTACACACACATGTGTCTGGCAACTCAGAAAAGGGAGACGGCAGCATGATGCAGGAATTCAGTCTGTACACATAAATTGCTATGTACCAATTACTATGCACAAAGAGAAACAGCATCAGGCCTCCCACCTCACTCCACATAAAATTAATGACCCCACTGAGAGGGCTCTGCTTACTCAGAGTCATGTCAATCCAACCTAAGGAGGAGATATTTCTGGCAAAGTGCAGCTGCTGCCCATGACTCCAGTGATGCCACTGAGGCACATCCTGATTCACCTAATTCCCTCCTAGCGCAACACGAGTGTTCTGTTCTCAGACTAGGGAAGAACTTAAAGAGAAAATGCACACACACAACCCCAGCTATGTGAGAGACACCATAACTCACTCCAGAGAAGAGACATCTGTTCTAAAATGAAAAAGCACATGAAAACCACTCGAATCCTGCCCTAGCATTTGGCTGCTCTCTCCAAAACCTTTCTGGACAGTTACCTCATTTTAACTCCTGTCCATGAGCAGAGAAAAGAGCCAGCTGAGACAGAGGGCATGCAAATAGCTGTCTAGCTGGGGGCTTGAATTACAAGGGGATTTCAGCTCTGCTTTCTAGCTGGTGGCCAACATCCTCCCTGTTCACGGTGGCCACCCCATCCTTCTGTGCCTGGTGGGAGAAGCCCTATATTCATACCCCTTCCTACAGTTAGAAACTTCTCTAAGGCCCCTGTCAGTCCCAAACACATTTCTGGGGAAAGGAAATGCTTTATTTTATCCAGACTAATTAAAAAGTCATTTTCTCAGAAAGCAGGCCTCAGTCAACCTTTTCTGAAGAGTCGCAGTAACTGAAGGCTGGCCTCCAGGTTTGGGGAAGGGGATAAGCCAGCAGAAGCACAATGGTTTTCCAAGATCTGGGACGTGACAACCATTCTGGGGCATTTGGAGTTCAGTTTTAAAAATACAAAGGAGACACCCAGAAATGTAACTCCAGTCCAAGGACATAGACAGAATTTTTTATAAAGGCAGCAACTGCAAATTCCTCCACTGAGAGGGCCATTCTATAACTCATAAAGGCTCAGGAGGAAGAGGCACATGCAAACCTCTCCCTTCACGGGCTCCCTCATGCTCACGTTTCAAATGTTTTTTTGGAACTTGTCAAAAGGAAATTCCAGGAGGTCATAGCATTGATCAGCCAAAAAAAAAAACAAGGAAAAAAATCAAAAGCACTCCCTCCCTATGAAGTAAGTATTGATATCTGTAGCTACCTGAACAATTAGAATCACCAAATATGTCAGAGCTAGAGGCAACTTAGCATTAATTGTAGTTGCAGAAGCAAATTTCAAACATCAGAATGAGAAGATTCTACTAAAGGTCAAAAACATATTCGCTTCCAGTAGATTCTCATACAGTCTTTTTTTTCAATCGGCATACCTTATTTGCAATAGGTATTTACAATGCATACCACTGCCCCAAAACAACAGTGCATTTAAAACCAGCCATCTAATGTCCAAAGATCAAAGGTTAGTTTCATATTTTAATCATCTACCACTTTGAAGTTTCAGGCTGTCACTCCCTGCCCCACCACTAAACACATACACCCAGACAGTAGGCTAAATATACCCACAGAGCCACCCCTCTGCAACCTGAGGAGATAGGAAGGTATAAAACCCCTTATATACAGCTTCTTCTGTTGCTCACATTCCAGACTGCTACAGCTTTGTGTCATTTCAGAAAGCAAATCCTTTTAAAGAACAGATGGTAAAAGAGAAAATGAGAAAGACTTCCCCCCAAAAAAGGATACTTCCATTCCACTATACTAATGCAGGCTCTTCGGATGGGGTTATTGAGTGATAAACAGAAAAGGGCGCGGGCAGGTCGACTGTTGGACGAGTTACCCTGTTTTTTGCTCTTGGCGTATTGCTGACGTTTTCTTTGGGAGAGAGATCCTACAGGTGGGGGTGCAGAGGTGCTCATAGTTTGGGCAGCCTTGGCCTGTCTAGCAGCATCGATTGCAGCTTGCCAAGACAGGACAGTTTGCTTGGAGCTATTCGGCTGAGAAGTTGGTCCTTCACCAGAAAGAGGGAGTCTGGTGCCTCTTGCATAGTTTGCCTCTGGAGAGAAGGAGAAAAAGAAAGATTAAAAAAAAATGAGAATCCAGTGTACAGGGGAAAAAAGCAAAGGTTGTCTTCCATCAATAACAGGGGGACTCATTCCTATGTTTCTATTTTGAACTTCACGTCCTATTTTTCAGAAGCAGGGGTTTGGTCAACCAGAGCAGCAAGAAAAGTCCACGAGCTCTGGTCTAAATGTCAATCACACTGGATCATTGCTGTACTACACCCAACGGGGTTAGTACTCCTTCACAAGGAGTCTTTTAGTACATTTCTTCCGACAAACTGAGGTCATTCCCACATTTATCCCACATCTTCTCTGAATTTTAAAACCCATCTATCTCTAATGAGTTAACATATGTACAACAGCTTTTCTCTCACATAACTACCACATCACCAAAAAAAAAAAAAGGCAGTGCCAATAATTCAATAGTCTTAATCATTTTCAAGGTGTTACTCCAACATCTTTCCACAGCCACAAATGCATTTTTTTCAGCATGGGGAAAAAAATCCTCCGTTGGCACCCAGGCACTACCAAAAACCCAATAACAAATATCTAGATTATGCACTGACACTTCCTGCAAATGAAAATTCATGATGCTTGGGACTCATTTCCTCCACAGGCTTCCGAAAACAGAAAACATCTTTAGGGCTTTTTTGCATTTTAAATTGCAGCAGCATCAGCCAAGCCAGCATCCAGAGAGACAGACAAGGCAGTTTGCCTGCACCCCTATACCTAGGATAGACAGGCTGGATCATTCTAGGGCCCTCAAGGCCTCAGCAGGAGCATGTGAGTGTAGCTTGGCATTCAGGTGCACACAGGACAGAAACCCAAGGGGACTTCATGTGCACAGTCCCCACCAGCTTTGGGTCAAGCCACCTCCTAAGCACCTGCCTGCCTTCCACCACAGCCTCCTCACTGAAGCAGAAGTCAAAGTGAGAGAGGTGGCAGAAAGGTAGAGGGATGGGCATTTGCAAAACCAATTACTGTTAAGTAAAGAGTCAAAGCAAGCACAGGTCTGCCTGCCCAGCAAGCCTGAGAAAGGGGCAAAGAGGGCGGGCAGCAGGCAATCAGAGCCAGGGATGAGTCGTGCCAAGCCTTTCCCTTGGGAAGCGCTCACCCGGAAAGGCTTCCAGCCGACCGGGGTTGAGGGGCGCCGGCGATCTCCAAAGAGGAGGGCTGGCCAGGAGCTTGCTCCAGCCTCCCTCGACCCAGCCCCGGCCGGCGTGCAAACTGCACGTGGTGCCCGGGCCAGGGCTGGGGAGAGGAGCCCCACAGCGGCTGCGACTCCCCGGGCATTGCTAGGTTACCGACGTGTGCACGGCCGGCGATGGGAGCGGGAACGCACGCTCCACCCGACCCCCTTCCCCCAGATACCGAGACCGGGCCTCCCCCTAGAGGGAAGGGGTGTGCTTCACCCATCAGCGTGAAGGGTGAAATCGGGCAATCCTAGAATCTTCCGGATGCCACCAGGGACCTTCTCTAATCAATGAGGGGGCGGGGGAGGAGGGGAAGGCGAGAAGAGGCTGGAAAGGGGGCTCCGGCTGAAGACTAACAGCCCCCCCTTCCATCGCCACGGGGCGTTGAAGGAAAGTTGAGCCCGAGGACACTGAACCCGAATCACCTCGACTCGCCGCCCCTCCGGCTGCACAGTACTCCACATACTCAACGGCCGCCCCCACCCCACAAATGCAGAATTAACTCTGACATTCAGGGCCTGAAGGAGAAAACGGAGTGGCTGTCACGCATCTCCCTTTCTATGTAGATGACACCGAGCTAGAAGCACCCTCTCTTCAACCCCCTCAACCCACCCAGCGCAGCAGAGACGTGGGGGTGGGGGGTGGGAAGAGGGGGTGGGAAGAGGAGGACCATGACAGGATCAGATTTGGCAGCGGGTGCCCAGGCTCTGGCTGCTCACCGTTCGCGTGGTCCGTTTGCTGCTGCCGTTGATGCTGCATTTTTTTCATCATCATCATCATCATCATCCACGAACATTTATTGAGCGACTACTGTGTGCAGGGCACTGTGCTGGGCGTTGGGGCGGGGGAGGAATGGGCAAGGGGATCACCAATAGGTAGGAGCCGCGGTCCCTGCCCTTATTCTCGCTTCAGCAGGGGGTGGGGAGGGACGGGGACAAATAACAGAAAATAAGGATAATTTATAAAAACCGCTCACCACCCAAGCTCCCTCTTTTTCAAAAATGGAGCAAAATAAACTTTTTAAAAAAATAAAATCAGATGTATATATTATCTTAATAATATATACATGCAATTTTTTGCTGCAAAGGAGAATTGGCTTGGTCCCCTCCTCTAGCGGAGGGACGCCGCGGTGATGCCGGCCCGGCCGCCGGGGCCGCTCGGAGCGCCCCCCATGCCCGGCCGCCCTCCCGCCCGCCGCGGTGCCCGGTGCCCGCCGCCGCCGTCCGCGCCGCCGCTGGCTCGGGACCGCGGGCAGCCGGAGCTCACATCCGGGGACGGAGGCGCTCGTCCGCTCGCTCGCTCGCTCCGCGCCCGCCGCGCCGCGCCGCACGCCGGCTTCGCCCTGGCGACGCTGCGCGCCCGCCGCCGCCGTCCCCCGCCCCCCCCCGCCCCCCCCCGCCCGCCCCGAGCCTCCCACGGGCCGCGCCGCGCCCCGGCGGCCGGCTGCCCGGCGCGTGGTTCTCCCCGCACGGCCGGCGCGCTCGGGGTGGCCGCCGCGTGCGACTCGGGGTACCGCCAACCCGGCCTGGCTCGGCTGACCTGCGGGCGCCAAAGGGTTAAGCGCGCTCCAGCCGCGGGCCGCCGGGTTAACCCCCTCCGCGCCGCAGGGTGTGCTCTCCCCCGGCCCCCGAAAGAGGCGGGCGGCGGCGGTGTGCGGATTAACCGCTCCTCCCCCTGCATTTCTTGGGGGCGGGGAGCAGTTAGGCTCCCGCGGCCGGCTTGGGCTCAACGCGTCGTCTTCCCCCTCGGCACACCTGGAGGCGGCCCCGCCCCCTGGGAGCACAGGTGCCAGCGGGCGGGCGGCGCTGCGGTTTCGAAGCGCCCCCTTCCCGGGGCTCTGTCTGGCTCCGTTACTGCTCCGGGCCTGGGCAGGCGTCCCCCTCCCCTCTGCTCTTTCTGGTTGCGGGGGGATGGGGGAGACCGGCTTTACAGAGAGCGCTCACTGCCCCAGGTGACTTCCTGCGGCTCTAACCGGCTTTTCGAAGCACCCCCTTCACCTCCGCCCTGCGCGCGATCTGGCGCCGCCGTGGGCTCTAAGGGGCGAGTCGATCTCTCTCCCCGAAGTGTGTTTGGAGGCAGGTACAGGGAAGTAAAAGCCAAGGTCTTTCAAACCGCTTGTGTTGCTCAAAGAAATAGTGCTACTGAAATTGTTGACTCCAGTCTGGGAGCTGAGGAGAGTAGTTTGTTTCATGATACCGTTGCCGTCTCACATTGGGGAGTGCAGGGTGGGTTGCAAACGGCAGCTCCTGTCTAGAGGGAAAAATACTGTATCTAGTGGATGACTGATATTTTTCATTTAGCTTTGTGCTGGCTGTTGAAGAAGGGCCTCTGCTTTGTTACTTCACAGGATTCGATTTATTTGCTTTTGTTCCGATGTGCATGTTCCTACAGCGTTTTAGAACGTTTAAGAACAGTGTCTTTAAAGCAAAAATAAAGCAAAAAGCTCAGCGTGAATTAAAAAATAAGAATTGTTTGTGGGAAGGTGCTTCTTGCCCATAGAAGACACACGAGGTATCAGCAATTGTTGAGGGGCACCTGGGAAGAGACAGTGGGGACTAGACAGAGACTCTCCAGGGGCCTTTCTGAGGGGGTGTCTAGTCTGGTCTGCAGGGATGAAAATAACCAGGCTCTTGCCTTTTTTTTTCTTTTTCCCTTGTCCTTCCTAGCCCTATGATCTAGTAGCAATATAAAGCTGGCCTGGGCCACCTCACCTATGGCTGCTTCTGAGCCAAAACCTGAAGAGATAGGAGATGGTTCCCTTCAAAGAACTTACCCATCCATGAAGCACTTAGGAAATTCACAAGTGCATGTGTCACTTTCAGAGCTCCAGCTCTAAAGCCTTGCCTCCTGAGACCTTTTCTACAAAATCCCCTCCTAATATTTGCTCAGGATTCAGTTCAGTTCAGCCAGCGTTCATAAGGCACCCGTTAAGAACAAGAGTCTGGGCTAGGTGTTGTCAGGGCAAATCTATGGCACAGCTCCTCCCTCACGGACAATCTAATGAAGGAAGATAAGTGTGTACACATCTCTCACGCCATGCAGAACATAAGAGCTGTAACAAGTATGAAAAAAGCGGTATGCAAGCATCAGAGATTAATTATAATTGAGGAAATCTGAGAAGTTTTCACAGAAGAGGACATTTTAACTGATTCTTTAAAACTGACGGGGAGGAGGAGGGATGAATAGGTGGAGTATAGGGCAATTTTAGGGCAGTAAAACTGTTGTTTATGACACTGTAATGATGGAAGTAGGACATTATACATTTGTCAAAATCCATAGAACTGTACAACACAAAGAGTGAACTGTAACGTAAACTATGGACTTTTGTTAATAATAGTATGTCAATATTGGTTCAATTGTAACAGATGTATCCCAGTAATGTAAGATGTTAATAATAGGAGAAACTGTTGGGGGAGGGAGTATATGGGAACTCTGTACTTTCTGTGAAATTTTTTTGTAAACCTAAAACTGCTCTAAAAAAAATAAAGTCTATTAAAAGCAGGTGACTTTATAGGGCATAGATGGGGTAAGAGGAATGAGCTTTAGGGGTAAGCGTGAGGGCACAGGGAGACTGAAGCGCAGGGCAGAACGTGGGTGAGGCTAGCCGACAGAGAAAGGAGGCGGGAAAGGCCACTCAAAGCCTGGAGAGGAAGGCCGGCCGGCTAAGACACCAGATTCATCTTCTCTGCAGTGAGGGCCAGTGAAGGTGTTTTAGCTCAGGAGTGACATGATTAAATTGTGATTTGGGTCTCCAGGTTTTACACTTTAGGTCTTAACAAGTTTGTGGAATTAGAATTTTTGACGTTCCATCCCAGCTTCTGAATCTTGGCAGTGTCTCCAGCAAGCTTTTTCTATTTTTTTTTTTTTTTGAGGGCCTTGATTGAGCATAGCTCTGGATGCTTTGGCCCACTGGGTAATTTAAATATTTATATTCTCATGATAATGTGAATTACTGAACAAATAATAGTAACTAATATTATTAAAGGCTTCCTGTGTGCCAAGTTGTAGTGTAGGCACTTTACACGTATTCATTTAATTCTCATAACAAGCCTATGAGAAGGTACTATGAAAACCCTCGTTTTACAGATGACAAAACCAAGACCGTGAGGAGTTAAGTAACTGGCCCAAAACCACACACAATTACTTAGTGGCTGAGCCAGTAAGACACGAGGAAAGGCTAAATAAAAGATTTCCGCTCTAAGACCCAATTATGTCACTAACACACTATTGTGGGGTCTTAATCCTCGTAACCTCGTGTATCACACACTCCTATGTAAAGGCACTGAGCTGGCATTCCAGACATGGTTGCCTGCGTGTACTGCATTTCAGAAAACCTTGCGGACATGACAGCCCAGTCCGGAGCCTGACTGTCTCACACCCCAGATCGTGCACTGGATGCCCCGTCCCCCATCTCCATTCTCCCTCCCACAAATAATCCATCTTGTGTTCAAAAGACACCACGTCACTTCCCTAACCAAAAAACACTGTTTCCTCTTTCCTTCCACATCCAACCTAAACTCCTCTGACTAGCTTTCAACCTTATCATTTCGTACCAGTCACCTTCACTGTGGTCAGCAGCCTCCTCATTAGGCCGTGAACATGCTGTGCTCATTTCTGACTCTCTGCCTTGGCTCTCGTTTGTTCACTGACCTGAAATCCCTGCCTTGCTCACTTGCTGACCTCTAACTAAACCCTCCCTGTGGAACAAGCCTCCAGTCCCTACCTCCTCCGGAAGCCTTCTGATTGCTCCTGCCACTATGAATACACGTGTGCCCCCACCCCCACCTCCACCTCCCCTTCTCTGAAGGCCTACAGCACCTAGTTTTTCCTTTGATAACATGCCTTCTTGTGTCTTATTTGATTGCTTCTTGGCTATAAATCCTGTCTCTCCAACCACAGTGCAGGTCCTTCAGCAAGGATCACCACCTTAGCCCCCTCCCCCAACTGCCAAGTGTTATTGCTCACAGCAGGCACTAAATACTCTGATTAATCTGCACAGGATCATAAAAGCCCACAGATATCACTGGAAATTGTCAGCTAATATTTACAAAAATCCTATAAAGTTTATGGCAGCACACTTGGCCCTTAGATGGTAAAAAATACAAAACAGAGAGAAAACTGGGTCCTCTGCACACCAGGAATTCTAATTAAGGAAGACAAACAGATTCTGAAGGCTATACGCTGAACATATCCATAAACCAACTGTGAATTTGGGTCTGAATGAGGCTCTCCATCCACAGGCCCTGGTGCTAAGAGGATAGCCCTGACCCACTAACCACCAGAACAGGCAGATAAAGGGGGTGGGGACATGTGTTCCAGGTAGAGGAATGGCATGCACAAAGTCAGGCTGAGAAGTCCAGAATATGTGCAGAAGTCGGTAAGTAGGTGGATAGACTGGGACTTAGGGGGACTTAGGAGATAGTGATATAAGTAAGGTAGCAAACGCAGCATGGAGTGGGTGGTGGGAAGTCCCTGGTGCCTGGCCCACCAGTTTGGGTGTTACCCTGTAGGCTAGCAGTTCTCAAACTTTTTGACCTGTGGACCACTTTAGACTCTTAACAATTACAAAGAGCTTTTGCTATGTAGATTTTATCTGTTGATATTTATCATATTCAAAATTCAAACTGAGAACATTTTAAAAATCATTTATAATTCACTTTAAAATAGTAATGTACTATATTAACATTTTTTCAATGAAAAGTAACTGTTTTCCAGAACAAAATAGCAAGAAAAGTGTCATTCTTTTATTTTTGCAAATATCTTTACAGTCTGGCTGAAAAGAAGACAGCTGGATTCTCCTATCTGCTTCTGCATTCAATCTGTAGTGATAGAATGTCTGATATGTGCAAACAGATATGTACACAGATACGTAGTTAATAGCCTTTTCAGATAATTGTGCATGTTGTTCTTTGCTATGACATCAAAACTCAACTTTTAAAGGTTAGTTGAAATGTGGAATTTCAAACCATGTCGGTGAACTCACTTTTTATACTCTGTTACATTAAAGTCTATCCATCTATTTTTCAGTTTGAATGGAGCTTTTACCCATGCATGATTTGGTAACATCATGCATTGGTCATTTGGAAAATACTGTTTCACTGAGTTACACAGATTTTCCAAATGTTGACACATTTCATTATGCAGTATCAAAAACCCACATTCATTGTTATCACCACCAATCTCATCAGAAAGTCTTTAAGTATCGGGAAGCTGTCAAGCTCTCTGTGGTAGATAGAAGTTTTTCAAAATTCTAATTTTCACTTGAAAGCTCAAATTTTATAATTGGCACAAATACTGTCAAGTTGTTTCTTTGAAGTAACTGGCTTCATTCATTTTCGAGAAAATATTTGCCAAATACTTAGGTCTGAATAACCATAGTTTGTCAGTAAAAGTATTCTTCCATGAAAAAGTAACCCATCCAACTTCCTACCTCAAACCACCACATGAGTGAAACAATCATTGTATGCAGCAGAAATGTTTTATGCATTTGTCCTAATTTGCGGCCCAGAATATTCAAAAAGACATGTACACAAGGGTAGAGATTTAATAATAATTTCTACTGCTTCATCTAGGAGATTCTTAACTAAAACTGGCTTTTTTTTTTTTACTGTGAGCGCATGACAGATAATAATTCAATGTCCACCAGCACACTTTGGTGTCACTGCCTTTATTCATGCTAAGATACTAACAGTTTTAAACACTGTTGATTTTGTACCATCAGTGCAAATGCCAACAGTAGAAAAGACAAATAAGTCTTAGTGTTACTATGAAAATAATTTTGACCTCAAAGACCACTTGAAAGGGTCTTTTGGTGTCCCAGGTAGTGTCACCAGATAAAATACAGAATACCCAAATATTGTATGGGGCATATTTATGCTAAAAAAATTATTTGCTGTTTTTTTGAAATTCAAACTTAATTGAGCTTCCTGAATTTTTATTTGCTACCACTGACAACCTTACCTATGCGGTCCATAGATCACACTTTGAAAATAGCTGCTCAGGCTGCTCTGGGCCATTTTTGAGCAGAGAAATGATATCAGAGTTGTACTTCATGAAAATAGCTCTAACCCAAGTGGGCAGGATAGATCAGAGGATGAAAAGGGTGCAGGAAGGTCTGATGGATCAATTAAGAAGATGTTACAAGATTTATTGATCAATTTATTTAGTTATTGTAAAGGGCAATGCCATTCTGAGATTGGGCAGAGAAAACAAAGCCCTGCAGAAGGCAGCTCTCTGCCTAGTGAGGTCTCCTATCTGGTGGTGCCAACCAGCTTACCCTCCTTTCATCCACCCCCATGCCCCACCACCATCAGGACTTCTCCTTTACAACTGACTTACACTCCACCCAGCAAAATTGCAAGTCTTTTCTTTTTGCTTTGGCCTCATTACAAGTAGAGTCCAGCTGGTTTTTATCCTTCATCAAGTAACTGCTCACTTGAAGAGCAGGATTTACATTTCACATTGGACAAAGTAATTCCAGTTCCTTTAACTGGTTCATTCCCATCCCCCTTGACCCAATTCTTAAATCTTATCCATCACTCTCTGATGCACCAAATACTCTCCACTTTCACAATTGGGAAATCCTGGCAGAGTCTGGTATATACAGTCAACACCCCATTATCCATGCTGACTGAGGGAAGGGAGCAAGTCTTAAGTTTCCCATCTGTGAAATAAACTGATTATAAAACATATCTCTAAGGGTTCTTAACATTCTAATATGATATACTGGAGGGAACCTGCGGCCTTCTGATTTCCAGATTGTTCTTTTTTAAGCACCAATGGAGGCAAGAAAAGCTTCATCTTTCTCTGCTGGAACCCTTTTGATAAAAGGATTTGTTCCGTAAAATTTGGATTCAGTCAAAAGGCCAAATTTACGGACCAGGGAGGCCACATGTTTCCTTAAGGCCACAGGTTCCCCACCCCTGGTTGGAGCCACGTAGAACTAGGCTCAAATCCTGGCCCTGCCAGCTACTAGTTATGCTGTTTTGGGGGAGTCACCCTCTTAGGGCCTCAGTTTCCTCATCTTTAAAACAGGGACAACATCACCCATCTTATTAATTTATTGCAAAAATTAAAAATAATGTTGTAGAGCCTCTGACACATAGCATCAAGCTGAATCATATAACTTAATGTGAACTTAACTGAATATACCCAGTTACAGAGAGAGAAAGGGAAGGAGGGAGGGAACCATTTGATTGGTGCTGGCAGGAGTTTGCCCCTCCCGTGCTGGGTCTTAGTTTTTACCTTTCCTGACTTTAGAACTTAAGTCCCCACCCCGATTAAAATATTACAATCCACTGTAATGATGGCTCTCCTTTTTTTAACTGCATTCTGTCATTCAATGTAGTCCCAAAGCAATAGAACACAGTGGGTTTTTTAATGATCTTTGAATTTTGCTTAATTTTAATTTCCGGTATTTCGTATTTAAGATTCAACAGTCAATACTGACAACCCCAAAGCAGATAAAGTAGGACAGAGATAATAGTAAAATAGGTATTTACACACATACACATAAGTGCATCCTATGGCAAATGCTGAATGTAATTGTGAGCATGTACACACACACACACACACGGGGAGGACACCCAAAATTGGGTTTAGTCAACACTACTACATAGTCACCTCCAGGTTAGAAGCATTAGCTATCCACTGGAAATGAAACTGGTATAGTCACACACTGTAATGGAAAAATAACACAAGTCTGCATCCGATCAGCCACAGGAGCAAATTTATGAGGTCGGGAAGTTGTTAGGGAGATCCAGAAAGTCAATAAACGTCAGAAATTTTATAGTTCAAACATTACAATTTCCTTTTTGTTTCTTCACAGCAGTTGTTTAAATATTCAATTCACAAAACAAAACTGAAGTTTAAACAGCACCAGTATCTCTCAGAGGTGGTACCTACCATATGTGTGGACCTGTTTTCTTACTTACAAAAACAAAAAACTAAGTCACAAATCCTTGATACTAGCATAACTTTTAAACCAATATTTTGGGGAAGCATTAAATAGGAAATCATAAAAATATTAAGACTCTTCATGTCCTCAATTTTACTAACAACACCCTTTGAAATAAGCAGCAGAGATCTTGAGTGCTAATTTAGGAACATTTTCTTTCTGCTTGATAAAAATATAATACAAAAATGCAGTGACCTCTCTGAGCTTCATGATGATGGTCAAAAATGGGATTGGACTGTGGGCTTGAAAATTTGGTAAAATAGCCATATTTTATATTTCCTAGGTTGTTAGAACATATACACAGAAAAACGCTTTTTAAAAGTTTCCAAATTGAGAAACTTTTATAAATGAAGAGGAACATAGTAGAATCCAAAACCACTTATTTGAAGAAGAATCATTATTCAAACTTAGATAACTCACTAAGGATTGTCTGTTTCATGGCCTAATAACCAGGTTGGCACTGTATTGCATCCAGAAATATGGAACTTTCCATTTTTCAGTTCTATCTTTTTTGAGGTTGCTATTTTTAATGTGTGTTTATAATACACTGAAGACATCTCAGTCAATCATGTATTGAGCAAAATAATCACCATGGCAGGGAAACACACATGGTAGTCTTTATTGTCAACATGTCTATAAAACTGAATAAATATTTGTTAGTGTTCCATTTTGATAAATACAAGGAACATGTGGGGCTGAAAGGAAACCATATCAAGAGCTCCATAATTTCTCAAAGACCAACACTACTTTAATGGCAAATAACAAAGAATGCCAGAGTCTATGGGAGGGTTTTTGCAAACACACTACATCACAAGAAGACTAGAGACTCTGATGATGTGGCAGAGTAGCCAAAAGACAGAGGACCAGGCATCTTGTCCCATGAAGCTCATTGCCTAAGTGCTTTGAAAGGTCTTTCAGGACTCTTAGCTTTTTACCCACAGCTAGCCCCGCTCCCTTCCCCTCATCAAGCCTCTCCTTGGCTTCCTTTCCCAGCTTCTTCTGCATACCTGGGTTCTTTTCATCACCCATAGACCTTTCTTCCTGGTAGTTTCTTTCCTCCCATGCCTTTACTTCCTCCTCCAAATATTTCTTTATAAAAAGCCAAGATGCCCCAATCACAATAGCTCACTAGGGGCTGCTGAAGGCAAGGTGACCATCCTAAGGAAGATTTCACAAAAAGACTCCTACAAGAAGAGTCAGAAGATAGAGGGTCTTGTTTTGGCCGTGGTTCGTTGGCATCGTAGAACTCTGCAATGGTACAATTTAGAACTAGAAAAAGAATGGGAAGACGAGAGGCTGGGGCTCCCAGGTCCATGCTCTCCTTGCCGTGTGAACTTCAGCAGTCACAGCCTTCCTGAGCTTGCTCCTTCACCCGTGATGTGCCACCCTCACAAGGTCACAAGATGTATGAGGATCATAGGGCATTGGCACAGGAAGGCATTTGATGAATTATAAAGCACGAGACCCATGGTTTTTAAAGTGTAGTTACTGCAACAGCAGCAGCCACATCACCTGAGAACTTGTTAGAAATGCAAATTCCCCAGCTCACCCCAGACCTACTGAATCAGAAACTCTAGGGGTGGGGCCCAGCACTCTGTGTTTCAACAAATCCTCCAAGTGATTCTGATTCACGCTGAAGTTTGAAGACATTGCACTCTACAGATGAATTGCTTTTTATAAGATCTCTTCTGGTTGTAGCTTTCTATGGTTCTGAATAGATTCTGGCAGCATAAAGGAATGTTAATGCCTTGTGTTGCAATGGTACTTATCGTGTGAAGAACACAATAGCTTATTCTCTTCTGTTCTCTTCCTGGTACTCAAAAAAATCCCTACAAAATAATGCAATTGCAGCCATTTCACAGAATCTCATGGCACTTATGATATGGATCGTACAATTTATGACATCTTTGAGGGCTAGGAAATATTCTACCACAAAGCCAGCCCAATAACCTGATGGAAGCCTGTGTATTATGGTTTCAAGGATACCAGAAAGATCAAATTCTACACTTTTTCACCCAGTTCACTGATGCCAGAGATTCCATCATAACAGCTCAAAGCTTTAGTCCTCTACTGGAAACACCAATATCCCTGGAAATATCACAACAAGCCCTTTAATTCTCAGGGAGGGGAAATGGAAGGAAGAGAATATGAGCACCTTTTTCTCAGGAAGTGGAGTGCCTGTACCTGCTTTGGGAAGAATGCCCTGAAGGGGGCATCTAGGGTCACTATAGGCAACTTTGCTTCCTTCATGATTTTGCCAAAGGCCAGGTGTGCACACATAACCAGATGTACATCGTAGACGCATAGAAACCTTAAGGATTAACTGGGAAGTATCAGGCTGAGGAGGAAGAAAGTAGACCACAACAGCGATAGAATCAAATGGGCAGATTCCTGCTTTTGGTACACTAAGAAAGAGAGAACACTCCCGGCCCCTGCCAGTGTCATGGAAATGGAACTACCAATTCCATTTGGTTCTCTTCTTCCTTACCTGTCTATATATTTGACGTTCTGGTGTTCCTTTTTTAAAAAGTATTGGATTTAGAGCAAGAATCCTGTTAAGTCAGTTTATCAAGAATCCCTCTACTCTTGATGTTTCCTCTCAGTAATTTTCCATCCACTGACCCCCTTCATTCTGCCCCTTGGCTATAAATCCCCAGTTGTCTTTACTGTGTTTTGTGTTGAACCCCATGTCTCTCCCCTATTGTGATAATCTTAACACCTATCACAATAATGCTGAATAAAGTCTTCCTTACTCTTTAAAAAAAAAAAGTATTGGATTTATATTGTACCTTATAGTTTGTAAATCGCTCCCACATGCAATATTCATTTGCTCACTACAGCCCTATGAGGAAGATAAAATTCCTCATTTACTAAGGAGGAAACTTGGGCATGGCTACTGCCAATACATGGCAGAGCTTAGACATGAATCCGGGTTTTCTAACTCCAAGACTATGTCTTTCATCTCTGTATATATTTTCAATCTGGTTTGCACCCTGCTGTAGAGATGCACCATGCATTAATGCTTAACTCTCACCCTCCCTTAAAGGGAAGGATACCAGGGCTCCAGAGCCCTGGGGAAGAGTGCAAATCCCACGCTCCCATCATTTGAGCAGGTTCCCACTTTGCTTCCACGGTTTACCTCCTCCCTGCTTTTAGAGCACAAGAGCTTAATGACTTCACAGATGGACAACATTGTCAGCCATGGAAAAGAGATTCTGCTACACATAATTGTACTTTGAAAATATCACTGTGGAAGCGTATGGATGAGTCACAGAGTTGGCAGGAGAATTTCGCATGGGCCAGGCCCTTCTGGTATGAACTCTGCAGGGCTCTGCCAGGTGGTCCGGGCCATGGTCCTTCCCTGACTCTAGGCAGAGGGTTGCTATGGCCAGACTGAAAAGACATTCTTTACTCTATCACTGAGGTCAGTACTCTTGGTTCATGCACATAAGTTTGGCATAAAACTTTCCAAAATTTCTTCCAAGCCTACAATTCTAATTTATACACAACAAAAGCCTTAATTCTGTTATGTGGTCACCTTGTACTTTGTATATGACTCCAGCTTCCACCTCTGTAATAATGGATTACGAATTCATACTTCCAGTCCTGCCCCTTAACCTAAGCTCAATGCCACACCACCTAATGCCTGACAGATGTTGCCACCATCACATCTAAGTGGAAATGTCTAAAGCCAAACTCACTTATTGTCCTCTACAAACCAGTTCCCCTCAGCAACCATTTTCTCAACTATCTAGACTCAACATGATGGAGTTGTCCTCTCCTTCATTTTGTATATGTGGTTCATCACCATTAATTTCTGTTTCCTGAGTACACTCTCCATACTGCTACCTGAATGATCTATATTAAATTCTCTTGCACTGTGCTATTCCCTGAACCAATGTTTCCTCTCTTGCTTTATAGCCATGAAAACAGTAGTTCTCAACCCTGGCTATAGGTTAGAGCTTCTTAAAACTTCTAATGTCCAAGCCCCATCCCTAGAAAATTCTGATTCAGGGGTCCTGGGGGAGGGAGGTCCAGTCGTCAGTATCACTGAGAACAAATGTCCTGAACTACAGCACTTTTCAGACTTTAGGTGTGCAGAAATCACCTTTGGGTCTTGCTAAAATGTACATTTGGATTCAGTAGGGCTGGGGTGGGGCAGGATTCTGCATTTCTAACATGCTCCCAGGTAACATCAAGGCTTGTAGTTCCCAGACCACATTTTGAGTATCAAAGTCCTAGAGCATCAAGTACAATCTCCCATGCTACCTGGTTTTAAGGCTCTTGACTCACTTCCCACCTCCTGTTCTCACCTGGCTAGCTCCTGACTCCTCATGACACATGGACCCTGCCTTGCCATCCTGGCTTAGTTGGAACACCTGACTCCCTTCGCTCTACCTAGTTAAAGCTCACCCCTCTGTCAGGACCCAGCCCAGCCCCTTGTCTACCATTTAGTCTTCCCCAGCCATTCAGTGGTTTACTAATCCTTTTTTCCTCTAATCTCCCACCACTATAGAAAGTGCAATAATCTTCCCATCATATCCTAAGCTTTGCAGCTGACAGCAGGAAGAAAAATGGACTGAGCAGATATGGAAACCGGGCACACTTTGTAACTGCTGGCAAGTCACTTTCCCTTTCTGAAAAATGCTCCAAATGGTGAAAGTCTACCTGGTAAAGGCTAAATCAGGTCAGGGGTCTTCAGGTTTTTTAAAGTCACTTATTTTATCTTTAGAACATCAGAAACTTGGTTCAACAGAATGGTCGTATGTGAGGCAAATTGTAACAAACAAAATGCAGACATATCAGCAGCTAAAGCTATTCTAAGAACATTCAAGTTAAGAGAAACTTTAGCGATCACTTGATCTAGCTGCCCTCCTTTCCCCTCATTTTACTGATAAGGAAGCTAAAGCCCTGAGACAAGAAATAGCTTCCTCACGTACACAATTGGCCAGTAGCAGATTCAGAGCCAGAGCCCAGATTTCTGAGTTTTTGATTCTTCCAGATGTAGCATCTTCCTAAATGTTTAAGGGGAGCCACTACTATATTAAACGAACAGTGTGCTAATGCACTGTGACTAGTTAGGCTAGATGAACCTCAGCAAACATTTAATGGCAAGATATATGAGATGGCATTGTGTAAGGCAGGACACCCTACCCATTGCAGAATCCTCTTGCCTTCCATCAGAGGCCAGGCCCTACAATGCAGTGTAAGACTCCTTATTATCCTATGGAAACAAAGGTCAACCCTTTACCCTTGGCAACAAGGTCCTCTACAACCTGGCCCCAACCTAGCCTTCCAATATTCCTCACACTCACTGTTTCTCACACATACCTTATGCCATTGTTAATTTTTAAGCCACCAGATTGCTTCTGAGCACACAAGCCCATGTGGACATGGTTAAATCTGCTACATCTTGAAGTTTGGACATTTTGAAGTTTGGAATTGAGCTGGGCAATTACTAAATGTGAACATAGGTCCAGCCCTCGCAATGGTTCCACCCTTTAAGGAACTGTGGCCATAATCTTTCCAGGATAAAGGAGCTTTTCTTTTCTCTTCTGGCTTCCTAATGCCACCTCAGGTGAAGTTCTACTGTGTGGAGCCCAGACAATTGTCATGCTGCGGCCAGAGATGTTTAATTGGACTTTAAAAGATGAGAAAGCAGCAGGGAGCTGATTGTCAGCCCTCTGACAAGACCGCACAGCATAGGTGGCCTAGCAGCACACAGGAGGGGTGGCCTGCCCCATGTTGATGACTGTCTCCACCCGGGGGGCAGTGAAAGCTAAGGAAAGGAAGGGAAATGTGGCAGTGGCAGTAGAGCTTTTAGCAAACGCAGTGCCATATTGTCCTATATTCTGTTTTTACCCCAAGAATTATACTTTCTCAGATGGCAATGAAGACTTCCCTTTTTAACTTACTCTGCTTCATAAGACAAAGCTCTCTAGGCCTTAATATTAACAATTTATTTTTATATTTTTATATCTCCTTTTCATTTCCATGCTCCCCTTTAAGCCTCACTAAGCCTCCGAGGTAGGTCAGGGAAAATATTCTCCCTTCCAGTTTATAAAGGAGTCTACTGGATTCATTATTCTGGGACATGAGTTTGCCAAGGTTATACAAGTAGTAAATGGTTAAGCCAGAACTGAAGGCCAGGCGTGGTGGCTCATGCCTGTAGTCCCAGCTACTCGGGAGGCTTAGGCAGGAGGATCACTTGAGCCCAGGAATTTGAGGTTGCAGTGAGCTATGATGACGCCACTGCACTCTACCCAGGGCAACAGAATGAGACTCTGTCTCAAAAAAAAAGGAAGAAAGAAAGAAAAAAAAGCCAGAACTGCAGGTCACTTGTCAAGGATCACTGATGAAACAGTAGACAAAAGCTGTTTCAAACATGACAAGTGTACAATTCTAATTCCTGCTTCTGAAAACTATTCCCCAAAGAAGAAAGATCCCTTTGTTGTGACAGCACCTGGAGAGCAGGCTATGCCCTAAAGGCTAATTAAAAACAGAGGTTCCTTCCTTATGAACAATACGTGGGGCAAAAAAAAAAAAACAAAAACAGAGGTTCTCACATCCACCCTTCATCCTTGGATTGGCAGTGACTTTACATAGAAACACAGACATTTCCAGAGCATATGAGGACGTCCATGGGCTCCTCTGCCTATAGGCACACAGGAGTCGATAGGTCCCTGAGAAAGCACATGTGCAAGGAGGACCCATAGATGCTACTCTGAGACATAGTATGGAGTGTGGCCATGATCCCAAATTGCTTGATTCATCTCCAGGGTAAATAGGGCTCTGGCAGGCAGATACGCCACTAGATCTGTGAAGTGATTCTTTCACATTATTTTTCCCAGAAAGGTCTGAAATAGGAGAAAACCTTGAAAATTATTTTCCTCCTTTAAGACTGCCACATCCCTCACCCCCAGATAAAAGCATCCCTCCTACAGATAAAAGTTATAAAATCAGAACAAAAAAATGTTTTAAATGTATGAAAGTTTTGGAAAGTGACCAAAACAAGGTAGAAACCAGAGGATAATTAACTCTGGAAAGATGAGAACTGCAGTAGATGAGATTTGATGCTTGGGACTTTTTGCCCGAGAGTACTTCCCTATCTGTGCAGTGTGGATTGGCAAAAAGTTTAGGCTTACTGACTTGAAGTGTTAGAGGACAGAGCTCAAGCTAGCAGAGAGCGTGGGAAATCCCAGAAAGGAGGAATCCACCTAGGATATGATCCCAAAAATCTGAGTATAAGCTCTACCTACATTTTTGATTGATGCTGTACTATTATTTCACAAGGGAAGCTTCAGGATACCCAACAAAACAGCAGCTACTAGCTAAAAGGACTTAGGGAAGATTTTCTCTGCTGCCCACCTCAGGGGAGACCATTTGGAGTCTGAGTCCAGTTAAGTTAACTGATTTCAAGAACAAAAATCAACATTTTTTTGGATGAAAATAACTGAATCCCGAGTCTCTACAATGTGTCATTCACAATGTCCTGTATACAATCAACTTCTTAGACACAAAGAATAGAAATATGTGATACATAGTCAATGCGGGGGGAAGGGAGGAATTAATAGAAATCAATCCCAACATGACAACAATGTTGGAATTAGTAGACAAGAGTTTTCATTATAAATAAATCCAGTGACATAAATGAAAATGTAGGCATAATAAATGAACTGATACAGACTCTCAGCAAAGAAATTTAAACTATAAAAACTAAAATGTCTAGAACTAAAAAGTATAATAACAGAAGTAAAAAAAATTCACTAGATGGGCTTAAGAAAAAATTGGAGATGACAGAAGAAAGAATCCATGAAATTGGAGATTAATTGGTAGTAATTATCCAATCCAAAGTACAGAGAGAAAAAGAACTAAAGAAAAATTGACAGAAATTCAGGGACTTATGGTTTAATATTAAACAGTCTAATGTAAGTGCCAAACAGAGAGGAGAAAGAATGGGGTGAAAATAATACTTGAAGAAATAATGGTTGAAATTTTCCCAAATTTGATGAAAAATATCCAAGAAGCTCAGAAAAAAATGCAAGCAGGATAAATGCAAGGAAAAAACCACACCTAGGGGGGATATTATGATCAAACTGTTGAGAGCCAAAGGTAAAATCTTGAAAGTTGCCAAAGAAAAATGACACATTACATATAGACTGAAGAGCAAGGAACAACAGAAGACCACTTCTGGTTGGAGAAAATTAAGGCTGGAGGACAATGTAATAGTGGCTTTAGAGTGCTAAAAGAAAAACCATTCAATTCACAATTTTAAATCCTTTTAAAAAGAAGGTAAAATGAAATCATTTTCAAGTAAATGAAAATTTAGAGAATTGCAACCACATTATAAGAAACAGGAGATGAAGTTCTTCAGACTGAAAAGAAGTTCTTCAAACACTAGATGGAAAATTGACAATGGACATGAAGAGCACTAGAAATTTTCTGAACATTTATGTGCATAAAATACTATACTTTTTTCCTTTCTTCTCTTAATTTCTTTAAGAGATATATGACTATTTAAAGCTAATGTTATAATAGTACATTATAGAGTTTATAATGCATATTGATGTAAAATATGTTAAAATAATTGCAAAAAGAACATGGAGATGATTGGAACAACACCCTTACATGGTTCCCATATGTTACGTGAAGTAGTACAATATTAATTCTAAGCTGACTAAGTTGAAAGCATGTGTTTTAATCCTAAGGGCAACCACTAAAAATATGTAAAGAGATATAGCTAAGAAGAATCAAAATGAAATGGTAAAACATATTAACCTCCCAAAGAGACAAGAAACAAGGAACCAAGGCATAAAAATCATATCTGACAAATAGAAAACAAATAAAAATGAGAGACCTAAATCCAACCATATCAATAATTACTTTAAATATAAATGGACTAAATACTACAATTAAAAGGAATAGATTTTTAGACTAGATAAAAGTTATAATCCAACTATATCTTATCTACAAGAGATGCATTAAATACAAAGACACATATACATTGAAAATAAAAGGATGGAAAAAGAAATACCATGCAAGCACCAATCATAAGAAATGTGGAATGGCTAGATTAATTTCAGTTAAAATAGACTTCAACATAAGGAATATTACCAAAAATGAAGTATAATATTCCATAATGACAAAGGTCATGTCATCAAAAGGCATAGCAATTTAAATCTTTAATAACAGAGCTTGAAAATGTATAAAGTGAAAACCGAAAGAGGTAGGCAAAGATTTCTTAGGACACAGAAAGCAATAGCCATAAAAGAAAAGAGACACATTAGGTTTCATCAAATGAAAAACATTTGCTCATCAAAAAACACCATTAGGGAAATGAATAGGCAAGCCACAGATTGGAAGAAAATACTGGCAAACATACAACTGACAAAGGGATGTATCCAGAATAAAGAACTCCTACAACTCAACAATAAAAAGATAAATGGCCCCATAAAAATGGGCTGAAAACTTGAACAGACACTTCACGTAGGAAGATATATAAATAGTCAATAGGCACATGGAAAAAATTGCTCAATATCATTAGTTATTATGAAAATGCAAATTACAAGCACAAAGACATACCACACCCGCTAGAATGGTTAAATTAAAAAGACTGTCAACACCAAATGTTGGCAAGGATGTGGATTACCAGAACTTCCAAACAATACTGGTAAGAAAGTAAAATGGCACAACTGCTTGGAAAAAGCTTTGGCAGTTTCTAATGAAGGTGTCCATATACCTACTCTTTGACCCAACAATGCCACTTCTAGATATTTACTCAAGAGAAATAAAAATGTATGTCCACAAAAAGCCTCGTACACAAATATGCACAGCAGCTTTATTCATAATAGCCCCAAACTAGAAACAACCCATATGTCCATCAATAGAAGAATGAATAAACAAATTGTGGTATATTCACACAATGGAATAAATATTATTCACTAATAAAAAGGAACAAACTATGAATACATGCAGCAATATGGATGAATCTCATACACATCATGTTGAACTGTAAGGCACAAAATAGTACATACCATATGATTTCATTTATATGAAGTTGTTGACAAACAACTAATTTATGGTGAAAAAACACAAAACAGGGGTTGCCTCTGGAGGGAATAATGACTGAGAAGAAACATGAGAAAACTTTCTGGGGTGATGGAAATGTTCTGTATCTAGGGGTGTGAATTACATGAGTATAACCCATTTCTCAAAACTCACTGAATTTTATATGTAGTATTTATACATTTTGATGTATGTACATTTGGTGGAAGAAGAGGAAAAAGAAAGGAAAGCTGTGTTGAGGGTAGAAGACCAAAATTGAGAATTGTTTGAAAGTCAATATAAAGAACAATGGTACTTCCCAGGTTCCCATCCCTATCCCACCTGGCACAATCAATTAACTGTTCTCACTGCCACCCATCTCCAAGAAGGAGTCAAAAGGTATAGCCGCTGAAGAAATGGGAACAATCTCACAATTAGAGGACTCTAGTTCAAGAATGGAGATGATGAGGTATGAAATTAAACACTGAGAAATTAAGTGAAAGTCTGCATACTGAACGCGAGACCCCCTAAGCAGCTTCAGGACAACAGCAACCAGACATATTTGTACCCTTAAGGCAGGAGTCTGAAGCATGACTTTCTGAAGAAGCTGGAAGACCAATAGCTACTGATATTTCAGGGGCTCCAGTGAAAAAAAACCATCCTGTTTCTCTGCTGAGAAGCCCCCATTAACAAGCCACACACACACACACACACAAACTGAGTTTCCCATTAGCTATACAGTGCTTCATCCTTAAGTATAAACAGGTATTTAAAGAAAACATTCTAGAAGAATGACAGAGAACAAGCGAAACAGACACAATGCAGGAAGCAGGAGAAATCTCATCAAGAATCACAGAAAGATAAAGAGATATTGCCCTCATAAAACAACAATAGGATGATACATAAAAAATAAAAAGGAGTAATCATAGAATTATTGCTCATCAAAATGTGAAATACTACAGGTGAAATTAAACTTGTAGCTGAAAATTTTTAGTTCGAAAATTGAACTTGAGGAATTTCCCAGAAAGTAGAATAAAAGAACCAAGAGATGAATATTAAGAGACGAAGGACAAGAAAATTAGAAACTCAATCAGTAGGCCCAACATCTGAGAAATAGCATTCCCAAAAGACAGTACAGAGGAAACAATGAGAAGGGAATTATTACAAAAATTAATGTAAGAAAATTCCCAGGTACATAATACAGTGAGTCTCTAGACTGAAAGGCTCACTTGCCAAGTGACCAACACCGGGGTCAATGTGCAGTCATGTAGGGTGTGCCCTACACAAAGGCACCCAGCCAAGAAAGGTGAAGCCCAAGCTCTGCTCACCGTGCCCTGTGCCCTGGTGCCCCAGCCCAGAGGAAGGGTAGACTTTTCCTAACTGGTCCACCCAGAAGGAGCATCTGTCTCTAATAGGTCTACCAAAAAGAATGTCCTTTTATAATTTGGCCCTAGAAGAGAATGACTTTTTCTAATTCACATGAAGATAACTTATGTGAACAATTAATGCCCAGAACAATGAATGAGAAAAAGATCCAAATCCAAGTCACAAACACCAGGAGTAAAAAGAAAATCCTAAGATCTTCCAGAGAGAAAAAGCAGTTTTCATACAAACGATCAAATGGCATCTGACTTCTCATCAGCATATTGGAAGACAAAAGGCAAAGGAGCAATGCCTTCAAAATTCAGAGGGAACGTTTGCAACCTAGAATTCTGTCCACAGGCAAAAGTAAGAGGTCCGAAAAAAGATGTCTTAGGATATGCACAGTCTCTAAAACTTATCTCCCAAGCATCCTTTCTCAAAAAAGAAGTAACTGGAGGATGTATTTCACCAAAACATGAGCCAAAAAAAGAAGACATAGAATCCAGGAATCAAGGAATTTAACCTAGGAAAAGATGAAGGAAATTCTCATAATGATGGTGAAGAGAACTCCTAGCACAACAGTTGTGCAGCAGGCCTAGAAAGCAATTATCCTAGATCAGAGGAGAGCAGAGGAATCCAGGAGGAACACCTACAGGAGAATAAATATTACTGGCAAATTATCTAATAGGTTTGACCATGTGGAAAACTACAAAGCTATTGGTGGGTATGGGAAAACACAGCCAGAGGTTCTAAGACAATAAAGCAAATGACAAACTAAGACACGTGTATTTCCAGGAAAAACAAAAGTTATGCAAGAAAGGTAATGCATCCATGTCATACTACTTGACTCAGTAGTAGACTACATTTCTTTGATCATAATGAAAACATCAATTGTGGCAGTTTAAAAATATGGCCCCAAATTCTTTGTCATCTGAGCGGGTCTTTGGTAACCAGTGGAGTATGGGAAAAGTGATGCTGGATGACTTCTGAGGGAATAACTTCAAAGGTGATTCTGCCTTCTGCCTTCCTTACTGGAACACTCACTGGGAGGCCTCCGTGTTATAAGGAAGCCCAACCTAACCCACAGGGAGAGACTACATGGGAAAGCCCTAAGATTACATGAAGAGAGATGGCCTGGCCAACTCCATCCACTGCCTGACTGCAATTGTGTGACAGAACCATCCAGTTGAGCCTTTCCCAATTCCTGAACCACAGGAATTATGAAAGAGAACAAAAAGATTGTAGGCCAGGCATGGTGGCTCACGCCTGTAATCCTAGCACTCTGGGAGGCCAAGGTGGGAGGATCGCTTGATGTCAGGAGTTTGAGACTAGCCTGAGCAAGAGCAAGATCCCATCTCTACTAAAAATAGAAAAATTAGCCAGGCGTCCTGGTGTGCGCCTGTAGTCCCAGCTACTCAGGAGACTGAGGCAGGAGGATCGCTTGAGCCCAGGAGTTTGGGGTTGCAGTGAGCTATGATGATGCCTCTGCACTCTAGCCCATGACAACAGAGCAAGACTCTGTCTCAGAAAAAAAAAAAAAATTGTAGTTGTTTCAAGCCACAAAGTTTTGTGATGATTTGTTAAGCAGCAATACATAACTGGAACGCTGACAATCAAGTTAACCAAAATTTGAGATATAACTGTATGGGGATTATGGGAAGAGGAGAGGGTAGTGAAAGGGAGCTAAAACTCTTTATCTACCAATCTGTAAAGTTAGTAGATAATGTATAAAATCGGTGAACCAGGAGATATATAGAGATGTAGATGCAGATATAGATGTGTATATATATGGCCAAGGAAGGGGGAGAAATAGTTAAAGAGTTAAGAAGCAGTCACTTCTAGGGAATAGACTAGAATGTGTACTTGGCAGAGATTACTGTTTTTATAAGCCTTTTACCACTGTTTAACTTTTTAATGTATGTTCATTTATGACTTTGTTAAAATAAAAACTTTTAAAGAATAACAGAACACATACAGAAGACTCTTTTTCCTCCAACCTTCAACACAGAAAAACATGGCCTGGCTTTGCATAAACACCACACATTGCCAGTGCCTACCTGGTATGAATCACTGTGATATGCTATCACTATGGGATAAGAGACATTCGTATACATAGTCCTAGACCTTGAAACACTTGTATTCTGATAGGGGAAAAAGAATACAGAAATTCAAAAGACAAATGGCATAGAGCACCCTGATTTTACCAGAGAAGTGGCACGGCTGGCCAGCGCAATAGGCCTTGAGAAGCTGACAGTGAGCTCCAAAGACAAGAGAGACCAGAGATGGCAGTGCTGAGGATGACAGGGCCCCTTACCTTGGGACTAAAGATAGGGCCTAGAGTCCAGTCTTATTTATTAGCACACTCATATTCTTTGGAACCTGAGGTGTTTCAGCCCTGCTCCGTCACTCTGCCCACTCTCCAATATTCTCACTCACCCTTTCCTGTGTTTCAGTGCACCAGCCAGTCTCAGAGCCCCGTCACTGACAGCGTGAATGATACACTCCTGGAAAATCAGCCACAACAATTATGACAAAGATCACTTGCATGTGTATAGTCCTCCACGGATCACAAAACTTATTTCATTTCCATCCTCATGACCGTGTAGTAGGCAAGAAATTATTATTCATTACACAGATAAGAAACCAGGAGACTCAGGTTAAGTGAGTCCCCTAAGAGCCCACAGCAAGTAAATGGCAAATTGGGATAAAGATACGTATCTTGTGACTCCAGGGTTGGTAGATAAACTCAATCCATCCAAACCATGAATTGGTGTAATTCTATGCACGCTGCTGGACCCCTTGGTCAAGCCAGAGCCATAGGGTTAGAAATGGAGAGAAAGGGGAAAAGACAGCTCCTAAATGTTCACTTCATTAAGGGTGTCTGGACTGAAGCAGAGGAGTTAGGATATAAATAGCACACTTTGGAAGAACCACAGCGTCCACTACTCATTGGCTCTAACTAAAAGCAAAGAAGGTTCTTCATGGAAGCAGTTATGGTTAGAAAATAGACTAACAGAAAAGAAAACTGCAGAAAATGGAAGTCTAGCAGTATGCTCAGTTCTGATAATATAACAGAAAGAGGAAGCAGTCTCCTCACAGATCTTGGAAGAAAAACAGAACTCAAGAACAATCCCAGCTGGAGATAGGGAATTAAATGAGTTCTCTAACTTAAGAGGCCCCAAGGGAGAAAAGAAGTAAAATGCCAGAAACATCAACACCACTTCTAGGAGAGAAAAGGCAAGGAGGGGGGACTCAGCAATAACTTTGAAGCCTGGGAATTTAGCTTTCAGGAGAATAGTGTAGCCAGAAAAGAGCTCATCAATTATTCTAATATTGCCCTCAACTGCCTAAAACAGGTGTAACAGCAAACAAACAAAAGCCAAAAAAGCTTGACCAAATTCCCAAAGCAGTTGTGGTGTTTACCAAGATTCAAACCACAACATTTGTAATACCATTGAACAGTCATACGGCTATTTAGAGTTTACCAAGCATTTTCATGTGCGTTAATTGTATTGCCGTAGTCTTCCTCCTGTTTGATAAGGAAACTGAGCCTCCCCCCTCAAAAAGTAGAACAACTCATGCAAAGTCATACAGCTATTTAGTGGTAGAACTAGAAATAAAACTGAGGTCTTTGGGATCTCAGTTGACTTTAGTTTGAAAATAAATTCTGTAAAAATATTTTACTTGTTTTAAAACTCTGAATTCAGCTTTCTAAGGCATTTGGATAGGTCCCATTTTAATGTGATGACTGATTAGACCTAGTGAAAACAGATTCATTTGTACATACATGGGCCATAAGAAATAGTTGGAAGAATGAATTGGAATACATAGAGAGGAAAACTAGATGGTCATAGAATTCTCATGCATTTGAGGAAATGTAAATTTGATAAGCCAGGTGAATTCCTCAAGGAAAGAGAGAAGGTGAGCACAGTTCTATACGAAGATAAATATTTCCACTTGCCGCAAAGTCCTTCAGAGAGCACTATCATGACTTTGTCATTCACAGATGATATTCACCACCAAACTCTGCAACCCAGAGGCTCACAGGTGGCAGAGCCAGCACTAGGCAAAAAGCTTAGCTTTTCCATCACCTTAGAGGAATTTCTCCCCACTCCCAGCCTATCACTGTCTTCTGACCCTTTTCCCCAATATACCTTTCTCTCAGAAAAGACTCTAGCCTCAGTCATTTGCAACTAAGCACATATTTAAGGCTTTATGTTATCTTTCCCCCAGGAGTTTGCATTTAAAGCCTTTTCTTTAATGGAAGAAAAACATTGAATTAGTGAAAGGAATTTTCAGCATTAGCCAACCACTCTAAGAAAAGTCTCATCCCCCCAAAGAAACACACCCCAGCTAAAGAATCTTCCTGGTGCTCCTAAAATCAAAGCCATCTCCAGTTTTCTTTGGAAGAAGAGAGAAAAAGTAACACAACTTTGTAACATAAGGGAAAAAGAAATATCTATAGAGGCTCTCCTTATCATTAAAAATAATGAACCAGACAATTGTATACAAGAAAAGAAATAGGTTTGGAAATAACACACAACAAAACCTCAGTAAGATTCTGTGTTTTGGTCATGCCTCCTGTTACCATCACCCTGCTAAATGCAAACATCAAAAGTAAGCAAATCTATTCTCCATCACAGATCCTCTGGCCTCCTTATAAACTATAACATTGTATCTGCTAAGGTCTAAATGTGTATCACTGTACACTCTGTTTAAATAGCTCTTCCTCCTTGGTCGGAAACTTTACATTTTTCTTTCCATGTGTAACAGATTTTAAGGCCCTTCCTCTCTTGTGTATATTGAATCTCTACTATGGGCTGAGCACTGTGTCAGATGCCAAATACTGTAAGAACCTTGGGTTTAGTTGGGAAGACACACACTTTAATGAAACAAACAACAACAATACAGAAGAGTATACTAGTCTCTCTGTCTTCTAATTTCAAATAACTCTTTCCCCCACTGCATCACAGCAACCTACCAACACTCACGATGACACCCTGGACCTCCTTCTCATCACACACACACACACACACACACACACATCCCACCTCTGTTTTTCCAATGTCAAACTCCAACTCCAACCTCCTGTTCTTTTGGTCTACTGGCTCAAGTATCCCAGCTACAGCAATTCCTCAACATCACTTTCGAACTGCGATGCACTTTCTCACATCCACTAACCTCTCTCTCCTTCTACTCCCCTCCTTTTTCTCTTTGGATTCCATGTTGCATCTTTATAACTACTTCCTAGCAAATCCCCACAGTGCTTACCCCTCTTTCCTTCTATGGTTGTACTCCCCTGGTAAAACTTCAACCCTACTTAGATATGTTCAGGAATCTTCCTTCACCATGTCTGCCCCTAAGTAACTGAAGGTTGCTGAAGAAACTCCACAGTCATGCAGACTGGTTTCAATTCAGGATCTCAGCCCTCAACTGGGCTCTCCATACTTCATGGAAATCCCATTTCTACATTAGTATTGCTCTTATACCCTACAAGAGGAATTTCTCATACCTTCTCCTGCCCTCAGACCAGGCACTGTCCCTCTGCCTTGCTCTCAGCCTTGCTTCATTCTAAGCTGAGAAAACGAAAGCCCTCTGATGAGAGTCCCTTCTTTGCTCCACCACTAAATCCACTGACTTATCCACTCCGAACCCACATTTTCCCAATTCTTCACTGCGACAGCGGAGGAAGCATCTTTCCTACTTGACCCATCCCTCAACTTGGGTGCTGGGCCCTTCTCAAAAACATTCTTCCATTCCTCATCCCCTCATCCTCCATCGCCGGGCTCGCTCTTGTTATTGGATCATTCCAGCAGCATTTTTAAAACTCTAATATTGTCTATTCTAAAAATAAACAAAAAACCATTAAGCAAAAAAATTAACAAAAACAAGATTCCCTTGAAAACACATTCCAATCTCATACCACCCTATTTCTCTGCTCCCCTTCACAGTCTAACATCTACAAAAACCGGTCTACACACCCTGTTTTCATTTTCTTGAACTCCTGACCTCAAGTTATCCTCCCACCTTGGCCTCCCAGAGTGCTAGGATTATAGGCGAGAGCCACCGAGCCTGGCTCTCATTGCTTTAAATATCATCAGGTGACTCCCAAATTTACACCTATAGTCCAGACTCTCTTCTGACTCTTAAGATGTATGTCTAATTGCCTACTTGATATTTCCACCAGGAGAAGAGAGCACAAGAGCTGGTGTAAATCTTTGAGTTCTGGAAGCAGAATATTCCAAATGTGAGAGTACTGTTCAAACCCATTTACCAAGTGGTATGGAAGGCTGCAAGTTTTAAGTGGGTCCAGAGTAGGAAAGGTCTCTATAGCAAGTCTGAGCAATGATGTATTCAGCTCTGTAACTTGGACCATCTGACCTGGCAGAACCTATGATTCTAAAGGTATATTTATTTGTGCATGGGGGGGCTGGGAGGGGATGCCATGGGAGTTTATAGTTAACTCTTATAGGAGAATAACAACATAAATCCCAAGGGTTCTGAAGCAAGACCATAGTATCTGAAGCAGACAACTATACACCAGTTTAAAAACATCTTCTAGTATGCTACTGGGTTATGAGAGAGATAGAGTGTCTAATCATGACATCAAGTAAATATACGACCAAAGTTGCCCATCATGAACTGGGTTCTGTCAGACAAGTAAGTCATAAGATAGGATGGGCCCAACAGATACATCATAAGACTGAAGCAGTCTCATCTAGGATTAAGCATGAGTAGGGACGGAGGGCACAAATAAGCTGCATGAAGCAGGTAGCCCTGACCCCCTGTCCTCTACATTGTCACAAACACTTCTCCCTCAGCTCACACCTATGGCCACCTGGGAAGTCCTTTGTGAAGAGCTGGCAGGGGAGGAAAAAGGCACAACATGGTTCATAGGTAGAGTGACTTGATATGTAGGTTCGAGCCAAAAATGGACCACTGCTGCACTCTGGGGTGTGAAAAACAGCAGCTATGTGTGTTGCACCTGGCCATCTACTTTATGTGGAAAGAGAAGTGGCCTGAAGTAAGAATATACCTGGACTCATGGGCAGAAGTGAATGGCTTGACTAGTTGACTGGGGCCATGGAAGGAAAACATTTAAAAGACCAAGAACAAGGAGGTTAGGAGAAGAGGCACATGGATGGATCTATGGGAAGAAACAGAAAATGTGAAGATATTTCACATATTAATGTCCAGCAGATAGCATCCATCACAGAAAAGGTATTGAAAAACCAAGTAAATGCAATTGTGTGGCCAGTTGACATTAGCCAGCCTCTGTCATTGGCTACCCTAGTGATAGCCCAAGGGGCTTATGAATGGAGTAGCCATGGTTCAGGGATGGAGGATATGCAGGGGTCCAACAGCACGAGCTTTCATTCACCAAGGCTGATCTTGCTACTGCCACTGGCAATATCTAAACTGCTAGCAACAGAGACCAAATCTGAGTGCCCAATACAGCATCATTCTTTGAGAAGACCAAACAGTAAGTTGATTATGTTGGACCCCTATCACCCAGAAGAGACAGCAATTCATCTATTGGGATTTGACAATTAACCTTTGTCTGTCATGCCTACAAGAGCTTGGCCAGCACCATTATCCAAGGTGTTATTCACAGCGTGTTCAGTCCACCAGCACAGGTCCTGCATAATGCTGCATTAGACGAAAGGACCCATTTTACAGCAAAGGAGGTGAAGTGGTGTGGCACATGACCATGAGATCCACTGGTCATCTAACATTCTGCATCTCTCCAGAAGATGCCACATTGATAGACTGATAGAACAGCCTGTTAAAGATGCAGCTGAGGTGCCAGCTGTGTGTAACTGTATACACACAGTTTACATCTAAGTCAACGACCATTATATTGTGCTTTGTGCCCAGGAGGTAGAATGCACTGGTCTGGGAACCAAAGGGAAAAAGTAGGAGTGTCCCCACTTACTGTCACCCCCAATGACCCACCAGGGGAATTTGTGATTTTTCTCCCTGCAACTTCAGACTCTATGGGACTAGAGATCCTGTTTCTCACAGGAATAACACTTCTACCAGGGGACACACAAGTCCCATTAAACTTTAAGGTATAGCTGCCACTCAGTCACTTTGAGCTCCTTGTTCCAAAAGACAAGCAGGCAAGGAAAGGCACTACCATGCTGGCAGATGTCATGGATTTTGCTCGTCAGCAGAAGGTGGGACTGCTACTACATAAGAGGGACAGGGAAGAATGTGTTTGGCACCCAGGTGACCCACTGGTGAGTCTCTTGGTATTCTCCTGCCTAATTTGATGATACATGAACAAGTACAGCAGAATTGGATCTCGGAAATTTCAGGAATGACCAGGGGTTCAACTCTCATCATGTAAGGTTAACACGTAAACCAGTAGATGTGCTAGCCAAGGCTGAGGAGAATTTCGAAGGAGTATAGAGGAAGGATAGTGAGTATCAGTAGCAGCCTTGAGACCAGCTGCAGTGGAGAGGCATCTCACCTCACCACCTTTCCCCTTATAGGTTTTCCCAGGACAAAGAGAACAACCAGAATCCTTAAGGATCTCTCCCCAGAAGAGGTGAACAGAAGTACAGCATGGAATGGGGAAGGGGTTTACTTTGAATCAGAAGCCAGGTTGAATTTTAAGCTTGCCTGGACTGCATTTTAACCACTCAAATTGACTGGAAAGTTATAGGATCTGCCAAACATTCACTAAGAGATGGGAAATTGGGTGAACAAGGTTGAAAGCAGTCACCGGAAAAAAAAAATAAAGCTGTTGCAAGTTTACATCCAAATGAATTGTGAATACTCAACACACTGTTTATTCTTGTTACTCGTTTATCTGCCTCTCCCGCTGCTTTGTAATATCCAGGAGGGCAGGGATCACTGTCTGCTTTGCTCACATAGTACCTAGTACAGAGCCTGGCATGAAGCAGTTACCAAAACATAGCTGTAGCTATTGTTGATATGAACGGAGTCATAAATTGTGTGCAGAGGCTGTAAGATCAAGGGACAGTAATGAGCACTCAAGTAGACAGGAAAAACTTCCTGGGATTAAGCAGGGTTCTGAAAATATGTAGATTTCCCTTCTTTCTCCTAGTAGAGTAGGGTAGGCCCTTTTTATTTTCAGCTATAGCATTTGGTCCTATGTAGCTACACAAACAAATTGTTCAAAAAGATCACTGCTTTACATGAAATATATGAGATTTCTTTTTCTTCTTTCCTTTTTTTTTTTTTTTTAGAGACAGGGTCTTGCTCTGTCACCCAGGTTAGAGTGCAGTGGCCTGATCACAGTTCACTGTAACCTTAAAGTCCTGGGCTCAAGCAGTCCTCCCACTTCAGGCTCCAGAGTAGCTAGGACTATAGGCACATGCCACCACACCTGGCTAATTTTTTTATTTTTGTAGCGATAGGATCTCACTCTGTTACCCAGGCTGGAGTGCAGTGGCATGATCACAGCTCACTGTAGCCTTGAACTCCCAGGCTCAAGCCATCCTCCCTCCTCAGCCTCCTGAGTAGCTAGGACTATAGGCACATGCCACTGTGCCCAGCTAATTTTTTAATTTTTTGTAGAGATGGGGTCTCACTATGTTGCCCGGGCTGGTATGAACTCCTGGCCTCAAGCGATCCTCCCACCTCAGCCTCCCAAAGTGCTAGGATTATAGGTGTGAGCCATCGCACCCAGCCTATATGAGAATTTTTTAAATATGTAACAGCATTGCTCCCAAAAGATTCATCAGTTGAGGAATCACTATGTATTAAACTCCTACTGTGTGCTTAGTATTGGGTTAAGTGCCTTTCAGTGATTAAACCCCCTTGTGAAGGTCCCAGACAGACTAAGTTAATACTGAATTCATCTCCATAACTCAGAGTATTGCGGTGGGGTTCTAGGATGATTTGTTTGATATTTAGAGAACAGAGAACAAGAACAGCAAATAAAATACTTATCTTCCCTGTTTCTAATGGAAGTGGGGGTGAGGTTGGGAGGTGACAAAGAACAAAAAGAGTAAGAGAAAGGAAAAACAGATAAGGACATGTACCCTAATTTAACTTTTGCTCATTATGCTAACTCTTGCTTTGCCCAAGAGCTAGAAGTGCCCACCTGGAACTTAAACAGTTACCATGCCTGTGAATCGGGTAAATGAATGCAAGCTAAGCATGAAAGTTTATTGTGATGAGTATCTCCTGAGCCATGACATTTCCCAACATCCATTTTTTATAGTGAAGAGTTTAGGTACAATAACTGACATCTTCACTAAGCAAATAATCTTTCCCTAAATTAAACTCTTCTAGCACTGATAACTAATATTAGAGTACATGTCATCTGCATACTCTAAAAGTGTCTTACATACTGAGGATTTTTCTATGAAATGAACACACTGGTTTTATGTGAACACTTATGTGCTTTTCCAAACTTGGTCAAGAGTAGTTCTTTTTTTAAAAGCTTGGCAGACTATTAGAAAAGGCTGTTCTTTTAAAGTACATACAAAGATTATTTTGGAAAGCTGGAAAGCAAAGGCTTATAAGTTTACCAAACAGTCTGAAGGAAAGGTAATTGGTTTCCTTGAAAAGGAGTAACTGCTTTATTCCTTTTTACATCTATCTGTAGGAGAAATAGGTACCTAAGACAGGAAACAGATGCTTTCTTTTAAACTAATTTATAACCCATAACCTGGCACTTTCTGGTATATGTAACACTCATTTTGTGTATCTTAAAATCTTTTTAAATGATTTAAAATAAATTAAATGGTCCCTAATTTAATTGTACCTTTAAAAAGCTTTCTTACAATAAAAATAATATGTACTTATCTTGTTTTTATTATTTACTATATTGTGAGCACTTTCTCATGTCATTAAATAGTCCCCAAAAAACCCCTATTTTGTACTTTTCAAAAGTACTTTCAAAATATCTCTTTTAATGTCTGCATAATATTTCAATGAATGTATCATATTTTATTTTGCTGTGGTTTCTCTAATTTAGACCGTATGACTAGTAATGTGATGAACATGACTGCACTTTTATTTTGCTCAAGTTTCTGGTTATTCCTTCAAGACATAGTCATGGAATGGCAATTACAGGGCCAGAAGTTATGAATTATCTGAAGTGTTGACTGCAGATGGTACTTCTCACCTCCTCCTCCAATCCCATTTAACACTTGAGTTGTCTGTAAGCCTTTTCCTAATGTTCACCTTTAGTACAGAACTAAGCTTCCTCTGATAAGACTTTCCATTTGCCATCAATATTTCTAGTCTTTAAGCCCATCCCCCAGGAGATGTTAAATAGCTGGGTGAAAATGTTTTTTAGGATTTTCAGTATCAAGATGGCCTTCTTTTACTCTCAAAACTCTCTCCAAAATGAGGAAAAAAAGAAACAGAAAAAGAAACTCCATATAAAGTCAGAAAGTGGATGGAGAGAGGATAAATGACTTAACAGAGCAGAGAAAGGTCAAACCTGTGGGCATACAAAAGAAGACGGCAGTGACAGAAAAGCTAATTCATCCTCGAGAATTCTAAGAGAATCAGGAAACCAAATAGAAGACAGAGGAGAGCCAGAGGCACCAAGTAAACCCCAAGATCCCAAGCTCCACCCAGCATATTCAACTGATTCCCCTTCCCACAGGAGACCGAAAGGAGTCTGTCCAGAAACCAAACCAGAAAAGACCAAGTCTAGAGGACAATAGGCCTGGGGAGTAGAGGGTTGTTGGTGAGGAAAAGAATGAAAACTGGGAGACAAAGTGAAAATCTGCATTCTGAACATGAGAACCCAGCGCCTCCCACTGCATAGAGAATGGCAGCCAAGCTTCTTAGACACATCAGGCAGGAGACTGGATGGTCCTTTCTTGGAGAAACTGAATGACAGATGAGCAAAGACCTACAGAGGTGGACATTTGGGGATCTCCAACAAAAAAGCCATCTAGCCACCCATCCAATTGTTCCATTGTTAAGCCTATCAGACAATCAGTCCTGCATATATACATTCATTCATTCAGTAAATACTTAGGGAGTGACTGCTATGTTTTACGCACAAGGGATTCAGCAGTAAACAAAATAGAAATTCCTATCTTCATAGATCTTCCATTCTAATAAGGGATAACAGACAATAAACACAACAATGGCCAGGCATGGTGGCTCACGCCTATAAAGCACTTTGGGAGGCCGAGGCAGGAGGATGGCTTGAAGTCAGGAGTTCAAGACCAGCCTGGGCAACATAGCAAGACTATGATTCTACCAAAAAAACAAACAAACGAAAAAAAACCACCCACAACAAACAAGTAAATTACATAGTATATGGAGAAAAATAAAGCAGGAAAGGGGGATAGGGAGTGCCAATAATTCTAAAGTGGCCAGAGAAAGACGCTTTGAGAAAGTGATACTTGAACACAGACTCGAAGGAGGTGACAGAGCGAGCCATGTCGCTATCTAGGAGGAGAGAGTTCCAGGCAGAGAGAACAGAAAGTGCAAAAGCCCTAAGGCATGAGCCTCACCAGGAGACTCCTGTGGCTGTGGCAGAGTGAATAAGAGGACACTTGTAGGAAATGAGGTCAGGGAGGTAACAGGGAGCCAGACCACGTGAGGCCTTGCAGGCCATTTGTGACAGACAGACTCAAGATGGCACCACATCATCCCCAATTTCTGAGTTCACGCTTTTGTGTGATTCCCTCTTGAGTGTGAGCAGGACCTGCCCTTTGGTTACGACTTGATTCTAACCAAAAGATTATGGCAAAAATATAGGATATCGACTTCGTGATTATGTTACATTATATAAGACTTTGTTTCTTGTAGCAGACTCACTCTAGTCTGTCTCTCTGCCCTTGCTGGCTGGAGGAAGCAAGCTTCTGTGAATCCTATAACAGCAAGGAATTGAATGCTGCTAACAACCACGTGAGTTATAAAGCAGGTGCTTCTCCACTCAACCTCCAGATGAGAACCTAACCCTGGCCAATACCTTGATTGCAGCCTTGTGAGAACCTAAGCAGAGGACCCAGCTATGTTATGCCTGGATTTCTAAACCACAGAAACTGTGACATGGTAGATATGTATTGTTTTAAGCCACTAAATCTGTGGCAAATTGTTACATAGAATAAAAAACTAATATGTCATTATAAGGACTTTGATTTTTATTTGGAGTAAGATGGAAAGCTTTTGGAGCATTTGGCACAAAAGTGATATAATAGGACTTAGTATTTTTAAAAGATCACTGTCGCCTCTGTTGAGAACAGTCTGTAAGGAATAAGTATGGAAGCAGGGAGACTGATTATGAGAGTACTGCAATATCCAGACAAGAGATGATGGTAGTTTGGACCGAGCTGGTCCAGATGAAGGTGGTGAGAGGTGGAAGGATGCTAGATATATCTTAGATGCACAAACAGCTCTTTGGACCTCATCTTTAAATATGAATAGACAGCCTAAGACCATGAGACAACATTAGAAATGTTTCTAAAATAGGAGGAGAAAATAAGTGAAAGAAAATAAAAACTCAGAAAAACAGGTACAACCTAGGGAGCAGAAGAAAACTCATCAAGAATCTCAGAGAAATAATAAAAGATATTTCATCCTTGAAATAATAACAGGATACTATATAAAAGTTTTAGAATAATAATCCATGAACCAAAAAAAAGCTCTTCAAAATAAAAAATATATGAAATTTTTAGATCTAGGAAAATCTCCTAAAAAGTAGGAGTAGAACAAAAAAGATCTAAAAATGGACAATAATAAGAAAAAGAAAAAGAAATTAGAAACAATTCAGGAGATCCAATTTCTAAATAATAGTTCCAGAAAGATAGAACAAAGCAAACAGTAGGAGAAAATTATTTTTTTAATTATTAAGAAAAGCAGGAAAATTTTCCAAAACTAAAGGACGTGATCCTCCAGACTAAAAGGGCCCACCCACCAAGTATCCAACCAAATGATTGAAAAACAACACAACACCAGGCAAATTATTATACATTTTCAGGACACTAGGGTTAAATAAAAGATTCTAACATCATCCAGAGAGAAGAAACGGGTTACCTACAGAGAACTGGAAGTCAAATGGCATTAGATTTATCAACAGCAACACTGAAGCTGGAAAACACTGGGACAGTGCCTCCAGAATTCTGATGTGATGGGAAATTACTTTTGACCTAGAATTAGACACCTAGACAAACAAGAGTGAAAAATATACAGTTTTTTAAAATTTGCAGTTTCTAAAGATTTATCTCCCATATATTCTTTTTCAGAAAGCTACTGGAGATATATTTCACCAAAATAGAGGAGTAAACCAAGAAAAAAGGAAGATATGAGAGCCAGGAATCAAAGTATACTACATAGGAGAGGGATGAAAACACTTCCTCAGTATCTCAGGGTGCTGGCAAAGAGAAGTCCCAGGAAAACAGCTATGCAACAGTCCTAGAAAGAATGATGGGTCCAGATTGGAAGACAATGACAGAAGACTCCAGAAGGGATGTCTCAAGGTAAGAAAAATAAAACTGAAAGCTATATTTTGCATGTGTTATAATAGAGACAATAAATAATGACTAAAATAATGACCCAAGAGATAGTAGTATATAAATATTTTTTTAAATATTTTTAAAACCTGAAAAAAAAATCTTAAAGAGTTGAATGAAGGTGGTTGCCTCTTGGATTGTGAGAGGCAAACAATCCTCCCAATTGGACAGGACTGTTGATTTTGTTATCAGACTTACTTGAACCTTTAAGGTATGTGAATGTATTATTTTGCCAGTAGTAAAAATTAGTTTTAAAAAAATTAAGTGGTTTATGACCCAGAGTTTGGCAACATTGCAAGAACAAAAAAAATACAACAGGACATGTAATTAGAGGAGAAAATCCTGTCTTATCAGAAATAGAGGAAAGACTGTGTGTTATGTAATTTTAGAGGCTTTGAGAAGGCTCCTACTCCAACTTTTCTCATCCTCAAAATTAGGGATTAATTCATAGAATTATAAAATGTTAGACAGATTCAGATTTCCCATGAAGCTAATGGAACTTAAGCTTGCACAAGCCCCTTTCAAAGCCCTGGAAGGGACTCTCAACAATGTGTTCATATATTAAAAATACATATATATTCACACATGCAATCCCAACACACACATATACACACACACACACACAAACATATATATATTCACACACACATACATAAAGTCATTTGCAGAAGTAAAATATTTCTAACCACAATTGTTAAGGATTTTGTCTCTTTCCACTTTGACTTCTCTTCTGTCACACGTCTTCTAGAGTTGGGTACCATTAGAGTAGAAGTCATTTTGGGAATCTGGGTAAGGAGAGGTTGAATTGTGGATACATTTAGCTCCACTTTAATGGGAAATATTTATATAGTTCACAGTCACATTTATGTACAGTTAAGTTTTTGTTTTTACTTCTAATCTAAGAATGGCTTCCAGGAATATTCTTACTACACACTGTGCTGACTCACCTGTTATCCATCATGGCATGAAGGTGCAGAACTAAGGTCATGTCATGAGATGAATGGCACCCAGCCCCAGAAGTATGTGAACAGTAGAAGAGAAGCAAGGCTTGAAATGTACATAGCTAGAAGCAAGTCTATGGAAAATTCTAATCATCAGACATTGCAAAATTGTGAATGAAGGATAAGGTTTTCATTGAGGCCAAGTCAAAAAAGAAATTTCTTTCCTAAAAGAAACATATAATAAGGCAAATACAATTATAAACACACCATTTTTTTTCTATTTTGGTGGGAGTCACACAAAATAGAAATCATCAGAATTTTTGTCTTTAAATTTCCAGCTGATTTGACATGAAATACTGACCTTGATGAAGATAATATAAAATTCACACCAAGCTACTAAAATGAGTGCATCAGTGACAAACTGGTTAATGAATATTGTCAATTCAAGGAATTCTTATGATTGGTCACTGCATTAAAAAAATTCCTTTTTATCTTTCAATTTATATATGAAAGAAATTTTACAGCTTATAAGTAAAAGGAACTAGAAGTTTTTCCAAAGTTGATAACAATCTTAAACATTTACATGATAACAAATAACAAGCTAAATGAAGCTAAAAGAAACTTCTAAATTATCATTAATTGTTTAAGATTTGGTATTTTGTTGCAATTTCTTTTCTCATAAATAAATGCTCATGTTCATACCTAATTTTGTATTTGTCATTTTGATTCTTTGTTTAATGAGAGGGCCCCCAAATTGGATAAGCTTTGGAATCCGCAATAATTGGATCTGGCCTTAGTAAAGCCTGCACACACTAAAAATGTCGTTCAGTGCAGTAATTCTCAGGGGAGGTAGTAGTGCCCTCCTTCTCTATGGTGCATTTTAGAAATTATGGCAGGTTTTCTGTTGTTCCATCAATCATTTGGAGAGAAGCTTCTAGCGTTTAGTGGGTGGTGGTGGGGGATACGTAACAACTGCAGTAGTGGGGAAGAGTCCACTTTCCAATGTCCAGCCTGGCAATCACATAGGTAAAAAAGTTGTTTTTAATTACCTGCACCTAGAAAAAACTCCCTTTTACATATTAGCACATGGGTTTTTTTTCACAGTTTAAATATATACTGATTTTTTTAGGAAAGCAACTAAGAAGGGAAGATCATACTTTGTTTTGTTTGGAACTTTACCAAGAATCATTCACCATTTCGGAAAATCACCTCACTGATGGCAATGCCACTAGTTGTATTTGATGGCCAATAAAAATGATAAATGAGGGCTAGTACTACACAGTCATAGTTGTAGCATTTGTAGCTGTCACATTTTTGGTGATTCAACATATGGCTGCAAGCATCTGACTATCTTAGTATGTCTTCTAGAGCAGGTGGGCCTGAGCGTTTACGTATTGAAATACACATTGTTTTATATAAAAATCCCTTTATTTCTTTTTTATATTACAATGAAGGTACTGTATTGATTTTTAATCATGTGTATAAGTAACTTACATTATCTCTGAATTTCAGGATAGTAAAAGAGGAGTTTCAAATAAAAGGGATGACATTGAGTCTCATATGGTTGAAAAGCACTGATTGAGCTTAACTCCTCATTTCACAGATAAAGAAACTGGGGCTCTGTCCATTTAATTTTTCCAGGAACAAAGTATGTCAATAACAGTGCAAGGACCAGACCCCAGGGCCCCTCTCTCAGCTTTCAGAGGCCATAAAACTGGACCAAGCAATTTCCCAGCATTCTCAGGTACTACAAAGAAACTTATCCCTATTAAAATAGGAATACCACAGAAAAGGGAAGTAAAATAAATTATGGTCCAACATTAACACCTAAGTTGGAATGGTATTATCTTATTCTTTTCAAGTGGCCCAGACGTCCAGGGAAGCTTCCTGCCTGGATCAGACACTGGGAAGAGTATCAAAGTAGGGAAGGTTGAGTAAGAAAGGATGTACAACAACAAAAAGCCAAGGACAAACTTCCCCAGCATCACTTTTTTGCTAAATGTTAACCTTGAGAGTAACCCTATGGGAGGACACTTCATTTGCCATCTGACCTGGCAATGGCTTTATCACGACCAATGCATTCCACCTATGCAGAGTCGCAGTGTGTGTCTGACCCACGATGCAGGGGAGGAAGGTAATAACACTAGTTATATGGACTGTCCTAGATTAGTTTCCATGGCCATGACCTTTGAGAGGAATCTCATGGAAATGGGCTTAATTCTAACTACCTTAATTCAAGCTCAAAACATTAATTTCCTGGACATACAGGATCTTGCCTGGATTGAAGTGCAAAAAACAGCTGACTTTCCCAAGTAGGCCAGCTATCCACACTGAAGAAAGAAGGTAGGATCTTTCAAACAATCCAAGGATTAACAATGAGGATGAAGAAAAGGCCAGATCTGCCGTTCAAACATGAGTAGCTTACTTCTGATACATTTTCATGAATCAGGAAATGAACCACAAGGTTATCTTTAGTAGATAATATAAAACATGCACAACTGTGGTATCCTATAGTATCCTAAAAAACATGTCTAAAACCAAATTTATTTCCCCTCACCCCTACCACCCAAAACCAGCTCTTTCTTCTAACTTCCCTATTTCCGTTCAGCATGCCACCATTCCCACAAACTCAAAACTACTCAAAACTTTAGCATTTAGGCTGTTCCTCATCCCTCACTCTGTACCATCAGTCACTAAATTTCCTCTGATAGTTTTAACGACCTCTGTTTGTACTCTTTCTGCTACCTAGTCTAAGCCTCATCCTTTATTACCTGGATTACCATAGGAACCACCTAATTCTCTCTCTTTCCCTTTCTTTCTCTCTCTCATCTTGCCAGGTAATGTTCCCAAAGTGCAGCACCAGTTATATCACTCCATCCATGCATTTGTTTGCTCATTTATTTGCTCATTCTTTCCTTCATTCATGCATCAAATACTCATGCCATTGTGTGCCAGGCAATGGGAATACAGTGGTCAACATATCAGAGCCCCTCCTCAAGGAGCTCACTATCTGGAGATGGATGCAGGCAATTCAGCAAGGAATGAGAATCCGGAGTGACAGGCGGTATGACAGGGTAACCATGGGCAGTGGGGGCACAGGACCAGTGTCCAACTCAGCTGGTGGGGCGCAGGGAAGATTTCTGGCAGACATGATAGGTAAAACTTTGAGAATAAGTGAGAGTTCAGGCCAGGCACAGTGGCTCATGCCTATAATCCTAGCACTCTGGGAGGCCGAGGCAGGAGGATTGCTTGAGGCCGGGAGTTCGAGACCAGCCTGAGCAAAAGCGAGACCCTGTCTCTAAAAAAAATAGAAAAATTATACGGGTGTGGTGACGTGTGCCTGTAGTCCTAGCTACTCGGAAGGCTGAGGCAGGAGGATCACTTGAGCCCAGGAGTTTGAGATTGCAGTGAGCTATGATGATGCACTGCACTCTAGCCTTGGTGACAGAGTGAGACCCAGTCTCAAAAAAAAAAAAAGAAGTTAGAGTTCAATGTTTAGTATATGAAATGTGTTATAGAATTGTGATGTGGTTCACTCAGACCCGTTAGATGTCATCTAGCCAAATCCCTTACCCAATGTATTGAAAATTACCCCTCAGTTCCAAGTTTACCTTCTGCACATTAAGTGGTAATAAGTATGTACATGTTTACTTAAGCCATAATCAAAATTTTGTTTGGGAAGGTTTTGTTTACTTATTACTAAAGTTCCTTATGTCATGCACAGCATACACTGCACATAGTAAGTGTTCAAATGGTTTGCTACATGAATGAATATGCATGATGACAATGTTTAAAAAATAGAATAAGTTAGAGTTCATCATAAATACAGGGACATGAGGGTAGGTGACGACCCAGAGGCAATAGAACAGGGAGTGCTCAGGAAACTTCAAGGAGCTCATCGTTTTAGTTGGCATGTACCTACGAGTGGGGACACGCAAGGTATGAGGCCAGACAGGGGAGTAGAGGGCAGATCAAGGACATTACAGACTCTGCTAAAACCCTTCAAAGATGTACCAAATTAAGTGCAATTTCCTCATTCTGGCGCTCAAGGCGCTATACAATGTGGCTCAGCCTACCTCCTGGTCTTCTCTCGTTTGCCAGTCTTTTACACTGACACTGGCTGTCCTATGATGTTGCTTATATTTTTTCCCTCTTCCTCCCTTCTGGGCCACTCCAAATTTGACTTTGGTTCTTAACATACCTATATACACACATACTTCATTCAACCAACATTTTCTGAGCGTGTCCATGTGCCAGGCAGTACAGTGCACAGTGGGGACAAAGCCTTGAACAAGGTGGGCTTTCGGAGCTTTCTCTTTGGTGGGGAAATCATCCCACAGCAGAGAATACAATAGGCTCTAACACTGGCCTCGGCAGCCTGTAAGGGTCGAGGACAGCCATTCCAGATTAGATGGAATGAATTAATAAAGTTTACCTGGGGTGGGGGAGTATCAGTAGTCCAGGTTCTAGTCCTGTTCTGCCAATAAGTTACTATCGGGTTTTCAGGCATGAAATATATACATTTTGGGCTTCAATTTCCCCACCAGTAATGTCAGGTAGTGGAACAGGTGATTCTAAAGTTCCTTTAATCCAATATGAATCAAAACTGACAATAATTATCAGAGGCTTGGTTTTGAACAGTTGGTAGACCAGTGAATTATGCAAGTAACTGAGTATGAACATGGGAATGTGGAAGGGGATAATATTATTTTTGATGTGATTCTGTACTTACACATTATGGACCATTAGCATGATGATTTTCTTCGAGAATCAGCGTGGCCTACAGCCATGACCTGATGCAGCTTCCCAGTAGCAGGGTTGATGGTTTGGGGAAAGTAACATGATAGACAGTTTAGAGATGAAGAAACTGAAGCACTGCACAGCTAAATACCCAAGATGATACCACAGCTCCGCTGTAAAGCACACAAATAATTTGCATGAGATTGTTTACTATCTTATTCTTTAATTAGTCTCTACTTGTTCTTCAAACACGGCTTTCCTAAGAGCAAATGTGTATTCAGGACTGTGCTCATCACTTACCACTATCTGGGATTAGATCTTATGCTTGTTTGCTGTGTTTATTGTCTGCCTCCCCCTCTAGAGTATAAGATCCATGTGGGCAGGAACATTGTCTCATCTTGTATCTTCAATGCCTTGAACTGTGCTGATGTAAAATAAGCACTTAATAAACATTGTTGATTTGATGGATGGACACTAAGGGCTCTGAGAGAAACAAACAGTGTAAGATATTTTCTCAACTTTGAAGAAAAAATTCATGGGACATTTGAAACTATTGAACAATACAGAATAATGTATAAGCAAAAATCAAATTATTTAACATAGATTCATGCTGTGAAGTTGAGAAAATAGAGTAAAATGATCAGTAAATGCTACAGTGATTGGACAAGCTTCCAAAAGAAGTAGAACTTGAATCAGACCCTGAACTGTGGAAGTTTGGGGTTTGGAATGAGGGAGATGGAAAACAATGAGCAAAGGCCAATGAAAATGGCACATAAGACCAGATAGATTTAAGGAGAGCTACTTTTGGGAAATAAAATGGGAAGTAAAGTTGTAAGGGCAGGTGAATCACAGATTTTGGAAGATCCTCCAAGAAAAGTGACAAGGATCAGACTTGATGTGATAGAAATAGGAAGCCTAGAAATAGCAAGATTAAAATCTTGCCTCGCAGATTAAATTGCAGCAACCCTCCTTTCCTTGGGTCCTCAACAATGACCGAAGCTAGTCAGACAGTAGCTTCTTAATTAGTACTTGCTGATTAATAGAGTTGTAATCAAAGCCCTGGCTCTTCCATCAACCCTTTATTACTCACACAGACCCCCCTGGAAAGGGGCAATGGCATAATTGTATTTCCCATCCATCTTTTGTGCCCTTTTTCATATCTGCTTCTGTTTGCTATCCCGAAAAAAAAATGTACTACCAACTAAGTCATTGCCTCATTAGGAAGCAGGGACTGATCTGAAACCAATTTTTCAGAACAATGACTTGTTAAGTGCTGAAAAATGCAGTGTTTAGTCATGGAGAAAATAAAGACAGATTCACCATGCAATTTGTTTTTATACATATATATACTAAAAGATGAGAAATTTAACAAGTGGAGGGAACCAGTCCATTATCAAGTCTTTCCTCCTTCAAAAAGGGAAACAACATGCTCTTTAGTGCACAAACAGAAAAGGCTTCCTTCTCCCCCACTGCCCGTGTTTTCTTACTTAAAATTCAGAATGAATGTCAGCCTTGCAAGAAGGTGGAAAGCCCAGAAAAAATGGTGTGTAAAGCTCAGAACAAATTCCTTCGTGAAGGACAAACTGGGTGAGCATTTTCAGGGGAGAATGTGTGTTGAGCACAGTCTTCCGGGCTTGCCAGAGACTGCCGATTTCTTCAAGGAGGGCAATGAGGTCTGGATGCTCAGAGGGGGAGTTATGGAATTTGGAGAATGGGAAATCACCTGCAAACATCAAAGTGACATGGACTAAAGGCAATGCCCTTTTTACTTAAGAAGTATCTCAGAATAATTCAGTGGGGATAACTTCCATTCTATTATTTTTATGGTCTCTGAAAGATAAATGGGTAGAAAATGGAAACTATTTGACTTCATCCATTAAGAAGACCACTGAAGGAAGAAGGGAGGCTAATGCTAATGCTGCAATATCGTTTTGGCATGAAATAAAAAATACCCCAAGATATTTCTTTCCATAGCCTAGAGTACATATTAATAGCTCAGCGTTCACTTCCTCTATAGACTAGTTGCTTTCTGTCTGCTCCTGGTCACAGATTTTAACCATAACCCCAATAAGTCAGTCAGCAAATTTGTATCCTATATCATAAGGGAGAGCAGGTCAGAGAATAGAAGTAGCTCTACTCAAATTTATGTTCACTTTCGGAAGAAACATCTAAAACATAGGCTCCACAGACAGTTTACCATATCAAATTCTTATCTAAAAATATAGAATAGAACAAAGTGAGCAGAAAACATCCCTGGCACAGGGCAGGCTCTCCAGTCTCAAGCAGTTGCTACTCCCTTGTCTCAAGTAGCCCCATCCTGGTCGTATTGAAGAAGACTGTGGGAAGAGAGGTTTTGAGGGGCATAGCCTACCCACATAAAGCACGTTCATCCTTCCCTCCTCTTCCCTCAGCTCCAGATTGCATGAGTGCAGATCCACCTTTAATTGAGAGCTGCACAGTTGAGCCCTTAACTGTGAGCTGTATTATAATTGTGCTTTTGATGTTAATCTCATCTCCCATCTACTGCAACTTGCACGCTCTTTGGACTGAGGGATTATCTCCACTTTTGTGTCTTCCAAAATGCCTATAAAGATATTGAGTACCTGCTTTGGCAAACAGTTTGGCAGTTCCTCGGACCATTAAACATAGAGCAATCATACAAGCTAGCAATCCACTCTCATACCCAAGAGGACTGAAAACATACATAAACATACACAAAAATTTGTACACAAATATTCAGAGAAGCACTATTCATAATAACCAAAAAGTGAAAGCAGCTCAAATATCCATCAGCTGATGAATGGATAAACTAAATGTGTGGTATATCCACATAATGGAATATTATTCAACCATAAAAAGGAATAAAGTACTGATACATGGTACAACATGGATGAACCTTGAAATTATTATGCTCAGTGAAAGAAGCCAAACATAAATGATCATATGTTGTATGGTTCATATACATAAAATGTCCATAACAGGCAACTCTATAGAGACTGAAAGTTTTAATAGATTACTGGTTTCCAGGGATGGGGTGGGGGAGAGGGGAGTCACTGCTAATGGGTATGGGGTTTATTTGTGGGGCATGAAAATGTTCTTAACTTAGATAGTGGTGATGCTTTGTGAATATACTAAAAACCACTGAGTTGTACACTTTAAATAAGTGAATTTTATGGTTTGTGAATTATAACTCAATTTTTTAAAGTGTTGGACATATAGAAGAATAAATGTTTGAAAATCAAGTTTCCAGAGATAATTTAGGGGAAAAATCCCAGAAACTATGCCTAGGGTCTTTGGTACAACTGTTCCTTCCTGTTACCAGGTTATGAGCTAGAAGCCTTCTCTATTCCTGGTCTCTTCCTTGAGAGAGGCTGTGTAGCTCAGGTCCCCCGCTACAGGGAGAATAAATGACTGGCAGCCCTAGCTGCTACCCTCCTGGATTTGCCACCATATTTGTGCCAGGCTTCTGCTGGCTGCTCCTAACCAATGACTGAGCACAGCAGGGGTACAATGCAGGCTTAGTCCAGCAAGACACAAAGTCCTCCAACAGGCAACTTTAGCTTGAGGACTCCCTATCCACCCAGCATCACCAAGTAGTTTAGTGGTAGCTCTTCTCTGCATGCCAGAGCTCATGATAGATAAGAAGGACAATCAGAGCCGGACTCACTAATATTCATGGAGACGATGGGGCCCAAAGTAATAGAGGCTGGGGAAGGGGCAGTCAAAGGGGCTTGACACACAGAGAGTTTGGAGATGGTTAATAGAGCATAGTTTTCCCGGCCATGAAGGGTGCTACTTAACATCTACAAGCAAAAAAAAAGGCAAGAATGGAGGAACAGGAGGCTGAGGGTGGTCACTCCAATAAAAAGTCACTTTCCCTGGCTCAGTTCCCAGGCCCAAGGCAATTTTTAGATCTGGAACCCACTGCCTGAGAGAGGTGAAGTGGCCAGGTCCCTAGGACTCACAACAACGCATCAAGTATGTATACTATAATGATTCCCCAGTCCTTCTTCAAAGGATCTAGAGCCACTTACTCGTGCGATTATATAGAGGAAATAGGGAAATTCCCAGACTTTTTGAGAACTACTGGACACAGAATCTAAGTTAACATTGATACCTAGAGACCCAAAGCATCATCACAGCCCCCTGTTATTACCTTATATGGAGGCCAGGCAATAAATAGAGCCTTGGTAATAAAAATAGTCCATCCCTGGGTCCATAGGCCTACCCAGTGGTCATTTCCCCACTGAATGTATAATTGGAATTGACACACTTGGCAAATGGAGTAAACCTCACATTAGGTCCTTGGCTTGTGGGGTAAGACCAAGTAGGAACTCTGAAACCGAGTCCCCACAAGCCATGATAGTAAATCACAAACAATATCACTTGGGGGTGTGTGTAAGACCTACAGGATACAAGACCTATCATATTTCCATTCAGTTCACCAATTTGCCCCCTGCAGGAACTGGTTGTAGACAACCACAAGCTCAACCAAGTAGTAGTCCTCATTGTAGCTGCTGTGCTGGACAAAGTATTAAGGCTGGAGCAGACTAATAAGGCCTCAAGTATAGGATATGTGGCCACTGATTTGGCAAATGCATTCTTTTCCATTCTGCACTCACATGAGACAAACAACAATATTATTTACATAAAAGGTGGCTACTGTGCTGGAGGCCCTGGTAAGACATACATGCTGCAGGGGTGGAAGATAATCCCTATGAAGCTTCAGAGACCTGCCACTTGAGTGAAGTTTTTAGGGGTCCAATGGTCAGGGGCATGCCAGAATATCCCTTCCAAAGTAAAAGACAAATTGCTGTTTCTCACATTCCATATCACAAAGAAGGAAACACAGTCCTTAGTAGACCTCTCTGGGTTCTGGAGGCAACACATTCCACACCTAGGAACACTGCTCCAGCCCACACCAGGTGACATGGAAGGCTGCCAACTTTGAGTGGATCCCAGAGCAGGGAAAGGCTACACAGGAGAGCCAGAAGACCTGTCCTGCCACTTGGGCCATACAATCCAACAGATCCTATGGTGTGGTGGGTTTTAGTGATAGAAAAAAAAAAAAAGATGCATTGTAGAGCCTATGGCAAGCCCCAGTGGGAGAATCTCAATGTAGATTCTGAAGCAAGGCCATGCCATCTGCAGCAGAGAATTTTATACTTTTGAAAAACAGTTTCTGGTGTATTACTGGGCCCTGATAGAAACAGAATGCTCGACCCTGGGCTAAACAAGTGATCATACATCTGCTGTCCCATTAAGAGTTGGAATCTGTTGAACCCGCCAAGTTATAAAGTGGGACAGGCCAAGCAGCAATCCGTCATAAGATGGAAATGGTACATCTGTGACTGAGCCTGAGCCTGAAACGAAGCGCACATAAGTGGCATGAGCAGGTAGTCCAGACCCCAGATTACACACTGCAGCTGTACCATACCTCTCTCCCAGCTTGCACCTATGACCATAGGTGTGTGTATGAGTCCTACACAACCAGCTGAAGGAGCAGGGAAAGGGCCAAGTTTGGCTTACAAATGGCTTGCAAATCTGTATAGTATGTGAATTATATCTCCATTTTTTAAAATATTAGGCACAAGCTGTGTGAAAATACAAGCTGAAAATGGACAGCAGCTGCATTACAGCCACATTCAGAACTTGCCCTGAAAGACAGTAGAGAGGGAAAATCTTCCTAACGGGTAGAGTCATGGAGCAGTGCACTTGTTCATCCACTTTGTGCAGAAGGAGAAGTGGCCTGAACTGAGACTATTTAAAGATTTCTGAGCTGCAGCCGATGGCCTGGCCATTTACTCAGGGGCCTGGAAGGAGATGTGTAGTAGTACCTCCTAGAACCCCCTCGCCTCCTTGTGACTGTAAATAGGTATGTACAGCAACAATAGCCTGAGAAAGATATGATTGCCACAGGCTCAGATCCCTTGAGATGAAGGTCTGGGTCACACTACCAGCACCTACCATGACCTTTCAAGGTATGGCTGTGGAGGAGGGAAAGCATGAGTACCAGTTGTGACCCTGACCCAACTCAACAATGGGCCCTGTAGTTCACCTCTCTAACCTCTTCCAAGTTTCCCTTCAGGAAGAGAAGCTGATGAGAACTGTGGACAAGCTGTTCCCTGACCCATGTAAAGAAGTAGATTTGTGCAGTGCAAGGGGTGGACAGTGGTGGCCATGGAAATGGACAGCTCAGATCTGCCATCGGGCATGCAATTGACTGACAGTTCTGCCATTGATTAGGCACAGTGGGGTAGGAAGGCAGGGTCATTCTAGAAACACACAGGACTCTCCCAACATGAAACTGGCTGACTCCCCATTGGCTGGCTGAACGTCTTTTGGAACTGTGCTGCAGTCCAAGACCCATCCTACCCAATCCTGCTCCCTTCCCTTTCTCCTTCTACAGATGTCAGACCCGCATCATGGTCTTTGCCTTCTCCTTCTCCCTCCCCCAAGAAATCCCTTGTATGTCTAATCCCATATTGCATCTGCTTCTTGGTGGACTCAAAATAACACAGGCTGCATTTAGTTGGGCTCTGTGAGTGGAGAATAGCTTTATGAACAAGGCACTTTGTGGGTGCAGAGAATTTTTATCATTACCCACTCTGCTCCAAATAGGCATCATTATTACCTCTTGCCAGGAGGTGAGGAGTGATTGAGTGGAATGCACTAGCTCTCACCTAAAACAACAGAAATGATGAATGAGGTAAATTTTGAAACTGCATTTTATCAGTTCTCTTTATCCACTCAATTTCTTCTGACTAGACAGTGAGAAGTGCCAAAACCTGCAAAGCTCCTTATACACACTGTCAGGAGGGCTGGGCTTTGGAGACCACTGAGGCACTCTGGGTTTCAAGTGGACTTGAACAACACATGGGTGATTTTGGGATCCAACTAGAAAAATAGGCAGGCCCCCTTAGTTCTATAGGAGAATGCAAACCAGTGAGCAGCAGCCCCCCATCCTAGCTAATCTAGCCAATGAAGCAAGTGTCAACAGGACAGCCAGGGCTGGGCAGCATGTTCTTAACACTCTTGTATATGTCTTTCCTGGGACCCTCTGTTCACATCTGGAGGCTTCTCCATACATCCTAAGGTGTGAATGAGTGATAGCAGAGTAATATGCTGTCTCTCTTGAGAGTTTAGCACTCTGAGAAGACACCCAGTGAAATAAAATTTCTAAGCGGAGGGAACACATTTGGAAAAGGGTGCTCCTTCCACCACCTATCATTTGTTCACAGGCACCTACCATGCACAGGAAATAATGCTATGTTTGCTGAAGCTTTAAAATTAGAGATCACTTTCAAATACATTGTCTAATGGCTAATGAGATCACCCCAAAACAACAGAAGGCAAGCAGGGCAGGGACTGCCATTCCATTGTACAGAGAAGGAAAGAGGCTCAAAGGTGAAGTGATTTGTTCGAGATCAAAGAGTCAGGTCTTGCCTTTTTCACTTCCTTACTAGCTTGCCTAAACTCAAAGAGCATTTGATTTTTAGGTTTACCATTTATTTTTTACTATTAAGACAATCACGTCTAGTTCAATCAAGGCAGATGAGGTCAGGAGATGTGACATTCCAGATTTTAAAATTCACAACTAGTGAATGTATTGGATGCAGTGATGCCCCACCGTGATCTCCCTTCAGGAATGAAAGAGTCAATCCCGGCTACTAGGAGTGCTGCCAGCAGAAAGCCCTCAGCTGTCAGCCCCTTCAGGAATCATCCTGGCTGAAGACAGCCACATTGCCAAGGTCATGGCCTCTTACCAGGGCAGCCTGTATCCAATGACTCATTGACATGGGGGTTTAAAGGGTAAGCTCTCTTGCCCCTGCTAGGGACAACCACCAATGGTCATTCCATCCCAGATTCTTGACTCCCCATAAGGTCAGCTGAGGCCTCCACTGAGATTGCATCATGGCTGAACTTCTTCCCTTCTCTTCCACATGTTTTGGGCCTAACAGCAATTCCTAATACATCTCCTGCATGCTAATCTTCAATTGGTACCAGGAGTTGAAGAAAAAAGACACTATGTTAGGATTTTGGAACTGGATCACCCAGCTAACAATGAGAATCCCATCACTGATGGAATGTGGCACAAGGTAGCAGAGCCATTGTTTAAACTTTTCCTGTGGTGAATTGAGATGGTATATTCTTGGAAAGAAAGGCACTGGCTGGCATGATTTATCATGCATTGGAGAAATATGGGCAAAATGGTAACAATAAGGACAATGAAATTGGGTGGCTATTGCTAAACACAATTGACACTGTAGAAAAAGATAATGGAAAGCTGAGAGTGATTAATCATCAATTAAAAGCTAAGTGTGAAAGCCAGATGGCCTCTTTGATAGCATATGAAGAGGCTCTCATCACCTGCAGTGGGAGAATGGAAAAAGCCAAGGCTTAGGCCCAGGACTTACTAAGCAGTTGATCAGTTGAGTTCCAAAAATTAAACTCCCAACCACGGTATGTTTGCTGTGCCAAGGACAGAGCCCTGCTCGGGAAAGAATAGGACCATTACACATGGGACGAACACATCTGAGTTGATCCACTTGAAAATGTTGAGTCTCTATACTCCCTGAACCTTCCAGTTGTGCAGAAGTGACCCACTCCCTCTGATCAGGGGCTGGCACTCCCCATTTGCTTAAAGATGATGCAGACGCTTCTTCCCAGCAAAACAACATGTGGCCCCCTCAGGCTTCACCCTTATATCTCATTCTGGTCACTAGGCCAATAACAAGGTTTAAGTCACAAAATAATCAAGCTGTGTAATAGCAAATAGTAAACTTAAAGACTAAATGCTCTTTAAGTTTAAGCAACCCGGTAGGGAAGTAAGAAAAGCAGGACCTGACCCTGCAGCCTGACAGGGAGGAAGGAGACTATACTACAAAGGAGCTGCAGGACCTAGCCAGCATGTATCAGCAGCAGTGAAGAGAGAACACATGGGACTGGATTCTGAGGGTGCTGGATCAAGGATGGCAAACATGAGGTGGAATAATGGGGAGTTTATCACTTTGGGAATGTTCTTGTTCTGCTGGGATCCATGGTATAACACCCAAGCAAGAAGATGATGGGAACACTTTACAAGGATGACTCCCAGAAGCATAGAAAAGGCAATGGGCCATGATAAGTGAAGTAGAAATACAAGAATTGCCATGGCAGATGATGGAAGAATGGATTAAAAGGGTGGGAGGTGGGGTACTAGGGTGGATATATTGTACAATAGCAGAAAACCCACCAGAGGACTATGTTCCATGGGAAGGCCCAGAGGATACACCACTTAACAAAGCAATAAAATTCACCAGGAGCACTAAGAAGTTTAACGGTGGTTGTCTTCTGTAGGCCAGGGCTGATGGTAGAGGGGCCATGATGGAACTGGACTCATCAATAGCAATGATGATGAGGATGATAGGACCCTCCCCCCAGCACCCTACCCTGCTCCCAGCCAAAAGAAGCCAAATGGCAGTGCTTAATTGTCAGAGCGAGGATGGATATAATTGTCACAGTGAGTGGCAAAGTTGAAGGGGCAGCCAGGGGGCTTGAGACACAGTGTTATGGGGACAATTAACAGAACACGGGATCCCTAGGGACAAAATAAGTGGGAAGCCAACGAGGATATTACTGAAATTGTAAAACCAAAAGAAATCAAGGATGGATAATCAGGCAGCTGAGGGCCACTGCCCCCAATAAAAAGTCAAGGTCATGGCCTCTTACCAGGGCAGGCTGCATCCAATGACTCATTGACACGGGGCTTTAAAGGCTAAGCCCTCTGGTTAGCTTATCTGTGAGACACATGTGTTGATCCACTTGAAAATGTTGAATCTCTGTAATTCCCTGAACCCTCTGATTGTGCAGAAGTGGCCCATTCCTGCCAATTAGGGGCTAGCACTCCCCTCTTCCTTGAAGATAATGCATAGGCTTCTGAACCTGAGCCAGTGTCTAAACACAAATGATTGCCTAAAGGAGACGCCAGACTCCCAAATGGAAGTATCCTATAACACCATGGCAAGTATGCGTGGTAACATTTCCCCATGTTTCCTCCCCAAATGGACCTACAGCCATTTACTGGGGTAACCATACACTGAGGAAGGGGGACTACCCAAAAGGACTATTGGACACAGGGTCCAAGTTGATGTTAATTTCCATAGTCCCAAAACAGCACGAAGGACTCCCAGTGGGTCATATGGGATTGAGGTGAAAACTGGAGTCCTGGCCCAGGTCCTATTCTCAGAAATTCAACTACATCTGCAACCCACACAGTGGTCACTTCTCTGATCTTCAAATGTATAATAGAAGGCCATACTTAGTATTTGATAGAAACACCATATTGGTACCTTGGCCTGTGGGGTAAAAACTATCATAGTGGGAAGGCCAAATGAAAACCTCTGAAACTTCCCCCAACCTCTTGGCTTACAACCAAGGCAAGATCAATGCAAATCAATATTGCATCCATGGGAAATAGCAAAAATTAGTGCATCCTGTATGAAAAGGTGCAGAGATAGTGGTCTCCAATATGTCTTCATTTAATTTACCAGTCTGGCACCTACAAAAAATGAGACAGACCCTGGGAAATAAAAGTAGACTACTACAGATTTAACCAAGTAGTAATCCCAATTGCTGCTGCTGTGCCCAATGTGCTATCTTTGGTGGAGTGTGTTTAGACGGATGCAGGTATGTAGTATGGCCAGTAACTACGTTCTTTTCTTTCTCTTTCAGAAAAGATCATCAGAAACAGTTCACATTCACTTAGAACAAACAACAGTATGCTTTTATAGTCTTGTCCCAGAGCTATATTAACTCTCCTACTCTCTGAAGAGATCTGGTCTGGCTGAAAATCCCACAGAACACCATACTGATTTTCTATATAGATGATGATTATGCCAATTAGGCCATATGGACAAGTACCTAGCACATTAAATGACTTGTTGAGACAAATATGCTCTCCAGAGCAGCGTTGGGGGGAGAGGTAAACCCCACAAAGATTTAGGGTCTGCTATATTAGTAAAATCAGTGATCTGGTGCATGCCAGAAAATCCCCTCCAAAGTTAAGGACAAATTATTGCATATTGTACCCCCCACTAAAAAGAAGGAAACAGTGCTGGTAGGCCTCTTCAAGTTCTAAAGGCAGTACATTTCATACCAGGGAATACTACTTTAACCCATGTACCAGGTGACATAAAAAGCTGCCAACTTTGAGTGGGCAGGAAAGGGCTCTGCGGCAGGTCAAGGCTGCCATAGAAGTGCCTCTCCCTCTTAGTCTATACAATGCACAGGCCCTATGATATTAAAGGTATCAGTAGCAAGAAAAGACATCATAAGGATTTTATGAAAAGCCCCAGTGGGAAAATCATAGTAGAAAACCCTGGAGTTCTGGAACAAGGCCATACTACCTGCAGCAGAAAAGCATACACCTTTCAAAAAACAGCACCTGGTGTGGTAAAAATGGAGTGCCCAATAATGGGATACTAAATGACCACACAACCCATTATGAACTGGGTCCTATAAGACCCACCAAGTTATAAGGTTGGCAGGCTCAGCAGCAATCCATTGAAACATGGAAGTGGTATATCCAGGCATGAGCACAAGCAGGACCAGAGGTTACAAGAAAGCTGCATGAGCAGGTATCGCAGGCTCCCATGTCATGCACCACTATTGCACCAGTACCTATCTTAAAGCTCTATGGTTTCATATTGTGGGGGGAGGGTCTTTTATGATGAGCTGATGAATGAGCAAAAAGCCCAGGCTCAGTTCTTGGATAGGTCAGCTCAAGATGTGAATGCAAACCAAACACGGACTGTGAAAAATAGTGACATGGAAAAACAAGTGACTTGAGGTTAGAATATACACCAACTCACAGCAGTGTAAAATGGCTTGGCCAGATGGTCAGGGCCCAAGAAGGAGAAAGAGTAGACAATCAGGGACAAGGAGTCTGAATCCATGAATTATGGGAGTGGACATGAAGTATGTAGATATTTGTATTGCTTGTTAATGCCTACCATAGAGCTCAAAAAGACTCTTTTTTTGAGTACCATAGGTACTCAAAAAAGACTCAGCCCATTGATATCATTCAGCTTCTGTCATTGTTCACCCCAGTGCTGGCACAAGAGCACACATGAACAGAATAGCCATAATGACAGGGATGTTGGTTATACCTGGGTCCAACAACACGAGGTCCCATTTAACAAGGCTGGTCTAGCTACTGCCACTGCCAGTGACAAAGACTAACTTTGAGCCTACAATATAGCTTCATCCCTTCAGTATACCCACCACCCCTTGGTAGCAAGTTGATTACATTGGCCCTCTACCAGCTAGAATGAGTGACAATTTGTTTTGACAGGAAAGGCCCCACTTGCCATCACTTCCAATGACCCACTAGGGGAATTTGTGCTTCCCATCCCCACAATTCTGTGCTCTGTAGGTTTAGAGGTCCTGGTTCTCAAAGGAGGATAATCACTCTAGTGGACACAGTGAGAGAGTTCTACTGAACTGTAAGCTACAGTTGCTGCCTGATACTTTGGACAGGGAAGACTATGTTTGGCACCCAGGCAATTCACTTGGTCACCTCTTAGTGTTGCCTTGCTCTCTTCTGATGGTAAATGCAGAGGCACAGCAGCAAAAGCCTGAGATGGGCATGGTTAACAGAGGCTCAGGCTCCTCAGGGATTGCAGGTATGGGTGAGTCCTTCCCCTGGCAGAGATGCTATCTGAGGGTGAGGAGACTCTAGAATGGGTAAGAGTGGAGGAAGACTGAGTGTCACACAAAGCCCCAAAACTAGCTGCAGAAACAAGGGCTGATGTTCATCCCACTAACCTTCCTCTTCTAAGTTTATCCCAGGAAGATGGGCCAATTGCAATCCTGGAGGAGCTTCTCCCAGAACTTATACAAAAAAGTGGATCTGAGCAGCCCAGGGGATAGATTCTTGTGAACACTGAAAGAGAAGAAATTACACTGCTGCAAGGGATGCCAGCAGAGAGCTCTCAGCTGTCAGTCCCCACTCCCTGGACTGCCTTAGATGAAGATAGCCACCTTGTCCAAGGTCACACTTTCCTTACTGGTGCAGTCCATATCCAATGACTGATCACTATGGAGGTGTAAAGGCTAAGCCCCCTCACCCCAGCTCAGGACACCAGCTTCAGAACTCCCTGTGTAGTCAACTGCAGCATCCTCTGAGATGGCATCAAAGATCAACTCTCCCTCTGCCCGATCCTGCTTTCTTCCCTTCCCTTTTACAAGCATTATTCCCCAAAGCACTCCCTAATAAACCTCCTGAATGCCAACTTTGGTCACAGAATCTGCTTCCCAACCTAACCTGCTACAGGGGCAAAGCCAAGAGACCCTTGAGTTAAGATTCCAATCCCTGGCCATATCACTATTTGAAAAGGAAATGAGCCTACCCTTCCCATAGTCCTGGAATCTGTATGCAGACAAAATTAGAGAACACTTGCCAGTAGCTTTTAAACTTTTTTTAGGGGCTATAGGCCCCTTTGAGATTCTGATGAATGGTCTGGACTCTTCCCCAAAAAATGTGTGTGTGTGTGTGTGTGTGTGTACATTCATACACACATACGCATCAAATATTGCATGAATTTCAGGCAGTTCATAGAATAATAAAGACCCCAAATTAAAACTTCCCAATTTTGCTTTCTTTTCGAGGAAGACGCGGTCGCAGGTGCGGCGGAGCGGTGCTGTGCCCGCTTCTGCACCGGACTCACCGCTGTTTGCTCTCGCCCAGGAACAAGTCGGTCAGGAAGCCGCATCGCAGTAAAGATACCGGAAAAACACCTGTGGAGTCAGAGGCGGCGATTCACCGAATTCGAATTACCCTAACCAGCCGCAACGTAAAGTCTCTGGAGAAGGTGTGTGCTGACTTGATCAGAGGCGCAAAGGAAAAAAATCTGAAAGTGAAAGGACTGGTTCGGATGTCTACCAAGACTTTGAGAATCACTACAAGAAAAACTCCTTGAGGTGAAGGTTCTAAGACTTGGGACCGCTTCCAGATGAGAATCCACAAGCGACTCATTGACTTGCACAGTCCTTCTGAGATTGTGAAGCAGATTACTTCTATCAGTATTGAGCCAGGAGTTGAGGTTGAAGTCACCACTGCAGATGCTTAAGTCAGCTATTTTAATAAATTGATTGCCAGTTGTTAAAAACAAACAAACAAACAAAAACTTCCCAATTTACATCATCTCCAATGGACCCTCAATTTCTTGAGATTAAACCATAATTCCCACAGTAGGCATATTGTAGGTATTCGGTAAAAGTTTGCTAATGTGCATTTTGTAGGCAATAATGCTTGCTGATTTGGTGTGATTTCAGGTATAAGGTGATAGATTAAAACATTTCTCCTTTCTCTGACTGTGCCACTCACCCCCACCTAACAGTGGTGACTGCCTAAAAGTCCATCATTGCACACCTCTATCTCTTCAGCGTGAAGCTTTGTTTCAATTAAATGAAGATGCTCCTGAAAGATATCAAAAGAACTTATCATGCATCAGTTTACACTAGCATGATTGGTTCACATTCAATCTTGGATAGTGGTGTGACTTAGAAGTGAGGGAGAATCATCAATGAGGCTCTGGACACCAGATGGAACTCAACAATTAGTGGTTTGGGGATAGATAAAGAAAAGGGAAATTGCTGGAAATAAAGGTAAACTTTACCAGCTTCAGCTACTTTGCCTTGAAGGACTAGTTCTGCACTCAAAATGACATTGCACCAAAAGTAAACTCAGAGCCAATGATAGTAACCCCAAATTTTGCCTGATAAAAATATATAATTACTTTGTGATATTGTTATTAAAGAAAAACAACAAGGCTGATACAACAAAACCACTGTATTAACATAACTGATTCTATATTAATTTTAATTTCCTAGAAGCGTGCAATATCTTTGAGGCCATGAGATTTTTATCTGCCACTCTTATTTTATTTGCCACCACCATATCCTCTTCAGGCCCCCTAGCTGAGTTGGCCTGGATGCTGAAAGTATTCCACAGGGTCTCTGGTCAAGGAGCTTCTCCCAATTCCTGCTGTGCACTGGGTACAGAAGAAGGCACATGCTAACAGACACCTCAGTTCCAGGCCTCCTGGCATTCTTTAGAACGCATTCCCGTATATGGAGAGATAAGGGGATGCAATGTAAAGAAGTCTGGACTAGAAGGAGAAGATCCGGTTTGAAATCCCAGACTAACGTTGTCAAACCGGATTCTTAGGTAAATCACTTTAACTATATGTCCCTTAAAATAAGAATGTTACCTATCTTAATAGTATTCTTTGAGGACCAAGCGAGATAATATATGTGAAAGCACTTTGTAAACTGCAATGTATTAATACTTAGGTAAATTTTATTGTTATCGCCTCTAAGCATACTCCTATGCCTCTTCATCTCACCCTTAAAAGCCTACTGTCCCCTTCGGGATCTCTCTACTCTCTGCTGCCCTCTTTATCCAACTCTCCTCTGGGTTTCTCTTATATGGCTAATATATTCAACACAATTCTGTACTTTACAAAGCATCTTATTCTATTCACTGTTTCATGTATATTAGTCTTCTCTGCAATTTGAATGTAGGCTCATTATAAACAAAGATCATGTCATATTCTGAAACTCCTCTTCTTTAGCTGAAAACATGATAGATCCCCAATAAATGGGAACTTGATAAGCTGATTCTAAAGTACATACAGAAAAGCAAATAGCCAAGATACTCCTGAAAGAGAATAATTACAAGATGAGGAGACTTGCTCACCAGATATCAAGACTTAGAAAGTTATAGTAATTAAGGTAATGTTTATTGGCACACAGATAAAGTAACCAGTAGAAGAGAATAAATAATATAGACATGTAATATATCTCAAAAATAACATTATGTAGCACATGGGGGAAAGATGGAGTATAAATGGTGCTGAGACAACTGGTTATCTATATGGAAAAAAGTTAAACTGGATTCCTACCTCACACCATGTATAAAAATCAATTCCAGATGGATTAAAAACTTAACTTGGAAAGGCAGACTCAAATATTTAAAAGAGATTATCTTTATGATTTTGAGGTTTGGAAAGATTTCCTAAAGCAGATGGGAAAAGTGCTAACATTTTTTAAAAGTCTGAAAATTTTTACTATGTTAAAAGTAATAACCTCTACTCATCAAGATATCATAAAGAAAGTGAAAAGGCAAGCTATAAACTAAGAGAAAGTATTTGCAACACATCCAAGTAAGAAAGAATTTGTTTCCAGAATATACAAACAATAATAAGAAAAAGACTGCTCAACCAGCTTTGATAAGATCTGCAGGGGAAAGAGAGTTTTAGAGTTTGAGTCCTGCCAATTTAGAGGGGCTGTGAGTGGACTTGCCACAGATATGGGCTTTCCACATATATATCCTAACAAAGCATAAAAGTAATTCTACACAAATTCAAGTTGATCAGCTAGTAATTGAGCTGCCCACTAGAACAAAAATCATCACTCTTCAGATGAAGATAACAAAATCCAAGGTCTCTACAAAGTATCAGCAACAATTTCTAGTGTATAATTCAAGACTATTAGACATGCAAAAAACAGGAAAATGTGACCTTGAGATGGTACAGGTGTAGGATTTAGCAGACAATTTTGAGTAGCTATAAGTATATTCAAGGACTTAACAGAGCATATGGTCTTACTGAGTGAACAGATAGGGGATCTTAGCAGTGAAATAGGAATTTTTTAAAAAAGATCCAAGTAGAAATTGTAGAATTGAAAAGAATAATAAGTGAAATGAAAAATTTACTGGATGGGCTTGATAGAAGAAAGGGTTAGAAAACTTGAAGACAGATGAATAAAAATTATTCAATCTTAGAAAGAATAAAATTCAAGGAAAGTGAACTGAAGCTCAGGAATTTAGAAAACAATTACCAAACAGTCTCACATGCATGTAAAGTGGGCCCCAGAGGGAGGACGAAAATGGAACAGAAAGCTATTTGAGGAAAGAATGGCCAAAAGTTTTCCAAATTTATATGTAAAGATTGACTTACAGATAAATATAGATAGAATAAATAAAAAGAAAACCACACTTAAGCACACCATCCATGTATCTTTACCCCAGGATAAAGAGAAAAATCTTGAAAGCAGTCAGTGAAAAAAAAGGACACATTACATATAGGAAGCAATGATATGAGTAACAGCTAACTTCTAATTATAAACAATGGAGGCTAGAAGACATTGGAATGACACTGAAAGTGCTAAAAGAAAAAACTGACAACCCGTAATTCTGTATCTAACAAAATTATCCTTCCAAAATAGAGATGAAGGAAGACATTTTCAGGTAAACAAAAACTGAGAGAATTTGGTGCCAGTAGACCTGCTTTACAAGAAATGATAAAAGATATTTTTCAGGGTTAAGGAAAATAATACCAGATGGAAACCTGGAACTACAGGAGAAAATGAAGAGCACCAGAAATAGTAAATAAGAGGGTAAATTTAAAAAAACTATTTTTTCATCTTGTAATTCCTTTCAATGACCACTGACTGCTTAAGGAAAAAATAGTAGTATTATAAGGTGGTATTTATAAAATATATAGAAATAAAAGCTATGATAATAATAGCACAAAGAATGGGGGGGCAAGTTAATGGAATTATAGCATTGTAAGGTTATCAGATTTAGAAAATAAAAGTATCAGGTGTTACTCCTGAAGTGTGAAGTGGTACAATATTAACTATAAATAGACTGATAGGTTTAAAATGTCTTATTAGTCCTAGAACAATTACTAAAATAAGTAATGGAAAGAATGATAACTTTAAAAGAGGGGGAAAATACAACCAAATTAACAAGAGACTGGAATAGACTGGGTTGATATTCATCCAGTAGGCACAAGTTTGAAATACTCAGTGTGAATAACCTGCCATATTGATTAAATTTTTTAAAAAAATATTTTGACTTTTCTCTGATTTCACAGAAAAAGAAACACAAACTGTGAATAAATATAGTATGTGGGCTAATAAAATTTAATGCCATGATAATATACCATTTTAAACCCACCGGATTAGCCAAAATTAAGAGGTCTGATAACACCAAGTGTTAGCAAGGATATAAGTCAAGGAGAACTCTTTTATATACCTGGAAGAACAGGAAGCTGGTATAGTGAATTTTAGAAAATAATGTAGCATTATCTTGTTAGGGCTGAAAATGTGCATACCTTACAACCTAGCAATTCTAATCCTTAGTATAACTTTGTATCAGCCAGAACCCAACCAGAATATCAGAAAACACTAAGTATTTGTAACACAGGGTAATGAATGCAGGGAATTGTTTCCACAGGTGAGGGAACATTGGAGAAACCAAACTGATTGATGAGGCTTAGGGGCAGGCAGCTACTCTCACCCTTAGGCTACGCAGGAGTCAGCAAACGATGGCCCGCTAGCCAAATCCAGCCCACTACTAGTTTTTGGAAGTAAAGTTTTACTGGAACATAGACACACCCATTCACAGAGTTGAGTAGTTGTTAGTTGTTTCCAGTTTTTTGCTGTTACTAACACTGCTAGAACATTCTTGTCTGTGTCTCCTGGTGCAGATGTGTAAGAGTTTCTCTAACGTATTTGGCAGTTTTGGTTTCATGTACTTTCAGATAGCTTTCTTGCCCTTCTGCTGCTCTGCTTTGTATTGCAGGAGGCTGACCTCCCAGGGCTGTGTGTTTCAGGCTTTTGTGTCAGCTGGGTTGGTGAGTGGGACGCACTGGAGGAAGAGAGAAGGCAGCTAATACTCCTTCTCTCTGTGCCTTGAACAATATTTCTGGGAGTAGCAGTGGCTGAGTCTCTTCTGGGCTCTAGGTTCTGGACAGGCCACCACCACTGTGGCTCTAGCTTCTGCCAGGTGACTATTATTCATGCATTTCTATCATGTTGCTTCCTCCCTTTGTCTCTCCAGTCTAGGGGTCATCAAATTTTCCTGTAAAGGGCCAGAAAGCAAATATTTTAGGCTTTACAGGCCATACAGTCTCTGTCACAACTACTCATGTAAACATGTAAACATATATGTAAGTATGAAGGTTAATAATATTTATGTCTGTATCAAATATTGTATAATAGTTATTTTAAAAGGAAAGAAAACCATGTTTGCTAGCTAGACCTTAATTCTGTCTCTCCCTTAGGTATTTCAAGGTCCCTACAAAAGGAGAATTGCTCCTTTAGATTAGAAGACACAAACAGGAAGCTTTGTCTTTGTTCCAAGAAGACCCTTGTTACCAGCACAACAAACGGCCTGGCCCCAATCATAATTGTAATATAGACAATATCTGTTTTGAGAATATCACTCTCTCTTAGGAGATGAGACATAGAAAGTCACAGACACATCGTGGAAGGGAAAGTAGAGAAGACAGATACAAAAGCATTGCCATGGAAGGCCACCATGTGCTACACTCTGCTACAGAAACCCAAAAGCCTGCAATCTAGTTGTGGAAGTGAGACACAGTTCAAAACTATGTGACTTGAGAGCCTGGAGAGTGAGTTCTGTAAGAGAAAGGTGGGAGCGATTAGGATGACCAGGAAGGTGAAGGAAGGTGTCATAAAAGGAGAGGGGACTGTCAGAACCTTGCACCATAGAGGAGATTCCTTCCTTTCCTGGCTCCTTGGATCCCCAACTTTGTCAGTGACTTGCTGCATGATATTGAGCAGGCCAATTCATATCTACATCTCAGGTCCTACTCTGGGGGGAGATATAGTCCATCTGCTGGGAAAGGATGTTTAAGAGAAAAAATGTTTGGTGACATGTAAAATTAATAAAACCGTTTATTGATATGATTTTTAAAAGAAGTCATACACCAAATACCAACACTTTGTCATTTTGTTCTCTAAATTCCTAGGAAGTCAGCAAAGCAATTCTAGGCTTTGCTAGAGAATAGTGGCTTTTGTGCAGTGTGAGGCATCCTGCCAAGGCCTCCTAGGTTAGTCCCCTGCTTCTGGAATATTGATGGCAGTAAGGATGATAGGGAGAGTGCTTTTATTTATTTTATTTATTTATTTATTTTTTTTTTTGAGACAGGGTCCCACTCTGTCACCTGGGCTAGAGTACAGCAGTGTCATCATAGCTCACTGCAACCTCAAACACACTTGGGCTCAAGTGATCCTCCTGCCTCAACCTCCCAAGTAGCTGGGACAACCTAGACACGCCACCATACCTGGCTAATTTTTCTATTTTTTGTAGAGGCGGGGTCTCATCACGTTGCTCAGGTTGGTCTCAAACTTCTCGCTTCAAGCGATCCTCCCGCCTCGGACTCCCAAAGTGCTAGGATTACAGGCGTGAGTGAGGATTACATGTCAGGATTACCTCGCCTGGCCAAGAGTGTTTTAGATCTGGATTCAAGGCATAGCAGAATGCCTTGCACATGGTAACTAATTAAATAATGAATGAATGAGTGAATGATCTCCCAGCTAGCAACACTCCCAGCTAGTGTTAGGTGCTTCCTTTGATACAAACTGCATGCGATTTTAACAAACCCATATATATTAAAACCATAAGTAATGTCTAAGAGCTTAATTGAAATATTTAATAGCTCAAAGTAAACATATGCAAAATGTACTGCAAATATTTATGTAAAAGATCTTGTTCTTGAAAACAGTGTGTTTAATGCCTCACAAGTTATATTAATGATCTCTTTATGTATTTTTTTATTAAGCTAAGGCCAAATTAATCTTTCCACAGCCAAACTAAGAGATAACTCAGCAGCAAGCCCATCACAACAGCCTTCTTTGTACGACCTAGGAGGCCTTGGGAATCTAGGTCTTAAAGGAATGAATCTCATGTGCTGGGCCTCTTCTCTGGTGTCACCAGTTACTTAGGGTGTGACAACCTGACCCCATGGTAAAGTGAAGCCTGAGCATTTCATTTTACTGAGATGGCAGATGGCAAGGACTAAGACTTAATGAATGAATAAGCACAGGGGATTGGAGTCTGATAATGTCAACATGAGGATTTCCAGTAGCCCTAGCTGAAACACTGAGTTCTTTCTCTCTTCTCTAGATCAGCACATCTACTTTATCACTCCACAGCTGATAATACAATTTGTATTTGAAAAACACAGGAAGGAAAATAAGTGATACACGTCTCTCCCCACTCACCTGTTTGCACAAAATTCAGCAGACTTCATGGCTGAGCACTGACATTCTACTTAAAGACCCTCAGGTCTGACAGTTCAGAAAGTAGCTTTTCTTTCCATGCTTTGTCTTAATTGCTAAGGTACCACTAAACACAGGCTGCTCAGGAGACCTGCCTGGAGTACACATCCTCTACCACAGGCCAGCAGAGGACACTAGTAGGTTATCTATTTCTTCCCCCTTATCAGTCCCTGCCGGTGGGCTACAAGAGCTGTGTATTCCAACTACATTCTTTTTATTCTGGTAAAATATATATAACATAAAATATGCCATTTCAATCATGTTTAAGTGTACAATTCAGTGGCATTAATTGCAGTCACAATGTTATATAATCATCACCACTATTTTCAAAACCTTTTCATCACCCCAAAAACAGATATTCTGTAACCATTAAACAATAACTATCTGTTCCTCTTTCCCCCAGCCCCTGGAAACCACCATTCTACTTTCTATCTCTATGAATTTGACTATTCTATGTATCTCATATAAGTGGAACCATACAATATTTGTCCTTTTGTGTCTGGCTTATTTCACTTAGCATATCTTCAAGGTTCATCTATGTTGGAACTTGTGTCAGAATTTCCTTTAAGACTGAGTAATATTCTATTGTATGTATGTGACACATTTTATTTATCCATTCATCTGTTAATGGATGCTTGAGTTGTTCCAACTTTTGGCTATTGTGAATAATGCTATGAACAGTGGTGTAAAAATATCTGTTAAAGTTCTTGCTTTCAGTTTTTTGGGATATATACCCAAAAGTGGAATTGCTGGATCATATCGTAATTCTATGCTTAATTTATTGAGAAACTGCCATACTATTTTCCCTTACTATGGTTTTAATTTGCATTTCCCAAATGACTAATGATGTTGAGCATGTTTTCATGAGCTTATTGGGCATTTGTATATCTTCTTTGTATATACAAAGAAGGCCTTTGCCTATTTTTAATTGGGTCCTTTGTCTTTTTGTTGTTGTGTTGTAGGAGCTCTTTATATATTCTGAATATTAACCCCTTATCAGAACTGGATATATGATTTGCAAATATTTTCTCCCATTCTGGGGGTTGTGTTTTCACTCTCTTGATAGTGGCCTCCCCCCATTGTTATTTTAGAGATGAGTGCTAAGTTGTCCAGGCTGGACTTTAACTCCTGGGTTCAAGCAATCCTCCAACATTAGCTGGGACTACAAGCATGCTCCACCTCACCCAGCTTGCCCTTTGTCCTTTGATGAACAAAAGTTTTTAATTTTGATGAAATCCAATTTATCTTTTTCTTTTGTCACTTGTGATTTTCGTGCATATTTAAGAAACTATTGCCAAATCCAAGGTCATGAAGGTTTGCTGCTATATTTTCTTCTAAGAGTTTTATAGTTTTAGCTCTTAAATTTAGGTCTTTGATCCATTTTGAGTTTTTTTTTTAATATGGTGTTAAGTAAGGGTCCAACTTCATTCTTTTGCATGTGGCTATTTAGGTGTTCCAGTACCAGTTCTATCAGGTTCTCCTTCATGTGTTTTGGAGCTATATTGTTTGCTGCATGCAAATTTAAGATTGCTATATATTAGGATTGCTATAATGATAAAAGGCTCTATCCTCTTATCATTATGTGATGTCTTCTTTGTCCCTAGTAATTTTCTTTGCTCTGAAGTTTACTTTATCTGATATTTATACAGCCACTCTTGCTTTTTGTTGTTGTTAATCCTTGCATGATAGACTTTTTTGTATCCTTTTACTTTCAGCCTACCTATTTTGTTATGTTTGAAGTTAGTTTCTTGTAGATTGCATATAGTAGGGTCATTTTCTAATACATTCTGCCAATATCTACCTTTTAATTGGTATATTTCATGTATTTGAACTATTTACATTTTAATTGGTATATTTATTATATATTTAAATTTATATTTATTATATATTTAATTGGTATATTTATTACCTTTTAATCGGTATATTTCGTGTATTTGAACTATTTACATTTAAAATAATTATTGATATCTTAGGGCTTAAGTCTGCCATTTTATTATTTGTTTTCTGTTTGTTTCCTCTGTTTCTTCTTACTCTGTTTCTTTTCTCTTGTTTCTTGTGGGTCACTTAAGTATTTTTTAGAGTTCCATTTTTATTTGTTTATAATAGTTTGTTTTGTATAGTTTTTATTGGTTGATATATACATATATATTATCACAGTCTCCTGATATTGACATTTTCAAGTCAAGTGAAGTATAGAAAACTAACTTTCATTTAGGTTCATTTACCCTCCCCATTTAGAAATATAAATATTTCCTCTACATACATCAAGCACCATATCATATAGTGTTATAACTTATTCTATTATATTTATATCTGTTTTTACCCATTCTGTGTTCTTCTATCCTTTCTAAAGTTCTCAGTCTTCTTCTCCTGTTATCATTTGTGTTGTATAGTTTCCTTTCACCATTCTTTGAGTGCAGGTCTGCTAGCAACAAATCCTCTCAGTTTTCCTTTGTTTGAGGATATCTTTATTTCCCCTTCATTTCTGAAGGATAATCTCTCCAACTATGGGATCTGGGGTTGGCAATTCTTTCCTTTCACCACTTGAAAACTGTTATGCCACTTCCCCATGGCCCCCATGGTTTCAGATGAGAAATCTTCTGTCATTTAAATTGGTGTTCTTCCTTAGAAATATGTCATTTCTTTTGGGCTGTTTTTAAGATTTTTTCTTTCTTAGTTTTCAGAAGTTTAAGTATTGGTCTTGGTGTAGATTTCTTTTTTTTTAAATTTCAAAGTATTACAGGGGTACAAACATTTTGGTTACATGAATTGCTTTTGTGCCATTTGAGTCAAAGTTACAAGTGTGCCCATCACCAAGATAGCATGCATTGTACCTGTTAGGTGTGAATTTACCCATCCCCTTCTCCCCCTTCCCACCTGCTTGGTTTCTGCTAAATTTTGCTACCATATGTGCACATGGGTGTTGACTGCTCAGTTCCAGTCTAACAGTGGGTACATGTGGTGTTTGTGTTTCCATTCTTGTGATACTTCACTTGGAAAAATGGTCTCCAGTTCCATCCAGGTTGTTACAAAGGGTATTAGTTCACCATTTTTTATGGCTAAGTAATACTCCATAGTATACATATACCACATTTTATTAATCTACTCATGTATTGATGGGCATTTGGGTTGTTTCCACATCTTTGCAGTTGTGAATTGTGCTGCTATAAACATTTGAGTGCAAGTATCTTTTTGATAAAATGTCTTTTTTTCCTTTAGGTAAATACCCAGTAGTGGGATTACTGGACCAAATGGTAAGTCTACTTTCAGTTCTTTGAGGTATCTCCATACTACTTTCCATAGAGGTTGTGCTAGTTTGCAGTGCCACCAACAGTGTATGTGTTCCTTGCTCTCTGCATCCATGCCAGCATTTGTTATTTTGGGACTTTTGGATAAAAGCCATTCTCCCTGGAGTTAGGTGATAACTCATTGTGGTTTTGATCTGCATTTCTCTGATGATTAGATATATTGAGCATTTTTTCATATGTTTATTGGCCATTAGTCTATCTTCTTTTGAAAAGCTTCTGTTCATGTCTTTTGCTCACTTTTTAATGGGGATGTTTGATGTTTTCTTGTTGATCTTGGTGTAGATTTCTTTGTGCTTATCCTATTTAAAGTTTACTTACTTCTTGAATATGTAGGTTTTCATCTTTCACCAAATTTGAGAAGTTTTCAACCGTTATTTCTCCCAAATACTCTTTCAGCATTATTCTCTTCCTCCTCTTCTTATGGAACTCCAGTTATAAAAATGTTCATTCTTGTTATTGTCCCACGGATCTCCAAGGCTCCGTTCATTTTTTTCAGTCTATTTTCTTTCTGCTGTTTAGACAGAGTAAATTCTATTAATCCATTTTCAAATTTACTGATTCTATTAGTTATCTTCACTCTACCACTGAGTCCATCCAGCAAGTTTTTATTTCAATTATTGGATTTTTCAATTTTATAAATTCCATTTGGTTCTATTTTTATAACTTTTATTCATTTCTTTGCTGACATTTGCTATTTTTTCACTCGTTTCAAGAGAATTTGTAATTGATTGTTGGAAGCATTTTTATACTGGCCACTTTAAAATCCTTGTCAAATAATTCCAACATCTGATTCATCTCAGTATTAGCCTTAGTTAATTGTCTTCTCTCATTCAAATTGTGGTTTTCCTGGTTCCTGCCATGATGAATAATCTTTTTTAATAACTGGACACTTTGACCATTATGTTAGAAGACCCTTGATTCTATTTAAACCATCTATTTTATCCGACTGTCACCCTGTTTATGTTTAGCCTATAAGTTGTGGTCTACTTTATGGTTTTAGTTCCAATGATAGTTAAGTTTTGAGAGCCTTCACAATGCTATTCTGGTCTGCTTTGTTCTTCTGAAGCTAATAGGGTTCCTTCTCATTCCTGCTGGCGCCATCTGCAGGGGCAGAAGGTGCTTCCTTCAGCCACCTGCTATTTCTGGGTGATTCTCTGCGGGTAGGAGTTAGAGCAGAAGCCACTGGGCTTGTCTCTCTTTATGTCACCAGGTAGAGGGCAGGGAGACACAAGGTTTCACTGCCCCTGCCACTGCAGACAGATCGGACTGCCTGCCAGCATCCTGGTTGTGGAGTAGTATCTTGGGTGGCTGCCACTCTTGCCAACATATTGGACTGCCTACTAGCTTTGGGTGTAAAACAGGGGTTACAATTCTCCAACCCCTTGAGCTTCCCCTTTCCTGGTCCTTTGGCCAGAGAGAGCAGGCTTTTCTTGAGTTCTTTTGACTATGCCTGTTGGTAGTTCCAGACTACCGGCTTCTCTGGCACCCAGGCAAGGGGCATATGAGGAACAAAAAGAAAACCCAGAGAATACATCATGTTTTCATTCCCCAGGTCCTGGGGTCCCCTACCAATCTGTCACCTTCTTTCTAGCTTTCAGAGTCCTTTTTATCATTGTCTATTATTGTCTATTCAATATTTCCAAGGATGTTTAGTTGTATTTAGAAGGGAGGAGTGGGGAAAAGTAAGTCTATTCCATCTTGTTTCAGAACCAGCAACCCATATCAATTGTAATAAACTAGTATTATCAAATCAACATATTACTTCTCAATTATAAAAAGAAGTTATATGCAGAAATATCAAGACAGATACACTATGTATAATAAAAAGCAATAACTATATGAAGTCAATCTAGCCTTTTCAGTCTGCCAATTCTGATTGCCATAGGGGGAACCAAGGCCTTCTGGTGCTTTACTTTAGAATCAAAAAAAGAGGATCAACTAAGAAAAGGTGAATTAGTAGCAAAATTTCAACATGATCTTAGTAAACTTCTGGGTGCTGTACTAAGTAGTGGAAGGAAAAAATAAACACTACTATACTATACTATTTAAAAATATTTCTCACTGTAATCACTTCTGTCTAATGCTATGGAAGTGGTACAATTTTCTCCAGAACCATGGACTTTTGTGTAGCAAGGTACACTGATTCGGGTGCCCAAGAGTGAGGCCTCAGCCATGATTCAGAAGAAAACTGAGAAACCAAAAGATAGCTAACCTCTTCTGCACCCCCCAAAAAAGAGAGAAACTAGGTGAAAAGGTAGGGTAGAGAAGAAAAGGGAAATGGCAGAGAAGGGTGGGGACAAAGCAATATGGCAGGAGGGAGGGACTCTCATGGAGAAATGTTGACAAAGGATAGGCATCTCTGATAACCATGTTTTAAAATTGTTTGCACGTAGTTCTAAATTTATTATACACAATGCCTTTTATGTATGGCATTTTGGGATATCCAAGGAAAAGCATTGTGTTCCATGTCGAGGCAAGCATCAAGCAGAGAGAAGAACATCACTTCTTTTAATTTAAAAAATATTTTTAGAGATGGGGTATTGTTATGTTGCCCAGGCTTTTCTCAAACTTCTGTCCTCAAGTGATCCTCCTATCTTAGCCTCCTGAGTAGCTGGGATTACAGGCATGAGTCACTATGCCTGGCAAGAAGAACATTTTAGAGCAGGTCAGACCTGAGTGATAGCTAGAGTTCAGAAGAACAATAAATCAGATCTAGAGGTGACCATAAGAACATAAGTGCCCAGAAATTCACAAACCAGGTGGAAGATAGGAGGTCAGATCAGTTTTCTGTATATCTATTAATATAAGGATAAGGTACTCTCAGCTACAAGAAACACATGCATCTGTCGTATGTGAGCTCATGCAATTGGAAGGTAAGAAGGTGTAACTGGTCATACAGCTGCTATTCTCTTGTGCAGCATGGTCAGCCACAAGACTATAACTTGAATTATTTCATGGGAACAGACAGTAATAAGGAAGATAGTAGAGACAAAAGGTAGACTATTTGGAGAGAAACAACACAAAGGGAAAGAAAAGTGTAACCCTTCTTCAGAGATGACATACTTGAACTTTTGTACATTGAGGAACATCATAGATATGTTTTGAAAGCCCCTTCTTTAATGGATTATTTCATCCCAGTTTGCAAGAATTACTATGAATTCAGATTTTCATACATTAGACATTTTAAAATTTTAATGTTACCATATATATAAGATTCTACTAGATCTTTGAAATTTTTTACATAATTTTGATAGATCTTTATCATATATGCAGAGAACATATAAAATATAAAATAAAACTTAAAATTCAACTTGTTTTGTTAATTAACAAGACAATAGATATTGACGGCTTTAAAGGTAGGGCCTCTTGTCTGAGAGAAAGGAGACATTAAGGAGCCTGAAAAGACAGAAAAGAAGTTATTTTAACGTATTAAATTCCATCTTGATGAGATAAAGTATCAGCTGCACATATTGTCAGTAAACCCCAGGAGTTTGATCATGTAGGAATAAATACAGACAAGGTAAAAATCACACAGAATTCCAAATGAATGCTCAAATTCCAAAGCTGCAAAGCTAATTATTTCAAAGAAATGGTAGAAGAGTCTTCCTGCTCTCCCACAGAGAAAGGGTAGATCCAGCCCCTGTAAAAGTCCTGGATGGGCTGGAGCTATCATAATGACTGACAACCATGTTGTACAGGAGAAATGGCTGGGAGGTGGTGGTGGAGAACCCCGTCCTTGGGGAAGATGACTCAAGCAAGAAGAAACAAGGAGACACTAGTAACTGATCTTCTGCAGGCTGACTGTGTCTGCTAGAGTTAGTACCCCTGGGTGATGAAACGCACTGACTCACTTGGAGAATGATAAATAGCAACAATCAGAAGCATTTGCAGAGTATTGATTTCCTTGAGACTTCCACAGGTTTTCATATGAATAATCTAATTTATAACCAAGCAGTTCCTATGATGAGTCTGATGAATCTCCTGTATGAGTCTGGGGTATTCCTCACATCTCATAGAAGAGGAAATTAAGGAGAGAAGGTACATGGCTTCCTCGGGGCCACATAGGACCTATACTAAGTGGATGGTCTCTGGAGGATACTAGAACAAATGGTTCCAGATTACATGGATGACCCATAGTTAAGTAATTGGATGCTTCCAATCGACCCTCAAATCTATTTAAGTCTAAATAATTGTTGTTAATATAATTTTGTTAATATAATTTTAAATCTGAAGGCAATTGTCAAAATACTGCTTGAAAGAAATAATACACAATGTAAAATCGTAATTTAATAATGATAAAAGCAAGCACTTACATATTATTTATTGTTTAGTATATGCCAGGCACTACTCTAAGCTCTTTACATGTATTTCCTCCCTTAATCCTCACAACCACCCTTTGATGAAGGCATTATTATTATCTCCCTCTTTCAAAGGACAAAACTGGGGCAGAGAAGTTAAGTAACCAAGGTCACACCATTGACAGGGGAAAGAGCAGAGATTCAAACCAGGCGGTCTGGCTTCAGAATCTTAACCACCATTCTGTACTGCCCCGCAATACTATTATGAATAATAATCCACCGTGAGCTTCCTGGAGCATATCTACAAAAATTGAAAATGTCAGGGGAACAAGAGAGCAAGTAAAACACAGTTTTTTTCATTTTCTTCAAAAGAAAATGTACTTCATTCTCAAATCTGAGGAAAAATACATTCAGATTTTAGAGACTTGAAAAAAACATGAAGGAATTTTGGGGGTGATGGTAATGTATCTTAACATGAGTTTGGGTTACATGGGTGTATGCATTGTTGAAACTCAGTGAATATATATTTTAAATATATGCATGTCATTTTAAGTAAATTTTACATCAAAAGAAGAAACTAAATAAATATCAAACCCTAGCTCATGGTTTTAGAGAGTACTGAAGTACCGAGGGGGAGGTATAAAAATGTCTGTAATTTACTTTGAAATGCATCTAAAAATAAGATAGATTAATGGATGGATGGAGGGATGGATAGATGGCTACATATGTGACAAAGCAAGTATAGTAATATGTTAATGACAGAACTCTCAGTGAGCATTTTTGTAATTACTATCCAGGTTAAGAAACAGAGTTAGCCAGCCACCCAAGAATCTCCTCCATGTGCCCCATACTAATCACAGCCTCTCTCCCTCCCTCCCTCTAAAAGTACATTCATCACTTTCTCGTGTCACATTATGGTTTTATCACCCAAGTGTGCATCCTTAGACACAGTAGTTTAGCTTGCTCCCTTTTTGTAAACTTGGTATAGACCCCTCCTTCTCTTTCTTTCCCTTACAATGTATCTGTTGAAGGACCTAGGCCTGTGGAATTTCCTACAATCTGGAGATTGATGACTGCATACTCACCGTGCAGTTCAGCATGTTCCTCTATCCTCTGTGTTTCCTGAAAATTGCCAGTTAAATCCAGAGGACTGATGAGTCTCAGATTCCATCCCTTTGGCAAAACTAAGTGGTGGTATGTTCTTTCACCAGGAAGTACATAATGTCTGCTTTTCACTTATTTTTTTATGTTGGGTCAATGCCTCAGTTCATTATTTCATTTGGGATAGTTAGGGTGGTGATATTCTAATTCCATCTCATTGTTTTCATTTATTAGCTGGAATAATTTTATAAAGAGATGATTCCCCTCATCTACCATTTGGTTACCTAATTGTATAGTTCACAAAGGAAAGGTAAGATGAACAGGTGGCTCTATGTTTTTATTTACACAGTTTTCACAAAAATGAATTGTTTATCCTCAGAAAGTAACCAATTAGTTTTCTATTTATATATTATTATGAACTCATAAATTTAAAAATATTTAAACATTATCCTCATTAAGTCTCAAATTGTTTCTTCTTTAACCTGTGGGAGCCTCTTCAAAATGGCCCCTGAGCCTTTTGCCCACAGCTCTAGTAGTCTTTGATAACTTCCCTGCTATGTGGTAGGTTAAGATATTCCAGTTAATCTTGTACATTTCCTACTCCAGGCCTAGCATCAGTCATTTCTCCAAGAAGCCCAGGTTTCCTTTAGTCGAACATGGTATTTTGAGACCATATCAGGGCATTAGGGCTGCTTGCTCATTGTTTCTAGAATCCTGGTTCTCAAGGACCCGACAATGATGGGATTGGAATATCCATCATTTGCACTAACCTATAATAATTGTACAACAGTCTCAGAATAACAATACTACTACCACAAATTATGATTAGGAAAAACAGTTAAAAGTGTTTTACTTAGGCTAACATCATTCTCTTCCCTTTTTTAATAGTTGTACTAGATCTATGTTGACAGGTTGTAAAATCTTTACATACTATAATCTCCTCTTTTAACCCTCAGTGAATCTTAGTTCTACAAGCAACCATGTATTTCATGCTCACTACCAGTTCTTGTGTCAATGTCTCTCTAATCGTGTTGGTGGCCTTGACCTCTGGCAGACACTTTAATAAAAGCCCATGACAACAATATTTCCTGAGTTCTTACATGTTGATCACAGTTTGTGTCAATCTTACTGGATATAAGACCCTTCCCTCACATTTTCTTTCCTTGAGTATCTTAAATATGTTACTCCATTTTATTCTGGCATAAAGCTTCTCTGTCAGAAAGTCTGCAGATAATCTAATTTTTTTTCTTCATAAATCACATGCTATTTGTACCTAAATGCTTAAAGAAATTTTAAATTTTTCTTTAAAGTTCAGGGATTTTTCTAGAATATGTCCTGGTGTTGATAGCCCTGGGTCAGTATACACTATGCTCAGGTACACGGTGTGCTCTTTCAATCTGTAGTTCCAAATATTCCAGGAACTATGTCAGGAAAGTTTTCTTGACTTTCAGTGTTAGTACTTGTTCTTTTCCCTTTCTTTGGACTTCTTTTCCAGGGCCGCCTACTATCCATATTTCAGATCTTTCTTATCTTCTGTATTTGTCACTTCTCTCAAATCCTTTTTATTTTTTCATTTCTTTTTTATTTTTAAAATATTTATTTTTACCTTCTACTGTGTCTATTTTCTCTAGTGTTTCTTCTGGTTTGGTCTTCGTTTCTAAAATGATTTTTTTTTCTTTTCATTTCTAGTTCTTTCTGGAATTCTGGCACCCCATTTGTAAATTTTTCTAATTCTGATAAATGATGTTCTCTCATGTCTTTTATCATTTTCTTAATGTCTTTTAGTTCATTTGAAATAGTATCTTCCTGCATTTAACTGTTTTTTCAGTGTATCTTTCTGGGGTGCTTTCATTGTGCATACTCCCTGAATTTTTGCATAAAAACACTGAGGCCCAGAGAGCAGTTATTCATCCAAGTTCACTTTTCAAAGGATGAAAAACTATGTAATGTTAAAAATAAACTTGCATCATAGTGTTTCCTTTGGAGAAAAGTAGGAGAAGCAGTTCACAAAACCAACCAGTTGACATTAGACTAAAAACTCCCAAAGGTAGGCCACCCTTGCTCTGCAGAGATTGGAAGTTCCTTTCAGGTGACTGTTTTTCCTGTTCGTACTTCAAAAGCAAATAAACTACCAATTTAGTCAGAAGAGACTGCACCAGACAACACTCTTCTAAAAAGGCCTAACGAGTCTTATTTCATTTCTTCTATAGTGTCAGTTCAGCTTCTGCTTTTGAGATCCTCCCTACAGAAAAGAATCATCTCTCACTCCTTTGTGTGAATCAAAGAACGAGATCAATGACATACTGAATTAATATGAAAAGGCATTTCAAGTACAGACACCATCCAGCACCAACACTGAACATAAAACTCTGTCTTCATTGAAATGTTTGATCAATTGTTTGATGTCAAGCAGTAACGTTTAATTTGATATTTGTCTCTCTTTACATAAAAGGACTGATTACTGTATTTTACAGAGAAATGAATTTAACAATTTCCTATCAATAAGATAGTGCTTTGCCCTCAAAATGTTTTAACCATTTGAACTTTAAAATGCAAATTTTCCCTACAGTTAATTTCCATTCTCTTTAGATTAATAAAAATGCATTTAATATTAATGAATTTAATAATGATTTATTAATAACATTAGTGAATTTAATAATTTGTTTATATTAGAATAAATACTATAAATGTTAAGATAAATGCCTATGAAAAATAATTATCTCACGTAAAAGTATAATAGAAAACACCCAAGCACTCCTTTGATTAAAGGAACAAATCTCTGAGCATTTGCATATTTAAAAAAGTTGTAAAACTTGGATAATTATGGCATAAAATGTCACTTTAAGTCTTGCCACCTAAATAGACCCTCTAAAGTCCAGAAAAATTGTCATGGACTTTTTCCAGCAATAATTTCCTGTACATTGCCCTACTTGCACCCAAGGTTTAGTCACCTTCATTCTCAAAGAGTAACAAAGGCTATGGCCCTGCACTCAGGCTACTAGGTGCTAAGCAATACATAAGGGAACCACTGATCATGTTATATGACTTGGGGAGGAAAAAGAAATGGCTATAGGAAAGAAAGAGGGAGAAACTGGAAAGAGAAAGACAGAAGTGAAATCACGGAGTAGGACAAAAGAAGAAAAAGAGATGTTTGGGAGCCATCAACAGTCACCTCTAGCTTCTAAAAGAGATTTTTGTCATCCTTATCACCATCCTTGTCATATGGAATCACCATTTATTTTTCACTTGTGTCCCAAGCACTGTATTTGGTGCATCCTCTTACTTTATTCTTACAAAAACCCCACAAGGTAGCCATTCCTATTTGAAATCACAGATTGACTTGTACGTAAATGTCCAGAGCAGCATTATTCGTAACAGCCAAAAAGTGGCAACACCCCAAAGGTCCATCAGCTGATGAAAAGATAAACAAAATTTGGTATATCCATACAATGGATAATTACTCAGCAATAAAAGGAAATAAAGTACTAAAATATGCTACAACATGGATGAACCTTAAAAAGACTATGCTAAGTAAAAGAAGCCAGTGACAAAAGACCACATATTGTATGATTCCATTTATATGAATGTTGCAGAATAGACAAATCTATAGAAAGTAGATTAGTGGTTGCCTAGAACTGGGGGTGGGGGAAGAATTAGAAAGTGACTGCTAATAGGTATGGGGTTTCTTTTTGGGTGATGAAAATATTCTAACATTGATTGTGGTGGTGGTTACACAATCTGAGAATATATTTTTTTAAAAACCCATTGAATTATACACTTTAAATGTATGAAGCTCATGGTATGTGAATCATATCTTAATAGAGCTGTTATTTTTTTTTAAATCATGGATTGAATATACCAATCACTCTGTGAGGAAAGGAGCCCAAAATTGATTTGTTCAGGCATAACAATTGGCCCATTTCTGAGACATTTAACAAGCCCTAAAAATAAAGTAGAAAAAACTCCTCCCATCTGGACTGGGAGCCCAGGATCTGAGTTCTAGTGTTCTCCACTCACTAGCTGGTAACTTTGAATGAGCAACATCTTGAAATATGTATGGGGACACAAAATCTGGTGTTATTGAAGAAAATACCATGTATATACTTCTTTGTAGGTGCCTTAATGTGTAAGTTTCTCCCTTTCCTTCAACCTCCACCTAATCAACCAAGTGCTGGAAAGTCTATCTCTTTAATTCCTCTCCCATCATTTTCTTTCTCCATTTCCACAACCCACTGTATTGACTCAGGCCTCCATCACTTCTGGATTACTGTAATTGCCTCCTAACCAGGTCTCTCGGCTTGTATGCTACGACCCTTTCTGATCCCCCAACCACACCAGTGGCAGAACGACCTTTTTAAAATCAAGTCTTAGCATACCACAAAAACCACAACCCTGCCTAAAACCCTTCCACGCTCCCCTTTTTCTTATAGGATGAAAGTCAAGCTGCTTGACTTCCCATTCCTTGGTGGCCTGGCTCCTAGCGTCATCGCTGTCAAACATCCATCCAACAGAGATAAGAGGCCCTTAACCCAGCAATATGAGATCAGAGGGCTGAAGATCCCTTATACATGTCACAGTTTTTCACATGTCCATGCCTTTGCACATGGTTCCCTCCAGGGAACTGCCCATCCTCCCCTTCTTCCAATTGTAAATGCCTAGTCCAAAGGCAGTTTATCTGGTTGCCTGTGAGGTGGTGGATGGGGGTGGTGTACTGGCCAGAGAGAAGCACAAAGGAACTTTCTGCATCAATGAAAATGATGTATATCTTGATTGAGGTGGTGTTTACATGGGCACATACATTTGTCAAAATTCATTGAACTATATTACAACCTGTGCATTTTATTAAATTTTCAAAAATATTAAGCAACCAGGAAAAAGTCAATTCAAAAGCATCATTTCCCACAAGAAGTTTCCCTGAGCCCCACTTCTATTAATAACAAGAGATGATTTAAATACTCTTCCTCTGTGTCTCCATAACACTCTATGTATACTTCTACTATAGGATTTAACTTTTCCCACTATACATACCCAACTATTGAATTTACTTGTCTACCTCACCAGACTATAAACTTTGGAAGGCAAAGACTAGATCTTAACGGTTTTATTTCCCTAACACCTACTACAACTTTGTGGCATCTTCAACACCACAAAAAACATTCAGTAAACATCTACTGAATGGATCAAAACAAAATTTATTGATGAGCAGGAGATGGTGGAGGCGGCAGGAGGGAGACAGGAAGATTTCTGAGGTTGTCACACAACCAAAACAAATGACAACACAGTAAAATGTAATCATCAACGACAACTGGAATCAGCTTACAAACTACTCCCACCTTTGGCTGCCATCTTCTGTCCCACAGACACACATACGCAACCTCTCACTGTCACTTTCTTTACTGTGCCTTTTGAACAGTTCACACCAAGATCTGTGTTTGGAGTTGCAGGAGATACCTTCCCAATGTGATGTGAGATCTGTCTGTTTATTCCCCTCTAACTCCAATAGAGGGTCCTGAACAGAGGCTTTTAGAATCCATTCCCATAGTGAACTTATGTCCCATGAATGCTCAGCTCAAATGATGGCAAATCGATTTTCCAGGAAAGGTTTCCCTTGTTCTTGTTTAGGAAATTCAACTCTAATCTCTTCAAAACACATGTCTAAGTGAGCTTTATCATCCCTATAATTAACTTAATTTAGATAAATATTAGTCTCTAGCAATTGTACATTATAAACTTGGCTATGGCTGAATGCTCCAGGAAGGCCCTAATGTGCTACAGAAATCAATGAAATGTTAATCAGCATTGACAGCTTAGCAGGTGCCACAGAAGAGAGTAGAATCCAAAAAGGATTGTGCTACACAGGCAATGCTGTCCCTTCAAGGTTATCAACTCGCCACTCCCCCACCTACATTTACTGACCTAGAGGTACAGCCTCCCCAGGCTAATTGTGAAATTCCACCCCACAGTATACCTTTCCCCTCAATCCTCCCACTCAGCACCTCTGCCCATGACAGCCTCTGTCAAGAAAGAACTGAGACTCATTTACTCAATGGCAATATTTGAGACAGACCCATGTTCTCTCACAAGCAATTCCAAGATCCCTAGGCTCTGAAAACCAAAAAATTTTTTGAAGTTTGACACAACCTTATTTGGCAGCACACCCTGGCCTGAACTGACATGAGACTATTTGTAGTCTCCATCCCGCTTAGCATAAATATTCATCATTATCAGATTAAAGAAGCTGCCCCAGACCACGTTGGCAGTATTATATAACGTACACTATATGCAATGCATCACCTTTCTGAAATCCAAAAACATCTTAATGCTGAATTACCTCTAGCATCAGATATTTTAGATATGGGATCGTGGGCCTGAGCCCACTAGAATGCCAGCTGGATCAATCTGTCCTGGACACCCACCAAGGCATTTCTGGGTCCAGGTGGAAAGTGCAAGTCCCATGGTAGCTTCCAGGTGTCTGACACGGGTGAAAGAGTAGGCACATGTGCCTGTTAATGCTGTTCCTGACTCAGAGTATCACCTCATCCAAAGGGTTTACATTCCAGCAGCCCCAGTACACAGGAGGCACAGCTTAGCCATGACCCTGCTCTTAAAAACAATTGTTAGGATATGGTGAGGATGACAGGGCTCTTTTGCAGAGCTCTGGGAGCACCTACACAGTCCTGTCCATGGAAACAGAACCTTTTAGAAAAGCCACGCCTGGTGTTGTCTCCAAGGCAGCAGGTCAAGTCAGTGAGTTCTGGTACCCAGTTAATCACACCAGTTTGTTGATATCATACACACATATCTGGAGGTTGAGCTGAATTGTGAACCTGTTATTGAAGTATAACAAACACGCACAACAGGGCACATTGTGTAAGTGCATCACTGGATGAATTTTCACAAATCAAACACACCTGTGTGACCAACATCCAGATCCAAAAATAGAATATCCCTAGCACTGCAGAAATCTCCCTCATGCTTCCTCCCAAGTTATTATCATCCCCTTCTCCCCACCAAGGGCAACCACAATCCTGACTTCTAAGACTCTAGTTTTTTCAGCTTGATTTTTAAATGAAATTCACTGAATGTAGAGTAGGTAGACCCAATTTTAGTGATGGCCAGGTTTCTTCCCTACCTTCTGAAATTGAGACTATAAAACTAGCTTGGCAGGAGTTGAAGCATAACAACCACAAAAAACTCAAGAATCACATGCCCTAACACCTACCTGGAGTTACTTCAAAATCAAACCCTGGCTGGGCATGGTGGCTCATGCCTGTAATCCCAGCACTTTGGGAGGCCAAGGCAGGAGGATCACTTGAGGCCAGGAGTTCAAGACCAGCCTGGGCAACATGATAAGACCCCATCTCTACCAAAAAAAAAAAACTTAGCCGGGAATGGTGGCACACGCCTGTAGTCCCAGCTACTTGGGAAGTTAAGGCAGGAGGATCACTTGAGCCGAGGTTACAGTGAGCTATGATCACACCGTGGTACTCCACCCTGGGCAACAGAGCAAGACCCTGTCTCTAAAAAAAACAAAAATCAAACCCTGTCAAATTATAAAAAGAAGCAAAGTTGGCTTGCATTAAAGAGCACAGAAACTTAATTTAAATAAGATGATTCACATATATGTATCATTTAAAGCTTGTAAAATGCCATTTTTTATTGAGATAACATTCACCATTTTAACCATTTTGAAATGTATAATTCAGTGGTATATTCACAGAATTGTGCAACCATCATCACTATCTAATTGCAGAACATTTCCATCACACCAAGAAGAAACCCTATACCTCTTAGCAGTCATTCCCAATGCCTCCCTCGACCCATCCCCTGGCAATCACTAATCTACTTTCAGTCTCTATGAATTTGCTTATTCTGGATATTTCATTTTTTTAATTTTTTTATTTTTATTTTAAAATTTTAAATATAAATAGAGACAGGGTCTCACTCTTGCTCAGGCTGGTCTCGAACTCCTGAGCTCAAGCAATCCTCCTGCCTCGGCCTCCCGGAGTGCTAGGATTACAGGCATGAGCCACCGCGCCCGGCCCTGGATATTTCATATAAATAGAATCATACAATATTTGGCCTTTTCTGTCTGGCTTCTCTAGCTTAGCATAATGTTTTCAAGGTTCATCCATGTTGCAGCATGTATCAGTACTTCTTTTTATGGCTGAATAATATTCCACTGTATGGATATATTTTGTTTATCCATTCATCAGTTGATGGACACTTGGGTTGTTTCCTCCTTTTGGCTATTATAAATAATGCTACTCTGAGCATTCATGTACAAGTTCTTGTGTGAATGTATGTTGTTTGTTTGTGTTTTTCCTTTGAGACAGGGTCTCACTGTGGTGCTCAGGCTGGAGTGCAGTGGCATCATCATAGCTCACTGCAGCCTTGAACTCCTGGGCTCATGAGATCCTTCTGCCTCAGCCTCCCAAGTAGCTGAGAATACAGGTGTGCACCACCATGCCCAGCTTGTATGTTTTCAATTCTCTTAGGTATATACCTAGGAATGGAATTTCTGTGTTACATGGTAACTTGAACATTTTGAGGAACTGCCAAACTATTTTCCAAAGTGGCTGCAGCATTTTACATTCCCACCAGCAATGTATGAGTGTTCTAGTTTCTCCACATCCTTGTCAACACTAATTTTGTGATGTTTCTTTTTTTATTATAGCTATCTGGCCAAGTGCAGTGGCTCATGCCTATGATCCCAGCACTTGGGAGGCTGAGGTGTGAGGATAGCTTGAGGCTAGAAGTTGAAGACCAACCTGGGCAACATAGCAAGACCCCATCTCTACAAAAAAATTAAAAGAAATAGTTGGCTGTGGTGGTGCACACCTGTAGTCCCAGCTACTCCAGAGGCAGAAGCAGGATGATCACTTGAGCCCAGGAATTCAAGGTTACAGTGAGCTATGATCGTGCCACTGCACTCCACCCTGGGTGACAGAGCAAGACCCTGTCTCTAATAAAAAAAATATATATATAGTGCCATCCTAGTAAGTGTGAAGTAGTATCTCACTGTGGTTTTGATTTATTTGCCTAATGACTAACCATGTTGAGCACCTTTTCATGTTCTTATTGGCCATTTGTATATCTACTTTGGAGAAATGTCTATTTAGATCCTTTGCCCATTTTTAAATTGAGTTGTCTTTTTATTGTTGGGTTGTAGGAGTTCTTTATATAGTCTGGATACTAGATTCTTATCAAACATAAGATTTGCAAATATTTTCTCCCATTCTGTGGGTTGTCTTCTCACTTCCTTTTTTTTTTTTTTTTGGACAGAGTTTCCCTCTGTTGCTCTGGGTAGAGTGCAGTGGCATCATCATAGCTCACTGCAGCCTCCAAATCCTGGGCTCAAGTGATCCTCCTGCCTCAGCCTCCCCTGTAGCTGGGAGTACAGGTGTGCACCACCACACCCAGCTAATTTTTCTATTTTTAGTAGAGACGGGGTCTCGCTCCTGCTCAGGCTGGTCTTGAACTCCTGAACCCAAGCGATCCTCCCGCCTCGGCCTCCCAGAGTGCTGGGATTACAGGTGTGAGCCGCCTCACCTGGCCTCACTTTCTTGACAGTGTCCTTTGGTACACATAGTTTCTTGTTTGATAAAGTTTAATTTATGTATTTTTCTTTTGTTTCTTATGCTTTTGGTGTCATATTTAAGAAACTGTTACCTACTCCAACATCATGAAGATTTACACCTATGTTTCCTGCTATGAGTTTTATAGTTTTGTAAAATGCCATTTTTATTAAATCATATTTTGATTTATGTAAGACAACTACCATGTCAAAGCTCCCTTGCTATAAAGGTCACAAAATTTTTTAAAATGTACAAAACATATTTTAGTCTTATCTTCTATAGTGTCATGGCTTACAATGTAGTCACTAGAGTCAAATCCTAGATTCAACCTCTAGCCACCATATCTAAGGAGCTCCTTTGAAGAATCTGTATATCCTGATTAAGATTAAGTATTCCAAATTATATGTGTGTTCTATATATTTATCTATAATTATCTATATACCTGTATCATTATATATGGATATATTGTTCTACCATTAAAACCCATCAATGTGAAAACTTTGTGTAGACTGATATATAGTTCCATACCCACTAAGTCACAGAGAGGCAAAGGATATGTGAATGGCAGGAGAGCTGTCCATTGATATAATATTAGAAATATATATTTAATCCTGGGGTGGGGGGAAAACCTGGCACTGAGCTTTTTGAGAGCTAAGCAATTAACTTCTCCAGAATATTTAATAGAAAAGTTTCCCAAACATTCTCTTCTTTACTGGGAAGGCAGCACAATAGTACATTCCAAAGAATAAGAATTAGGAAACCTGAGTTTGGGCTCTGACTCTGTCCCTAGCTGTATGACTCTGGAGATTTGCCTCATTTCTCTGGCCCGTGGTGTCCTATTTAAGGAAGGAAGGAAGAAAGGCATGTTGATTTTGTAGTGCACATTAGACATCCAAGAGGAGATGAATAGACAGCTCCGGAATTCAGGGGAAAGTCCTGGCTAGTGATACAAATTTAGGAGTTGATGGCGTATGTGTATGGGCACTTAAGCCCTTCCCTGCAGAGTGAGCATGAAGAGGAGAAGAGATGTCTCAGGCCTGGGCTCACCAACATTAAGAAGACAAGAAGATAAGGAGGAAGCATCTAAGAAGACTCAGAAGTGTAGCCAGTGAAGTCGGAGGAAAATAAAAGAGAGTGCTCCAGAAGTCAAAGAAAGAGAAGTGATCAATCATGCCAAATGCTCCTCGTAGGTCAAGATGAGGACTCAAGATCCATGCTCCAAAAGGAATGAACCTTGAACACGTTACAGTAATTTAAAAAAGCCAGACACAGAAGACCATACTGTAGGATTCCATTTATACAAAACATCCAGAAGAGGCAAATTCATAGGGATGGGAAGTAGACTAATAGATATCGGGAGTTGGGGGAGGGAGAAATGGGGAATAACTGCTAATAGGTATGGGGTTTCTTTTGGAGGTGATGAAATGATCTGAGGTTAGAAACTGATCCTGACTGCACAATTTTGTGAATAAACTAAAAAAACACTGAATTGTACTCATTAAAAGAGTGACTATTATGGTATGTGAATTATATCTCAATTTTTTAAATTAAAAAAAAATGAAGACTCAGAATTGGCTATGGGATTTAGCAATGTGGAGGCCAATGGTGGCCTTGACAAGCATAGTGGGGGTTACTGGAGTGAATTTAAGAGAGAATAGGGGGCCAGGTGTGGTGGCTCACGCCTGTAATCCTAGCACTCTGGGAGGCTGAGGCAGCAGGATTGCTCAAGGCCAGGAGTTCGAGATCAGCCTGGGCAAGAGTGAGACCCCATCTCTACTAAAAATAGAAAAATCAGCTGGGCATGGTGGCATACGCCTGTAGTCCCAGCTACTCGGGAGGCTGAGGCAGGAGGATCACTTGAGCCCAGGAGTTGGAGGTTGCAGTGAGCTATGATGATGCCACTGCCCTCCAGCTGGGACAACAGAGCAAGACTCTGTCTCAAAAAAAAAAAAAAGAGAGAGAGAGCGAGAACGGGAATGGGAAAATTTGAGCACCAATATGGACAACAACTGAAATGGATTGGAACACATCTAATATGTTTAAATATATGAGTTCATAATGAAACTTGGGGGAGAAAAGTCACAAAAAAAGAACCCAAAATCAAATTGGGGGGTGTTAGGGTAACAATTAATTATTTTGAGACTAGTAAACAAAGGAGAGAATTATCCTGCTTTTCCTGTACAGATGGCACCACTGGGTACCCAGACGGTATATGAGGGTACACTTCTCTTTTAAAATGCATTCCAGCTAATAAATGAAAAAGGAATGATAAATTAGAATCTCATCATTTAGGAGCCCCTAATAAATTAATGCACCTAAGCAGTAATCTATAAACTCAGATTAGAGACTCTGTAAGCCTCCTGATGGAAGAACATACCACTACCTCTGCAGTAGTCCTGTCCCCACACCCCCCAAAACCAGTCTTGTAATTGATCAAGCTTCTAGATTTAACCACCAATTTTTAGGAAATACAGAGGACAGAAACATGTCAAACTACATCCCAGGGATGCAAGCAGCACTATCTAGACTGAAAAGCTCTAAAGGACAAACATCATGGTTCCTTCAAAACACGGATTACAAGCAGGGGGGAAAGAGAGGGGGAGTGAGGAGAGAGGAAACAAATGCAACAAATGGACTTTATTTGAATCCTGTCTCAGACAGACTGAAAAAAAGTTACAACATATATGAGACAATTAGAAATGTCAACACTGTATATTTAATGATATTTAGAAATCATTAACTTTCAAGGTATTGCTTATGGCAAAAGGGTCCTTATCTTTTAGTAATACACACTGAAACATTTATAGATGAAATGACATAGCATATGAAATTTGCTTCAAAATATGGAAAAGGAGGCCAGGTGTGGTAGCTCACACCTGTAATCCTAGCACTTTGGGAGGCTGAGGTGGGAGGATCTTTTGAGGCCAGGAGTTCAAGGCTGCAGGGAGCTATGATCTTGCCACTGCACTCCAGCCTGGGTGACAGAGTGAGACTCTGTCTCTTAAAAAAAAAAAAGCGGGGAGGGGGAAGGAGGAGTGAATAAGGGCACAGATGAAGCAAAACTGGACATGATTGATAATTGTTAAAGCTGCATAAGGAGTATCTGCAGGTTCATTATACTATTCTCTCTACTTTCATATGATTTAGGTTATTAAGTATGAAATGTCTGATTTCCTTAGGTACTAAGTTTGAGAGTTGATATCTCTGACAATTCACTCTGACACTTCTTGTTTTATGTTTGTTGTGAAGGTGCATCCTTGGTCTCTCAAACACATGGTTTGGCTTGTGATTATCTTTCAATTTTTTTTACAGCAATTTTTGTGAAACCATGGATAAGTCAAAAATTCGTGTTATTTTCTAATATGAGTTCCATTGTGGAACCAATGCAGCACAGACAGCTCGAAATATCAACAAAGTGTTTGGGAAGGATGTGGCTAATGAACACACAGGATGTCAATGGTTTGAGAAGTTCTATTCTGGTGATTTTAATCTTGAAAATGAGCCACATGGGTGACCTGAGACCAAGGTGGATAATGATGAGCTGAAAGCTGTAGTGGAAGCGAATCCATCTCAGCCTAGGCATGAATTAACAGCAAGGTTTGACTATTCCAACAACATTGGGCCATTTGAAACAAATCAGCAAGGTAAAGAAGCTGGATAGATGGGTTCTGAGTGAATTAAACGAGCGTCAGAAGAGAAATCATCTTGAAGCTTGACTTTCTTTGCTGTCACGACATAAAGGTGAACCATTTCTACACCATATTGTTATGTGTGATAAAAAATGGATTTTTTTTTACAATCGCAAGCATTCTGCACAACGGTTGGATAAAGATGAAGTGCTAAAACACAGTCCAAAGCTGAATATTCATCAAAAAAAGCTAATGGTGTCTGGTGGTCCAGCGCTGGTATTATCCACTATAGCTTCATGAAACCTGGTCAATCAATTACAGCGGATGTCTGCTGCAACCAACTGGATGAAATGATGAGGATGCTTGTGATTAAGCAGTCGAGATTGGTCAAGAGAGACAGGCCAATCCTCTTGCAAGACAACTCTAGACCACATGTCGCACAAAGGCTGCTCTAACTACAGAGGCTGGACTTGGAAACTCTCTGTCATCCACCGTATTCACCAGACCTTGCACCAACTGGCTACCACTTCTTGCAGGCTTTGGACCACTTCTTGCAAGGAAAAATATTCAATTCTCAACAAGCTGTGGAAAATGCCTTTCACAATTTCATTGCCACTTGCTCTCCAGGCTTCTTTGCTGCTGGCATAACCAAGCTACCGTTAAGATGGCAAAACAGTGTCGATAGTTTAGGCACATACTTTGATCAATTGTACCGCTTCTTGTTTGAGATATAACAAACTACACTTTTGATTCAAAATTGGACATTTCATATTTAATGACCTAATAGTTTAAAATTTATCATTAAAAAACAAACCAAAAAAAAGGAGCAGTATGAAGAAGAGGCAAGAATGACCCCAGGACTGACCAAAGCCCACATGCCACTGTATTCCGTCCTCCAGTGCCTATGTCCCTTTGCCACCATGCCCAAGATAAAGGCAGAAGGGGATGCTAAAGGAGATAAAGCCAAGGCAAAGGATGAACCACAAAGAAGATCCATAAGGTTGTCTGCTAAACCTGCTCCTTCAAAGCCAGAGCCCAAGCCTAAAAAGGCCGCTGCAAAGAAGGGAGAGAAGGTACCCAAAGGGGAAAAGGGAAAAGCTGACACTGGCAAGGAGGGGAATAACCCTACAGAAAATGGAGATGCCAAAACAGACCAGGCACAGAAAACTGAAGGTGCTGGAGATGCCAAGTGAAGTGTGTGCATTTTTGATAACTGTGTACTTCTGGTGACTGTACAGTTTGAAATACTATTTTTTAATCAAGTTTTATAAAAATGCAGAATTTTGTTTTACTTTTTTTTAAAGCTATGCTGTTAGCACAGAGAACGCTTCATTGTTGTTTTTGGGGGAAGGGGCTTATGTCACTAATAGAATGTCTCCAAAGCTAGATTGATGTGGGGAAAACACCTTTCTCTTCTAGTTTTGAGAGAATTCCTCTTGGCTCTCAGGAGGAGGGACTCCCTCATGTTGACACACAGCCACCTTGGCACAAATGCCTTGTGGTATGGAAAAACTAAAATTTGCTTTTCTGTCCTCTTCTCCCTCTCTGCCCTCAGCATAGTCTTAACTCCCATAAATCCAGACACCTCTTGGGACCTGGCCCCCAATAATTGGTTACCAGTAAGTCAAGTAACCTCATCTTTCCAGTGAACACCACTGAGATGGCATCCCTCAAAAGAGCAGCGGTTCTGTTTCTAGATTGTAGATCTTCAGATAAATTCTGCCATTTTCATTTCATTTCCTGATAGTCAGGGTCAGCTCATGAAAAGTTGATAAACAACATGCTAAATGTGGAATGTCAACCCTCACTCTAAACTTTTCCTGTTCAGAGCATCAAATGAAGACTTCATTAGGTTTTATAGTGGCTTTCTGATTTTGGTAGTCCACTGAAGAAGGGAGTTTGCAAGTTATTGTATACTGTTAACAATTGTCTGTCCATGTCCTGCCTGAAATAGCATGATTGTTTATGAAAAGTATCCTTAATAAAGCTGGATGCAGTTTGGCTTGGGGGAAAAAAGTTGAAAGACAGAGTGAGGAGAGGACCTGGAGAGAGCAAGCACAGTGCAGACTCCTCTGTAGAGAAGCCAGGAAAAGAAACAGAGGAATGAGGCAGCAGTCAGAAAAGAATGTGGACTCAATGGAGGGTTTTCTGACAATGGCAGAAATTAGAGAAAGCTTGTATCTGATGAGAGAATGATCCAGTAGAAAGGGAAAACAATCAGGAGAGGGGACAATTGCTGGAGTGATGCTCTCCAGTGCTGCAGGCATCAGGCAGCTACCTGCAAGTAAAGCCAGCAGCATGGTCTCACAGTGACATCACGCCAGGGACATAGATTTCTTAGGAGAAGAAAATTCACTGAGTTTGTTCTATTTAAGGGACTCACAGAAGTGAATCTGGGACAATTCCTCATCCTTGGGCAGCATCTTCTTGAAAACACTTTCCTTTCTATGATCAGGTCTTAAATCAGCCATGATTATTCTTCATTAATAATAATTCCACCTAGCAACTATGCAGCACCCTTTTCCCAAGGATCTTTCATTTTAATTTCAAAAATTATTTTTAGTTTGTTTTGTTTTGTTTTGTTTTGTTATTTTTTTAGAGACAGCGTCTTGTTATGTCACCCTGCCTGGAATGCAGCAACACCCTCATGGTTCACTGCAGCTTGGAACTCCTGGGCTCAATTGATCCTCCTGCCTCAGCTTGCCAAGTAGCTGGGACTACAGGCTCAAGTCACCATACCTGTTAATATTCTTACTAGAAATAATGAAATGAAAAGTAGAAGGCTCCCTCCCCTGCCCTAGTTCTATTCCCTAAAGATAACCACAGCTCTTTGTTTATCTTTCTAGCAAAAAAAAATTGCATAAACTCGGCACAGTGGCTCACATCTATAATCCCAGCACTTTAGGAGGCTGAGGCAGGAAGATCGCTTGAGGCCAGGAGTTGGAGACCATCATGGGCAACATAGTGAGACCTCCTCTCTACACCAAAAAAAAATGTAAGAAAAATTAGCTGGGCATGGCGGTGTGCATCTGTAGTCCCAGCTACTCATGAGGCTGAGCTGGAAGGATCACTTAAGCCCAGGAGTTTGAGGTTGCAGTGAACTATGATGATGCCACTGCACTCTAGCCCAGGTGACAGAGCAAGACTCTGTCTCTAACACAAATAAATAAATAAATAAATTTGCATATGTCACATATATATGTTTGAATAAAAATTCATACACAAAACCCATCATGCTATAACTACTGCTCTACACCTTACCCCAGCAGTCCCCAACCTTTTTGGCACCAGGGACCGGTTTCATGGAAGACAATTTTTCCATGAGAAGGGGGCAGCGGAGCTCTGTGGACCGGTCCCTAACAGGTGGCCCTGGGGTTGGGGACCACAGCCTTACTTTTTATACTTAATATACGTCAATCTTCATCAACCTATTTATTTTAATGGCCAGAGTGCACTTTTTTAAAAAGCACTTTTCTGTTTATCATATCTTAGTCTCACCGAAACGCATTGAGAGAAGAATGTCTTTAATTTGCAGATAACAAAATTGACCCAGAGTGAGACTAAGTGACCTGTCCAACCAAGGTCTCAGTAGCTGAGGCAATAGTAGACTCTGGGTTTCTTTTACTCCCTGTGCCACAGCGCCTCCCAGTGGTGTACAGATGACATTTTTTCTGCCCACAGCATCAAGGCTGCCATTCAATGTACCCTTTTTCCTCCATATAGCACCAGTTCTCAGGAAATTTTTCATATGAATTATTAAGACCATCCCATACTCTAAGACAAAGTGTCTCTCTTTTATCAAACTTCTCTATTTGTGAAATAATTTTATAACCATTCCATTGGGATTTAAAGTTCTAAATAGAACTTTAAGTTTTATATCTTATAATATCTAATATTCTAAGCCTCTCAGTGTGGAAAGAGATGATATAGATGCCCAGAGAAGTTACTTTTTATAAATTTTTTAAAAATTCAGTCCAATGTACTGAGCATTTTCAAATGGTTGTGGTTCTTAACCTTTTGGGGGGACATGGACAACCTTTTGTTGAGAATCTGATGAAAGTTACCAATTCTCTCCTGTGACAAAAGCACAGACACTCAAAATCTTACTCCCAATACCAGGGCATTCACAGAATTTCTTAAGGCCATCCACGAGCCTCAGGCTAAAAAGCACTGTAGTAACGATTTCATCTTTCAGTTTTGCAACACCCAGGTATATCTACATTTTCAGCAATATCACTTCATGCTTTAAATTCATTCTAATTTTCAACATATATGCCACATCTTCTGGGTGAGGTTGGCTATTTGGGGATATCTCAATATAAGTTCAATGATCACAGACAATCTGAAAACCCTGAAATATTTTGTTTCAGATTTTTTTTTTCTTTTTTGAGACAGGGTCTTGCTCTGTTGCCCAGGATGGAGTGCAGTGGCATCATCATAGCTCACTGCAGCCTCAAACTCCTGGGCTCAATCAATTCTCCTGCCTTAGCCTCCCAAGTAGCCTACAGGTGCATGCCACCATGCCTGACTAATTTTTTGGTTTTTGTAGAGATGGGGTCTTGCTATGTTGCCCAGGCTGGTCTTGAACTCCTGGCCTCAAGTGTTCCTCCCACCTCGGCTTCCCAAAGTATTGGCATTACAGGTGTGAGCCCACGTGCCTGGCCTTTGTTTCAGATTTTTTAAAAAGAATTAAATTTTCCATTGAAAAAGTTGTTCAACAAAGAGGATATTTAAATTAAGATTTGACCTAGATTATACACAGATAACTTGACACTCAGTCATTACTTACACTGAAAACAAAACCGAACAAAACAAAACTCCAGGCTTTGGATACGGTGGGGAAGTGGGGAGGGGTTACAGGATTCATCACATCAATTAATCATTACTTTCAGAAATACAATGAACCTTAGGGACAAAGTTTACCCTACTCGGGTGGTTTTGGGGTGGGAAAAAAACACTCCCTCAAGAAAATTCTTTCTTCTACCACCTTCCAAATCCTCCACTCTAATTAGGGTATCCTTTTCTGAGGTGTCTTAAGAATTACCTTCTTACATAGGCTCAGGTCCTCACCAAAATGCATCTGTATATAACATCATCATTAAGTAACAGTAAAGTATGGTATCAAATTTTTTCTCCATATAGTTAAAACTACCTATAATTTCCCTTTTTGCCAGGTGACTATCCCACTTTCTAATCCAAAAGCCACTCTGAAAAACAGTTTAGTCAGCTGCCTAAAACATTAAAAGGCTATTTTCAAACATTTCCAAAGGCTGGCCCTTTTTTTTCACCATTTAATGGCAAAGTGAAAAAAAGAAGGAAAGAAGGTAGTGACAAAGAACATCCTGTCTCACCTCTAACACTCTCTTCCCTGACCCGAGCACCAACCCTAACCTTGTCCCTCAAAGAATAAACACCTTCCTCAACACAAGCTCCCTCGCCTGCTTGCCCGAGTGTTGGAGTGAGAGACAGAGAACAGAAGCCCAGCAAACTTGCAAGATGCGACCCTGCCAGGCAGGAGACCAGTTATCCAGTCGAAGCAAATCCTCGGAGCCACAAAACTTCCTCCCTTCTGGTGTTAACAGCAGATGTTAAAAATTGCAAAGATGTGGAAACAACCCAGGTGCCCATCAATACACGAGTGGATTAATAAAATGCAGTATATGTATACCATGGAGTATTACTCAGCAATAAGGAACAATAGTGAATTAACGCATCTGGTATTATCCTGGTTGGAGCTAGAACCCATTCTTCGAAGTAAAGTGTCACTGGAATGGAAAAATAAGCACCACTGGTACTCACCATCAAATTGGTACTAACTGATCAACACTTACATCACACAGGACAATAATATTCATCAGGGGGCGGGCAGGCGGGAGGGGGTTGGAGGGGATGGGAAAACTCTCACTGAATGGATGCGGGGAGCACAGTTTGGGGGATGACCACGATTGTAGCTCTGACACGGGCCGTGCATGGGCAATATATATAGCCAAAGTGTTGTACCCCCATAATATTCTGAAATAAAAAAATAAAAATAAAAAAATAAAAAATAGATAAAAAAGGGAGTTGGGGGGGAGGGGGTTGTTTGTTTGTTTGTTTGTTTTTGCCTTGGATCTGTTTCTCTGACGAAAAATACTTTGTTATTTGTTGTCACTGTTTTTGTTATTAATTCTACAGAAACCCTGGAGCATAAGGACACAGAACTTACAGGTATGTACCTGATTCACTCTGAAATTACATTTAGCTTTTAAAGGAATGCTATTTAGCTTGCTAGGGGGCCTGTGATAATGCAACCTCCACCTTTCTTTGATTTCCAGGCTTAGAATAAGCTCCAAAATCAGATTCAGATTCTCCCTCTCAAACTGGCCACTTTCTCAGTAAAATGTTTTAATTAATTAAAGAGCACAGAAAGCCATTCCTCCCTTTCTGTCTGCTAGTAGTGAGCAGGTTTAGTCAGTGTGTCTGTCCCATCTGACTGCACTACTATAGGCTTTTAGAAGGCCACTCAGGAAAATATGTATAAGAAAAATTACTATAGCTCTGTGCTGGGCTGGCTCACTGGGAAACGTTTGATTACCTAGCAATATGCACTTGTCCTTGGCTAACAAATGTCCTCACTTTTTAACATATATGCCTGGACTCAGCACTTTTCAATCCTAAACTCTACTGTCCTTTAATCCTCTTGACAGCTAGCATGTGTTCAAGGGATCTTGAAGGTTGTATGTGGCAATGTTCGGGAAATGTGAACTGTGGTGCTACCATCCATTTCCCTGACATTTCCCTGCCTATATGTAAGGCACTATGTTAGTGCCTTACATATAGGCACTCAATTTCTCAATTTCTACAAGTCTGGGAGGTAAGAGGTATTATTATCCCTATTTTTTTCAGATGAGAAAACAAATCTAGAGAAGTTAAATCACTTCTTCTAAGGTGCCAACCCTCAGGTAGTGGAGCCAAGATTGTTTGGCTTTCTGACTTAGAATGCTCAGATGTTGGGTGTCTTAAAGCTATCATTGAAATACTGCTTTAACATATCATGCATGGCAAATAAGAAAAAAGGAAAAACATTCTTTCCAAGAAATATTACTCAAGAACATAATCCCAAAGAGAATCTATGTGATTTTCTCTGAAACAAAAACATAAAGAAAAAGAATTGGACTTGACATCTTCTCCTATCCTCTCAGACTATCCTAACCCTGTCCACTCCCCAAGGCCCAGTTCTGTTCCTGCCTCTATAATGGCTTCTCTGAGTGTTCTTCAGGACACAGCCCTGGATATCAGTACCGTTTGTCTGGCACTTACCATATACTGCTTTATATTGCTAGTTTCCCCCCTTCCAACTTCCCTTCCCAATTCCTAGTTACCTGATGGAAATTTTAATGAGCAGAGAAATGGCAAGAAGGAGAAAAAAAGTTAAAATCCTGGACATTCCACAGATTGGATCATCAGCTGCTGAGATAGCCAGAGTTGACTCTACTCCAGCTGAAGCATTGTGACCTCATTGCGCCCCACCTGCAGAGGAGGGGAAGCCAGAAACAGATGTTCCCAAGTCTATGGGACTTCTCACTGTGGGAGTGAATGTACTGAGCTACTTAGCATTTAAGGAGCAGGAGACAAAGAAGCCTGTGGCCAGCTCCAAGGCAAGGCAAGCCCCAGTCACAAAATTAAGAGTTAGGTCAATCATGAGTATCTTTCAAAAATAGTTCCCTAAGTTCTTATCCATCTAATAAAATTTTATGGATGCCAGAATTTTTATGTATTTCTCCTTTCTTGCTTCACAGCCCAGTTTCATCACCTTGCTAGCACAAAATTATCTTTCATACTTTGGTGAAACATCCACCATGAAAGCAGGTAGTGCAGTAGATCAGGTAAAATGCATAATACCTGGGAATGGCCCTCTAGACCACCCTCAGTACATTAGCATTTGTTTGTGGGTTTTCCTCAGTGATTCCTTGGAAGCCAATGGGCTGAGATCCCAGATGAGTCCATGGATAGTAAGGCAAAGCAATCCTGTGGGATGGGTACAGTGGTGGTAGGTGCTGGCTCCATCTCTATGGAGACAGGCTCTGTCATTTCATACATGGGAGCACCTGTTTCCCCTTAAATAAAACAAGGATAAACATCCTTGCCCTGTCCTGGATTGAGTTAAAAGAGAATACATATGGACATCCTATGTAATGGGTTAATACTTCTACAGCAGGGAGTACATTAAAGATCAAAGTACCAAAAACATGGTGCTTTGGTTGTCATGGCAGAGTTCTGATATAGTTTATCAGTGTTCTTATCCTGGGACTATAGGCCCAAGATTGTTTTGTCTATACAAAATTGAACTGCCTAATGTGTTAATGGTGTAAACATTGGCCTCTATTATTTTCCATACTTCTGTAAATATTTTTTCAGAGAATCACAATGATTTCTAATAAACCTACCATGGATGTGAAAAAAAACCTTGAACTGCCTAAATATGTATTGGAAGAAATGCTACCGAGTCCTCAAAGGTTTGTTATTTTTTTGGTTTAAAATTAAAAGTAAGATATTTTAGTGCACCATATATCTGATGGTGATGGTTTTAAATACAACTGGATTCAAAAACCGGGTGGAAGATGAAAAGAAAGCCAGATGTTTTCCCCTTGGCTTTTAAAATTCCATTTCCTCCTCATCTGCATCCTAGGGGACAGACGACCCCAAAGCAGAAGGCAACAGAGAGGCAGCCGCCAAGGCCCTGAGACTGCGCAGTCCACAGTTTGCGTTGCTCACTCAGTCCTACAAAGTGGGTAGGTCTGATGGATGTGGACCTGCTAGGGTCTGAAAGTTTGTGTCCCCCTCAAAATTTTTATGTTGAAGTGCAGTAGTGTTGGGAGGGTGGGCATCTGGGCGGTGATTAGGTCATGAGGGCTCCACCTTCACGAATGGGATTAGTGCCTTTAAAAAAGGGGGCTTGAGGGAGCCTGTTTGTCCCTTCTGCCATGTGAGGACGCAGCAAGAAGGCAACATCTGTGAGGCAGAGAGCCCTCACCAGACACTGAATCTGCTGGCACCATGATCTTGGTTCAGCCTCCAGAACTGTGAGCTATAAATTCATGTTGTTTATAATAGTCTAAGGTATTTTGTTATAGCAGCCCTAATGGACAAAGACAGGGCCTAACTCATGTTTTCGTAAAAGGTCAGTTCTCTTTTGTTTTACAATGTTAATATGTTGACCCCCCCCACCAGACTTAAGAATGACATAAATTCATTGGCTTTGCCTCTGAAACCTATTTTGCACTACCAGTCTCCAGTTTGAAAGGACAAAATCCAAAGACTTCCTTTTTTGAAAAGACCTTTCTTCTCACATCAGAAAAGATTTATGCTATTCAAACTTTAAAAATCATCTGACTTCTTTGAGGGGAAGAAAAGACTCAATGCTCATTCTGAAAAGGCACAGCAAAATATGACATTAAAATTACTTGTCAGATTAATTCAGTTGACGTATTTCTAACAATTACAAGCTACAAGGCTCTATTGCCTTGGTGTGACATGCCTTTCAAAAGATCTCTTAGCTGCTTTCTATAGATAATATACCTCAGTACTCAGGATTCACTAACTAAAGAGTCTAGGAATTTTATTCACATATATTCTATTAGTCTACTCTACACTGTGGATGGGCATTTTTTTCTCCTAAGCTTCAGTTTTCAGTAGATTACTTTAAATGCAGGAATCTATAGAAAACAGAAAATGCTTATATGGTAATGTTTCACCTGAGTAATCGTATTTCCATTACCTTTACTCAACCAGAAGGCAATTTAGTTCAAACAGGTAAATAGAAAGTATGTTCTCACGTGTTTCATTATTGAAGAATGAAAGGCCATCAGTGAATAACAAAGTAGGAAAGAGGTCACTAAATAAGAAAACAAAAACCCCACTGCTGAATTTGACTGGCTTAAAAAAAAAAAAAAAGAAAAGAAAGCAAAGAAAACAAAAACCTTTCTATATGAAAGCATCCATTTAAGTCCTCAATACTTGGGAAATACACAATTTTTAAACATTTACAAATAAAAAGCCCCAATTTCCTCCCAACATCCCTTAAAACTAAGTTACACTTGTCACCAAACAGTCCCACTTAGACTGTTTTCTAGCATTAAATATTACACGAATACATGTCCTTTAAAATACTCTTATAAAAACATAAACAAAGATTTAGAAGTGTCTGAAAGGTTAAAGAAACATTAATAAGTAACTTTTCAAAACTAGATAGCTCTTTTAAGAAGTACTTTTGACAGTTTTTACTACTGGAAGATTTCATATAAAAATAACTATACTGTATTTTTCAAACAATTTTACCCAGAAAGACATTTATATTGTATGATATTTTTAATGCCATATCTTTTTATTTCACTTTTTTTTTGCTTGTACTTATCAGTGATCTAAATAAAATAAAATTACAAATATACAGAACATATAAAATGAAATTCTATTTGGTTCACATTTTAACATTACCTTTTTATACCATCTGCGTCTGGATTTTCAATAAGAAATCTTTTGGTTTATAAATCTTCATCTTTGCCAAAAGACAGTTTCTAGAGCTTCAGAAAGTTGTCATGCTAATACAATCACAAAATAAAATGGCAGGGAGCAGCTTAGGAAGACACAGGAGAGTGGGTATTTTATTACATTTCTGTACCAGATCATTATTTCTAGGAGGTAATTCATAAATTTTTAATCCTTCTAGTGTTCGTGAGCAATGTAAAAAGGACCACTCCTGACCTAGTTCAACCTCTTTTATCACAGTAGTGGCAAGAATTTTTTGTGCAGGAGAAATTGGTTATTCTATTATCTTTTAGGTTAATGCTTATCAAATGACAAAGCATAATTTATGCCCTTCTCTTTAGATAATGAATATTAAGATCTCCTTCAAGGCCAATACAGGTGATATTCCTTAAATTCAAGGCTGCAGGCAACATACCGATGAGTGAATGGTTTCTCATATTATGACAATAAATATCCATTAAATTATACCATTGCAGTAATTCAGAGTGATTGTTAATGTATCCTGTTTAACATTAATTTCTGTAAATGCAGTTGAGCAGGAAAAGATAGAATTTTTAAATTCTTGAGCCCTCAGGATAAATGAATTCAATCTTACCCAAATAACATAAATGTAGTCCAGTATCTAGACTATTTATTATTCAACAAATCATATAAGGAGTGGTTTACATAAGAAAGACTTCCAATGAATCCTATGTTAGTTTTGCCTAAAGTAGACCACATGTTGGAGACCTAAATTAAGACAGTACACAATTGAAAAAATAGAAAGCAATTGAACCCTTTACGTATGTAACACTGTGGTTTTACCTCCAAGTGGGAGGATGCAGTAAAGAGAAATAATTCATTCTTATAAGTGTTTCTGAGCAAATTCAATCCATAGGAGTTCAACAGCTTATCAATATGCCCTGGTTACTGACAATCACATTTCAGATCCAAGGAGACTGAAATTCATTAAATGAATTAAATGCATATGTAAAAATTATTCTGATATTAATTTTGCCAGATAAATAAATATTAGTCAATGAATAATGGCAATGTAAGACTAGAAGCACCCTAGAACTGAAACTGAGAAGATATAGAAAAGAATCCACAAACAGAAAGAGTTTATTGGTTCTGTTATCAGCACTTTCTCAGAGTCAACAAAGTTTACAGAACTGACACAGCAGATAGATGCCTTTAATCAAACTCTCCTTATTTTGTGGACTTAAGAAATACTTGTATTTTAATATGCCTGAGGGGAAAAGAAAGGCTGAATTAAAGCAACTCTGAGAGTATCTGTGGAACTCTCACGGAAAGGTGCATTTTAAATGACAGCCTTCCATTTTGGCTTAGCAGATTACTTCATGATGCAATTGCAAAATCAATTGCCTAATGGTATAGACAAATACATTTTTGGTCTTTAGCCACTTTGTGACTCTGCAAATTTATGCCTATAACTGACTGTAAATGCAGAACTATGACTGGAGTTCTTTTAAAATCTTGACTTATTGTCAAAGCACTAAGCAGTGTGTTCTGGTAAATCATATGCTTAATTTTAATTCTACTTCAGAAGACTGAAGTTTTATTGCTGACTTTCTAAACAATCTGGAGCAGTATAATTAATCGAGATAGGCTACACTGAGGTAACAAAGAGACCCCAAAGTACATAATTCCTCAATCCCACCAGGGTCTACTTCTCATTCACATAATAGTCTGAGAATGATACCCCTGGCCAGCGGGCAGTTCTCTGTGTGTGATTCAGGGTCCAAGTTCTTTCCGTCCTGTGGTTCTGCCATTTCTTAATGGCCTCACCATTGCCTGCACCCAGTCGACAGAAAGATAAGAGAATGTGGAGGGGCAATGTGGTCCTCAAAGCCTGGATCTGGAGATGGCACAAAGCGTTTCTGCTAACGTTCCACTGACCAGAAATAGGTCACAGAGCCATACCTAACCCAAAGGAGCTTGGGAGGTGAACCGTAACTGGGTGCCCAATGCAATGGAAAAAAATAAAAGGATTATTGGTGAACCTCAAACGATCTTTGCCACAGGCAAGTCAACTAATCTTGTGCCTCTGGGCTCCTTCATTCACAAATGGGTAACAATTACGAACATCCAATACCAATCTTAAGAGTTTGTGAATATGTATACCTATGAAGCACTTTGAGTTCCATGGATAAGCAGTGTATCAGTCAACTATATTGCTGTTGTTTATGTCATTACTGTGCTATTGCTATGTGAAACATTACATTGGATTAAGTAACAGTAAAAAAAATAAAACTTTCTGCCTAAGAACATTATCAAGAACACTATGTTATATGCAATCTTACCTGGCAATAAAGGGATGAACTAAATGGTATTCTAGTTCCATGTTCTTATATTCTAGTTACATTATTCCACATATAACAGCTGTTTCCTTCTTTCTGTTGAAAACATGAGTATTTCTGCTCCAGAACTGACAGACTAATCTAGTTCACACACCAAAAAATGTAACTCTAGAAAACATCTAGCACCCTTAAAAATACTTTTATAAAATATCATTTTAAAATACAAAAATCTACAAAAGTCTGATGCCTTTTTGGAGAAACTGAAGGAAAGAATTACTATCATAAGTATCTGGTAAGGACCAGGTAATGAATATCATAGTAAGTCCACAACTTTTGGATATCAATCATGTAAAATAAATATTAGTAGTGAAACAGCAGCACAAGGATAACAAGTTTCACTCACGTGTAGCCAGTGTAATTTAAGAATATGCCAGGCAGAATGGTAGCAAGATACATGATCTACCTGGAAACCAAAGCTAGAAGATGTTAATCCCAACTCAGTAGATGAATCATTATATGACCTTGGGAAAATTAATTAGCTTTGGTTTTTCTGCCTAAAAAGGCAAACAGTAATAAGCACACACTTCTAGAATAAATCTCAAAAATCTGAGAGAGGGAGAGAGATAAGGAAAGGGAGAGAGTGAGGAAGGGGAGAGGAAGAGGAGGGTAGAGAAAAGGGAGAGACAGAGAGGAAGAAAGAAAATAGACATGGCGGAAGTTGCAACATTGAAAAGATGATGAATGATCGTTCTGGGCTATACTAAAAGAAATATGTTTGCTTCTTGAAGCACAGAGCCGAAGTCAAAATATATTAATATAAGCAAATCAGTTACAAATATTTGTTTAGTACTCGTGACAAACAAATACTTTGTTAGAGATGAAGTTGAAACCACCATCCCTTCTCTCAGATTTATGCAAATAGATAAAGAAAGACTATCCTAACATTCCAATTAATTCAAGAGATGCATATATTAGGCCTTGCCTCTGTGCCAGGCACTGGGAATGGCACCAAGACAGACATGGTTCCTGCCTTCATCAAACTGATGAACCAGACCAAACATAAGTAAATAAAATAATTACAACTTGCAGATAAGTGCTATGAAGAAAGTAAGCAAATAAACCATAAGGATATCTGAGGGATATCAGAGGGAAGAGTGCTCCAGAAAAGGGGAACAGTAAGTGCAAGGGACCTGAGACAAGACTCATTTGGCACTGTTAAACCAAGTTTATGGGAGGCCATTGCTTTGGACTAGCCTTCTGCACTAGGCCCCAGCAGACCAGACCAAACTAGAATGGAGTCACTTGTGCTAAGTGACATTATCAAACTGAATTCTGAAAACAGGAGATTCACAGCAACTAATCAGAAGGGGCCTAGTTTACCTGAGCTGGCATGACAAGGAAGTCCCTCTGTTTTAACACTTTAAAATAGGTAACTCTGAAACTACCATCTGCCTTTTGTTCCCTATTTCTGCTTCCTTCAGCCCTTCTCTGCCTATAAAGCCAACCTCCTCTGCTCAGCTCATTGGAACACTCATTCTATTTTATAGATTCTAGAATTGCAAATGAAAGCCAATTAGATCTTTAAACTAAATTTTTTGTAATTTTGTCTTTTGACAGCACATGTACAGGAACAGTAAGGAGGCTAGTGTGCTAGGGTGGAATAAATGGGGGAGCAAGTCATAGAAAATGAGATGGAAAGACAGCAGGAGGGCAGGACATGCAGGGACTCCTAGGCCATGGTAAGGGCTTTATGCAGCAGAAACGGGAAGCCTGTGACTAACTAACAAGTTACACAGCAGGCAGATTTGGAACTAAAAGACTGATCACCTGACTTGAATTCCAGTGTCCCTTCCCTTAAGAGACCCCATGATCTTAAATGGCAAGTTTTATTTTTTGCCACAAAGCCAGTCAGAGTAGGAGAGAGATGGGGTTAGATTGATTGGGTTTTTAGGTTTTCATTTTTTAATTATTTTTATTTTTAAAAATTGACATATATGGAACACAACTCAAAAGTAACTGAAGGGCCGGGTACAGTGGGTCACGCCTGTAATCCTAGCACTCCGGGAGGCCGAGGCAGGAGGATCGCTTGAGCCCAGGAGTTTGAGGTTGCAGTGAGCTATGATGACACCACTGCACTCTACCTGGGGCAACAGAGCAACACTGTCTCAAAGAAAAAAAAAAACAAAGATAAATGAGGATGATTTTAAATTCTAAAATTGAAATTCACATTGTATTTAATATATCTTAAGAGCCGCAGAGGGCATAAGAGGCAACATGTTTTGGGGCATGCAGACACGCAAACATGCATATTCCAAATATGAAACTCCCTAAAATAGCTTGGTATTCTTCACTAGTCTAGCCCTACTCAGTCAAAAATAGTAAATTAGAAAGAAATGTCTTAGATTATTTTAGGAAATCTATGTAAGAAAAAAACTAAATTATGTTTCAGGTGCGTCTTTTGAATTTTGTACCAAGTGAACATATTATCTATTTAAAATACATATATATTTTTTAAATTAGGTTATAGATTTTTAAAACGGACTGAAGGTAGGTGGAGGGGAATAGGGCTCCTGCCTCCAGTCACTGGAAGGAAGGCAGCTAGGGCATGGAAGAAAGTATTCCAGGGTAGAAGGCAGGAGTCCCAGGATTCTAATACTGAATTCCCCCTGACCAGTATGGAATTTTGAGCCAGTGATTTCTCCCCCGGGTCTCAATTAAACCATCTGTCAAATAAGGATGACCACATCCTCCCTATCTCACCACCAGGCTGTGAGATGAACCAGAGCCCATACCTTTTTTCCCTGATGACCTCCTACTCATCCCTGGAGCATCAATTCAAATGTCACCTCCTCCGTGAAGCCTTTCTAGACTCTCCGGGTTAGATGGAGTTAGTGGCTCTATCCTCTGGATTTCAAAGAGAAATGTCTGTAGCATCCTCCCTGTTTCCTTGTCTTATTTCTTTCAGTTTCTCCCAGAGCCAGGAAGATGTCATGGAGTGAGAAGCTCCCAAGGGGCCACCAGTTCACAATTAGCCGTTCAATAAATACTTGTATAATGAAGGGTGAACAAACGATTCAAGTGTCTTGGCCTGCGTTTGTATATGCTTTTTACATGATTCTGCAAAGGCTGTAAATTTCTCTTTCCAGTAACAAATGGTCCTGGGTTGTAAAATCATATGCAACAATTCAAATATTTAGTGTTATTTTGATGAAACCTGTTCCCCCCCACCCCAACCATTCCGCTAGCGTGTCTTTTTTTTTTCATTTTAAGGGGGTTTCTCCCTATGTCGCCCAGGCTGGCCTGGAACTTCTGGTCTCGAGCAATCCTCCCACCTTAGCCTCCTGAATAGCTGGGACCACAAGCACATGCCAACCCGCCAGGCGTGGGTGTCTTTTTAGTAAAAGAAAACCTTGCTTTTTGACAGGTCTAGCTAGGGGGATAGAACTCCCTATAGTCTCCACGACGTATTTACTTTTTAGCTAGTACCTGGCTCTTTTAAATGCCTTAAAATTCTCAACAGATGTTTGCTAAGGGAATGAGTGATCTCTTTAATGCTTTACATAATGCAAGACAAACTCAAGCCTTCGTGAGTTCTTCCCAGGACTGGACGGAAATATTGATGTGGGATCCAACTGAGGAAAACAAGGAGCAAAAGTGGATAGCAAAAGACACTCCTGCGTGGTTCCAAGCGGGTTAGTTTGGTTGTTTTCAAATTTTTCTTTCAGAAATCACTAAATTGTTCACGGTGATGATGTAGAGATATGTGAGATCTGGGATGATTTTGGGGGTTCCCCCCACACTCGCTTTTCTGTGCGTTCTAAGCCACCCGTGGATCCCTGCTTTTCCAAAGTGGTGTTTTCGTTCTGCGGCCCCAGGTCCTTTCCGCGCCAGCGCGAGTCAGACACCGCATCGGTCTCCAGCCTCCGCCTGGCAAGAGCTCGGAAAACGAGCAGGCAGCCCCAATCCCGGCACCCGGACGTTTTAGCCCGCGGAGAGGAAGCGCCAGGGCCCCAGCCTGTCAGCTAGGCCGCGCAGCCGTGGACGCTGCCCGGAGAGTTGGGCCGGTAAGACCTGACGACACCGGAACCCGGCGCCTGGGGCGTACGCGCGCCGGAGCGGAATGGCTGCCGTACCACACCGCCGCGAAACCCGGCGAAGAGGAGGAAGTCGAAGGGACTGACGCAGCTGGGGGAACTTTGCCTCGATGGCACTTTCCTGTCCGTGACTCCGCCCCCGCCAGAGGGGCTCGGCTCCGGGATTCAAGATGGAGTCGCTGAGTCGAGCGGGGCAGGAGATGAGTCTGGCGGCCCTGAAGCAACACGACCCCTACATCACCAGCATCGCAGACCTCACGGGCCAGGTCGCTCTGTACACCTTCTGCCCCAAGGCTAACCAGTGGGTGAGTGCGGCCTGGCTTCTGAGGACGCCCGCCACGCTGCCGCCGCCTCTTAAAGGGGCCGCGCGGGCTGCCTAGGGTTGGGGGGAGAAGCGGGAAGCCAGGGACGGCGAAGAACCGGGCCGGAGGCTGAGGGGAGTCGGGAGCGCCCGGGCTTGGGGGATAGAAATGAGAGAAGTAGGCCCGAGACATGCCAGGGAAAAGCTGATGGAGGAGAGGATTGAAGCTGGATCAGTCCCTTGGGGTCGGGTCTGGGGACGTGGGCGACCTGCCTTCTTTGCTAATGGCGTTGGAGAATACGAGACCGATAGGGTCAGAAAGGTACTTGAAAGCTTGTGTTTGAGGATTTGAGGATTATTAGGTAAATTACATATACATGATCTGTAAAATAAACACTTCTCTCCCCCCATCGTACATAAATGAGAGCCCCCTTCGCAGAGGTCATTTGGATTTAAAGCTTGAAATCCAGTTAGTTTCAGTTCTTGGAAGAGGGGGATTGGGTGGGTCCAGCTTTAATCGAACTACACTGTATTTCCAGAGTTTCAGAAAAGATTTCAAGGCACTTAGGAAAAGGGCTTCCATGTTAATTGGATTGCCTGAAGTCCTTTTACAGGGAAGAGAAACCTTGTAAATGTGTTTTGTTCCACTTATGATGCTGGTGATGTCACCTCTGAATGTTCCTATCAGACTAAGTACTTTTTGGTTTTTGTGCACGGGAGGGTGTCTGAAAAGTTACATTGTCTGTTCTCTGACTCTTTAGCCCCTTCTTGAAGCTTCGTTAGTTGTTTAAATAGCATAATTTCCCATTTTCTTGTAATTGACCCTTCCTAATTAACTTGACTAGTTATAGGCTTTACACTTAGAAAATAATCCGTAAATGTTTGTTGGGTTGAATTGACCAAAGACTGGGGTTCACATTTCAATAAGAAATGAAATCTTTAACAAAACTCTTAAAGATTATTATGATATATCCTTTATATCATGTGATTATACCATTATATTATGGTATAATCCACATGCATAGATTATGCTTATCAGTAGTTTTGTGAAAATCATTTGTCATTTATAAACAGTTAATTCAGATGAAGAGTTTTCATAATCATCTTATCTTTCCTTCACCTGGAAGAGAAGGAAGTATGGGAAGCCTCAAAGAGTAAAATTATAGATTGTTTTATAAATGTAGCCGTTTTAGACATTGACTTAGTTTGAAATTTTCTGATTCATTTTTGTTTTCTTATTCTATATATGAATTCGTGAAATATGGATTTTAGAATTTTAAATTACAGGGTTCTGTTTTAAATATGAAATACAAGCTGTAATAACTTGTTGAAAAAAAGCAAAATAAGCTGCTATTGTTTATTTGGATCATGCAATAGAGCATAACCAAATTCTTTTTTTTGCCATTATTTTACAGTGAGTTGTAATTTTGCACAACGTTTTTTGGGGGGCAAGTTTTCTTTCACTGTGAGACATTTGATTACCAATTTCTTATACTAATAACATTTTAAAGGCAAGAAAAAGCTTCTGAATCCTGAGGAAGGAAAAGTTTCATAATGATACTTAAGCTAGAGCAGTACTTGTGGAAGAAATCAAGATGATACATTTTTAAAATTTTTTTATCCCAACAAGTTCAATTTGATATGACTAACGTTTAAAGTTTTAACAGTTTGTTGATTACAGTAAAATAGTTAGGTCCAGTCTACACTGTGAACTGTAGACTGATGAAGTTATTTATTTTTTCAAAAACATTGTAACTGTGTTTAAAACCTAAATACACTCTTGTCACAGCAAATGAAAGATGGCAATGAGTTGTACTTTCTTAATCAAAACATTTTCACTTTAAACTTAAAAATTTTTTTAATTATTTGTAAGACCTGCAATAATTACACTAAGGCAGACTATAGTTTAAGTATTCATGATTCTTCACCAAGTCCTAAAATAATAAACTAATTGTATTTGATAGTAGTACTTAACTAACCACAAAATTTGCTACATATGAAAATATACCAAAATCCCCCAGTGATGAAACAAAGTATCCTATTAGAAAATTTCCTTTTTCTTTGTTTATTAACTTTGATAAACTTTAAAAGTGAAGAAATTGCTGTATACAAGAACTTGGCTTTAAAATTAAGAAATCTAGCTAAAATATTTTAGCTTTAAAAAGTGAAAGCTTATTCTGTGATTTTTCTCCTTTACTAATTAAAAAAGAAAAACATTGCAGATACAGACATGTTGCTGGATTGAACATTGCATATGCTTATGTATGCATCAATAGCATTGAAAGGATACATAAGAAACTTGTAACAGCAGTTAGTGGAATGAGAGTAAGACTTACTTTACCTATTCAAAAGTGATCAATTTTTGACCACAATTGTGGCTCTGACACGGGCAGAACCCGTGGCAATGTGTATGGCCAAAGTGTTGTACCCCCATGATATTCTGAAATTAAAAAAAAAAATTAAAAAAAACCAAACATCAAAAAAAAAAAAAGTGATCAATTTTGTAGTAAATAAAACAAGTTGATCTTAGACATGAAGCATTTTCTCTCTATTGGGACTATTTGGAGTTGAATTATGGGGAAAAAACTAATTGACTCATTGTCTATTATAGGAGAAGACTGATATAGAAGGGACCTTATTTGTATATCGAAGGTAAGTTTTCAAAATACATATATTTATTTTTTAAAAATATAATGGTAAATGATGTCAAATGGTTCAGTTCAGTTGTACATTTGTCTTTGGAACCTTTCCACTTGTCCCCTTAAAGTTTTCATCTATCCCTAGCTAGTAAGATCCTAACCACATTATTTCTTTTCCCTGAGCCTGCCTGTGATTCAAAATAAAAGTTGAATTTATTTAGGAGCCTAGCAAAACTGATTCAAAATAGAAAGTGTTTTCTAGTAATGAATCAGTCTAAAATAGATTCCTGTCTCCCTCCCCCTGTATTAAAAAGAAAAATATTTGAGAAAAAGATAATACGTAGACTAGCTATATAAAATAATGTAGTTGAGAGGTCGGTCCCTCTGTTCTGTGGTTACTAAATGAGAGCTTGTCTTCTATGACTGGTTCTGTCCCCATTCTATCTCCCCAAAAAAGTTCTTGATTATGTACAGCATCTTTAGTAATATGTATTTTAGTTTATTTGAGAGTTTTTTAAAAAGCCTGGATTATTCATAATTATACATTTTTTATTTTCAACTTCTCTGAGAATTAATTATCTTAAAATGTGAATGGTTTGCAAATTGCAACTTTGTTTTGTTAGGCAACTTTTGGAGCCTGAAGGCAACTGACAGGTTATGATAGTCATCGGGTACATGTTTTCCTGGATCCCTCTAAGGTCTTGCTCTGATGGGGGCAGGTTCCTTCCCTTGTTTTCTAAAGCTTAGAGAGTCTGCAGTGGTTATTGCTGACATCTAGTCTTTCCCATTTTCTTGTATTGAGTTATCTTTAAGGATTGCCTTTTCTCCATTGATGCTACTTTAAAGAATTTGTCAAATATTCTTCTAAATTTTGGTGTAAAGCTTTGAGATCCTATCTAAACACACTCATTTTTTCTTCTTTTAAGTGTAGTTCTTTGATATTTGTACACCAAGCTCTTCTCTTTTTTTGACGCTTTGTTCCTGTTATTCTATCTTTCTCCTTTTAAAAAAAGAGAGGGTCCTTACCTTTACCCCCCTCATTACTCTTCATTAGCAATATAAATCTCTAGAAACTCTTTAACTGTTATTAGAACCTTGGTTTCTATGATATTTGGAATTGGGTTTTATTAAATTATAGTACAGATCCACTGATGGTAGAAAATGTGAGATATAGTATAGTGAGTGGCTTGATTTAATACAATTCATGGAGGCATACATGGTATTGATTCTAATAAAAGGAGACGCAAGAAACTCTATTTGGGAAATGCAATAACATTTTGTATATCTTGGAAAAAGGTATACTAGGATGTCAGACTGTCACTTGGCAGAGATCACTTAGTACAGAAGTACCATGGATTTGGAGTCAGAAACCTAAAGCTAAATCCTACATTATTTGTGTGACTACATTATTTGTGTTACATTATTTGTGTGACTTCAGGCGGAGGCTTTAATCATTCTAAGCTTGTTTCCTACTCTGTAGAGTAGGGGTTCTGTTATCTCCCATGTATATCACAGAGAAACAAATGAAAAATTGTGAAGTGTTAGATACATGTGAGGAGTGTCTAAAGGATCATGTACTGAATCCCACGCCTTCCCATAGGGGAACCAAGGATATTTCTTATTGTAGGACTTAAGGCATTTTCCATCTAACTCAGGAGAACTAGGTAAAGACCTATTTTGTGCAAGAAAAATCATTGTTGCAATGGTGGGCAGTCATTATAGCCAATCCTGTACCACATTTAAAATAAATGAATGATATTTCATTCAGCAACTGTGTGTCTATCTTGGGATGTATCTGTGAAAAAAAAAAAAAGACAAAAATCCCCATTTGCATGGAGCTTACATTCTAGTTGGGGGGGTGACAATAAATATTAAAAATAAGTGGTATGGATAAAGAGAGGAGTTAGAGATTATTGAGCTTGGGAGCATTAAAAAGGGCAGTGCAGGTAGGCCTCATTGAGAGGGTGATACTTGAGCAAAGGATTGCAGGAGATGAGATACTGTGCAGATTCTGGGCAGTGGTCCAGGCAGAGGTCTTTAGGTGGAAGCACACCTGCAGAGAGTGGCAAGGAGTCCCATGTGGCTGGAGCAGGGAGAGTAAGGGAGGAGGCACAGGAGATGAAGTCAGAGGGGGAGCACATCGGGTAGGGTCTTCGTGGCCTTAGGACTTTGGCCGTTACACTAAAGGAGTGAGTCCTTGGAGACTTCTCACCAAAGGAGGAGTATGATCTGACTTAAATATTATGTTCATGATTTTAAGTGCTAATAATATTATATAATGTACTAATGGATTTTTTTCTTTTTTGAAATGAAAATAAAGTACATAGTAGATAACATTTCTGCAGATTAAATAGTAACTACAGGCTGGGTGCGGTGGCTCATGCCTGTAATCCTAGCACTTTGGTAGGCTGAGGTGGGAGGATTGTTTGAGGCCAGGAGTATGAGACCAGCCTGATCAAGAGTGAGACCCCTTCTCTACAAAAAGATAGAAAAATTAGCATGGTGGCATGTGCCTGTTATCCCAGCTCCTAGGGAGGCTCAGGCAGGAGGATCTCTTGAGCCCAGGAGTTTGAGGTTGCAATGAGCTATGATGACACCATTGCATTCTAGCCCCAGTGACAGAGTGAGACCCTGTCTTTAAAAAAAAAAAAAAAATGGTAACTACAGGTTTTGTTTTCTTCTATTAAATTTAAGGTCAGCTTCACCTTACCATGGTTTTACCATTGTGAACCGACTGAATATGCACAATCTAGTTGAACCAGTGAATAAAGATTTGGAATTTCAGCTCCATGAACCATTTCTTCTCTATAGAAATGCAAGCTGTGAGTATATCTGTTTTATTACAGTTAATATATTTACATTTAAAATTGAGTGACATTAGTTTCTATCAGTACATTATTTTTGGAGTTTCAAATTACAATATAAAATATGGTCTATGCTGTCTTTTGTGATTATAAATGGTTCTCTTAGATCAGACCTTTTAAACTGGGCTCTAAAATTGCAAAGACTCTTTTATGTATAATAATACATGTTATTTTAGTTAACTATATTATTTCATTTAATAGCATTATATTTCTGTTGTTTGTTTATGAAAATAAGTTTTACTCCCTTGTTTTTGTTGTAGCTCTGAACTATTAGCTGCCCCTGGCCCTGAACAATAGAACTTAGTTTGGGAGACATAGGATGGGGACAGATACTGATAATTCTTTCCTCAAAGAAAGTTATGATCTTTGCCCTGAATGGTGGTGTTTCTCAATCTGTTTATTTAATTGGGTGTCTACTGGGTACTTTAATGTTAATAATACAATAACCTATATGGGATAAGAAGGCAGTTAAGGCAATTGAGACTTAGAGATGCATGACAGATACTTAGTTGATGAGTTAGGATTATAGCTCTTTTTCTGCTTCCTAGGCCAGAGTGCTTTCAGGCATTTTACAGACTCTCATAATGATTGCATGCAGTCAGAAAGGCTAGAGTGGCCCTTTCAAGAAAATGCAGTACTAAAAACTATACTTGGTTCCAGTATTTTAGTGTGGGTATTAAAGGTATCGGTATTTGAGGACAGAAGGCAGTCATTTTGTTTGGCATTAACTGCAGGGATAACAAAACTGGTTATGATAACAGAATGTGCAGTAATCATCGTCTAAGGAGATTGTCGAAGAAGCGTTACTTCCAACTTAAAAAGCAAAAGTTAATGTTTGAATTCACTTGACTAGGAGGTGATTGGTGTTGAGGCATGTCTTCTGTGTAGAATATAAAAAACTACTAGATACTATACATCTCTTATTCCCTGAATGAGAAGTAGCAAGATCTGTTTTTAAAGGTGGAAGCCCCAAATTCTTCCTAGCTCAGAAGAATACTGATACTTTTAAGTATCTAAGTGAAATAGATCTCTTGACTTTTCAGTAAACTATTTGTCCAGATAATTACCTCTCAAATTTTGAATTCTGTGGGCATATTGGAAACGCTTTTTAATACCTATAGGTTTAGGTAGATTTATTTAAACTAATGTTAACAGTAGAATTATTTCAGATGGCTGTTTTCTTTGTACTGAACATTTCATTAAAGGGGAAATTCTGCAAAGTAATACAGATCCAATTTTCTTAAAAGTGAAATTGGCTTAATTCTGTTCTTTACTACCTGGAAACTTAATCTAGCTATTGCTCCTAAGAAAAGTTTGAGTATTAAAGTAGTCAGTAGGGAAAATTATCAAGATACCCATGGGCCTAATTACCATTTACCATAAGCCTGAAGTGAATTGTATTTTATTTCTTTCACAAGTAAAGGGTCCTGTGAAATTGAAAGTGTGGCCAGGAGTAGTGGCTCACTCCTATAATCCTAGAACTCTGCGAGGCCGAGGCAGAAGGATTGCTTGAGCTCAGGAGTATGAGACCAGCCTGAGCAAGAGCAAGACCCTGTCTCTACTAAAAAATATAAAAATTAGCTGGGCATGGTGGTGCACGCCTGTAGTCCCAGCTACTCGGGAGGCTGAGGCAGGAGGATCACTTAAGCCCAGGAGTTGGAGGTTCCAGTGAGCTATGATGATGCCACTGTGCTCCAGCCAGGGTGACAGGGTAAGACTCTTATCTCAAAAAAAAAAAAAAAAAAAAAACTGAAGGTGTGACATAACACAAATATAATTGAACCATGATTAACCAGAATCTAACTAATCAGAGCTTCAATTACTCAATTATGTGGAAATATTTCTGTAGTCCGTTTGTGGAAGAAATGAAGGCAAATTATAAGAAAACAAGCTAATGTTAGGTTTTATTTTGTGAAAATCTAGCAGATATCTAGAGTTCCCTAGATACCTGGATTCAACCTAAAAATGTCAATATTTTATAACTTTAACCCCACTATAGTATCATAGATTAAATTGTTACAATGAAAAACTTTAAATCATCAGGAGTATTTATATGTTAATTAGAATATTCTTGGGGAGAAAGTGAACTAATGCATTTTATTTTACAAAGATTTTCAGCAAGGGTTTGAACAGAAAATTTACTTAACCAGGTCATTCCATTGGGGAAAGTATTTAGAGGAATACCTACATCAGGGAGAAGTGACAAGTGATTTTGTGAGTGTTAAGGCCTCTCTTGAGTGTGTGTTTTGTCTACCTAGACTTAAAAGTGGAAAATAGTTTTGTCAGGTCAGCAAGCTATGAAGTTGTTTAGGGATTTGTTCTTTAAATAAAAAGTTAGTTAGTATCTGATTAATGCATACAGGTAATTATACCTGATTCTGTAGCTGCTCTTCTGCCGTTCTCTTGTGGGAAATAACCACGAAGACACCTGACCCATTTAACTCAAGTTACATCTTGATATCCATTTTCTTTCATTCAAATCAATTTTTAGAGTTAATGTAATAGAACACTGAACTATAACTTTTCCCAGTTCTAAATTGTTCATTTGTTTGTTAGTTTTTATTTATACAAAGTGCCCACCCACCCACCCCCAAGAAAAAGGTAAAATCTTACAAAGAAAATGCTTACATTAACCAAGGGCATAGATATGATTCTCTTGAATCTTTTGGAAATAGTGTATTTTTATTCTGTGCAAGGGCCTTTTGGCAGCCACAAGACCCCAATGAGGCTACAGTGGAGAATGGGGAAGTTGCAAATTCTGTAGTTATTTGGCAGCAGTGATATTCCCAGCACCTTATTTCTGATCCCCAACTTACAGATTGAGGAAACAAGCAGCTCGGAGAAGTTTAGAAACTTGTTTAAGACTAATGAGTAATGAGTAATAAGGTGATAGGTGACCAATACAGAATTCAAATCTAGATCTGTTGGGCTTCAAAGCTAATGTTCTTTCTGCTCTGCTGCAACAATAAAATTACTTACTTCATCAATCCACTTTCTAGAGCAGTGCTGTCCAATAGAACTCTGCAATGATGGCAAAGTTCTATATTAACACTGTCCAGTATAGTAGCCACCAGCCATGTGTGACTATTGAGCACCTGAAATGTGGCTAATATGAATGAGGGTTGTGTTTTTTTGTTTGTTTTGTTTGTTTGTTTTGAGGCAGAGTCTTGCTCTGTCACCCTGGGTAGAGTGCAGTGGCGTCATCATAGCTCACTGCAACCTCAAATTCCTGGGCTTACATGATCCTCTTGCTTCAGCCTCCCGAGTAGCTGGGACTACGGGAATGCACCATGATGCCTGGCTAATTTTTCTATTTTTATTAGAGACGGAGTCTCACTCTTGCTCAGGCTGGTCTCGAACTCCTGAGCTCAAGCAATCCTCCTGCCTCCACCTCCCAGAGTGCTAGGATTACAGGTGTGAGCCACCATGCCTGGCCTTTAATTTATTTAATTTAATCCATTTGAATTATATAGCTATATGTGCTAGTGGCTACCATATTGGACAATGGAAGTCTGAATCCTTGCTCTAACACACCCTTTGCTGTACCATACCTGAGGTGAACGACCACTTGGGAAGCTATGGATTAGATTTTTTGCCTCGAATTTAGTAATCGCTTTTGAAATTTATAAATGATTTCTAGATACAAAAGCTGCAGAATATATCGCTGAGGGTGGCTTTGCCATGGTAACACTCTTTTGGCATGGAATTTATTTTGCAGACAAGAATTCTATTCTAGGCTTTGTCATTTTACCAACTGTAACCTTGGATAAATCACTTCAACCACTGATCTGACCTGTTTATCTTAAAAGAGCATCATGAATGTAAGGTCTTGTCAGGCACTTACAAATATAAAATATCATAGACTGGCTGTGTTTCCATCTTGGACTCAAGCCAAATGATCTTATTAGTGAGTCATGGGGACTTGAGTATTATTCAGGTTCTCTTATAACTCAGGCCTATAGAGTACTTCTTCCTATCCCTTCTGAATAGCACCATTGATGAGCTGGGAGCTCTTTGTTTCTCCATACAAATATTATTTTCAAATGTTGTGGGGGCCATTACTAGACAGCCTGGGTAGGATAAGTTGAAAAACTTATATATATTAAAAATAAGAAATTTTTAAGGGCAGAGGTTTTTTTAAAATCCTCAGGAGAAGCAGTTCGGTTTGTGGATCATGGTATTGCTTTTTATCAGAATATTGGAACACATAGCGCGGCCCTAACTAAAACTTTGTAATAATGTGAGGATGTTTTATGTATGTATGTATGAATGAATGAATGAGAGAGAGACGAGGCCTCGCTCTATTGCCTGGGCTAGAGTGCAGTGGCATCATCATAGCTCACTGCAACCTTAAACTCCTTTCAAGTGACTCTTGCCTCCAGTGATCCTCCCATCCAGCCTCCTGAGTAGCTGGGACTATACAGGCATGCGCCACCACACCCAACTAATTTTTTATTTTTTGTAGAGACAGGGTATCATTATGTTGCTCAGGCTGGTCTCAAACTTCTGGCCTCAAGCAGTCTTCCTGCCCTCAGCCTCCTAAAGTGCTGGGATTATAGATGTGAGCCACTGTACCCAGCTGTGAGGATGTTTTAATTTGGACACGTCTTCCTAAGAAATACTGGTAAAGTTTTTATTTTGTCTGTGATTAGCTTTTTAAAAAATAGTTCTTTTGTTGTATAAGCATGTGCGTTGTTACCAATCTGCTGATCTTCTGATTTCATTTGTAAATGGAATCCTTATTGTTAATTGGATTGTAAAGCCATTCCCTGGAGGCACTAAACTTCTAGGAGTTCTATGATATAGGCATATCAAAGAAAATATTCAATATCTGGTTGGAAAATTTTCTCCCTACAGACATTTAGAAATGCTATATAAAATATTAAATGCATAGCATAGCAAAAAAGGGAGTAGGGGGCATTTCATGGGCCAACTAAAAGTTGAAGTGGGAAGCATGTGAGCTAATACTGGCTGCCAGCTGTTACAGTGTTCTTGGGGTTAAGAGCTCTCCTTAATATAAGGACTCATTATAATGCTCAATAGGATCAGGAGACAAGACCTCATGAGGTGGAGAGCTAGAGCTGAGACACGCATAACAACATACAGCCAGGTGTCCTAATGAACTACACATCAATTAATTAAAGTTATCTGCCCACCAACCTACGGAGATGACAGGCAAGCTTTTCTATCTCAATCTGGGCTATGAGTTAGAAGGAAGGTGTCTCCCTGAAAATTGTAACCGTGGGCCTTCCCTGATACAGATTTGGGGTCCAAGGTATACCATTCATTTGATATAATTTCTTCCCCAGACCAAGAAATTAACATAAAATTAATCATCAGCTGGTGAGTACTCTAGGGCACCTGGCAGGATCAAATGCAAAACCCTCTGGGCAAGATACATTCTTAACCCAGGTTGCCCAGGAATCTCACAGATAGGCCTCATCATCCAACATTACTAAATATGTAAGGAAATAATTCATAGCAAATGAAAGATAGGATACAACAAACAGCAGGATTAGACAGCTCTTCCCAAAACTTTAGTTAATGGGATGATCAGTTAGAGACTTTAATGGATGTAAATGTCAGATACCAATTATAAATAAAGCAAAAAATATATATAAGAAAAGGATAAAATGCTATTTTTAAAAAGATAGATTTGAAAAATAGCCAAGTAGAACTTACAGAAATTAAAATTTTAGTTATTGAAATAAATTCTACCTGGAGTCAACAGTTGACTAGTAGCAGCTGAAGAGAATTGGTGAGCTAGAAGAGATATCTAAGGAAATCCAGAATGTATCCCAGAAAGGGAAAAAAGTGGAAACAAGACAGAGAAGATAGAATTGTAAAGTCTAACATATGATAGATAAGAATTTCAGAATGATAAATTGGATGTAGAGAGGCAATATTTGAAGAGATTATGACTGAGAATTTTCTAGAATCCATAGAAGACATAAATCTCAGATTTAAGCAGTAGAATAGGCCCCAAGCATAATAAATAGGAATAAATACACACCCAGACATGTTACAGTGAAACATCAAAGTCAAAGAGACAGAAGCAACAAAAGGCTACATAAGATGGAACATTTACAAAGGAGCACCAGTTAAACTGACAACATACGCCTCAGTTGCAACTGTTGAGTTTGGAAGACAAAGGAATAATATTTTCAGAGGACTGAGGAAAAAACAATTAACCACCAATTCAGTAATTCAAGAGAACAAAATAGAGACATTTTTCAACAAAAACAGTATTTGTCTCCAGCAGACCCTTGTAGGAGCTTCTAAAGCAGCACTGTCGGTGCAGTAGCCACTAGCCACGTGTGGCTATTGAGCACTTGAAATGTTGCTAGTGCAGCTGAATTTTTAATTGTATTTCATTTTAATTAAACTAAATTATTAATCTATTTAGTTTCAATTAATTTAAATTTAACAGCTCAATTTTAAAGGATATAGTTCAGAAAGAAGAAAACTGAACACAGAAGAAATGAGATAAAAGAAACAATAATGAATTTTAAAAAGCGGTAAATCAAAATAAGCATTGACTGTATAAAACAATAAAATGACTAGTTTGAGTAGAGATACTAAAAACAAGGTGAAGCGAAAATAGAAGAGCAATAACAAAATAGAAGCTGTTCAATCCTAAAGCACCCCAAGATTGAGATGAGGGTAGATATTGATTAGCTGTAGACTTTTAAATAAGGTTATGTGTGTTCAAAAGATTCAGGGTAACCACTGCAGAACAGAAACAGGATATCTTAACTTTCAAACTAGTACAAACCAGGAAAGGAAGAAAAGTAAATAGAAACCATGGGATATAGAAAGCCCAAAATAAAATGGCAGAAATAAATAAATCGGTAATTAGAACAAATGTTAAGTGAACTAAACTTGCCAGTTAAAAGACTGAGATTGGACAAACTCATAGAATTTTCCTGTATGCTGTTTTCAGGCAACTTTAAAAGCTTAAGATCTTGGAAAGGTTGAAAATAAGGGATAGTGTGAGATATCACGCAACTGTTGACCCAAAAAAGCTGATATAAGTATGCTAATCATACATGATAAACTGTATGATTAATACGGGCAAAAGGCATCATTAGGGATAAAAGTTACCACATAATGATAAAAGGAATAAATTACTTAGAGAATAAAATAATTTCGAATTGGTATGCACCTAGTATATGTTAAAATTACAAATTGAATGTTAATCCATAATTATAGTGGGAAATTTTAACAAGCCACCATAGTAATTGATAGATAAAGCAGACAATTTAGTAAGGTTACGGAGTAAACAATACAGTTAACAAACTTGACCTAATGGACTTAATAAAGAACCCTGCTTCCAGCAATTAGAGCATTTGCATTTTTTTCAAGTATGTTAGAAGTTTTATAAAAAATTACCACATGTAGGCCATTTATCCAAAGAAGTTAGGGAGGAAAAAAGGGAACTCTGAGTAAAGTTGTAGGAAAATAAAGATAAGAGTAGAGATGAATTAACAGAAAGTAGAAATCACAGTAGAATAGAGCAGACCGACAAAACAAAACACTCCTCTATAGCATGATTGATCCAACAGCAACAATAAAAAGAGCAAGAGGAGGCACAATATGTAATATTAGGAATTAAAAATATATATGTAATAAATACATATTGCAGCTAAAGGTAGAAAACATACTTTTAAAAACAAGAAACTACTATGAAGAACTTTTTGTCTGTAAGTTTAAAACTTAGATGATAAGGACAGTTTCCTAGAAAAACAGTTTAAAAAAACTTAGGAATAAATAGATCTGAATGGACTCATAAACAATAAAATAATTGAGCTAAAATTTAAAAATCTCTCCCATCACATCTAAAGAAAATGCTGAGAGAAATGTTCTATTCAGTAAGTGGTACTAGGACAGTGAATTCTCCATATAAAGACCAGCCTCTGAAAAGGCAGATACAGCCCCCATACATGCTTAGTCTTATCTTCACAGCAAACTTGTCTCCACAGGCCACTCTTCTGTGATAAGGAATCATGCTTCTGTTATCCACTATTCCTTCAGCAAGGTGGTGAGCACCTGCTGCAAGCAACATACCTCACTAAGTAATATTTCTCTTAGAAGTTGCTTTTCCCAAAGCCAGTGTCAGGGGTCCTTTGATTTCCACTTCTGTGGACACCTCTTAGAGTGAAAGTGGTAACATGGAATCTGTTTTTTATATAGATGCTTACCTATCACTTAATTATGAAATGCCCCAAGAATATTCTGTAATGTGGGTTCTAAGAATCTAAATTTGTGGTACATGAATCAATAAGAAAGTACAGTCATATGTCACCTAACAAGGGGGATATGTTCTGAGAAATGTGTCATTAAGCAATTTCATGGTTGTGTGAACATAATATAGTATACTTACATATACCTACATGGTATATATAGCCTACGGTACCCCTAGGATATATGGTATTGCTCCTAGGCTACAAACTTGTACCGCATGTGACTATATGGAATACTGTAGGCAGTTGTAACACAATGGTAAGTATTTGTGTATCTAAACATATGTAAACAGAAAAGGTATAGTAAAAATACGATAACATAATCTTAAGGGACCACTGTTATATGTGTAGTCAGTCCATCATTGAAACATCATTTGTGCCATATGACTTGTAAAAGCAAACAGAACTGGGTTTTCTCTTTCTTGCAGCTAGACAGTCTACAGTATAACCTGGTTAACTGAAAATATTAAGATACAGGTTTGTGGTGCCATCAAGCTCTATAACATTGGTTCTGGCATTTAGTGATTTTCTTTTGCAAAAACTATTTCAATATTGTTTTTTACTTTGTTTTTAACCAACGTGATTATTTAACTCAGATGCACACCTTGATTCACTGATATTTATTGAATATGTCAATTTGCCAAGCACTTTACCAGGTGCTATACCATTGAGATTAAGACTGTTGTGTACTTTTAAAGAATTGTATTTATTTTTTTAGTCCTTAAGTTCTATTGTATTTTCTTAGAAAATTATAAGCAGAAGATGTTAAAGTGTGTTAAAGCTTTTGGTGTCAGAACTCTGCCTTTCTGGTAAGGGTCAAGATTCTTAATGAAATATACTACTACATTAAGCCCAGAACTATGCATGTTTATTCTTAAAACAACTCCCTGTGGATTAATGGTAAAAATTAATGATTTAAGGTCTGTATTTGAGAGTTATCAGTTGTATAATAAATTTGATTGACTGGGCTAGTAATAGTGAAAATCCGATCTATCAGACAGACTATCGGGGTATATACATGTTTTTTCTTGATCATTTTCAGCAACAATACTTATCCATTAATTAGAGTGTATAGTCTAGATTTTCTCTTCTCAGACCTAACTTTATTCTCTCCTTAGACTAGTGTGTAATGGTAGTTTTAACCAAAAAAGAAGTGATTATTTTACTTTATGTGAATGTTAGCCTTGGCATCTTTTTACTGGAAGGTAAACATTTTAATAGGGACAACTTTTTATGTTTCTTCCACCCAACACCTTAAGGTATATGTATCTCCCACTGAATTCCACTTTTCATTTTAAAATATTTTCTATAATCCAAAAATAGTTAGGAAAAATGAACAAAGTCATTTTCAGTTTTCCAAAAGAACCCAAATATATCCTGAATTTTATTTTACCTTGACACTTTTAAATAATAACAAGTTTGTGGTTTGTATAAAACACTTTCAAAATGATCATATGTATGTAAATTCTAATCTGAAATTTCCTGAAGAAAGTGTTAATGCCATTTAGCCACTAGTCTAGTATGTAGCTCTTTAGCCTGCTTAACAAAAAAAAGACAATTACCTAATAAGTACAATTGAAAGTTAAAAATAGTATTGCTATTGAATATTTTTAAGAACTTACCTCCAAAAGCCAGGGAGAAGTACTCCTTCATTTCTGCTTCACTTACAACTTTTCCTTTATATCGAGCATCAGTCTCTTGATAAAGAGCGTTTTTAATTAAAATTAGATCACTAGAAAAAGTGGGGAGGTTCATTTCCATAGTGTTGAAAATGCAGCTGCCAAATGGAAAGTTTTAGCAGAAGAAATGCTGTAGTGTGTGCTTTTTTTGTCTCTCTGCTTGACCTTTCTCAGTTCAAGGGCAAGACTCAGAACAGTAGAGATGGTAGGTGGCTGTTGGCATCTGGTGCAAATCTTCAGACTTAGAGCACAGTGCAAGAAATTTTCTTGCAAGATAAGTTTATAATTTGTCAAGTCAAAAAATGTGAGTTCTACCTCCAAACTGCAAGAGGAATTTATAAACAATAAGAAAAGTTCCACGGTTCATTCTTGTGATCTTTGAATTCAGCACAGTACTTCTTTCTTAGCCTGAAGAAAGGCAGGCAGACTTCCACCATCAGCTGCGGCACTGCTGTGGTGGGTATGATTCTGTGATCAGCGAAGGAGAAAGGATCTCTGGCAACTGCATTAGTCTGGCCTTCTGACCAAGATAAGGAAAGAGCCTTGCTGTTGCTACATTTGTAGATTGAAGAGGTAAAAACACCATAAAAACAGGACATAGAATCCAGGGCTGACTTGGTGACACTGTTAGGTCAGATGTTTTAAAAATGTATATTGCTTTCTATCTCATCATAGGCCACTGCTTAGTATTATTTGGTAGAGCCTTCACCAATACCTTCTTTGTGTGAGTCCATGAACATTTTAGAATTTCCAAAGTAGATTCTTTTCATTATGATTCACTAATTACTGGCTTTTCCCCCCCTAAGGTAATGTCAGATAAAACCAATTTTTATCTTTTTTTATTGTGGTGCTAGCTTAATTGTACAGATTTTAAAAGTTAACCATGCATGCACTTTTTATCTTTTTTAGATAATTATCATGTTAAGTATTTAATACTTTTAATGTTTTTTCTTTTGAGAACTTACAAAAGAAAGCACAATTATTTATAGCTAAGTGACAGAAATATGTTCTTAACGTGTCGTATATAGGTTTTTACCTTGTGTTTACACAGTGAAGTTCAGTGTAGATGTAAAAATTGAAACATAGAGTAACTACTAGTCTAAGAAGACTGAAGCCACTCTGGAGTTGGCAAAATAAACCTCAAGTCTGAGCCCTCAGGTTCAGTGCTCTGGGGAATCCAGGCAGACCTGAGTTTCTTACAAAGTCACTGCTTCTAGGCATGCTTAGCTTTTTCTTTTTAATAAAAGGAAAGCACAGGATAAGGATTTGCCCCCATCATTTAAAAATTAGGATATTTTATACATACACACACACATACATATGCCTAGATTTCTACCTTTTCTTCTTGTGACAAGATGATATGTATGGCCACACAGCACTTGGATTCCTGCAAGCACTAACAGCAAGAGTTCTGTGTAGGACATGCTCATCACTGATCCCACCACACCCTGAGGTCTCTTACACTCCATAGGTATTTGTGCTTACAACCCTGCTTTGGATGATTGCTTAGTAAATTGGTAGAAAAATGTGTAGGAGAGTAGAAGTTAGGGAAAGGAGAGAAGAGAAGTTCCCCCTTTTCTTACACCATGATCTGACATATTTCCCAAAGCCCTAACTGTAGATTTTTGGAAGCCTAGGAGACAGGAACTCAACTCCACGGAGGCCAGGGGCCATGCTTCCTACCCTTTGTCTCTCCTTTATGATACATAAAAATGATAGTGTCTGTGTGGGATACTAGGGTGAATAGACAACCAGTGGGGAGTTGGATGTGGACAGCATTTTGGCACAGCTATAATCATCATCATTTATAGCACACACCTTGGCACATTTAAGGAGTGGTGAGTACTGTGTGGCAATAGTGGCTGTAAATCCTAACAGCAGAAGCAAAACTCTAGTATGATTCACTGTTTTATTTGAGGTTGTCCATCATTTGAGAATAAAAATTTTATAAATGAGAATGATCAGTTGTGATATTGTTGGGTTTATTTTTCTAATACCTAGAGAAGTTCAATGGTCTTTTCATGTGTCTGAATCCTATACTGAGATTATAATGTTAAAAGGGACTGTGGAAACAGTATTTCTGGTAAATATCTTCCGACTTGATGTAATTTAGGCAAGGGTATCAAAATTTAAAATGGTAAACTGAAGAGCTTGCAGAATAGCATTTTTAAATTATCTGGCCCTAAGTCTTTCAATTAATATTCAGTGTTCAATAAACAGATATTACAATTTAAATTTTAAAAGTTGGGCTCTTTGTCTACCACATTCAGTGGTATTCTGAGATGAGTGTTCTTTTGGCCAAAAGGGGTAAGCTGCTGAGGTTATTGAATCACGTTTACCAGCCTTACTTGCAGATACACAGCATCTCCTCACCTGCCTTAAGTATTTGCAACATACCAAAATCTCCTGTGGTGATCCCTGTGACTCCAGACCCTTTTTCCTGTGTGTGTGGTGTGTGTTTTCTGCTCCCCCACCCCAGAGCCTTTCTCCTCTTCTCACTTTTTCCCAACCTTTTGATGTTCATGGGGAGCCACTAGGTTTATTCTTGTCTTAAAGGAAACGATCTGTCAAGGCAGAGATATTTGCTTTTTCACTTGCCAGTTTAGATGTATGTTTATATATGTATCTATTCCATTTTTATGTATAAAAATGTATTTGGCCATACTCAAAGCCCATTTTCTTCTGTTTCCTTGGTATAAGAGATCTTTGTCAGTATCATCTTTAGAAATTTTATTACTCTTAACACCGCCACCAAAAAGCTGTTACCATACCCGCTTTTCTGCTTGGCACCATACTGAGAAAATCTCCAGCCTCCTCAAATCCTTTTAGAAAGTAGGTCAGATCTAAATAATAAATGAATCAGAAAGACAACATATGCATGAGAGTGATTCCTAGTTCTGTTTTTGTGACATTTCACAGCATCTCTAGAAGTCTTAAGGGATTTTACAAAGTCTCCAAATTAATTTAGATTTTCTTGATCTTGTGTGTGCCATATACCTCTCAAGATGAGAAACATAATGAAGTATAACATCAAATTATAATAGGTTGCTGGATCTTCAAACTAAGGCTCTCTAAGGAAATAGAAAACTCTTCCTTGAACTCTTTTAAAATTTCTCGGTATTAAATAATCCAAATACCTTTAATTTTTGTCATTATTATTATTTTTCACATTTTCAAAAGAAAGGGACTTCATTTAAAAAGCAAAGGAAACATTTGATTTTTTGTATTCTTATATGTATCTTTATATTTTTCACAGAAGTACAATCTAAAGGCAGCCAAATGTCCTGTCATGCCCTCTAATTTTTCAGTGACTTGCCTGTGCCGCATGACTCACGTAGGACAGCCATTAGTGGTCACAATGTGTGGTGGGTATCCATTAACTAAATAGTTTGTTTTCATCTTGAGAAAAGCCATATAAAGCAGTGTGCCTTCATTATTTGCCACAGCAAAATAATACTTTATTGCCCAAAGCCCAAATCTTCTGTGGTATAGTTAGTTGGAGAAAATTATTTCAGGATGTTTCAGCAAGTGAATCATTGGCAGAATGTGTGGGTCTTCGAGTGTAAGTTCTCTTGAGGGAAGAATACTTTGCTTTGGTTTGGAGACAAAGTCCTCCGTGGTTTTAGCTATCTGGTGAACTTGTCTGTCTTTCCTCACGAGTGACAGTGACAGGCTTAGTGGCAGCTCCCTGGGCTTTCTTGCCAGTTGCGTGTACTGAGCATTTGATATGTTGGCAGACAGAACTGATTCTTGGATGCGTGTCTGAACCTCTACAGGTCTGCTTTTGGCAGAGTCGAGTGTGACTCTTATCCCTTACCCATTAAGCTATCATTATGGCTTCCTTATCTTTATTTCTTCTGCAGACATGCCTTTGAAAGTGTTTGGCTCTTTTTTGGCAGTTTATTTGATAATGTACAAGGGTAGAAGGCATGTGTCTTATTTCTAAATTATATTGTGTTTCTTCAAAGGAAAAGGGGGGGGACTTAAGTGAAGATTTGTCATAATAAGTTGATAGCTCTGGTGGACTTGTTTTGATTATCAATATGGAATTCTTTCCTAAGAGTTCGATTTAGAATCCTCTGTGAAAACATACGTAATTGCCTCTGTTTAGCACAGAAAAAGTTGTGTGTTCCTCTCTGAGCCTGATGTGTTGCATATCATAAACTTTTTCTGATCACTGTAGATTATATGACTGTGTTCAGATACATATGGTTCATAAGGGGGAAACTGGAATCTTTTGTATTTGGACTTCAGTGTTTGGAGTGTTCATTAGCCAAAATTGGAAGAGGCATATTTCAAGAAAGGTGGTCATGTGTAATTGCCATATATGGAGTCTTTTCAAAGCCCTGATCTGATTTACTCTATATTGGAGCAAGCCTTACCTACTAAGAGCATAACTAAGACTCTGTGGTAGATAATGCTTAGTAATTACTTCCTCTGTAACAAGGCTGCTTCTGTGCTCCTTCCATTGAGATGTCAAAGCTAAGTGAATTTGTTGACTTACACTATGTAAAACATTCCAAAATTACTTGTTATTCACTGGGGTTTGATTCTGTTTGAAGCACTGTTAGTGTTTTGAAATTCTGTGAACAAAAGAGGCACTGTAGAAATGTGTTCCAAACCTGGGGAGCTATTCACTGCAGACCAAAGGCTCAGAGACTGACCAACCTGGACTGCCTTCAGGTAGTGCAGTCACTTGCAGAACACATGGCCAGACACGGGTTCCAAAGGTTTAGGGCAGTTTTAGTGTGATTGGAGGTTTTCCCTGCCAGAGAAGCCACTTTATAAACAGGGTAGGGGAAAAAAATTTTGTTCATGATCTTCATTCATTAAAATGAAGCCATTCGCTCACTCTGTGCATCAATAATATTTTAATTCACTCTGTAATAAAAATAGAAAAATCTGATTAAACTTTCATTTCTAGCTGGGCATAGTGGCTCCTGCCTGTAATCCCAGCACTTTGGGAGGCCAGAGTAGGAGGATCACTTGAGGCCAGGAGTTCAAGATTGGCCTGAGCAGCAGAGCGAGACCCTGTCTCTACAAAAAATTTTTAAAAATTAGCCAGGCATGGTGTGTGCCTGTAGTCCCAGCTGCTTGGGAGACTGAAGCAGGAGGATTGCTGGAGCTCAGGAGTTTGAAGTTGCAGTGAGCTATGAGGATGCCACTTCACTGTATCCCAAACCAACAGAGCGACGCCCTGTCTCAATCAATCAGTCAATCATCAATCAATAAACAAACTTTTATTTCTGTTGAGAAGTGAACTTTTAAAGTGACGATTTGCAGCTGGTCTGAGTGCAGTGGTGTTTACAATTAATTGATCACAACCAGTCACAGATTCCTTTGTTCCTTCTCCACTCCCACTGCTTCACTTGACTAGCAAAAAAAGTTATGATTTGCCATGAAGTCTTTTGTGGAGTAATGGCCTTTATTTAGGATGAGACAAATAATTTGACATTAAAATAACTTTTATTAGCAATGGCTTTGTAAATTGCTATATATTGATAACATGTTTATAGAGTTCAGTAATAGAAAAAAGATTTTTAAGTTATTTAAGGTTTTTTGTGCTAGCATTTATATTTCCTATATTCTATGCCATCCTGTTAGTGTGCAATTTTAACTTAATTATGAATAGACCTTTTTTCTTGTATGTGTTACTTTAGTCTTCAAGCATAATTGAAGCTCGCTGACTCTTTGTTTCTATAAAAAAATTTTATGGTATTTCAGTGTGAGATTTAGTCAATGGGTGTATAATAACAAGATAATTGATCTAGGAATGAGAAGATCTGAGTTTTAGTTATAGTTCTAAGACTCATTTTTTTTCTCTGATTTATTAATAAGTCGCTTATTCTTTGTTGGCCTGGTTTTCCATCCATAAAAATGCAGAATGAGACTTCCAATCAAACAAAGTGGCATAGAATTTTCTCTCCCTGCTTCTCCCTGCTAAGCACAACTATGAAACCTGGAAATGACATAAAAGACGTTTAGGGAAACTCTGAAAGGTAGAAAGAGGAAGACAATCTGGTGGTCGACCCAGAACTAGCAAAACAACACAGCAGCAGGGTGTGTCCCAACCCCCCACCCAACAGAAGGAGACCCAGGCCAGGTGTTTCTTGGCCTCCAGCCTAGCAACAGAAGGTGGCCCAGGTAGGCTCATTCCTCTGCTAGATTGAATGGGAGTCTTGCCAACAATATTAGGAGAGCCCAGCAAAACTGGCGGGAAGGATTAGAAGTCCTGCTAACAATAAGCAGCCACCAGAGTTGTCCTCTCCCTCCCTTCCATGAAGAGGGCAGGGTAGGAATGGCAAAGGGGATCACGTTACATCCAGCCTGGAATGGGTAGCAGTCTTCATCTATGAAGTCCAGGGGCTCCCTTCCCCTCATAGAGGTACCAGGTGGCCTGGCCATGGGAAACTCCTCCCACCCCTTCAAGCTTCAAGTAGCTGAGAGCCTACTAAATTCCCACCTCAAGAAATTAGAAAAAGAAGAGCAAAAGTAACTCAAAGCAAACAGAAGGAAGGAAATAATAAAGATGAGAGCAAAAATCAATGAAATTGAAAATAAGAAAATAGAGAAAATCAATAAAACAAAGAGCTGGTTCTTTGAAAAAAGTCTAATAAAATCGATTTATTTTTGTTAGCAAGACTAACAAAGAGAGAAGACACAAATTGCCAGTATCAGGAATGAAATGGAACTATCATTACAGATCCTGCAACTATTGGAAGGGTAATAAGGAGGTTCTGTGAACAGCTTTATACTCATAAACCTGCTGACTTAAAAGAAATGGACCAATTCCTCGAAAATCACAAACTACAAAACTCAATCAAGATAAAATAGCTAACGTGAATAGTGCTGCAACCATTAAAGAAATTGAATTTGTAATTTAAAAGGTCCCAAAAAAGAGGAAACCACTCTAGGCCCAAGTGGTTTTACTGAAGAATTCAAAAGAAGAATCAACACTAATTTTACCCAGTCTCTTTCAGAAAATGGAAAGGGAGGAAACATTTCTCAACTGTTTCTATAAGGTCAGTATTACTCTAACACCAAAACAAGGCAAAGACAGTATTAAAAGAAAAAAAAAGAAAATTACACAGCCTGAGCAAGATCAAGACCCCTATCTCTACAAAAAATAGAAAAATTAGCCGGGCGTGGTGGCGCTCGCCTGTAATCCCAGCTACTTGGGAGGCTGAGGCAGGAGGATCCCTTGAGCCCAAGAGTTGGAGGTTGCAGTGAGCTATGATCACATCACTGCACTGTAGCCTAGGGGACAAAGTGAGACGCTGTCTCAAAAAAAAAAAAAAAAAAAACCAGTATCTCCTATGGACTTAGGTGCAAAAATCTTCTTGCAAATATTAGCAAATCAAATCCAACAGTGTATTAAAAAAGAAGTATACACAATGTCCAAGTGGCCTTTATTCCAGATATGCACAACTGGTTCAACATTGAAAATGAATGAATGTAATCCATCTTATCAACAGGTTAAAGAAGAAACAATAAATATATCATATTTTAGGTTTTTTTATGCCAAAAAAAATTTGACAAAATCTAATGCCCGTTTATGATAAAGACTCTCAAGTTAGGAATAGAAGTGAAGTACCTCATCTTGATAAAGAATACCTACAAAAAGCTTACAGCTAACATCGCGTTTATGGTGAAACTGTCCCTATTCACAGATGGTGTGATGTTCTGTGTACAAACTCCTAGAACTGATAAATGAGTTTAAGGTCTCAGGATATGAGATCAGTAACCAAAAGTTAGTTTCATTTCTATGTATTAACAATGACCATGAGGAAACCAAAATTTAAAACACTACCCTTTATAATCACTACAAAGAAAACTAAATACTTTAGGTATAAACTTAACAAAACATATACAGGGTCTGTGTGCTGAAAATTACAAAAAAGCTGACAAAAAAAGTTGGCCAGGTGCAGTGGCTCACACCTGTAATCCTAGCACTTTGGGAGGCTGAGGCAGGAGAATCACTTGAGCCCAGGAATTTGAGGTTGCATTGAGCTATGATGACACCGCTGCACTCTATCCTGGGCAAAAGAGCGAGACACTGTCTCAAAAAATATACATATTAATATTTAATAAAAGGAAAAATTGATAAATTGGATCTTGTAAAAATTAAAAACTTCTCGGTAAGGTCTGAGCAGTAGCATAATCATAGCTCGCTGCAACCTCAATCTCCTGGGCTCAAGTGATTCTCCTGCCTTAGCCTCCTGAGTAGCTGGGGCTACGGGCGCATGCCACAATGCCCAGCTAATTTTTCTATTTTTAGTCGAGACCACTCTTGCTCAGGCTGGTCTCAAACTCCTGAGCTCAAGCAATTCTCCCGCCTCAGCCTCCCAGAGTGCCAGGATTTCAGGCATGAGCCACCATGCCTGGCCTTAAATTTTTTTAAAAAAAGCATAATGATACCTTCCCTTTCTGTGCCAGAGAGTCATTATAAGTGTCAAGGGAGGTTCAAGCTGGGTCAAGCTATGGGTGTGACAGTAGGTACATGTGGTAGCAATGAGCTGTACCCATCCATGTGTTTATTTTGGCTTGTATATTCAGTATTTCTATTCTACCTTATCCAAAAAATAGTGGCTATTTTGTATTAACATCTTTAATAATAAAGTTCATTTATCTTGCAGCAAGTTTTTTTTTGAGGGCTTTCTTTGTGCTGATCACCGTACTGGGAATAAAAAAGATGGGAAAAGAAGTGTGATCGACTGAGCCTTAGTCCATTTCACAAGTAAACAGTCAGTCATAGGATGGATGTGGCAATAGTATTTGTTTTTAGAGCTTTGTCTGTAATATAACATAATTTTAATTCTGTATTTTAAGTTCCAAGAAACTGAAAGATTCTGAGGTTGGGTTAGCCAGCAAACTTGGTTTTTAATAATTAAGACTTTTCTTTCACATTTTAGTATCATTTTGGAATGCATCTTACAATCAGTTTAATTGGATCTTAGTTTAATTAGCAGCTTTTTGCTTTCTTTATAATACAGAAACATCTTGCACTTAGTGGCATCTTATGTTCAATGAGATCTGATAATAATGCCTAAAACCAACTATTTTTTGCCATTTTTATCTCAGTGTTTTACCTGTCTTGATTTTATTAAACAGTTTGGGGGGAGGTATTCTTTTTATTTAGAGGGACTGTTAACAGTTTGAGGGTCTGCTGGTAAATTCAGTGCCGTTCCATGGTGGCAGCATATTACCTACGTATACCCAAATGTGGAAACCTTATTTCCCCTCATCTTTTTTTTTCTATTGTTTTTCAAGTGTCAATATACAGTATCTGGTTTTACGACAAGAATGACTGTCACCGCATAGCGAAACTCATGGCTGAGTAAGTATTTGTATTACTCCATAGATTTAATTGATGGTATATGAGAAATGAAAAATTTCCCTCCCCACTTCTCTTTGTTAGTAAAGTCTGCTAACTCATGTATTTCCCCTTGATTTCCTTTTTATTGCCAAAAACTTGAAAAAAGCAAAAAAGCTTTAAAAATCTAAAATTATATAATCTTACTACTCCCAGTGTGCATTTCAGTCTGTTTCATACTGGTCTTTATTTTTGTGTGTGCATTAAGTGGATGTGTGTGATCGTTTTTTACCAAAATAGGATCATACTGTATATACTGCTTTTCATGTCAGCAGCATTTTTCCAGGGCATAATGTTTTCCTCTGTAGTATTTATAATGACTGTGTTGTATCCAATCATACAGACAGATCATAATTTAACCAGAACCTTACTGTTGAACATGTAGGTTAGAGCTGCCAAACTGTGCAGCTCCAGAGGATGTCATCTATATCCAGTGCACAGCCTGACCTGCATATACAGTGGTTCTGGTTCTGTACAAATGTCCACTGTAACAAGTGGTACTGTATTCAGTAGCCTGGTGGAGAACTCCCGCACACAGCCATGTTTAATTCCTTCAAGTGAACTTGTTTTTGACCCAGACTCTAGGCTTAGCAGGCCCCAATCCACTCATGGATTTTTTGTAACTTGGAATCTTGAAATATAGAAAATAATTTTCATGGAATTAATGTTCTGAAGGGTAGCTCGTTTTCCTTTCTTAAGCTATCCTGTAGAAGCCACCCTTTGTGTGACCTACCTGTATTGCTAAACTGCAAATATGGATTCTGGGAGCCCAAGACACTGTGGTGCTAGGAGGGCCTGAGGGGCTACAGAGCTCTGAGCAAAATGCTGTAATGGACAGACTGTTCTGGTGCACTTCTGCTTTCTTTTCAGTTTTTGCCTGAATCTCCTCAGAAATGTGGACCTCTCTTCCCCCTCTGTCAAATCAAAATTCCCTGTGCTTTACTACAAGGTTTTATGTACATGTTTGGAAGAAAATAGTCTTAATTATTTTTTTAACAATCTAATTTAAAACTCATTAAAGTATAAATAAATAATTAGCCCCAAAACCTCAGTTCGGGGTATATTTGCATTTTAAAAGGAGGTACACATGGCTAAGGCCAAGTTATGGTCCAGGACTACTAACATGTCCTGATTGTATGTTTATCAGCCTCCCGTATTATTGTCTGTTCTGGCTGTGAGCTCGCAGGGCAGGCCCATGTTTATTACTTTACTACTATGTGTAGCCCTGAGGGCATTAGTCCCTATGTACTTACAGTCACTCATATTTGAAAAAATGTTGGCTCTCTAGAATCACATTTTCTTTTTAAAACACTTTTTCTCTAAAAAAAATATAAAACTGTTTTTCAACAAAGCCATTTATTTGATGATCACTTTTTTTTTGTAAGAGCCAGAGTCTCTCTAAAATATGACTTGATTATTTATTTAATACTCAGTTATAGGCCACACCAGCCTGAATTCACCTTTCTAAAGGACTCTGTCACACAGCCTGTTTTCCACCTGCCTCCCGCCATGCTGCCGTCTTGGCCATGCTGGTATTTAGTTCTTCTATGACTTGGATTGGATCTGTGATTTTGGTTTAAAAGAAGAACATTTCTAATTGCCATTGTTCACCTGTGGAACAGGCCATCTTATAAAGCTCACTGCTGCTAAAAGCAGAAGCTGTCAGGGGTGGTATGGAAGGAACTCTCACCCAAATGGGGCTTGGACTCTAAGGCCTCTTCCAATTTATTTAGTTCGTTCGTTTTGATACTTGATCTCACTCTGTCACCCAAGTTGGAGTACAGTGGCATGATCATAGCTCACTGCAGCCTTCTCCTGGGCTCAAGCAAACCTCCTGCCTCAGTTTCCTGAGTAGCTGGGACTACAGGCCCGTGCCACCACACCTGGCCAATTTTTTTATTTTTAGTGGAGATGGGGTCTTGCTATGCTGCTCAGGCTAGTCTAAAACTCCTAGCCTCAAGCAGTCCTCCCACCTCAGCCTCCCAAGGTGCTGGGATTACAAGCGTGAGCCGCCGCACCCAGCTAAAACTATGACTCTGCTATTTTTAAAAAGATCTGTTTAATGTTACTTAACCCAGTGTTTTTAATGGGAGTTCCTGAGCAGGATGTTTTAAAGTCATAAACTGACACTGAGTGGCCTGTTCTTGTCCTATACCTTTTATTCCATAAAAATAAACCTTTCATTACTGAATTGTTTTATTGCCTGTTATTATCATCTGGAAAGTTCTTAGTTAATACAATTATGAAGTTGTGGCTATGCCCATAAAATCCCATGGTGGGTAGGCTTGTTCATTACAGGTGGGACTGAAACCAGAATGAATCTTTAAAAAAAAATATATATATATATTAGTTGCCTATTAAAATTTTTTTATTTATTTCAAGTTTGAAGAAAAATATAGGAAATAATAAAATATCTATGCTTATCATCCAGCTTTTAGTTCCCAACATTTTGCTCTAATTGCTTCAAATCTTGCTATAGTAGAGAGAGAGATTCTTTAAAAATGAAAGCCCACACATAGATTTGAAGACCCTGACCCTATCAGTGGCATTTGTTTCTTGCTTTATCAATTTTCAAGTGAAGAATTAGCTTAAGCAGCACCAATTATATAAAGAGCATTCCCACGACCACCCTGAGGTTGGTCACCCAGTTAGTGATTTTTAGAGGAAAAATAAGGGAAACCTTTCATTTGCTTGTAGTGCTGTCATCAAGTTTTGAAGATTCACCAAGACCTCTATTTTCAAAAACTAATCTTTCTCCTTGCTAGCCCATTGTCATCATAAACTTTCCACAGTGGGTGGTTCAGCTATGCAGCCTTCCTGTGTCTTGGTGGCATTGTCTGTTTTCATTTTTCTTTTTCTTTGTTTTCAGTTTTGTTTTTGTTTTTGTTTTAATTTCTCTGATCCTTGATTCAGGAGCATTGTCCATTTTCAAATTTACCTTACCAATTAGTTTGATTTTGAGATAATTCTAGGAAGAAATACTTTAATAGAGTTTTTAATGAGCCTACTTATACCAACTCTAGGAAGAAATTCTGTATTTTTGTCCTTCTAAAGGTGACATGTATTGATTGGTACCGTTGTGAGTGAGATGGTGAGTGGTGGGTCCTATTTTCCTGGAATGAGGTAACTGAGGCTCAGTGTTATGTATTGCAAGGACAATGTCATCGTGTGACATTCTTAGTATATCCTTGGAAAATGGACACCAAAAGAGATTTGGGTCACATTGTGTCTAAAGAGGCCTTTCTAAAACCCAGTTCTCTTCCTCTAGTGTGGTAGAAGAGGAGACACGGAGATCCCAGCAAGCTGCTCGGGATAAACAGAGTCCCAGCCAGGCCAACGGCTGCAGCGATCACAGGCCCATCGACATCCTGGAGATGCTGAGCAGAGCCAAGGATGAGTATGAGAGGGTGAGGCTCTCTGGGTGCTGACCAGGGAAGAACAAAAGGGGTGGAGGAGGCCTGCAGGAAGCTTGTGGACTGGAGAAGTCATCTTTAGGGCCAGCAGAAATAATTAGTTCAAAAAGAAAGAACGTCTTATAATTTTAAACCTAAAAAATAAGGAAAGAAGTCTGCTTACCTCAGAGTGCTTGTTTTAGCAGGAAATTTTACAATGTTCTTTTTCTATTCTTGTAAAATTACTATAGGAGAAAATGGTGCGGAAGTTAGCCCACAGCAGGTAGTTCTGGAAAAGCTTCATGCCTCTTCACCCCTGCAGTCTCTGTTTGGATGCTCAGTGGTCTTAGGAATTTATGTAGACTTTGGAAAGTATTCTGATAATTTGTACCCCATAATACTAAAAGGTACATTTATGGTCTGTAATTGGTGGTAGGTACACAGCCTTCATTAAGCATCATTTGGAATTTTATGCAAATGAGAGGCTTTTCTGAAATTCAGTGTTTTCTTTCTCTTCTGTTTTGCATCTTACCTTATGAGTTAACTGATAATATTGTCTCCCAAAAGTTGAGTAAAATGGCAATTGTGGTCCATTAGTTAATTTATTCAACACGTGCTTACAAACTATCCACAATGTGCCACGCAGTGGACATTTCATGACAGTGTCTTCAAATTTTGTGACTATGGAACTGTCCTGGCTTTTTACTTGGCACCTCAAAGCTCCACGCTTCATTAGAGTGAGGCTAAAGCTTTCTAGTGCTTCACTCTGTTTCAGCAGAATTATAATTGTCACCTTACTCTTCATTAAACATTGGGTTAAGTGCTTTCCTTACAATTTCGTCCTCACCTCACCAAAACGTCAAGAAACATAGTGTGAAAAGCACTAAGACCCTCTTTTCCAAACAGTTTTTCTATAACACTAGCTTCTAAGTTTTTAATAGATGAACCTTTTAAAAAGCTTCAAATGCGTCAAATGAGTTAAGGAAATGTTAGCATGACTCCTTTTCCCCTCATCCTCTTGGGACTTTACAGTGCCCAAGACTGAGAGGTCCCACAATAAATAAAACAGTAACATCAGTTCCCAGATTGATTTGACTACAGGACCATTTTTTACATACCTACCCTTTAATTTCTCAAGAATCGGGACTTCAGGGAACAAACTTGGAAAAAAATTGTTCTGGAAGGTAGTTTCTTCTAACTAAAAGAGGCATTTTCACCATAAACTACAATAAACCATCTACATTCAAACACCAAAGGAAGTTCTACCTCCTGGGTAGAGAAATGTACATTAGAGCCCCTGAGAAGTTTCAAGTTTTACCAAATTCCTCAATGTCTCATAGAGAATTAGTAGGAATATATGGCTCTATGGAAGTTAAATTAGGAAAAGCAGTCATCTCTATAATAAATTCATTGATTCTTAAGAAACAGAATGAGAATAAATTTCAAGAATCATTTTATGACTTTAAAAGTTACCTTATATTCCCAAAATCCCCTCTCATACTCTTAATGACATCTGAGTTATCTATGTAAACACCTTGTTCTGTTTGTAGAGGCCTTTCTGTGTACTTATAGGTAACTAATAAGTTCAGGGCTCTGTCACTCATCCCGAGTGGTGACTAGATCAAGGTGCCATGTGAGACAGAAACTGTAGGTGTTGCACACTGGAGCAGATACTCCAAGAAGTAGCCTGGCTTACTACTTGGGCTGAGAAGCGAATAGCCACAAAAGGACAGAAGGAAGGCAGGCCTTATTTTTGCACACAAAGCTTTTAAGGAACTCTAGGGTAGAGTGGGCAGTCTAAAGACCTGAGTGATTTCTGGTTATATAAATATTGCAAAAGTAAAGCATATGGATAGCACAGTAATTTCTATTGTAAAGAAAATTCTTTCACCATATAGAATAAATAAAATGTTGTCTATATTTGGATTAAAACAAAACCTTTGGGGATTTGGTTAAGTCTTTGATATTTACTTTTTCATGTGTTCTTTCTGTTTTTGAAAACTGTAAATAGGTGGAGCTTCCTTAAGTAAGCCTATCATCTAACCAAATGGAGCCTGGTATTAGCAGTGACCCAAGAATTCATGGGTCTTAGTATTTGGATGGTCTCCCCCGAGCTGCCTCATGGTTCCAGATGGCCCCTTTGTTTATCTTTAGGTAGAGGCTCAGGAGATTGGCAGAGTCAAGAGCAGGGATGCAAGCTAGGCCTCAGTGATGGGATTTAATCTCTATTCTAAATCTCCCCTGTCTGGTGTGTATAATATAAAGAGTGAAATTTCAGACATTTGAGTGGGCATTTAAAATAATTAGAGACTGTTTGAAAATTGTAAATGTCTATAATAAGCATTTTCTCTTTTTTTTTTTAATTTTCTTCCACTCCGATAACACCCAGCATTTTCTCCATATATAATTTAACCAACTTTTAATATTTTTAATGTAAAGAAAGATAGTCGAAACCACAGTCCTTTATAGTTGGCCTATTCTGAATTGCTTCTAGCCACGGGATGTAATCCTGGATGTTGGTGGGGTTTTTCTGTTTGTTTGCTTTGGTTTTATTTTGTTGTTATTGTTGTTACTGTTTTTGACATAGAGTCTCGCTCTGTCACCCCAGGTAGAGTGCAGTGGCATTGTTATAGCTCAATGCAACCTCAAACTCCTGGGCTCAAACGATCCTCCTGCCTCAGCCTCCCGAGTAGGTGGCACTACAGGAGCACGCCGAGATGACCAGCTAATTTTTCTGTTTTTAGTAGAGACAATGTCTCGCTCTTGCTCGACTGGTCTCGAGCTCCTGAGCTCAAGAGATCCTGCCATCTCAGCTTCCCAGAGTGCTAGGATTAGAGGGGTGAGCCACTGTGCTGGTCTGCTTTGTTTTAGTTAAATTGCAAAAAAATTTTTTTAAAGCCCAGGGTTTTTTGTTCTTAAAAACACCATTTTTTTAATTATGTAAGCAGTACATATTAACTACAGAAAATTTTTTATTTAAAAATTATGGTAAACAAAAAAAGAAACTACCATAATTCCACCACCTAGAAATAATCACTGCTAATACTTTGTTATGCATCCTTCCAAAAATCTGTCCAAGTGTATATGGTATATTTGTATAAACTAGGTTTGGTTTTGTTTTGTTTTGTTTTTTAGAGACAGGATCTCACGCTTGCTCTGGCTGGTCTCGAACTCCTGAGCTCAAGCGATCCTCCCGCCTTGGCCTCACAGAGTGCTAGGATTACAGGCGTGAGCCACCGTACCCAGCCTTACACTTGTTTTATTAAATTTCTTTTGTAACCTGTTTTTTCCAAAGAACTGTCTTTTTATTGACAGTTCATCTTACAGGGAGTCCCTGTGAGATTTCATTTGGTAGAGTGAAGTTTTTGAAAAAAGAATTGTGATGTTAATAACTATTTTTCCTCCTGTGCATTATATAAATGATACCCTGGATTTCTGTAATTCTTTCTATTGAGAACTTGGGCATTATGTCCTTGTAGCTAAATCTTCATGTACAGCATTAATTTTTTCTTGAGATAAATTACCAGCCAGTTATTGCCAAATGACCTAGTGTTGACAACTCATCTAGCCTCTCTCTGAAAATGATAAGTGGATTTTTATGGGGAAACTCTCAACTTCCTAAATGTTTCTAAATATTTATACCTTCTGTTTTAAGAACTTACAATGAACAATTTTTTTTTTTTTGCCAGTCAAATTTAGCAGTGGGGGGTTGTATACCAACTTTAGTGCCACTAATGTTAGGTTTTGATAACCCATTACCATCAGACCAGCCGACAAACAATGTTTTGAGTTTATGTTTAATATAACTCAATTCCAAGCATTCCCCATAATGAGGTTGATACTGGCTGATGGTAATATTGCACAAGAGAGGCATGTTAGAAGATTAAGATATTTCATAGGCTTTCACAGACTATTTCACCCCTATTCAAATTGGTAACACTAAGTAAATGATGTTCTGAAATAATATAAGGATTAAGTCATTTGAATAGAAAAAATGTTGTTACTCATTCATTTAACGTTTGGGTACCTACGCCTGTGCTAAGCACATTATCTTTATAGTATGACATCAATTTAATCTTTCTCTGGACTAAAGTTTGCAGCTGCTTTTTTTCCTTTTCATGTTTCTTTTCTTTTTTTTCTTTTTAATGAACCTGACATGGCTGCTTTTTTGAAAATCTGATTTTTTAAAATTCTGATCTCTTGAGTTTTCTGAACTGTCTTTGGTGTCAGTTTTGGCATGGATGATGCTCACCAGATACTGAATCAGATAGCCCAAATATAACTTAAGTTTCTAAAAATTCATAATTCCATGTTCATCTAGTGATCATTTTTTGAGGATTCTTTTTAAGAACAAAATATTTTCACTTTTTGTGTCATATGCATGTTAACAGGAATTTAAATAATGTTGGAACAATTGGACGTCCATATGCAAAAAAAACCCCACCTCAACCTAACTATAACATCTTATACAAAAATCAACTCAAAATGGATCATAGATCTAAATGTAAAATATAAAACTATAAAATTTTTAGAAAGAAAATATATTTATATGTGACCCAGAAGTACTACTCCTAGGTATTTACCCTAAAGAAATGAAACTTTTGTCCACTAAGAAACCTATATGAATGTTTAAAGAAGCTGTATTCATAATCACAAAAAAAAACCAGAAACAACACAAATGTATTTCTATAAGTGAATGGTTAAGCAAACTGTAATGTATTCATATAATGGAATATTACTCTGCAATAAAAAGGAGTGAACTCATACAGCAGTTTGGATGAATCTCAAAGACATTATGCTAAGTGAAAGATGCCAGCATTCTACTCATATTCCATTTATATGACATTTTTGAAAGGACAAAACTGTAGTGAGAGAGAACAGACCTGGTTACTAGGAGTGGAGGGAGGGCATGACTACAACAGGACAGCACAAGGGAGATTTTGGGGGCAATATAACTCTTTTGCATCCTGATTGTGGTGGTAGGTACATAAGTATAAAAGTAACAATGTGGCTAACGCTGTTTCCTAAAATTAGGGGCTCAGCTTTCTAGAAGTTTTATTGTATAAGTTATTTATTTGAGAGGCCAAAGCAAGCATTTAGGGGGATTTTTTGCTTCTTTTTTTTTGAAATAGCATTTCTGATAACCTCAAATGCTGTTGTGTGAGCCAAATAATAGACAGCATACTTCTTTCACATGATACAGTTTTTCTTTTAATTTTTTTAAGAATCAGATGGGTGACTCAAATATCTCCAGCCCTGGGTTACAGCCAAGCACTCAGCTCTCCAATCTGGGAAGCACTGAGACGCTAGAAGAGACTCCCTCCGGGTCACAAGATAAGGTTTGTACAACTAAAGCCTTAGCTTTGTCCAAAGTAACAAGACAAAGACTAACATTTTGTAAGGGTTTTAATGCAATGTAAGTTTGATTTGGCACTTATCTGTCAAGGTCCAAAGGTGCAGCAATATAATGACATCTATCTACCCAGGTCATTTCCCCTGGTCCATGTAACTGTCTTTCATTGGATTTTACAGTAGCCTCCTATCTGATCTGCCATCTTTGCCTACTGCCACTCCCTTACCTATTCTTAACCCAGCAGCCAGAGTAATCCTGGCAAAACATAAGTCAGATTGTGACATTCCTCAGTTTAAAACCTTCCAGTGGTGTCCCATCTCACTCAAAAGCCAAGATTGTGGCAGTGGCCCATGAGGGGCCACCTGATCTGTCCCCTCTACCCCAGGCCTCATCTGTCACTCTGCCTTGCTTATTCAGCTCCAGCTTCATTTGTTCTAATGTGTTTCCTCAAATGTGCCAGACATGCTCCTGCCTCAGGACAGGCCCTTGAACTTGATGTTTCCTTAGCCTACAATATATTCCTTGCAGATGTGGCTTGTTCCTTTTCCTCCTTCAAGTCTCAAATGTCCTCCATATAGGTCAGGCCTTCTGTGACTCCTCTATTTAAAATAACTACCTTACCCCACCGCCATCCTCCTTGTGTGCTTTATTTTCTCACTGAGACATCTAACCAGCTAGCATAGTTTGTGTTTTTCTTCTTTATTCATTGTCTGTCTCCTGTACACCAAAATATAAGCTTCCTGGGGCAGGCAGTTTTATCTGCCTTGCTCATTGCTGTATCCTTAGCATCTAGCATTGTAAATATTTGTTGAATTAATTAGCTCTCTTTATAATTGGTGGTCTGTTAAAGGAATAGATACCAAGCAAAACCCATAGTTTTTTAATTAAACTTTTTGTTTTGAGATAATTATAGATTTATATGCAATTGTAAGGAATAATACAGAAATATCCCATGTACCCATTACCCATTTCCCTGTTGATAACATCTTGCAAAATATCACAACCAGGATATTGATACAATCCAGACATCTTGTTCAGATTTCCTCAGTTTTTTTTTTTTCTTATTCATTTTTTTATTTTTATTTTTATTTTTTTATTTTATTATTATTTTTTTTATCTACTGGAGATTTCCTCAGTTTTATGTGTGTGTGTGTGTGTGTGTGTGTGTGTATTCAGTTCTACACAACTTTGTCTCATGTATAGCTTTGTGTATCCAGCCACCACAGTCAAGATACAGAATATTTCTATCACCACAAGTATCCTTTGTGTTACCCTTTTATGATCATACCAACTTCCCTGTCTTACCCTCTCTGCCTCCCCCCACCTCTACCCCCTGGCAGCCACTAATGTATTTTCCAGTTCTATAATGTCATTTCAAGAGTGTTATGGAATCATACAATATATAACCTTTTGAGATTGTCTGTCTTCACTCAGCATAATTCCTGGAGATTCATTGAAGTCATTACATGTATCAAGTTTGTTCACTTTTATTGCTGAGTGCTATTACGTTGTAAGGAAGTAACAAAATTTGTTTATTTTTGACCGTCTACCTATGAAGAACATCCAGGTTGTTTTTAGTTTTTGGCTATAATGAATAAAGCTTCTGTGAACATTTGTGCACAGGTTTTTGTGTGAACATAAATTTTCATTTCTTTGAGATAAATAACTAAGAGTGTGAACATTGGGTCATTTGGTAATTGCATGTTTTAGTTTAGTAAGAAACTGCCTGTTTTCCAGAGAAGCTGTGCTGTTTTACATTCCCATCAGCAATGTATCCATAATGGTTTTAGGTATTTAGATGATAATTTAAGCCAGATTTTGTATATTACATTCCCATGGTCCATTTTTACTGTGTTTGGATTTAGGTTTCTGAAGATCAAACATATATTAGATGTGGTTCTATTATAAAGATTTTATTACAAATTTAATTTTTTAAAAATATATGTTAGGGAGACAGGGTTTGTAGATTCCTTCTGACCTGGTTTACCAGCCAGGAGTGTTAAATCTCCATTTTTTAGGCCATAGTGACAAAATTTTATAAAATATTGAGATATGGATATTGTCAGAAGCCATTGACTAAAATTAGCTCAAGTTTATAATCAGCCTCTATGCACAAATACTACATTTGTTTAGTAACACTGCCATCTAGTGCTGAGGAGCAAATAATGCTATTAAGCCTTAATAGTGTTGAATGCCATTTCAGTTTCGTAATTCACTTATTAAACTTCTCTTGGGACTGTTTTCCTAGTGTGTTTTGTTTTGTTTTTTCTTCCTGTGATCAAGAATAATGTCTGCCTAATAGTGTGCCTAGTACAATAACTAGTAAGTCCAAACAGAAATAGCTGTAAACATCAAGAGCTGTGGGATGAGGAAGGAACTATGTAAAATCTCATGCAACATATTAGAATTTTGTCTTGCACCATATGCTGTTGCTGACTAAATGACAGACAGATGCATGATCTAAGCAAAGCATTACAAATCTCAGAATCCAGGCTGGGGCACAGTGGCTCACACCTGTAATCGCAGCACTTTGGGAGGCCGAGGCAGTATCACTTGAGGCCAGGAGTTTGAAACCAACTTGGGCAACATAGTGAGACCCATCTCTACAAAAAATTTTTTTTAATTAGCCAGGCTTGGTGACACGTGCCTGTAGTCCTGGCTACTCGGAAGGCTGAGGTGAGAGGATCACCTGAGCCCAGGAGATCAAGGCTGTAGTGAGCTATGATCATGCCATTGCATTCCAGCCTGGGCAACAGAGTGAGAACCTTGGGGGGGGGAGAAACAAAGACATGAATAGCCATTGTTCTCCAAATAAGATATACAAATGGCCAATAAGCACATGAAAAGATGCTCAACATCATAAGTCATTAGGGACATGCAAATCCAGGCCACAAATGAGATACCACTTCATATCCGTTAGAATGGCTAATATTAATAAAAAGGAAAATTACAAGTGTTGACAAGGATATGGAGAAATTGGAACTCTCTTGGATTGCAGATGACAATGTAAAATGGTGCGGCCACTGTGGAAAACAGTTTAGTGGCTCCTCCAAAAGTTAAACATAGAATTGCCATATGACCCACCAATTCCACTCCTGGGTATATACCCAAAAGAATTGCAAACAGGGATTCAAACATACACTTTTACAAAAATATTCATAGCACTATTTGCACTAGCCAAAAGGTGGAAACAACTCAAGAACCCTCGTGTCCATCAACAGATGAATGGATAAAGATGTGATACATACGTATGATGGGATATTATTCAGCCACATCAGGAATGAATTCTGATACATGTTACAACATGGATGAACCTTGAAAGCATTGTGTTAAGTGAAATAAGCCAGTCACAAAAAGATAAATATTGTGTGATTCACTCGTATGAGGTAACTAGAATAGGCAAGTTGGAAAATTCATAAAAACAGAAAGTAAAACAGGTTACCGGGGCTTCAGGGGAAGGGAAGGATGATGGGGAGTTATCTAATGGTTACAGAGTTTCTGTTTGGAGTGATGAAAAAGTTCTAGAAATAGGTAGTGGTGATGGTTACACAACATTGTGAATGTACTGAATTCCACTGAATTTTACACTTAAATATGGGGAAAATGGTAAATTTTATGTACATTTTAGCACATTTTTTTAAGTGAGGGGGATAAATTATCTCTGCGCTATCAGTAGACATTTAATGATGCCAGGAATCTAAAAATGAGTAAGTCACAGTGTTCAGCATAGGAAATGGAACCTGTGCGCTTGACTACACTTATGTGGCCTGCACAGAGAAGTCTGTCCCAAGGGAGAATTGGTTGTCTGTTTTGACTTATGCTGAGTGGGTTTGAAATGTTACCAGGGAGTTTTACACAAACAGCTGTGTCCTCGATGATTCCTTGCACTGGGGAACAACAGGGTGGTTCATAATAGCATAGCCTTGATTATCCCATCAGGTGTTTTTGTGGTTGTTGCTTTGCATTATGGGGGGTATGATATTCCAGAAGGATCTGATAAATTTTTAATAACACAACATGTTATTTGGTGCTTCTTAAAAAGTATCCAAACTGATTTATCATGATTGCTGTTAAGACTGTGTGGTGTTATGTGATAATAATAGCCAACTTCCATTTATTGAATGCTGTTGGGCACCATACATCATATTGAGAATTTAATTGTCACAACAGCTCTATGAGATAATTGCCACAATTGTCCCCATTTTTCAGACGAGGAAGTAAATAGAAAGATTTTGTAATTTTCCCAGTTAACAGCTGAGAATTGAACCTAGGCATCTTTGATTTCAGACCCTAAACTCTAGTTTTTTCAGAAGTAAAAATGTGAGGAAATTGAACCATATAAAATCTTTAGTTTTTTTTTTTTTTTAACATCCACAGTTTATAATTAGGTGTTGATGCTGCCTCCTATTTGAAGTGAGATTCTGAACCTGGAAAATCCTTTAAAGTGCTAGAGAGTGTTATGACAAGATAGTCTTATGAGTCTTACTATGGCATGATTAGTGGGGGCTCAAATTTGCCGTTTGAGAATTCCCTCACTTAAACAAAGGCCCCTTGTCATGTTAACTTGCCAAGACATATTATGTTAGCTTTTTAATATTAATAGAATTCTTTTTATTGAATATTTTCAAAGATAAAATGGCTTGGTATGAAGATCTGATTTTTTACAACAGGGGTCTTCTGCCTCTTCCTCCACAACAGTTATTTTGCACCAACTGTATTCTCCTCAGACCTGCCCTGTTGCCTCACACCAGTGAGAAAATACAAAATGTCATTCTCTTAACTTTCTGTCCTTCAAATGCAGATTTCCCTGCATCCTCATTGGTGTTAGCCACCTCTCCCTGCTGTCTGATGTGAGTCCCTCCTTTGCAGCGAGGGTCCCCTGCCCTAACACCTTAAGGGTCTGCTGCCAGTAAGCTCTCTCTCTTCCTCAAGCTGACCTTTGCCCCTCTGGGAGATCTTTGGGAGAGAGCATTGTTGAGCCTGTTCTATGTACTTACTGGCTCTGGTACTGGGTGGTGGTACCATTGCTTGGGTAGGCCAGCCCAGGAGAAAGGAAGGCGAGGATGAGAGAATAGGTGAGGAAGATAGCCCCTGCCTCGGAGGAACTTGCTTTCTACTGTTGTCATTGTGAGTGCCAACATTCAACAAGCACTTCCTGTGTGCTGGGTTCTGTACATGTCAGCCTTCTACTGGCCCTCCCTGCTTTACAGAGGAGCTGAGACTCAGTGAATCATGCTCCTCAGGTTACACAGCTAGAAAGAAGCAGAGGCAGCGGGCAGTGCTGCTCCAGGCCCCCACCTCTTGGTGGTTGATAGGGCACTAAAACTTTGTCCCTGCAGTCCGCTGAGGGAATGCGTTTACTCCCTTGACTTGTATTACCATTTTTGTGTTTTAATAACTTCCAAATCAGTACCTCTGGGTTCCACATGTCCCATGAACCTTAGACATGTTCACAACTGACCTCAGCTTCCCCCCTCTCCCTCAACCTAGGGGCTTTTCCTGGGCTTGCCTGCCCAAGCAACATACTACCACCCAGTACCCAGATACCAGGATATCTAATCAGTCCTTTATGTGGCCACCAAAGGGCACGTCCTAAAATATAAAGCTTAATGGCTCATTCCGTGAATATGTCCCCATTGCCCTGTGGATAAAGTCCAGATCCCTTAATGTGTCTCAGACACTCTGCAGTCTGGCCAGTGCTTCTCTCTTCCCTGCATCACCCCTCCTCCTGCACAACCTCTGACCCAGCCCTGCTGAAGTACGTGCAGCTCTGAGTGGCTGTGCAGCCAACTCACCTCATCCCTCCCCTCAGCTTAACGTCCTCTTTCTGGGTACCCATGGCGCCCTGTAGCTCTGTCCTAGGGGAGCCCTTGTCACCAGTTGTCCTTGCCTCTTTTCCGCACCTCACAATCACGGCACAGTGCGTGGCACCTGGTAAACTCAATAATTATTTGTCAAGTGGGTGAAACAAACATTTGCCTGGAAAGAACTGGGTTTGTTTTCCTGTAGAAATGTGATCATACCATAGTGCTATTACTATTATACTTCAGATACAAGGACCTTATAGACTTTCTGAGGCCCTGAAAATCATTTGTATTAGTGAATTAATTTCTTCAGGTATAAATATATATATATATATGTATATATATATATATATGTATGTATGTGGGGGGGTGTATAAAAACAACTAAGTAGTTCACATATTTTAGGAATAAAACCCTAAGTTGCAGCTTCCTGTGTTTTCCAAGGACTTATGTGTGTGTCCCATTAGAATGTAAGCTCTGTCTGAACTTCTGTTATTCCTTACTTTACCCCTTGGGCCCAGTTTGGAGCAGGACCTAGCATCCTATGAGTACTCAGGAAATAAAGATTGTTGAATATGGCAATACTGCTTGAAGGTGCAGGAAAGCATGAATATTTTTCCTTTGAATAGTTGCAATGGTGTCAATAAGCCAATTTACTAAAATATGTAAGTTTAAAATTTTCAGGCTTAAATGCTTTGCTTTTTCTTAAGGATTAGGGGGTAAGGAGGGGGAATGGCCTGCAACTAAATGGTTAGATTTATTTTCTGATATTTGGGACCCAGTGATGTAATGCCTGAGATGTAATGCCTAGCTTTTCATCAAGAACAGTGAAAATAAAGGTAGGAGTCACTTGATTAGCATTTGGTCACTCTGTCCTCTCTAGTTCAATTCCCTATGTGTTACTGACATGGGGCAATTAGGCACAATTAGCTTTGTAATAAGGTTATTTCTCCTTCACCTTATATCCGTTTGGCAAGAAAAAAGGGTGAATTCTAACACTATTACCCAGAGTCTCTAAAAATTTGAGTTTTATTACTAGTGCAGATTTCCATCCACAAACTTGGGGAGACTAAATGTACCTTGGCCTTAACCTTACCTAGCACATCTTCAGTTTTTTTCATTTTTTATTTTCAGACTCCATCCATCCTTGCTTCCGCAAACTCTTTTAGTCGATGGAGAAAAAGTTTAGTTGCACTGATATGGAAGAGATTTCTTTCACTGGATGGTTTGATTTGTTTTGCAGTCTGCTCCATCTGGACACAAACATCTGACTGTGGAAGAGTTATTTGGAACCTCTTTGCCAAAGGAACAGGCAGCAGTTGTGGGTCTGGATTCAGAAGAAGTGGAGAGGCTGCCAGGAGATGCCTCCCAGAAAGAGCCCAGCTCATTCCTACCATTTCCCTTTGAGCAGTCAGGAGGAGCCCCTCAATCAGAAAACCTAGGTGTCCTTTCTGCTGCTCACCACTCAGTCCAACCTGAAGTCACTACCCCGGTGCTAATCACTCCAGCCTCCATCACACAAACTAGTGAAAAGCATGCCCCAAGCTACACAATCCCTTTGAGCCCCATGCTGAGTCCCACTCTGCCAGCGGAAGCTCCTACTGCACAGGTTCCCCCCAGCTTACCTCGAAACAGCACCATGATGCAGGCAGTGAAGACCACACCTAGGCAGAGGTCTCCACTCCTCAACCAGCCAGTCCCAGATCTAAGCCACACCAGTCTGATTGCCAACCAGAGCCCCTTCAGGGCCCCATTGAGCATGACGAACACAGCTGGTACAGCCCTCCCAAACGTTGATCTTCTCCAGAAACTCAGGTTGACCCCACAGCTTGACCAAATACAGACACAGCCACTTGGGAAAGGTGCAATGGTACCCAGCTTTTCTTCAGCAGCTGGCCAGCTGGCCACGCCTGAGAGCTTCATAGAGCCTCCTTCTAAGACAGCAGCAGCAAGAGCAGCGGCCTCAGCCTCCCTGAGCAACATGGTGCTTGCTCCCCTTCAGGTAGTGGCGGGAGGATGGGAGTGGGTGGGGTGGGTAACGTTAATTGGATGGGATGAAGCTACAAAGACCTTGGTCTTAACTGACATGAGACAGATAATTTTAAAGAGTTGTCTCTTTAAGGTTTGTCGGGGGCTAGAAGCTAGGGGAGGTAAGAATCCCTATAGTGAACAACTAAATAATCGGTTAATGGTGGTGTAGCTCGATTCCACTTCCCAAAATTATTTCAACTGATAAAATCTTAGAAATCGTATTTGTATTTTCCTGTCTGGATGTGCATTTTAGGGGTTTTTTGTTTGTTTTGTTTTTGCCTGACAATTCCAGGAGTCCTCATTTGACTCAGGACCATAGATCCAAATTATTCCAAGCTTAGTTCCTTTCCCTACTCCCTCAGTACTCTCCTTGAGTGCCTGCCTTGTGCCAGGTACCCTAGGGTGCCATAAGAACATCCCAGATTTGGAGGTGTGAGGCCAAATAAAGCTTCCTAATGAAACTGATGTTTCAGCTGAGATTCAGCAACTCATTAGAAGTTAACCAGACCTTTCCTAGAGGTGGAAAAAGTATTTGAGGCAAGGAGAATAGCGTGTGCAGTGGCCTGGATATGAACGGGCATTTGGTGAACTTAAAGAAATGTAGTGTGACTGAGTTTACTGTGTAAAGAAAGTTGGAGGAGCCAGTATTGGCAGATGAAGACAACTTTGTAAATTGTGTTAAGGAGTTTGAGTTTTGCTCTCAGAGCCCTGGAAGTGTTTAAAGGGCTTTGAGTAAAGAGTGATGTGCTGGGAGGGAGAAGACAGAAGTAGGACCATTCCCCCAAGCTTGAACTGGTAGCGGCCTGAATTTGGGCATGTGGACAGGTGAAGACATCTCATCAGTGTAGTGGTAGTTTAGATGTAGAGGGTAAAGAAGAGTTTGTCCCTCACAATAATTCATAAGGTTGGTGAGGTTACAAAAGAGAAAATTTAAGAGTTCAGTGACTGGTGTAAAATCACAGAACTGAAAGAGGGTAGACCTATTGCTCTAAAACAGTATTGGTTGCCTTTCAGGATTTTAGTCTCATGCCCTTTAATAATCATCGTCATCATCATCCTCATCATCCTCAATCTTAACATTTTACCAAATGATATTGTATAGAAGAGCCCATCATAATTATTATGCATTATTTCTTAGTTAATGGAATATTTTGTTCCATTCCTTTGAAATCTTATACCAAAAGAGAGGAAACTTAGTATCTTGGTCACATCATTATATTGTCATTCTTTGGCCATTTCTGCTGAGGTTCTCTGCAGTATAAAAAGGAGAGAGAATATTCTGTTCAATACATGGGTATCATACCCCTGCAGTGGGCCTGCTGTCACTGTCTCAGTTGATCTAGAAGTGTAACCAGCAATCTTGAACATTGCCCTCTCCAGATTCTGGCCTCTGGGACAGCACCCCAGGCGAACATGCCTCCTGGCAGGGGATGCTTACATACATGAAAATTTCCATTCACCTGGCAGTGACCAATTTTAGGACCTAGGATTTTTTAAGTTCTAGTGTATTTGCTCTACACCAAGAAGTTCTTTCTCTCCAATGAATAAGGACAGCCTTGAGCATGTAGAAGTGTACCTCTCTGTGTGAAGGCTGTTTAGTGCTACCTGTCCAAGTTTAAATCACCTTATCCAGAAGTATCATGCTTCCTGGATCTCTCATCTCTACAGATTCAGCAGCAAAAATATGCCTGGGCTGTCCCTGGCTCTTACAAGAGATACAGGTTTCAGCTTTTTCTTTAAAGATGCCTTAAAGGCTTTACAGGCACCCCTTTTCTCAGGGGAGCTAAAGAGAAGAGGCAGTCCAGGAGCTCTCATTGTGCAGTTGGTCATTGGTTGGATTGTCACCATTCCTGTCAGCCTCTTCCCTTGGGAATCTAGGAACTAGTTAATGTCTGAACCATTCCTTATGCTAACCCAGATTTTTCACCAGTAACTAGGAAATCTTCTTATTTGAAACTTGCTATATCTGTTCATCTTTTCTTTTTAAACATTTCAGTCTATGCAGCAAAACCAGGATCCTGAAGTATTTGTCCAGCCTAAGTTGTTATCCACTGCCATCCCGGTAAGGACTCCTGAAGAACACATTATGTATTTTTAAGTTCTTCTGCTTTTCTGCTAGGTGTGAAGTAAAATGTTGTCACCTTAGTGAAAAGTTTTAGCTTTCAAGCCGAGGCCCATCTTAGATGCCCCTTCTAGGCCAGGCTTTCCTGCCCTGTCAGGCACAGTTCATTGCTGTGGCCTCTGGAGGTCTCGAGTCATCTCTGCGTGGATGTCTTCCCTGGCTGTGTGCATAGAGGGCAGGGTCACAGGGTGGGCCCTCACTCAGTGTTTGTGAATGGGTGACTGCTGAGAGTGTGTCAGCCTGATTTCTCCCATCCAAGTACTGACCAGGCCTGACCCTGCTTAGTAGCTTCCAAGATCAGATGAGATCTGGCGCTTTCAGGGTGGTATGGCCATAGACAAGCCCAATTTCTATAAGCCCTGGAAGAGCTGTAGCATCCCAAGAGGGCAGAGCCACTACTCTGCTACAGTCTTCTCATTCTCAAGTCTCAGAATTTAAATGAAAACCAGCTTCTTTTTGAGACAGTCTCGCTCTGTCACCCTGGCTAGGGTACAGTGGCGTCATCATAGCTCACTGCAACCTTAAGCTCTGGACTCAAGTGATCCTCCTGCCTCTGCCTCCTGAGTAGCTGGAACTACAGGTGCATGCCACCATGCCCAGCTAATTTTTCTATTTTTAGTAGAGACAGGGTCTCGCTCTTGTTCAGGCTGGTCTAGAACTCCTGACCTCAAGCAATCCTCCCACCTTGGCCTCTCAGAGCGAGCCACCACATCCGTCCTAAAGCCAGCTCCTGACTGGTTTTGTTAAACAGCCTTTTCTGTAGGTTGTCCTGCTCATAGTGATCAGCAGGAGCTCTCAGCCTGGTTTGGCACCAAAAAAAGTGAGCTAAATGGCTCAGATACCAGAAACTACACCCTTAAAACTGTGGCAAGCTCTTTGCTATTTGTGGATGAGGAGGTGACATATAGGAGAAAGAGAAATGTAGATTTCTACTGATTGTAGAAATGTGAGAATTATTTAAAAGGCTGATTATTACTATTATAGTTTAGTGTATTCAGATTTTTAGCTATAATTAGCCTAGAAGTACATCTGAATGGGAGAGGGAGGTCTATTTTAGCTTATTTTTAAGAAATTTTGTCTTTGATACCTGTAATGGTGTAAATAAATTGAACATAACTGGATTTTTAAATTCTTTTTTATTGCGGTATGATTTTAATGAGTTTTGACACGTGAATGTAATATCCCTTGTGTAACCACCACCCAATCAATATGTAACATTTCCATCACCCCAGAAACTTTACCTTTTTAATTTATCATAGGATTGTTCTTTTTTTTTCCTTTTTTTAAATTTATTTATTTTTTAAGGCTAGTCAAGTGAAGCAGTGGGAGTGGAGAAGGAAAAAAGGAACATAGGATTGTTCTTACTTTGCATTCTATGCTATTATTTATTATATTCGCCTTCTGTGGTGGCTGGACTTGGCTTCCCATAGTTCTAGGGCATTCTTAAATGGGCTCTTCATCCTTTAGCAAACAGAAGCTTCATAACCAGGTATAAAATGTTCAAATGCTTCTACTAAGTGTTTGCCTGAACCCAAAATGGTTAGCGTCTGGCTCTGTGCTCCAGTTTCATACTGTTTATGCCTCTTATCAGAGGTTCCCTATTCTGGGCCTGGCTGCTGGCTTCTGCACTTTGGTGCAGAATGACCATTGTTCCCCTGCAGGTTGCAGGCCCCTCCCTGGTTACTGCAACGACCACCGCAGTGTCTTCAGTCCTGCTGTCTCCCAGTGTTTTCCAGCAGACATTTACAAGGTCCTCAGACCTTGAGAGGAAAGCACGCTCCCCTTCTCCTCTGACTGTTGGAACACCAGAAAATCAGAGAAAGCCTGCCGTTATTCTCAGCAAGTCTCAGCTCCAGGATACATTAATACACCTAATAAAGGTATGTAGTATCAACAGAAAAGAAGTCAAACTCTGTAAAATAATTTAAAGAGGTTTATCCTGAGACAAATTTGAGGACCATGGCCCGGAGCCACACCCAAGAAGCCTTGATCAAGTGGACTCACTGTGGTTGGGTTACAGTTTGGTTTTATACATTTCAGGGAGACAGGGATTACAGGTAAAGTCATAAATCGATACATGGAGGGCATACATTAGTTTGGCCTGAAAAAGCGGGCCCCATCTCAAAGCGGGGGACTTACAAGTCATAGGTGGGTTTAAGGATTCTTTAGCTGACAATTGGCTGAAAGAGTTAGGCTTTATCTAAAAGACCAGAAAGGAAATGCTTAAGTTAAGATAAAGGTCTTCTTCCATGTGATGCTATACCAGAATCAGGTCGGGAAGTAAACCTCATCATAAAAACCTGTTTACTGAGATTTTATTATGTGGAGGTGTGACTCACTAGGCCCCCTTAGAAAGGAATTTGGGCAAAAGAAAAAGATCAGAGTTCAGTCCTCAGTGGGATTATTTGGGTAATTGGTCATTAGCTATACAAATTACTTGCAGTTTTTTTCCCAAGCTGTTATCAAGGAAATAAGTTCTGATGAGGTAAATGTAACATTTCATGTTCTTACCTTTATCATCTCTTCTAGAATGATTCCAGCTTCCTCAGTACACTTCATGAAGTCTACTTACAGGTTCTAACCAAGAACAAAGACAACCACAACCTATGACTGGAGCAGAATAAATCTGAAGGCAGAGTGTCAACCTCAGAAACAAATAGGCTTCATCATGGAAACTTCTAAACAGAACATTGAGTTTTGAGAATCCTGAAATTGAGCCTATGAGAAAGAGACTCATTCCATAAGAATGTTTTCTAAGTAACATTCTCAGTGATCATGGAAGTTTCACTGTGAAGCATCACCAGCAGACCTTTGTTTTGACAAAAAAAGAAAAAAAAGATCATTGTGTTGAGTTATGTGGGTGTTTTCATCAGCTAAGAGCAAGTATGTGAAATAAGGAGTCTTTCGGCTTGCTTTCACTTTCAAGGACGTAGGGAGGAGTAGTCACCAGCTTTACTGCAGCCTGAGTCCAGCCCAGCCCACACCCCTCCCCCAGCCCTGCCCCCTAGAAACTGGGCATTAGGCTGATAGCTAAGTTCTGAACAGAGTATTAGCTCTGCAACGTGGCTTTTAAAAATCAGAGTTTTAAGGATCAGAGTTTAAGTTGGCAAATTAGGAATTATTTGTTCAAGTGAAGTATATTTCTTATGAATGTCCCATTTGGGCCTTTAAAGTTTCTGAAATTTCTTAATAGCATTTTGTTTTTAAGTGCCCCCAGTTCTACCTTGTGGTGGGCTCCCAATGCAGCATTAACATTTGAATAGGGTACTGTCAGCTCTAGTGGTATGGGAGCAGGCATGGCACACCTTTGAAGCAAAGTCTGGGGCTGGTAACGCCCTATCAAATCTTCATTATAAGTTAAGCTCTCCAGTGGTTTTGAAAATGTTTGTGTGTGAAGCACAGCTTTATTTTCCTTTTCTGTCTAAACACGGTTAGATGTCATTGTTGATTGTTTTCCTTAACAACTTAGACAAAAGGACCAGTGGACCAATCTGACAAAGCTATCCTGGTTCCATTCCTTGAGTGTATTGAGAATAGTTTTAAAGCTATGCAGAAAAGGGAGCTGTTATTCACACTGCCCTTACTTTGTTGTAGAATATGGAGTTGAAAAGAAAGTATGAGATTCAGAACTTTACCAATATATTCCTAGGCTGTGAGTATTTTCCCAGCCCAAAGTGTGAAAATATGTAAAGATGCTTTGTTATGCTGCTATTGATCTGCCGTGATTTGTATTTATTCTTTTATGGCATGTAATGGTGTTTAGTAATATTTTAATGTAGATTTTGATTTATTTCAGCAATAGTAATTTTAAGATATTCTTTGAATGAAAGTGTCTTTGTTTCTATAATACAGGTCATTTTGTAGTATTTAACCAATTAAGATGCACTGCTTACTTTTCTGAGCACTATTTAATGATGGGGTAAAAACCCAATTGGCTCAACCAGCTAGCATAAGGATTAGCTGTGAATAATGCTGACAGCTGTGATAGTTCCTCGGGAACAATCATTTAAGCTTTAATGGTAACTCAATCATAAGTCCATAGATTTTTTTTTTCTAGCTGAAATTTTAGAAAATTACTTGTGAATTATATACTTGTGTTAGTTGGTCTTAGTTTTTTAGCATAAAGAATACTTTGATTGGCTTTTGTTAATCTAAACATGCTTCCTGGACAACATTTCTGCTTATCCATTTAGTGTCTTCTATTGCTGTCTACCTAGTTATGTGTGAATTGTGCAGAATTCAGGGAAGCTTATAAGTTTTCATGCTCAATTAGGAATAGTTTGTTTTCAAAGATAGTGTGTAAATTCAACAACCAAAAATGAATTGCTTGTGCGTGATATGGGAAATAGGAAGTTGTAGTAAGAAACAGAGTGTCACTGACACCAGGAGATGGTGTCCAGGGAGCCACATGACTATTCTCATAAAATGGATGCGCCAGTAGATTTGATCACACCCCAAGTGTAGTCTCAGTGGGCTTTGGTAAATGGATGAATCAAGGGGTTTCTGTTATAATAGAAATTTGAATTTAAATGATGCTTTTGAGTATGTATATTATGAGAGGTTTAAGAGAGAATATCCTAAAGAGGGTCTGTAATCAAATCTGTTAATTTTCACCCTGTAATACTAGGAATGAATATGATAGTAAAGAGAATCTATGATAAGGCTTCCTTAGTGTGAAAGTAAACTTCTAAGTGCCCAAGTAATGGAGGCTTGAAAAGAGTAAACCTGTTTCAATTCCCAAATTTATATGTTCAAAGCATTTACTTAAAATTCAGAAGCCAGAAGTTCATAGTCATGATTGCCAGGATGTTCAGGCCAAAATGAGTCCCTAGAGAATCCAGGCCAAGCCTGGATAGTTGCAGTTGAATGACCCTGGCCCGAAAGTCACTGTTCAGTTGCCTTATTCCTTGTTCAGGCTTACTATCCAGAACCTCATGCTAGCTTAGGTTGCATGTTTACATTGCTGCAGTGTCTTTACTGGAACCTTAGTTGAATCAAAATGGACACCAAGATGGAGATGCTTCTTGCTAGATTTTGCAGAACCCCAGGAGACCTGCATTTAAACCACTCTGTCCATCTGTGTGCCTATCCCTACCCCCAGGGTCCAAGTGTAGGCTCAGAGGAGCAGCCCAGAGCTTGGAAGAGAGGTGTGTCTGGGGTGTCACCGGTGGGTGGTGCTGCTCTTCTTGTTGTAGTTAATGTGATGTCTTTGAATGAACTCTCACACCTCCCAGACAGCCTTGTTCCTTTAAGGCAGAAGCTCCTCTTCCTTGTGCATCTCTCCTGGGATTTGTGAGGTTTGAGGGTTGGCCTATTTGACTTTGAGTCCTAAGTTTTCAAGTGACTGTCAGTGTTGGGAGAAGCATTTCATGCTGTCTGCATGTGAAATGTCCACAGCTTACCTTTGAAGCCTTAGGTGTAGCCATCCATCAGAGACTGGTGTTCTGTTAAGAACCCAAGTCAACCTGGGCCCTTCCCTACAGGAGGATGCACAGACCTCATTTAGAATATGTCTCACCCGATTTTGCATGTCAAGCATTTTTCTGGCCTGTGTTTTCTTGTAGAAATTATAAACCCCATCAAATCCACTACTAGGTAAATATATTTAAACCATGCAGCTTTATTACTCTCCTCCCCCAAAGAATGTAGTTCGAAATTTTCTCATTTTGTTAGTAGAGGCCCTAACTGCCATTGTATTACTAATAATGCAACATGAAATTGAAGGTGCCTAACTGCGTAAAAAACAAAATCGGCCATCATACTGTAACTGAGAGGAATGAGAGGTGGCACAGGCACAAGTGGGCTCAGCCCGTGTGAGTGAGGAGGACTGAGGAATCACAGGGCGCGTGTCCTGCCTCCTTGCTGCACATATGCTGCAGAGCACGTGTTTATTGCTTGCCTACCTTTGGTTTTCTTCAGCTGTGTTCAGTGTACCTTGTGGAACCAATAATGCCCTGTGTTTTCAAGCGTCTATAATGTTAAGATCCGAGCAAAGTAAAGCAACTTATACTAGGCTTTTTTAAAGCTATACTTGAGAACATTTCCCTGAGTGGGCCGGGGCCTCAAAGAGCCTGTTTTTCAGCAAATTCAGCAGGAGAAATGTGTGCAATGTTTCACTAAGTTTTGTATTTGACATCTTCATTTAAAATGTTAAGATGCAATATCATTCACTTTGAAGTGGGGAAAATGCAAAATTGTGTTTCCCTTGTAGCTGTGTGATTCCTTAAGAAACGTGTTTTTAAAATATGTGTTCTAAATGGTTTTTTATTCTGTATTACTGCTTTGGCCATGTGGCTCTCATGACTTTCATTGTGCCAGATTCTCAGCTCCCTGAAATGTAGGGATGAGTAGCTCTGGAATTACAGCAAGATTTTTGTTCCATAATCGCAATACTGCATCATTAACATTTTTAATGGTATGGATTTTATACCATCTGTGTATGTTTGCAAATATTAAGTTATTACATGTTTTAAAATGAGCGTTTTTCATCCTAAATTTTATATGTTTGCAAATATATTTTTTTAATAAAATTTCAAAACCAAGTTTTAGCACCTACTAAATTTTAATTGTGTATTTTTTTAATTTGTAGAAATAGGAACTTTTAAATGAATTGCTGCACTTTGCCCGGGCCCCCGTGCTGGTGAGATGGGGTAGGGTGAGGGAACAAAACCAACAAAGAAAACCCTCATCCACCTGTTTCCAGCCTGTATAGTCAGGGTTCTCCAGAGAAACAAAACCAATAGAAGATATATAGATACAGTCATGCACCATATGATGATGTTTTGGTCAACAACAGACCACATATATGACAGTGGTCCCAAAAGATTATAATATGGTGTTTTCACTGTACCTTTTCTATGTTTAGATACACAAATACTTTGACCATTGTGTTACAGTTGCCTACAGTATTCAGTACAGTAGCATGTTGTATAGATTTGTAGCCTAGGAGCTATAAGCTGTACCTTATAGCCTCGGAGTGTAGTAGGCTATATCATCTAGGTCTGTGTAAGCACACTCTAGGATGTTTGCACAATGAAACTGCCTAAGGATGCCTTTCTCAGATCCCCACTGTTATGCAATGCATGACTGTACAGATATAGATACAGCAGTGCCCCCTCCTTATCTGCAGTTTCACTTTCCACGGTTTCAGTCAACCAGGGTCCAGAAACATTAGATGGGAAATTCCAGAAATAGACAATTCATAAGTTTTAAGTTGTATGCTGTTCAGAGTAGCATGGTGAAATCTCTCACTGTCCTGTACCAGCCGTGAATCATCCCTTTGTCCAGTGTATCCGTGCTACCTGCCCTTCAGTCACTTAGCAGCCATCTTACTTATCAGATCAACTGTCAAGGTACCATAGTATTTGTGTTCAAGGAACCCGTATTTTATTTATTTAATAGTAGCCCCTAAGTGCAAGAGTAGTGATTCTGGCAAGTTAGATATGCCAGAGAGAGGCTGTAAAGTGCTTCCTTTAAGTAAAAAGGTGAAAGTTCTTGACCTAATAAGGAAAGGAAAAAATTGTATGCTGAAGTAGCTAAGATCTACAGTAAGAACAAATCTATCCATGAAATTGTGAAGAAGGAAAAAGAAATATGTGCTAGTTTTGCTGTTGCATCTTAAACTGTGAAAGTTACGGCCACAGTTCATGGTAAGTGTTTAGTTAAGATGGAAAAGGCATTAAATTTGTGGGTGGAAAACACGAACAGAAAACATGTTCTGATTGAAGGCAATGTGTTGCACCAGAAAGCATTGAGTCTATATGAAGACTTCAAGGGATCTCCAGAAACGAGTGACACCAAGCCATTTACTGCTAGTAAGGGATGGTAACACAGATTCAGGAATACAGAAGGTCAGTAACCCAACACTATTGTCACAATGCCTGTCATTTACCCCAGTTCATCTTATCACATAGGCATTTTACCATCTCACATCATCACAAGAAGGGTGAGTACAGTACAATAAGATTTTGAGAGAGACCACCTTCACATAACTTTTATTACAGTATGTTACAATTGTTCTATTTTATTAGTTATTGTTAATCTCTCACTGTGCCTAATTTATAATTATACTTTATCATAGGTATGTATGTATAAGGAAAAACAGCATATGTAGAGTTCAATATTATCTGAGGTTTCAGACATCACTAGGGGTCTTGGAATGTATCCCCTGCAGATAAGGGGGGACTGCTGTATATAGGAAGAGATGTATTATAAGATATTGGCTCACATAATTATGGAGGCTGAAAAGTCCCAGTATCTGTCATCTGCAAGCTGGAGACCCAGAAAATCTAGAGGTACAGATTCCAGACCAGGTCTGAAGGCTGGAGAACCAGGAGCACTGATGTCTCAGCTCAAGCAGTCAAATAAAAATTCATTTTTATTTATTTTATTTTTTAGAGGTGGGGTCTTGCTGTGCTGCCCAGAGTGGAGGAGCTCAAGCAATCCTCCTGCCTCAGCCTCCTGAGCTGTGACTACAGGTGTGAACCACCTCACCTGCCTCAGGCACAATCAATTCAACCTTCCTTCTCCTCTATGTGCTATCCAGGCCCTCAACAGATTAGATGATGCCCCCCCACATTGGGGAGGGCAGATCTTCTTTACTCAGCCTACCAATTCAAATGCTTATCTCTTCTAGACACACCCAGAAATGATGTTTAACCAGCTATCTAGGCATCCTGTGGCTCAGTCAAGTTGACACATAAAATTAAACCGTCACACAGCCTATTCCCAGCCAGCTGGATCACAGGCGCCATAGATTCTTAGGTCTGAAGCTTCTGAATACTGCTGCCTGTTAAATACTCCTTTCCAAGTAGCTACACATTGTAACTCATATGGGTGGGCACCTAAAGAACTTCATTTACTCCTTTCGGTTTTCCCAGAGACAGGGCACAATTCTAATCATGGCCAAAAACGCTTTTTTTTTTTTTTTTTTTGCAACAGTCTCACTCTAGCCCCAGCTAGAGTCACAGCTCACTGCATCCTCCAACTCCTGGGCTCCAGCCATCCTCCTGCCTCAGCCTCCCGAGTAGCTGGGACTACAGGTACGCGCCACCACGACCGGCTAATTTTTCTATTTTTAGTAGAGACAGGGTCTCGCTCTTGCTCACGCTGGTCTTGAACTCCTGAGCTCAAGCAATCCTCCCACCTCAGCCTCCCAGAGTGCTAGGATTACAGGCGTGAGCCACCATGCCCAGCCTCAAAAACACTTTTATTGGAGACTTTATAGCCAGGATCATTTCCCAGATTCACTCAATTCATGGGTACTGAGCTCTTACAATGTGCCAAGCATCTAGGATGATAAGGAAGGAAGGAAGGGGGGAGAGATGGAGGGAAGAAAAACATGATCATTATGGAACATAGAGAAAAGTTGAAAGAAAAAAGGTATAATTATACATCTCCCTAATAATCATTGTTATCACATAACAATGTAATCATTGTTTACAATTTGGTATAAATTCTTCCTAAAAGGTTTGCTATACCTGCCTGCCTTAGAGCTAACTCTTGCCTGTGACTGTTTTATACACACACACACACACAGAGTCATCATTGATGCTCCATGCTCATTCAACACGTAAGAATTGCTAATTGCTATCCCATTATTTTCCTGATCTTCACAATAACCCATTTTAGGGAGAAGGAAGTTGAAGCTGAGAGTGACTGAGGATGTGCCAAAGGTTGCATATTAAGCAGAGGTGGGTCAAGGACCTAAAGCCACGCAGACTGGAGAGCTGGTCTAGAATTCTACTTTTGACTCTGTTGCCTCCATGATAAAATATCCTAGGCTACTTTTTATAGTTTCTTAGGTCATTCGTGTTACCTCTGTTTATTAAAAGCTGGAGTGGTCTGCGTCTTACCTGTCAGGGCCTAGGAAGCCAGGTAGCCAGGGTCATTGGAATTTTGTGAAAAACTAATGTATGTAGATCCTGAATAAGAGCTGTAGCGTTTTCTCTCTAAAATGAAATGGAGGGGGTTTGGGGTTTCTTGGTTGTTTGTAATGATGTTTTCCCCCACTGTTTACGGATCCTGGTTCATAGATTAAATGTTGCTATAAAAATTTGATCTTTGAATAAGGAGTATATGAGTAAGAGATTGTTGGGGCTTCTGAGAAGCAATGTTTATCTCAGAGCTTTCAGGAACCAGCCAGTGCCCCTATTGGAGGAGAAGCTGGAAACCGGCAGCCTTGTTGTCACTGTGCGGGAAGCCCACCTTCAGATAAGGGTGGAAGGGAGCAGCAGCAAGAGGCAGTCAGTCACTGAGTCGACCATAGTTCCACATTTCACACAGTGGGAACTTGCTACCTGTTACATGTAACATGAAGAGTCCTGATTCAAGATTATGAACCTCTTAGCGTTTGCTGAATGGAGTTTTAGGTGAGAAGACAGCAGCCACGCTCACACAGACATATAGGGAAGCCATGGAGAGCCTGTGCTGTCCAGACAGGGGTGAGGGGACTGGGCGTCCAGCCCCATGAGAGCCTTATGCACCTCACACACGTCTCTTCAGGTGCGCCAGGCTAAATCAGCCACAAGTAAAGGCGGCTAGTAAGAGATTTCTTATAACCCACCAAGCTAGAATGGCTTGGGAAGAGGTAATGCAAAGTCAATGTGATAGTCATACCATGTTCAACAAACATTGGTTTCAGGTGAGTTTGAAGAAATTCAAAGTGCAATTCCACAAGTAATCATGAGTGACACTTGTCATATGCTCAGGCTTTGTGTGCGTTCTCATTTAACCCTCTCCACACCCTAAGAGGTGGAGCTTATTCAGAGTGCGGCCTCAGGAAAGGGCTCCAGCATACATACACAAGACACCAACCTCCTGTCACCCCCAGGAAGGGACAGGGGCACTGGCTGTGGTGGGACTGATGTCAGTCCATTATTCTGAGACGGACCCCAGATGGCCCAGAATGTGGAGCCAGGAGGGAAACTACAGTCCACAGGAACTGCCATCTTCTTACCAGTCTCTATCTCCCCAGGACGGTGGGCCTGGCGCTGCCTGAGGCCCAGCAAAGCTCTAGGAGACACCCTCAGCAAGCCACCTCCCATTTTCAGAGTGTTGGCAACAGTGCCCTGGCTTCTAAAGTAGGTGTGAAGCCTGGACCCCTACGCATTTTTGCAATACAAGCCCATTTTGCTATTTCTCTTATGTGTCCCTGCCTCTGGAGATTCCCCTCCCAGGCCAGGGATCTTTCCCAGAATAGAGCTGGCTAACATCCTCTCCCCATCCTGCTGGCACTAGGAGGCTTCCCTGATTTCTGTTTGGCCCCCTAGACCCTCTGGATGGAAAGGGGACTCCAGCAGTGGTGTGTGGGCAGCAGCCACCATTCAACTGCATCAGGGGCCTCGAACCCACTGGGCACTTTGCCCTTCCCTTTTTTCCTTTTTTTTTTTAGACAGAGTCTCGCTCTGTCACCCAGGCTAGAGTGCAGTGGTGTCATCGTAGCTCACTGCAACCTCCAACTCCTGGGCTCAAGCGATCCTCCTGCCTCAGCCTCCCGAGTAGCTGGGACTACAGGCGTGCGCCACCACACCCAGCTAATATTTCTATTTTTTGTAGAGACAGGGTCTCACTCTTGCTCAGGCTGGTCTCAAACTCCTGAGCTCAAGTGATCCTCCTGCCTTGGCCTCCCAAAGTGCTAGGATTACAGGCATAAGCCACCGCGCCCAGCCCTTGCCCCCTTTTATAACAAATATTTTGTAATTCTCCTTTTACTATCCTGACCTGGAATTCATAGAGAATATAACCAATGGCTACACATGCAATTTAAAATAATACACTAATTGTGATAGAAAGGAGGAATTTTAAAGCAATAATAATGAAATGTTCCATATTAAATATGTAAATGCTTGGGCATAACTACACAAATTCTCCAAATGCCCCCATAGAGGACCGCCGGTCTTCAGCCTGACACCTCTCTCCACCGCACTGAAAAGCTCACTGCTGCCCCACGTCGGGTCTGCCCAGGGTGCAACACACCCGGGCGTCTGCCTCCCTGCACCTGCCGCTGCCCCCAGCCCAGCTCTCAGCGGCTCATCGCCCAAGACGGTGGAGTTATTCATGATTGCTCCCGCTGGACTCTGTAGTCTGTAAATGATGGCCTGGTGTGCAATGGCTGGTGGCGCAGCACCTTTGATCACCCAGCATGTCCCCAGGCTGTGTCTCAGGGAACGGGTGAGAGAAAGGTGGGTGGGCAGGTGGGAGGAGAGAGACACACACAGAGCTGCTGTCTGTCAGTCCCCTCATCTGACCCTCGGGGCTGGGAGTAGCAGCTACTCTGTGCCAGACACTGTGCTTGACACCGCACGCATTAGACTGTGCACTCCCCGGGGAGCAGGTGCAGGTCACTGTTTGTTGAATAGAATGAATTTCACCCTCCTGACCACTTGGGAGACAGGTATTGCGTTGTTACCTCATTTTTATATGTCAGGAAACTGCAATTGAGTAATTTGCCTGAGGCAATCGGCCTGGGGTTCACCCAGCTAGAGAGGTGGGTTCCACAAACCCACCTTCCTCTGGGTTTGTGGAACATGGAGAAAGCTGCTTTGTCCCAGGAGAATTCTGAAGAGTATTTTGAAATATGGTGGCACTGCTCTCCCTGACTGGGCAATTGCCTGTGACTATTCCCAACTACCCCCGCACAGGCTCAGCTCTGCAGGGCAGAACCTCTTTTCCCTCCAAAGCCTCTACTGCTTTCCAAGTCAGTGTTTTACACTCGAAATGAGTTCATTACCTCAATGCCCACCTCATCCGTGCAGCTTGACCAGACAATTCTGTTGCAGGGAATTCTGTTATTTCAAAACTGGTTGTCCGTGGTCTCACCCTCCTTGGAGCCTTCCCTGACTGCAACCTCAGCAGGCAATTCTTGCACTGATCCCGGGACAGTACTGCCTAAACACTCAGCTCCTACGGACCTGTGACCTCCTCGGAGCCAGGAACCAGGACAGGACCATCTTGCTGCTCTGAGCATTTAGACTGCACACAGGCTGTGGTAAATGGACTGATGAGTGAATCAAAGGGTCAGTAATGGCAAAACTATTTCCCTGTCCTGACTGGGGGACCAACTGCAGCAGCACTTGCCTGTTTTGCACAGCAGCACAGAGCACACGCTTTTGTGATGCCTTGTCTAAGTCACCAGGACAGACGGCTGACTGGGTGCCGTTGCTAACTCTGGAGGTGGGATGAGGAGTAAGCAAGTAAAAGTCCTCATGTTGGGGGGCCCGAGAACCCTGGCTTGGGACTTTAACAGCTCTCACTATTCCTCCCCCCACCTCAGGAGGGAGGAGGTGCTATTAGTGGTTTCATGTTTCCCAGGAAGAGCTGTGACTCAGAGCAGTTAGGCAACCTCTCCACGTGCCCTCCGGAGCTCTTTAGTCCTACCCTGAGAAGCCATTCACTTCACTCTCAGCTGTTTAACAACCAACCCAGGAGAAAATCCACTAATCTCCCCACAAAACAAAACAAAGACTTTAATCTTTAACATACACATGAATAAAATAGCCCCCTCCGCCACTGCTGCCTTGCTCAGCGAAACCCAGGAGCTACCAGAAAAGGGGACAAGGATGGCAATCTCTCCCTACTACATCCTGCAGACTGTGCCACGTGTAGCCCCTACAAGAGTGCCCTGACCGTCAGTACCGCCCTAGCCCAGCCCAGCCTGGCATAGCGCCCCAGGGCAGGAGCTAACTGGGGCTGTAGGGGTTTGTTGTGATGCCACTTCCTGCTTCTCACCCAGGGAGGCACCCAGGCCTACAGCAGTGCCTGGCAAGACCTGATTCCACTCTACTCAAAGTGCAAGTTACAATGACTAGGCATCTTTTCTTTATGCACAAGGAAAGCAGGCCTGGCAGGGCTTGGCTGGCTTTGACACTGGTGCTTACCTCTCAGGAGTGCCAGGCCTTTCCAGCTCCAGGCTTTCTGGGGTGACTCAGAGGGCCAACAATCCAGCCTGGTGCTGGGATTGGCCGAGGACAGGCGGGGGCCTATCTGCAGCGGCAACCGGAAAAAGCCCTCTCTCCCGGAGTCTCAGCACTGGCTGGAGTGAAAGCACAAGTACTGTTTGTTACAGTATCAAAGCTGAAGTGTTGCAAATGTCCAACCAAAGGGGACAGTGGTTGACCTTCCTCTGTGCCAGGAGTAACCCTGGGGTAGAAAAGATCATGGACTTATGTGAGGAAAGGTTTAAGATGCACAATGATGTAAACAAGCAAGACCTGCAGAGGGTACACAACTGTATTTAAAATATTTATGTACATGGGTAGAAAGAAAAAATAAGACTTTAAGGAAATAGCCAAAATGTTGTCAGTGGTGATCTCTGGATGGCATGGCAGGATTATAGGTTTTCTTCCTTGTGTGTGTATCGGTCAGGGTTCAACCAGAGAAATATAACCAGTAGGAGGTATATATTAAGAGATTTGAAAAGCTGGGCATGGTGGCTACTCCAGAGGCTGAGGTGGGAGGATCCCTTGAGCGCAGGACTTCAGGGCTATGACCACACCTGTGAATACCCACTGCACTCCAGCCTGGGCAACATAGCAAGAGTTTCAAAATAAAATAATGACCGGGTGCAGCAGCTCACGCCTATAATCCAGTACTTTGGGAGGACAAGGCAGGAGGATCGCTTGAGTCCAGGAGCTTGAGGCTGCAATGAGCTATGATCATACCATAGTTCTCCAGGCTGGGTGACGGAGGAAGACCTGTCTCAAAAAATAAATTAATTAAATTAAATTAAAACTAAAGATGAAGTAGGGGACAGTATTGTGGGATCTGATGCCATCTCCAGGTAGATGGTGTCAGAATTGAATTGAATTAGAGGACACCCAGGTGGTGTCCACTGCAGGATTGTGTGGTAGGGAGAAATCTCCACACGTTTTGGTGACACAGGGCTCACAGAAATACTCTGTGTTGTATTGAGTGTATGAGAATACGAAAAAACACTTTGGTTGTTTTTTTCCCTCTGTCCCTCAATACCAAAAATCACTGAATTGTACCAATTAAAAGGATGAATTTCAGGATATGTTCATTATATCTCAGTAAAGCTGTGATTTTTTTTTTTAAAGGCAATAAATGGGAAAGGGAAGGGGAAAGAAAGCCACTTGTGCTTGGGCGAGCGGCAAAGTCACGGAGTTGGTAAGTTTCTCTCCTGCCTCCAGGTTCCCTCTCCTCTCCCTTGTCTCCCTCTCATGAGGTTCTCACCCAGTGCCCAGGGCCCTGGAGTTCGCAGATGTCCTGCAGAGAGTGATCTGCAAAACTCTTCTCAGAATTCCCTCTTCTCAATGCACGTCCTCTTGCTACTGGCCATGGGGGTCCAATACATGAGTGCCCAGGAAAGCATCTGGGCCCATGACCTGAAAATGTTAGCAGTCTTCCAACCCTACTGAACACAGTTGGATTTGCTTTTCCCAGGCAGAGAATGGCCCCACAGGGGTCTGACCTGCCACACAGGGCCTGGCACAAAGGGAGAACTCAACCTCTGTGTGTTGCAAGAATGAGCCCATTTTACAGATATGAGGAAGCTGAGGCTCAAAAGAAGGGCAGGGATCTACCCAAGGCCGTGCAGGTTTTAGAGTCCCTCCCTCCTCTCTCTCTGCCAAGCCCACAGTAGGGCCTCACCAGTTAGAGGCAAAGGTGGTTGAGCAGCAGAACTAGACTTTCTGGAAAGCTCTTTGCCAAATATGTATCCAGAGCTCTGGATACATATCTTGCCACCCTCTGACCCACTAGTTTCCTGATTACTCTGGTTCAGGAGATGGTAAGGGATGGTTAATAAATGAGGACATAGCCCTATGATGGGACAATACACAGCTAGTAAAAACAATGTCTTTGAAATATTTTGAAATGCTAATGGGAAAATGGAGAAAATGGTATATTTTATATGATCCTGACAATGTGGTTTTTTTAAAAAGAATCCATAATAGCAAACATACTGAACAAGGACTACCTGTTCTCAGCCTTGCCGGACCACCTGGGATACAGCTGTGCCCCCAGCCCCACTCTGTAGCCCCTCACCTATGGCTATGACCTTGTTTTCTTTTTTTCTTTTTTCTTTTTTTTTTGAGACAGGGTTTCACTCTGTCACCCAGGCTGGAGTGCAGTGGCCCAAACATAGCTCATTGTAACCTCAAACTCCTGGGCTCAAGCAATCTTCCCGCCTCAGCCTCCAAAAGTGCTAGGATTACAGGTGTGAGCCATGATGCCTGGCCCCATTTTATTTATTTTTTTATTCTTTTATTTTTTGGTGACAGGGTATCACTCTTTTGCCCAAACTAGAGTGCAGTGGCATCATCATAGCTCACAGCAACCTCAAACTCCTGGGCTCAAGTGATTCTCCTGCCTTAGCCTCCCTAGTAGCTGGGACTACAGGGCTAATTTTTCTAGTTTTTGCAGAGACAATGTCTCACAATGTTGCTCAGCTGGCCTCAGACTCCTGGCCTCAAGCGATCTTCCTGCCTTGGACTCCAAAACTGCTAGGATAACAGGTGTGAGCCACCACACCTAGCCTATTTTCTTCATAAAAATTATAATAAAGCAACATTTGTCAAATGAACAAATGACTTTAACAGTGGTCCTCATTGGGTGGAATTATGCCTGATTTTCGCTTACTTTTAAATTTTCTGTACTTTTTAGGTTTTTCCAATGAGTATATTTTACTTCTGTAATCAGAAATTAAGAGTATTTCCAAAAAAATTCAATACTAGAGAAATCAGAGTTTCTATGAATGATTTGAACCGACTGTATTCTCACCTTCCTGGGGCAACATTATCAAAAGAGGCATTTCCCCAAAAATTCTTCTAAAATGAAATTTCAGGCATTGGGAGGACAGATAGATTTATTAAAACTCAATTAATCAACCTACAAGCCACTATCAGGTGCCCATGAGCAAGCCCTCTACTAGGCAGAGGTGTGTGTAAGGCTGGACACTCATCCCACAAGGACTCAACCCAGGCCCCTACAGGTGGTCAGCCCTGAACAGGAGTCAAAGAAAGTGTCCCAAAGACCTAGACTTGGATGTTGGCTCCACTGCAAGTGCTGTACTGGTGTGGGTCTCTCAGCGGCCGGCCCAAGCGTGCCCCAAAGAGCACACATGTGGGCCCAGCCCTGCCAAAGCGATGCCCAGCACTGTCACTCAGGAACGCAGCTGCCCGGGGCCCATTCACGCCTCATCAGTGCCCACTCAGTGGACATGCAGGAGCACATCAGGATAGCTTCGCCCTGAGTTTCATGTGGATAGCAAAGCAAGGGCAGGAGAGGCCACACCATTGAGCACCCACCACCTGGGGGTTTGCTCCCAACCCAAAAACATCCAGCACAGCAGCCTGGCTTATGAAACACAGGAGCAGCTTTATATAATCATGAGAAATGAAAAGAAAATGTGTGTTCATAAAAATGCTCCCTCCTCCCAACCTCAACAGTATTTTTTTCAAGATGCAATTTGATTTTGCTTTTTTTCTGGTTATAAAAGTCAACTACGTGCACTGCCACTAAATTCCAACAAAAGAGAAATGGCTAAAGAAGAAACTGAGAGTCTTCCTCAGTCCTACCCTCCAAGTCCCCCCCCCCCGCCGCTTGGAGCCTATCCTTGCAGACTCTGCTTTGCCTCATGAACTTACCAACACACAAGCATGCACACAAGTGCACACATATACTTTTAATTATTTATTATTTTATTATTATTATTTGAGACAGGGTTTTGCTCTGTTGCCTGGGCTAGAGTGCAGTGGTGTGATCATAGCTCACTGCAACCTCAAACTCCTGGGCTCAAGAGATCCTCCTGGCTCAGCTTCCTGAGTAGCTGGAAGTACAGACACACACCACCACACCCAGCTAATTTTTCAAATTTTTTGTAGAGACAGGGTCTTGCTATATTGTTCACACTGGTCTCGAACTCCTGGGCTCAAGAGCTCCTCCCACCTCTCCCTCCCAAAGTGCTGGGATTACAGGTGTGAGCCACCACGCCCAGCCTGCTTTTATTTATTTTTGAGAGAAATAGGATCACCTGCCTGTAGTTCTACACCTTGCTTTTACTCCATTAACAATGGATCATGGACATCTCTGCACCATGCATTGGACTTTAAATACTCGCTCAGCCCTATGGGGTAACCAGTAAGGCATTGAACCCAGGTCTGTCCAGCTGTGTAACCCAAAGTCCTAACAGTCTTGCCAGCATTTTTCTCTGGAGAGTTCTTAGAAGCCCAAAACAGAATTGCCTGAGGGTCTTATTAGAAATGCAGAGTCCTGGGCTCCACCCCAGAGATTCTGATTCAGGTTAGGTGTGGTGCCCAGGGATGGGACCACTAAGGAGCTACATTTCCCCACAGGCCCTTCCAGTTTCTGTCCCCAAGTCAATATGCTTTATCAGAACCCCTTTTCTCAGGAGGTCTGGACTTGACATTGATCTGTGAAACGACACGGGGCCACCGGCCTCTGCAACGCTCCACCGCGGTACAGGCGTTTGCAGGGAGCTTCCCGCAGAATCATCTCCTCAGCACAGAGTTCCCGGTCAGAGGGCACGTGCACCGCGGGGCCTTCGCCGTGGGAGCCTGGACATGCGCGCGCGAGAGGCCAGCCAGGTGCCCAGGGCTGACAGCAGGAAGCGCTGGACCTTGGTCCTGCCACCCCGAGCCTTCGAGAAGGCGCACAGGCTTTGCGGGAGGCCAAGAGGGTGCTGCGGCGACGCCACCTGCACCGCGCAGGGCAGGGCGAGGCCCACGCGAAACAGTGGAAGCGGCGAGAGGGTGTGCGCGTCTGCAAGGCAAGCGTGAGCGTGTGACAGTGTGAGTGAGCACGAGTGTGGGGAGCACAAGAGAGCGTGAGTGCAAGTGTGAGAGAGTGTGAGTGTGGGTGTGAAGGGGAGCACGAGCAAGTGCGTGGGGATGCGCCAGTGTGAGAGAGTGTGGGGGTGTGAGGGGACGGAGGGAATGTGGCCGAGAGTGTGTGAGTGTGTGGGAGTGTGCGAGAGAGTGTGAGCATGCGTGCGTGACAGTATGAGAGAGAGCGTGACAGTGTGTGTGTGTCAGTTCCTGCAACCTGGGCTTCCTCATGCCTGGCCCAAGCACAGCCCCCTCAGGGTCCCTGCAGCACCCACAGAGGGGGGACACGCATGTCCCCTCATGGCCTTCTCCCACACCAGTTGCCCCTGCCCAGCATTGCTGGCTGGGCCTGGCATTTCCTGCTGGAGTGCAACTCACAACCCTGCCGCTCCACATTCTGCTCCAGGCAGCCAGCACAACCCACCAGCACTGTCCCAGTGATGGAAAGCCACTCCCCAGTAACCACCCCAATAACAATACTAGGCCGTATGCCACACCCTCAGCACCCTGATTCCCTCCAGATCCCTTTTATGATTCTGGAGGTCCCCAGGAAGCCAACTGTGGGGAACTTTTGTATGGGGACTTGCCCTGTCCTGAGTCCCCTAAGGGTGCCCTTCTCCCTAGGTGCTGCTTGTGTCCTGGGGGACAGCTCACACTCTGGCATGTGGCTCTGCTCTCAGATCACAGTGGCTTTTGCTGGTGCCTGATGCTGGCTGGCAGCAGGACAGCTGTGCCACTTCCTACCCTCCAACGGAGCACCTTTGTGTCTCAGCTCCTGGAAAGGCTGGAATGGAGGGCACCAGTCTGAGCAGCCAGATTCCCTCCCTTAAGGTCCCCCTGATGCCCGCTCTCCTTGGGGGCAGCCCTGGCACTTGCTGGCTGTGTGACCTTGGGCATATCACTTGACATTTGTGCCTTCATTCTGCAGGCATTTATTGAGTGCCTACTGTATATGAGACACAGTTGTCATCCCTGGGGATAGAGCCAGGGATAAGAGAATGCATGCTGCTCTCCTGGAGCTGACATAAGACAATGCAGATGGGAGCAGCGCCCCACAGAGACTAGGACAGGCAGTATGACGGGCAGGAGGGCTGCTCTGGATCCAGGCCATGTGAGGAGCCTCGAGAAGGGCTGTACTGGCTCAGGGAATGGCATCTGCAAAACCTCTAGGTGGGAGCGAGCTTGGGTTTTTAAGGAAAGAAGGCCAGTGTGGTGGGTGTGGGTGTGGGTGAGGGACCTGAATTTTATTCTAAGGGCAGAGAGAGAACAATGAGGGATTAGCTGGGGAGCAACAGTTTTCTCTGGCAGCCATGGGAGACCAAGTAGGAGGCTGGAAGAGGACGGCTGCTGCGAGGGCAGCAGGGAGCCGGGCAGGATCCAGGGGCTCCTGCCCAAGCGCCATGTGACTTAGGAGGTGTGTGTCTGAATAAAGACCAGGACCTGGGCACAGGGGGATGACCATGGGCAAACAGCGTGCTGGCAACAGCTGTAGCCAGCCCAGGATTCCGGTTCTGAAGCTGACCTTGGGGAAGACCCAAAACTCCAGCAATGTGGCTGGAACCTAGGGTGAACTGGGCAGTGTGAAAGTGGAAAACTCAAACTGTGTTTCCCTGTGTCCTCACACCTCCACGTCAGCCAACACAGAAGGCTTCTGTAGTCAAACGTGTGTAACCAAGCAAGCAATCCTGCAGCGGACACCAGCTGGATGTCCTCCAATTCCACTCAGTTTTGACGCTATCTACCTGGAGATAGCCTCAGAAACCACAGGTTGAGGGCTCTGTCCCACAAGACTGCCTTGTCCTTCCTCCAGAACTTCTGACTGACCAGCTTCAAGTTGGGGTTCCCATGACCCCCTCTTTGGGTTTGATCAATTTACTAGATCCCAGGGAAACACTTAAAGGATATTTTAAAGGATACAAATGAACCGGATGAAGAGGGGAGGTCTGGAGGAGTCCTGAGGCAGGAGCATCTCTGTCCATGGAGTTGGAGTATGCGCCACCCTCCCCACATGTGCATGAGTTCTTTTTTTTTTTTTTAAGACAGAGTCTCACTCTGTCACCGGGGCTAGACTACAGTGGCATCATCATAGTTCAATGCAGCCTCAAACTCATGGGCTCAAGCAATTCTCCTGCCTCAGCCTCCCGAGTAGCTGGGACTACAGGCACATGCCACCATGGCTGGATAATTTCTTCTATTTTTTGTAGAGATGGGGGTCTTGCTCTTGCTCAGGCTGGTCTCAAACTCCTGACCGCGGGCGATCCTCCCATCTTGGCCTCCCAGAGTGCTAGGATTACAGGCGTCAGCCACCATGCCCAGCCTCTTGAGCCTTTTATTGAGACTTCATTGGTAGGCATGATTGAAGCATGGACAACTGTGTAGAAATGTGATTAGACAAAAAGAGCATGTTCTAATACTAATAGATGGAGTGGGGAAACCCCTCAAGGCCTGTCTGTTCAGATTCTTCTTGGCCTCTCTGAGCAGCAGTCCTTCCTCTTGGGTATGGGGCAGTACCCCTTCTGAAATGGGGGTCTTGTGACCTACAATCAGACAAGGTAGGTCAGAGAATTTATTTATGGCCAGCTCCAAGTCAGAAAGGTGGGGGAAGATTCCTGCCTTGGGGAGAAAAAGGAGCAGGTGAAAGGAGGGCAGGAGAAGGTCAGAGAGAGAGAGATTCTGTTTTCTGAGGCTGCTCCTGAAGCCTAAGGTGCCTGAACATGATATTAATAAGGGCTAAGGGAGTTATGAGCAAGGAACTGTAGATGACAACCCAGGCCACATTCATGTGGAACCCCAGGATGAGAGGAAGCTGCCCTGAGGTCCCTAGGAGCCCATGGGAGGGGGGGCAATTTTCTTTATCACTACTAGGTCCCCAGAGCCACAGTGAGTCCTGTGACATCATCAGAGACCAGGATGAGTGCTGAGTGGCAAGGACTAGTCCCATTGGGGAGATGGGGAAACTGAGGTTTGGAATAGGGAGCCACTATCCTAGGGGCCACAGAATTGGAAGGCACAGAGATTTCAAAGGTTTTCAAGGGTTTGCCTCTTTTACCAGACAGGCCTATGAAGGTGGCACATCCTGGGGCCTCCTCACTCCAATCCCTGCCCGTAGTCCTCACCAGCCAGATGCCACGAGGCCAGGCTTTATGGGCTGGGCCAGCAGGAGCCAGGCACTATAGGATGCCATACTTGGGGTCTGATCAGGCATCTGGGAGGCAGGCCAGCCAAGGAGCACCTGGAAGTGGGCTGGGGGACTCACTTGAATTCAGTCCATTGTCTGAACAATGGACCCAGAGCCAGAGCTCTGGGTATGGGCAATGCAGAGGACACAGAGAAGACACAGGCTGGCCTGGCCACTGGTGCTTCCCTCTGCTCTCTCAGGGGTTCAGCTCCCTGCTTGGCCATCCAGTGGAGGGGCTTACCTTTATCCCTCCTCTGTCAAATGGAGCTTCCTCCTCTGTAAATAGGTGTTGTAGACAGTATGGACCTCACTGGGTGTGTGTGGTGGGTAGATTCCATGCAATGGTGTCTGCGATGACAGTCCCCTAGTCCCACTCTGGAAAGCCTCATCCCTCTGGGGACCATAGGGTCTGGTAACAGTAGAGGTGGGTGCCTCGTCCCTACAGACCCAGAAGAAAACCTGATAATTTGTGAAGGGTCTGCCTCTAGTAAGTTCTCAGTTAACCTTAGCTGGTATTATCATTAGTACGACTGTATTCTCATTTTCATACTCCCCATCTCCTGCACGGGGCTCCAAGGCACTGGGCTCTCTTGGGGCTTGGGCTGTTCTGCTGGGGCACAGCCTGGCACCCACCAGCCCTGTGACCTTGATTGACTTTGCTAAGTCTCAGTTTGCTCATCTCTAAAATGGGATTACCAATGAAGCCTCCCCTCTTAATCCCACCCAGGACTGTGTGGAGGAAGGAGACAGAGCGGTCTGCAAGTCAACAAACTCTGAGCCAAGCCTAGAACCTGGAGTTGTCGTCTGTTGTTATTATTGTCATGTGCGTGGTTAACAGCGCCAAGGCAGTGCAGCCTGACACCCGCGAGCCTGGCAGCCCTGGCCGCGCAGCAGGGGCGCGGGGGAGGGGCGGGGAGGCGCGTGGACAGCCTCGGGCGCCGGCTGCGGCCCGCGGGCCGGGGGCGGGGCCGAGCGCGTCCGCTCGGTGCCCTGGGGTGATGTGGAGCCCCGCCCCGCCCCGCCCTCAAGGGCGGGTCCCCGGGAGTCTTAACGCGCCCCCGCGCGGCGCCCGGCCTCGGCCGCCGCCAGTCGCTGCGGTAGCTGCAGCCGCCTGTACGTACCTGCGTCCGTGTCCTCGTCCTCGCCCGGCCGCGCCATGGAGGGCTACCACAAGCCTGATCAGCAGAAGCTGCAGGCCCTGAAGGACACGGCCAACCGTCTGCGCATCAGCTCCATCCAGGCCACCACGGCTGCGGGCTCGGGGTGAGTGCGGGGCGCGGGCAAGGGCGCCCGGCCGCAGCGGGGCTCAGGCAGGGTGGGGAGCCGTTTCCGGAGGCCGCGGTGGCCGCGGGCCGGTCGCCTCCGGGTCGCGCTGCGCGGTGCCACCACGAGGGAGGTGGCCGGGGGCGCGGTCAGATGGCGGAGACGTGCGCCTCGCAGGGCCCCCGGCCGCAGGCGCCTTCCGCTGCGCCGCGCACTCTCTGCCCGGCTTCCTGGGGCCCGGCCGCGTGGGCCTCGGCCAGCTCTGCAGTCGGCTGCACTGCGGCTTCCTGCCGCACTGTGGGTCCGGGGCTCGTGGACGCAGAGCCTGTCTCTCCCGCCATGCCGGGAAGGCCACCATTATTGCTCTTCCTGGGAACATGGCCCTTTGCCATGCCTGTGCACGCGCGGCCCTCTTAAACCTCCCCACAACCCTGTGTGGGCGCCACCGGTAACGCTCCGCCTTCCAGATGGGGAAACTGAGGCTCCGGGTTTCCCAAGTCAGTTGCCCGGGGTTACACACAGCGAGAGCTGGGATTTGAGCTCAAGCAGCCGAACTTAACCCCCCACCTTGCGGGAGCCTCTGGCCCCGGCCTTCTCTCCACCTCCAACTACGCTTCACGCACCCCTATCGTTACTACCCACATTCCTGCCACCTTGGGTCGGGTCCAAGTTTGGAGCAGGAGACTGCTGAGAGGGCAGGCGGCGGCGGGGGAGGGGAGGAGTGGAAAGGAAGGCGGCACGTGGATGCAGAACCCTTGCACCCACTGTGGGGGGGAGGGGTCTAAGATCTGACCTGAGGGGAGAGGAGGTGGAGGGGAAGGAGACTTGGAAGGGTAAGTGGACAAAGGACCAAGTTCCAGAGCTCCAGCGGTAGGGAAGGAAGTCCTCAGGCAGGGCCGCCACCAGGTGCACTTTCCTGGAGGCAGGGGCTAGGGTGCCCATCCCCCAAGATTCTTTCTCAGCCAGCCCTTCTAGCCTAGGTGGAGAAAGGCTATTGTTGATCCCAAGGAGCCTCCTCTGAAAGTGGCCAGTAGCAGGGATGGTGATAAGTAATAAGGGCCACCGTGCATGCTTTTGGAGGTGTCCAGTCGGGTGGTTGGGGGTTCAGCCAGTGAGTTGCTCCAGAGCCCATTACCCACTCTGTACAATGGGGACAATAATGGTGCCTACCATACTAGGTGGTTTCAAGGATTCCAGCGCTTCACTTGGAGACTGGTGTGAGGCCACAGTGCCAGTAATGTGCTTGGTTCATGAAATGGTATTTAGAGCTGGGTGGGAGGTGATTTCCAGAGACCTTCCCAAATAAACTGTGTGTTTAGAACAAAGACAAGATTCTGGCTTCTGGACAATTTCATACAGGATATATTATTGAGAAGTTTGGTGTTTTTGTTTTTTTGCCCTTCAGGATGGGTATGGACTCATGCTTTGTGCCTGTAAGACACCCTGTTCTTAGAAGGGATTGGACCTCTCTCACAAGCCATGTCCCTCCCACCCCACTCCCATGCACACTTGACCTGTTATCTCTTCTGGGCTTACATCAGTCCTACCACTTGAGTGGGATATCCCCTGTCCCGGCAGGAATCTGGCTTTCACCTGGTGCCCCCTCCCCCAGCCTGGCACACAGTAGGTCTGCATATTTTGTGTTGCTTGTTCAGTACTACTGGGTCTACTTCCCTTGGCCACTTCAGGGGATCTGAGGTCTAGCTGGAGAGACACAGCGATTCCCCAACCAAATAGTATTACACATTTGGGCATCTTACAGGGCTAGATAAGACATGCAGATACTTACAGGGTCGCTGGGCAGCCAAGTAGGTATCTGTGTTATGACACAGCATCCTTATGAGATAGATTGTATTATAGTCACATGTTATAGATGGGGACACTGAGGCTAGTGTGTTAAGTTACTTGCCCAAGCTGGTAATTAGTGGCTGTTCCCTACTGTCCTGCGGGGCTCACATTATCTGGAATACTTATTGGGCAGGTGAGCAGCACCAGACTGGAGAATGGAGGGAAAGGGGAAGGTCAAGTGCAGCCATGGCAGATATTAGTCAGTTTGAAAGGCATTTGGAGGAGAGGGTGAGTCGGTGAGTGAGTAAAATAAATAAATAAATAAAATAAAAAATAAAAAAGAGAAAGGCACTTGGAGAGAAATGAAGTAACATTTACAACTGTAGGGGGCTCCAAAAGGATGAGGTGTCAAGTGGGTCCCTAGGTCTTTGTTATGCAAGGTCTGATTTCCACCTGGAAAGATACTATATAACCATATATGACAAAGATACTATATGTGGTCACTGAGAGTTACACCATGTTTACAAATGTAACATAAATGTTACATTTGTAAACATAAACCTCCCTTAGGGGGAAACTCACTGAACTCAAAAAGTATCCATTTGCAAAGAAAAAGATGTAAAAAATATAGTAATTCCTCTGTGTGCGTGTGCCTGCAAAAGGTGCAGGAAAGAAATACTTAGAGAAAACTTACTTTTCAGAAGGAAGTAACATTGCTATGCAACCCCTGTCACAAGAGAGATTTTAAAAGAAGTGTGCCAAGAGTTTATGTGTGTGCACAAAAAAATAATCAAGTAAGACTTGAGACATAGGCAGTGTTCTGGTCCCCCGATGTTGATTTTGAGGCCCAATATTCCCTCACTGCAGTGGGCAAGTTCCATTGAGTGAAGGTTCAGTCTTGAGGCCCTGGCCCAGTCAGGGCTGCAGTCACAGCTGAAGTGACCATTCTGTCAGGATGCAGTCCCCTTTTCTGGCGGAGCTCACAGCCCTAGTGGTAAAACAGGACTTTGGTCCAGTCTTTGCTGGCCACCCACTGAGACTGGACTCAGGCTGTTGGTTTCAAGATTGGGTGAAGTCCTAATTTCTCGATAGCTTTCCCATTCCTGTGCACAGTGGACCTCACCAGGCCCTGGGGAGTAAGGACACTGGCCTCTGTCAGGGGAGCTGGGCCTGGAGGTGGAGGGACAGAGCATTCACAGAGGGCTCTTTGTTGAGGCAGGCCCACAGTGGCCAGAGCTTCTCTGGGGTCATCTCCTTCCACGTGCTGAGGGAACTGTGGCAAGGGTCCAGCTCATCCAAGCTTTTAAAAAATGAGACCCCAACAGCCTCGTCAGAAGTGGCCTGGATGCTGAGGATGGTGGTAAAGATTTCTCAGTTCTCATTTAGCAAGGCTAGACTGTGCTATTATCCAAACAGTGCCAAGTGTCAGCTGAGGACAGTATCACAGGCTTGATTCAAAGGGGTAGGGGGTTGTGCTTTCAATAAGTCCCCCAGGGCTTCTGACCCACAGCTTTGGGGAGGGGAACATCTGGCCAGACCTGGCTGGTGGACACAAGGAGATGAAGAATCGAACCCCAGCTCTGTTCCCAGTGGCTGTGCCCCTGTCAGAAAGGCCCTTCCCATCCCAGGGCCTTCATTTCCCCATCTTTAAAGGAGAGATTCATAGATAGGTGGTTTTAAACTGGGTCTTGTGGGAATGGGGCTGGGGAGTGGAGTGAGCAGGCTTTAGGGTCCCACCACCTGCTGTTGTTGGTTTTTCATCCTGGTGCTCTATGTGACCTTCAAGTGGCTGGGATCACATCCCTTCTACCTACCCATCTCTGGCTCCAGAGATGCTTTGGCTGAGTGCTCAGGGGACCCCTTTGTTTCTCTGGGCCTGCTTCTCCTTTTGGGCTTCCTTGGGACCCCTGGTTCCTGCCCCAGCCTGGCCCTTACTGAGGCAAGAGTGAAGCCTGTTAAGATTGCTCCAGCAGCAGCAGCATTTCCCAACTCGGTATGAAGACACCCAGCTGCCTGGCTGCCCTGGAGCGACTTAGTTCTCTGCTAGAGTGACCTCTGAACTCAGTGGGGCTGATGGTCATTGTTTCTAGAAACTGGGAATGAACTACAGCCCCCTGGTTAGGATCTGGCTGAGACAATCGCGTGGCTTCCTGTGAACTCCAACTGAACTCTGACCCCTGTCTCAGCTTTGATCCCTTAACTTGGCCTATTTAGGCAGGCCTGTTGTTACCATAGCCTGGTGCCACAAAATCAGGAACTCCCCTGTTGCCACAGATCAATAGATATCTACCCGGGGTGCCTGGATAATCCCTGAGGTCAGGGACCTGCACAGAGCTGGGTCCTTAGGCTGATGCCGCTCTTGCCCTGAATGGCCAGGCACGGTAGGGCAGGGTGGCGTTCAGAATAGGGTGAAATTTGGTGGGACCTGGGGTGATTGCACCAGCAAGTGGGTCTTGCTCAGAGGTCGGTTGCACTCATGGACTGGATGTAATCTCTGGGGACTGCGCAGCTAGAAGGGGAAGTGTGGGTGCCTGAGAACTTTCTTTACTGGACTCTCAGCACCTTTTCCTCCTTTTGAAAACAAATCTTTTAACAGCTTTAAGGTATAATTTATATATCATGACATTTAAGTGTACGATTATGTTTAATGAATTTACAGTGATTTACGATGGATTTTAGTGAGTTTACCACATCCAACTTTAGGACATTTCATTACTCCTAAAAGATGTCTCCTGACCATTTGCAGTCACTTCCCATTCCCACCGCCAGTCCCAGGCAATCATTAATCTACTTTTCTGTCTCTGTAAGTTTAACTCTTCCAGACATTTCATATAAATGGAATTATACCAAATGAAGTCTTTTGGGCCTGGCTTCGTTGCCTTAGCATAATGTTTAGAGGGTCATCGTGTTGTAGTATGAATCAGTACTTCATTTCTTTTTATGGCTGAATATTCCATTGAATATATCTATGGCATTTTGTTTATCCATTCACCAGTTTTTCTTAGCATTTTGCTCTTCTCCTAGCTTTATTGCTGGCAGGCTGTGTGACCTTGGGCAAGTCACTACCCTTCTGTGGACCTTAGTGGTCCCATCCTCAGAATGAGAAGGAGGTTAGACTTGGTCTAATAGGTGCTGAGCATTTGCTGATTTCTATGCACCTGCCACGCTCTATACACAAACACCACTTTATTCAGTCAGGTTCTGTTTTTATTTCTATTTTATAGTGAGGAAACTGAGGCTCAGAGGTCACAGCCCCAAAGTCACATTCAGGATACATCATTTATACATTTGTGCACTCAGTTTGTGCCTGGTGCTGTTGAGGCCTGAGAACACAAGAGTGAAAGGGCTCAAAGCCTCTGTCTTCATGGAGCTTGTATTGCAGTAGGATAGCCAGGCAATAATCACATAATGGCAGGTGGAGGCAAGTGTGAGTGAGGGGAAGAAGAGCTATTTTAGATAACGGTCAGGGAGGGCTTCTTAGAGGAGGTGACATGGGGCAGAGATCTGAAGAAACAATCTGACATCTGGAGTCAGAGGTTCTTTCCAGGCAGGAGCCAGCTTGGGTAGTTCAGGCAACAGGAAGAACAAGAACTGCTTCTGACGTTCCCTTCCACCCTGGCATCCTGGTATTCTCTCCTGAGTATTTCTTTTTAAAGAAATATATGTGTAAAGAAAATGAATAATGTACCTATGTCATACATAATGAACCTGTTATATAGCTACTACCAAGCTTAATAACTAGGGCATTGCGGTACTTTCAAAACTCCTGTGTGTCCTTCCCTCCTCATCTTCCCTTCCCCCAAAAAAGAACTATATTCTGGGTTTTTTGTTGTTGTTGTTGTCATTCCATTGTTTTCCTTATAATGTATACAAATAACATTTGTACATATTCATCAACAATATGGTCTTTGTACAGATCCTTCTGCACTGCACTTTTTTCATGTGTTATATTTGTGAGATAATATTGATCATTGGATCTGTGAGGAGTAGCTCAGTCATTGTCACTGTTCTGTAGTATTCCACAATATGAATATATTGCGATCAGTCTATCGATGGACACATGGGGGGCTTCCAGGTCTTGCCTTTGCAAGCAATGCAGGGACATCTCTGTTTATGTTTCTTATAGTGCGCATGGAACATGTGTGTACGTTTTGCTGTATGTTGCTACTAGTGGAGTTGCTGGGTGTTAGGAAATGTGCATCCTCAGCTACCGATCTGGTTTATTTTGAATGGTTAAAAGGTTACTTAGGTTTTCTATTTCTTCTCGAGTTAGTTTTGGTAAATTATTTTTTGCTATATGTTTTCCTGTTTTCAAATATATTTGCATCAGGTCATTTGGGGTATTTTATGATCTGTACTTAGGCCCCAACTTTTATTCCTAATATCTTCCTTCTCTTTTTCTTGATCCTGCCTTGCTCAGAAGGTGGCAAAATGTTTAGTCTTTTTTTTTTTTTTTTAGGAACTAGCTCTTGGCTTTGATTCTTTTTGTTGTATGTTTGCTTGTTCTATTTCATAAATTTTTGTTCTTTACCATCTTCTTTCCTTTTTTTTCTTTTCTTTTTTGGACTACACCTGGATGGCAGCCATCTTCTTTTTACTGTCTTTAAGCTCACTATATTTTTAACATTTTTTAAGCTGTAGCTATTGATTTGCAACTTATGTGTTTTTTACTTTCTTTGGGTACTTATTCCTTCTCTGTAACAGATTTTTTTTCTTATTTCTTTTGTATTTTTTAAGCGTTGGGAGTTGCCTTGGTGAGGCTGTTACAAGTGCTTGGCCTCCCTGGTTTGTTCATTCATAGAGAAACCTTGTGACTCCTCGCAAATCAGGCCCATCCTATGGATGGTGGGAGAGGGGCCGTTTTGTGAACAGAAGCCGACATCTTTTGCTTCTTGAAGGAGCCCAGCCAGAGGGTGAGGGAGCTTCTCTGGCCTTTTCCTGCATGGAAACCTGTGAGCGGGTGGAGTGAGTGCTAAAGGGATGAGAGAGGCCCTCCTGGCCAGGGGACATCTGGAAGAATGTGTGTTCTCCTGGGGGGCTGGGGCAGGAGTGGGCTTTGAGAAACTTGATTTGGGCCTAGCTCTAAGCTCTCCGCACCACGTTCATAGATTGGACTAGTTGGGATTGTAAGTGGACTGTTTAGGCCAAGGCAGAGTTTTTGAACAAGTCTGCTTATAACCCCGGTTTATCACAGTCCATGATAAATAGCAGTATGGCAAGTACCCAGTAGCCCCTCCACCCCACCCCTCACCTTGTCTCTTACCAGTTTTCATCCGCAGGTGTGTCATACACAGCACCGCAGGGTGGGGTCTCCACCTGCAGTTGTCCTGCCCAGGCAGCTGGAATCATGGGAAAAGCTCAGGCCTGAGGCCACAGACTCATACTTTTGGCCCCAAAGGCCCTCTAGTAGATTCAGCTTGAAAAGTCACTGTCTCCTGTGCTGGGTGCTTTACAGTTTGCTGATCCCTGTCTCAATCCCTGACTTATTTCCTACATCTTGCCTGCCTATGGCCAGCAGGGGTGGGGGTGGGGGTCATGGTCCCAGCCTGCAGATGAGGAATTGGAGGCACTGAGGTTTGGTAAGTGGTCCCCCAGTGGATGGTGGTAGCTGGTGGTGACCTGGGCACCTTGCATGCCTTGTCTCACTGGGTCTCCTAGACACTCGTACACAAAGTGGAGAAGCTGAGCCCCAGGGAGTTGAAGCACCTGCTCCAGTCACACAGCTTGAGTGGCACCACCACATCCCCACCCTGGGACGCTTTGCAGAGGGAGAGCCCCGAAAGCTCTGGGGAGGAGTAGGGAGGTCACCTGGCTCTTAAGGATCCCTTATTTTGTGTGTGTGTGTGTGTGTGTGTGTGTGTGTGTGAAGACAGTGCCAGCAGTTGGCTGGATGCAGCCTTTCAAGGGAATGAAATACTGCAGGCTTGACCCTCAAGGGCCTAGCAAGGAAGGCTTAAAATCAACTGCTGTTTCTACTTTTCAACTTGTGGTGTCACTTCATGGCTGACTTTCTCCTCCCTCCACATCCATTCTGTCTGGGCCTGGGCGCGTCTCCAGTACATGCAGAAAGTGCTTGTGCCACACCATTTCTCCTGGTGGCCAAGTGGGAGTGTCATCCCGGGGTCTCAAGGTGGGCAAGGCAGGTGGACCTGCCTTCTTCCTTTCTGCTTAGGACAGTTTGGCCCCGTATCCACCCACATTCTTCTCCCACCAAGGCTTCTTTATACTAGGTCATGACTTTGGAAACAGAATTCCTCAGAAATGGGGCTGCCCCTGGGGGTGGGAAGGGTAAGAAGTCAGCCCGACTGGTATTGATTGGGGTGTCCTCCAGTTGAAGTTGGCACCAGGAGCAAGAGATTGGGGCCCCTGCCAGGCAGGAAAGGGTTTCTCTTTACATGTCCTCACCTCCCTCTTTCAGGTGTAGTGTCTTTTCCCCATGACCAGGAGTTCGTAGAAATGGTTAAGTATAAGATGATTGTGTGCGGGAATGTGGATACTAAACCAGCATGGACAGTTCTCTGGATTTCTCTACTAATGTGTCTGCAGAGAGTGACTCACCCTTAACCCGGTGGGGGCTCCAACTGGATGGGAGGAGGGAGGCTGGTGTGAACTCCAGATGTTGCATGTGCCCTTGGCTTTGGCATCAGGCATGTTTTAGTGTGAAGGATCTCAAAGAACAGTGTGAGAGGGCTAAGCTGAGCTGCATGTGGGGGAGGCTGGGAGGATGTGACCTGAGGCTGACATCTTAACAAAACCGTATGGACCAGAGGGTGTCAGAGCTGACCAGGACTTGCAGCGTTTCCTGGCAGGAAGCCCAACCTCTAGCCCCATTCTGGGGTAGGGGCTGGGTTAATCAAGTGGGTTGGTCCTAAGAGACCTGAACAAGGCTTATCCCTAAGGTATACTCCTGGCACTCTGTTAATTCCCTTGTTCAGCAGCCATTCAGTGATTAAAATAAGAGTCTAATAAAGGGGGGACCCCCTGACCCTACCCCTGCAGGGCTAGAAGGGCAGGTTCTTGCTTTAGTCACACACACCCCTCCCTGCCCTTGTCCATAGGCAGAAGGAGTTTTTATTTTTACATGATTGTAGCCTTTATAGAAGATGAGATTGTGTGTTTTGCCTTTAAAATTCTGCACAAAAGCCTAGTTCCAAGTTGCTATACCAGCTCTCAAAGTGCCCATTTATAAAGCTGCCAAGTGGCCCAGTGATGTGATTAGAAAGCCCAAAGCCCCACTTTTCAGGCTCCCAAACTTACACATCAAGGCTTCTGAGAGGTTTGTGGTGACTCCGTGAGCCTCAGTCCCTTACCCCTGCCCCATGACCTCAGAGGACCAGTACCCCTGGGGCTGAAAGGGCAGGGCGACCCCCACGAGTGGGCAGAGTCCTGGGATGTGGCTCATTGGTTGGTCATAGGGATGCCATTGCTCCTTAGCTCCTGAGTCCTTAGACTTCTGCTGGGAGCCACAAGGTGGGAACAGGGCTCCCCCCTATACCAGCCACCCCCAGCCATGCGCAGGCCTTGGGCTGGGTCTTCTGTGCTTGTTCTCTCCTGGGCCCCTCCTTCTTACTCTAGTCCAGCCCCAGGATTGTTCAGTTGCCATGACTCTGAGAGTCTGGGCTGGTGCCCCAGGAAGGTGTGACAGCCCCTGGCACCCACTCGCTGGCCCAATCCCCAAGGTGCTAGCAGTGGCCTCCTGAGCCCCTGTGTACCCTCCCAGGAAGCAGGAACACATGGCTCTCTGACAAGCCAGGCTGTGTGACTTGCTTAAAGGGTCCAGGCCATGATGTATGTATGCATCTTCTCTCCTGGGCCACAGCCACCCCACGTCATGCTGCAGCGCTGCGGAGATCATGGCTGTCCTCTTTTTCCACACCATGCGCTATAAATCCCAGGACCCCCGGAACCCTCACAATGACCGCTTCGTGCTCTCCAAGGTAAGAGCCCAGCTGCCCATCACTGTTCACCCTCTGCCTGTGGGCCCTGGGAAGGTGTATGGTCTCGGAGGAGACCTGCCCCCAGTCTAAGCCCAGCCCTGGCCCACCCCTCCCAGGTGCCTCCTCCACCTGCCCGCCCTAGCCCCTCCCTCTGTCTTGCTCTGGGCTGCCCCAACTAGTTAAGGACAGGACTGAATTAATGGGTTGCTCTTCTGTGGGATATTAACAAGGTACATTAACCCACAGGAATGGGTAGGGGACAATGGGAACGATCTGCTGGGTGTTGACAGGCAGGACTGGAATCTAGATCTGGGTTACAGCGTGTGGCTTTCTGCCCACGTCTTTCTGTGTTGTGCCAGCACTCCTGAGGCCATGGCCTGCTCCCCTCAGGAGTGGTGCTGCACTGCAGCAGGGCTTTGGATGCGGGCACCCTGTCCCGCCCCTCCTGGGCGAGAATCACAGCCACAGAGCCCTGAAATCCACCTGTACCCAGGCCTGCCTCAGAGGCCTCTGGTCTCTTGGGACAGGCTTTAGAGCTTAGAAGTCTGTCCAAGTCCAGTGACTTGGGCAGCCAGCTGCCTGCTGGGGTTTTGGCCTTGTCCAGCCTCACAGCTGTGTCCCCCTGCACCTGTCTTAGTGCCTGCCCAGCCTTGGCTGTGGGAACTTTGGGCTGGAAACCAAGAGGCTGGTGAGGGATGAAAGGGAGGAGAAGTGGCTTTCATTTGCTTCCTCCTCTGAAATGGATACCCCGGCTGGCCGGCTCAGCCAGGCCCTGAGATTCAGTGTGCAGTGGGAATGGCTCCAAATACATCAGTTCCCCATCTGACCTGCCTTTGCTATCCCTCTCCCGGCAGGGCCACGCGGCTCCCATCCTGTACGCGGTCTGGGCTGAAGCTGGCTTCCTCCCGGAGGCAGAGCTGCTGAACCTGAGGAAGATCAGCTCCGACCTGGATGGGCATCCTGTCCCGGTAAGCACGGCCGCCTGGCCTCCTGGGCCCCCGCCTCTACTTCCTGCTCCCCAGGCATGTAGGGTGTTTTGGGGGTACCTTCTATTCACCCCAAGCTGCGGCTAAAGGGCAAGGCCTTTTGAGTCCTCAGCCAAGGGTGCCCTGGGTTGGCCTCAGGGAGGGCCTCTCCCCCAGCTTCCCTTCCCCATAGGCTCCCTCTGGCTAAACAGATAAAGCTGGGGAACAGAAGGTCACTGGGGAATCGACAAGGGGGTGGCTGCAGGATGCTGGTGACCCCCAGGGAAGGGACCTAGTTTGCTCCTTGGGGCGTCAGCTGGCATCCCTGCAAATGTTTGGATTCCATGGATTACCACAAAAGCTGTCACCATGGTCTGGGTACCCACTAGGGCCAAACATTTTATGTCAATTTTGTCATGAATTCTTCCTCCCAGCCACTTTATGAGGTGGGTGATGTGGGAACTGAGGCTCAGAGAGGTTCATTTCCCAGCCTGAGGCCACACAGCTCTCTAGTGGGCAGGGCTGGGATTTGAACCCACACCTACAGTTACTTGAATGGAGTCACACCCTAGGTGGAGGCAGCCCCAGGACAGGGCCTTCTGGGTGGGAGTGTGGCTGCCCTGGCTCCCATGGCTGGCGAGGCCAGGATCCCTTCTTGTCCCCTGTGATTAACTGCAGCCCTCTGTTATGACAGAAACAAGCTTTCACAGATGTGGCCACTGGCTCCCTGGGCCAGGGACTTGGTGCCGCTTGTGGGATGGCCTACACAGGCAAATACTTCGACAAAGCCAGGTAACACCCTTATTCCTCACCCCCACCCTCGGCAGTTTTGGGAGGGATCCTTGGTGGCCCAGCCTTACCCCCAGGTGTCTGGACCGAAGAGGTCTCAGAAGGACCCTGCACTCCCTGTCTGACTAGGCACCAGGAGCCCAGGCCTGGGCCACTTCCTTTCATCTTGGGAAAGCGGGGGTCGTGTGTCCCGGAGGGTTCTGGGGTACCTGTGAGCCACCTGCTATCAGCAGGGAAGAAGTGAACATTTGAGAGATTGAACCTGCAGGGGGTGGGTGTGCAGCCTGGCCATGGGCTCCCTGCGGTAAGGAGTGCAGGGAGCACCTTCTGTGTGCAGGCCCTTGCCCAGGGCTGGCTCTCCAGGAGGCCTCACAGCCCCTTCCAGGCCCCCACAGGCAGGTGTCACCTGATAGCACAGCTTTTGCTTTCAGTCCCAGGCTGAGCTTTGGGGCAAGCTCAGCTACACACAGAAGTGATTCACCATGAAGAGGGGGAGTCACAAAGAATGAGATGTATTTTTAAGAGCATTTTGTTTGGCATAGAACCAGTGATGTGAGTTAATTATTCCCTACAGTTGCTTGAAATCATTCCCCATGAAGGGTCATTTCCCGACCCCAACATAATGGAACAAGTTGGTGTAGGGAGTTTAGCTGGGTTCCCAGAGGCCAGGGTGGCTTGGGGCCAGGGTTGACTGAATTCTAGGCCCTCAGACCATACCTGCGGGGGAGGTGGGGGGGGTCAGGGCATCAAGGGATTATCAGGGCAGGCCAGGCACCCGGAGGTAGCATCCTGATAGAGCAGATCGGGCTCCAGTCACTGTTTCTCCCTGCCGTCTCATCGTTTGAAATATACAGAATGGTATTAAAACGAAACGAACATTTTCCTTATTCTTAACACCACCACCATCCCTGATTTAAATCTAACAATATAGTGTATTTCCTCCATGTTATCATGAAAAAAAAAAAAAATTTGTAATCCTAGTGTACATATAACTTTATATTCTGCTTTTTTAAAAAACTAAACGCTCTATCATGAGCGTTTTCTCATGATGTTAACTGAGAGCTAGTTTTAACGATTGCATAATGTTCTGTTTTATGGATATACTGTAGCCTACTTTGCCAGTCTTCTTTTGTTGGACACATAAAGTGGTTTTCCAACAATTCTGCAACAAAAATTAACCTTCTCTTAGGGTCCCCTCTCTTCATGTTAGTTCATGACTCTGGACATTTGCAGCCCCTATCCCTAAATCTAACAGCTCAGGCAATACAAAGTGTCAAGGTTAGTCCCGGCTTCTTTTTTTTTTTTTTTCCTTTGAGACAGAGTCTCACTCTGTTGCCGAGTCTAGAGTGCAGTGGCGTCATCACAGCTCACTGTAACCTCAAACTCCTGAGCTCAAGTTATCCTCCTGCCTCAGCCTCCTGAGTAACTGGGACTACAGGCACACCACCATGCCCAGCTAATTTTTTCTATTTTTTGGTAGATGTGGGTTCTCGCTTTTGCTCAGGCTGGTCTTGAACTCCTGACCTCAAGCGATCCTCCTACCTCAGCCTCCCAGAGTGCTAGGATTACAGGCATGAGCCACCACGCCTGGCCTAGCCCCAGCTTCTGTAGTGCCCCTTTCCTGTTCACAGCCCCTTCCCTTTCCCCAGCGTCTCCTCAGGACTTCAACGCCCTTCTGACCTGAGCCTATTGGCCCCACAAGGCCAGCTTTGTCCCTGGCCTCAAAGCCCAAAGCTATGTGGTGACTCTACTCTTCCACAGCAGCGGGTGTGGGCTGGGGTGGCAGCCAGTCTGCTTCCCTGGAACCCCTTCCTGGGGAAGTTGGGTTCCCTATGGGCCTCTCCGGCTCAGCCCTGTCAGGGTGGTCCCTTTCAGGAGATGCTGTGCCAGACTAGAACCCCTCCAGGGTCTCTGGGCCCTTTCACACCCTGCAGAAGAGAGAGGAAACAAGACTGGGGACAGGGCCCAGTTTCAAAAAAGCCTGGGTCCGATAGGGCCTCTGAAGCATGGGCCCTGAGGCCTTGTCCTTCTGGCCGTGGAACTGGTGGCCTGGCCTAGTGGAGGCCACAGGCGGATGCAGGGAGCCCTCCACAACCCAGTGGCCTGGCCTGTGGAAGTGCTGAGTCATACTGGCAGCTCGGGCTGGCTGTCCCATCCTCTTCCTCCCACTCCCCCTGCCTTGGCCCTGCAGCAGGGAGACCTGGATCCTGAACAGTGGCACCTGCAGTGGGTCCAGGGCCTTCTTCTGTAGCAGCAGGAGGGTGGCTATGTCCCATCTGAGCCTGACCAAGCACCAGCTTCCTTCCCTGGGGCCACACAGCTGGATCCTGGGCAGGGTAAAGGGGGGCCCCCAAGTCCTGCCTCCCCTCATGCAGTGTGCATGCCTGCGCAGCAAGGAGTAGACGGTCTAGGCTGTAGTCAGACCTGTGTTTGAATCCTAGCTCAGCTCCTTCACTACAGCATGACCTTCAGACAAGTCCCTTCGCCAATCTGAGCCTGTTACCTTTTTTTTTGCTTGTTTTGGGAGTAACAGCTGAACATAGCTTGAGGGGGTGGGGGGATGATGTTGCTCTTTCTATGCCTGTGGCTGCCACCCCTCTGCCACTCCCATCCCCTACATCTCTGGGGGCTGGGGTCAGAGCCCCTGGACTGGTCTCCTTGCCTCCAGCCTCACCCCTTCACTCACCCTACCCTGAGGCTAGAGGAGGTTCTGTTTGCTGGGTAATTTATCCTGCGTTCAGGGCTCTTTTTACTGCATCTTACTGCCTGCATTGAGGGGAGGAAAAGGCCCCTGTGGTTGAGAAAGGGCCAGGCCCAGCTTGTCTTAGGGACAAGAACCAGCCATGGAGCCTTGGGGAAAGCCCATCCTATGAGTCACCCAGTCCTCAAGGGCGCTCCGCCTGAGGCCTCTTGCTCCAGGACACAGCCTCCCCAGCCCAGCTCCTCCCAAGCTTCCCCTCCCTGTCGGCCCACCCAGCAAGTCCCTGGGCCTCCTCCTGGTTCATGGGAGGGTCTGTCCCCTGCAGCAGGTGGCTCAGGCCCCTCCTGCCCAGTGTGAATCGTGTGCCCCTTTACCCAGTCAGCCTCAGTTTCCTCTTGCTCCCACAGCCCCCGTTCTTTTGGATCTTATTGGCCAGATCCCTGTTCTTAGACCTCTTGTCTCTTAACATCCAGTACTTCTTTCTGGGGCTCCTGACAGCTTCCTTCACAGCCATTTCCTCATGGGGTGTGGGTTTGGGGTGGCAGCAGCGGACCTGACAATGCTCTTGCCCCTTCCATGTAAATGCTGTCTGTTCTGCACGTCCCTGGGGCTGCTCCTTTACTGGGAAAGCAGGCTCCTCAGGAGGGGTGGGGCTGGGAGCCTGACCAGCCTCTGACGCACTTCTGTCTGCAGCTACCGCGTCTATTGCATGCTGGGAGATGGGGAGTTGTCAGAGGGCTCCGTGTGGGAGGCCATGGCCTTCGCTTCCATCTATAAGCTGGACAACCTCGTTGCCATTCTTGACATCAACCGCCTGGGCCAGAGTGACCCGGCCCCCCTGCAGCATCAGCTGGACATCTACCAGAAGCGCTGCGAGGCCTTTGGGTACGTACAAGGCTGTGGCCTGAGCATGATCACAGCGTGGTGAGTCATCCTTAAGAGAACCTTTTTAGGTGCAGGAGCTGAAGCTGGGAAGTCAAGCCCCATTTAAAGGTCTCCCTTCTTTAGTACTTTGACTTGCAATTCCAAACTTTGGGCATTTTGACTCAGTGGCTTAGGCCACTACCTGGATTTGTGGGCTGAGGGCCAGACTTTTTTGTTTGTTTTGTTTTTTGAGACAGGGTCTCCCTCTATTGCCTGGGCTAGAGTGCAGTGACATGGTCATAGCTCACTGCAACCTCAAACTCCTGGGCTCAAGTGATCCTCCTTCCTCAGCCTCCCCAGTAGCTGGGACTACAGGCACATGCCACCATGCCCGGCTAATTTTTCTATTTTTTGTAGAGACGTGGTCTCACTCTTGCTCAGGCTGGTCTCAAACTCCTGAGCTCAAGCAATCCTCCCGCCTCGGCCTCCCAGAGTGCTAGGATTACAGGTGTGAGACACCGTGCTCAGCCTTGAGGCCCAGTTTCAAGCAGGGAGTTTTCCTTATTTGCGTGATTGTGTGGCATGGTGGTCCTTAGAGCTTCCACATAATGTTATCTCAAGTAGCCTCACTTTATTCTTGAGGGAGGAGGGTGCATAGGTGTGGATGGGGCTCACTCAGTGAAGCTAAAGGACATGTAGCAATGGAGAGGTTTGCACATCAGTTTGGTGGCCACTTCCTGTGCCCAGCCCCAGCCAGCCTGAGGTGGAGGAACAGGCTCCTAGTGAAATGAGAGAGAGGGTTTCCAGGCTTCCCCCTTGGGCCTTGAATGACTGTGAATTTAGAGTCAAGTGTCACAAAGCAGGGAGGTTACTCTGCGTGGGTGTCAGCCAGAGGGGCCTTGTCTCTATGTCTCCATCCGCAGCCCCAGACACAAGCTGCCCTGCAGCGGGGGCTCAGCACTGGCTGAGGAGGCTGTGGGGTAGAGGATGCTGGGCAGGGACGGGAGCAGGCTGGGGCTGGGCAGGGCTTTGGGACATCAGGTCAGGCCTCCGAGGCTGCCCTTTGTAAATGAACCTGTACCTGTGACTACACTGGACTGACAGGGAAATTGGTGTTGCCTTGCAGTAGCACAGCAGACTCAGGTCTGTGTTTCCCGATGACTGACCTTGTAAAAGGAGAGGATGAAGTGAGGGAATATTCTCTCTGCTGGACAGATGAGGAAACTGAGCCACAGGGTGCCTCAAGGGTCATAGGCCACATCAATGTGGGGACTTGGAGTATAACCCTGACAGAGGCCTGGGACCTGTGTCCATAACCCTGGGACCCTGAAGCCAGATTCCTTAAGTCCTGGCTCTGCCGCTGACTTTGTGACTTGGGGCAAGTTACTCTACTTTCAGTGTCTCGGTTTGCTTGTCTGTAAAATGGGGTTGTGAGGCTTAAATAGGTTAATACATATAGTGCACTCTGCACAGTGTCTGCATAGAGTGAGCACTTGGTACGCTTTAGCTGCTATTTTTGTTACCATTATTATGCCAAAAAGAGTCCCCCAAAAGGATTGCTTTTAAAGAGAAATGTTGCCCTGCCCCAGCTCTTTTCTAATATGTTTGACAGCATGGTTCGTTTTATAAAAGTTGTCAGCACCACATCCAGCATCTATGGGGTGATCAAATGTGTTCTCCAGATAAAAATTGGGTCAAAAAAATTCATCAAGAATCTAATAGCAGACAGATTCCAAACCCAGTGCATTGTCCCCAAAGCAGCTTTCAGTAGGAAATGAACAGATCAAGAATAAAAGAAGCAATAAATGAGCTAAGCTTTGAATTACTTTGGGAAGAGGAGGAAAATCTGTTCAGAGGCAAACAAAAGGAAGTAAAATATTGTGAAAAAGAAAGAAAAGGAAAAGAATCCTAAATTGGAAAGGAATGTTTTAGGCTTTCTGGCCCCCTCTCCCTCAGGTCGCAGCCATGGGGTGGAGCCTGGGCTGACACTCAGATGCCAAGCCAGACCTTTCCCTGGGAGGCTCCTCAGGATGCTCTGGCGCCTGGGCATTGCCCCTCACTCTGTCCCCTCTGTCCCCAGCTGGCACGCCATCATCGTGGATGGACACAGTGTGGAGGAGCTGTGCAAGGCCTTTGGCCAGGCGAAGCACCAGCCAACAGCCATCATTGCCAAGACCTTCAAGGGCCGAGGGATTACAGGTCTGTATGCATGAACCTCCCTCCCCACCTCTACCCCTGGGGCTGGGCTGATGTGGAGGTAGGGTGCTGCGTAACTCTGAGCCCCTTGTGTCTGGGGAAGTGCCAATCCTTGGGGTACACTAGGCTCCAGGGAAGGGGAGCAGGAGATGCTGTGCTCCCTGAGGTGACTCAGTGGTCCATGTGGCTGAGGCCAGGATTTGAACTCAGGTTGGTCTAGCCTTTGCTGAAGGGATGTACAGGAAGGAAAGGAGAGGAGAGGAGGGACTTGGGGACAGCCTGTGGGTAGGATGAAAGATGTAGAGCCCCTTACACCCCTGGCTGGCACTTTGCAATGAGTTCTTGCATGCTGTGGCTGTCTGCCCTGAGGTGAAGGGCTGACACAGAGCCCTGGCAGAACCTGGAAAGACCTGGGTTCTCCCCTAGGGCATGAGTGAGGTACTCCTCAAGCAATGGAAAGGTGCTTAGCAGAGGCCTGTGTGGCTGAGAGCCTTGGAGGGTTTGGAAGGTGGCTCCTGTGCTGTGTCTGTGAGTGATGGAGGCAGAAGTCACTCCCCAGCACCCAGGTATGGGCTCCAAGCCCCTGGGCCTGGGATGGCCCTCACCCATTTTATTTTATTTTTATTTTTTGGAGACAAAGTCGCACTCATTTGACTGGGCTAGAGTGCAGTGGTGTCATCATGTCTCACTGCAACCTCAAACTCCTGGGCTCAATCGATCCTCCTGCCTCAGCCTCTCAAGTAGCTGGGACAATAGACGTGCACCACCACACCTGGCTAATGCCCATTTTAAAGACGGGAAATGAGGCTAGAAGCGGTCAGGGACTTGCCCGGGGAAGTCTGTGGCACTAGGGGCCCTGGGTGTGCTTCTCTGCCAAATGCCTCTGACTGCCCACCTGCCTACCTGGGGGTCATGGCTCGCCCTGCCTGTGTGGACCCTGGTACATGAAGACACTCTGAGATGGCATCTGAGAGATGGTGCGGCAGCACTAGGAGCCTTCTGGGAGAGGGTAGACATACAGGAGAGGACTCTGGGACATCCTCATGGCCCCAGTGCTGCTGCCTGGCATGGACCCACTACCACCAGAATCACAGCTTCTTAGGCGGCTCCTGGTAGTCTGTGGGGCCACTGGGTGCTGCCTGGGAGGATCAATCTGTCTTTGGCTCTGCCCAGGCTACAGTGACATCTGAGGTGACCTCAGGGAAGAAGGATATAAGCCTTGCTGGTCCCCACACAGCAAGGTACCATGGGGTGGGCATGCCTGGGTGCTTATAGACCCCACTCTGCTGCTCACAGACACATCAGGTGACCTTGGCAGTACTCACTCTGTTCTGGGCTTCAGCTTCCCCTTCTGAGGGCCGGGGTCCCTCCCAACCCAGTCAACACACCAAGTCTGTGATTTCTACAGTAGACCCTTCTCTGTGCAGCCCTGCAGGAGGAGGTGGGGAGGGGACAATGCTGGAGGGGATGGGGCAGCATGCCCTGCATGCTGCCTCACCTTCCCGCGCTGTTGTGAGCTCCTGGAGGGCCTGGTAGTACTGACTGAGTGGCAGGCACGTGGTGGTTCTGCTTACTTCGCACCTCCTTTCCTGGCCATCTGGGAGCATCCGTCTTACCTGTCCCTCTGTGCTGTGCCTGCAGGGGTAGAAGATAAGGAGTCCTGGCATGGGAAGCCCCTCCCCAAAAACATGGCTGAACAGACCATCCAGGAAATCTACAGCCAGATCCAGAGCAAAAAGAAGATCCTGGCAACACCCCCTCTGGAGGATGCCCCCTCAGTGGACATCGCCAACATCCGCATGCCCACCCCGCCCAGCTACAAAGTGGGGGACAAGGTACAGAGTGGGGCCTTGCCTTTCTGGACTGGCTGGGGGTGGGGCAACCGAAGTTCTCTGGCTCCCCAAGGCCGGGGCCAAGATGTGCCCTCCGGAGGGCTGGGAGAAGGAGGGGAGGGATTACTTTAGGGTGAGGGGGAACCCTGAGATGTTGTTCCTGCCCGTTCCTCATGGGGACAGCCAGCTCTGGAATTATTTACCTGCAGAGGCTCAGAGAGGGCAAGGGACTTGCCCACAGTCATGCAGCAAGCTACTGGCAGGACTGGGATCAAAGCCCAGGACTCCCTTTGGCCTTTGCTCAGGGCTGGGCAGGGCTGTCCTGCTCCAGGGCCCTCCCCAGAGTGAGCCTGTCCATGCAGCCTGTCAGGCTTTGACTCCCAGACCCTCTTTATTTCTGCACAAAGTGGTTATGGGGCAAGTTCACAGACCTGTCACAGAGGGGTATGGAAGTTGGGGTTGTTAGGATGTCTTTTGTAGCTCATACATCTCACAGCTTGGCTGGGGGCAAGGGGCTCCAGGGATTCTGGAGATATTCACCATTGACACTGGCAACCTTACAAGAGTTAAACATTTCCACAGGATCTTGTGTTGCTGGGCTTCCGTTTTCTCTGCTCCTCTTTTTATCCTTTTCTAAAAGCTGTGGCCCCAGAGGCAGGCAGGGCTCCAGGCCTCAGCCATGCACATGCGCGCATCAGGATTCAGAGCCTTCCTACTCTCTTCCCTGCAGATAGCTACCCGCAAGGCATATGGGCAGGCCCTGGCCAAGCTGGGCCATGCTAGTGACCGCATCGTTGCCCTCGACGGGGACACCAAGAATTCCACTTTCTCAGAGATCTTCAAAAAGGAGCATCCAGACCGCTTCATCGAGTGCTACATTGCTGAGCAGAACATGGTGGGTGCCACGGGGGTGCTGACAGGCATGGGTCCCAACCACAGCTGCAGGGCCAAGGTCTGAGGGATGTAAGGACAAAACTGAAGCCCTGTCATTCCTCTGGGCAGCTATGTTGGCAGTGCCAGGTACCTGCTGTGGGCCAGTCCGGGGAGACCGCAAGAACAACCAGGACCCACCATTAACCCTTGACCTTGAATAGCCACAGTTATGTCCAGGTGCAAATGTACTGGATGAGTGTGCAAAGTGGGGAGCTGAACAGGGATGCAGGTGCACACAGGAGGACCTGCACGTAGGCCAGGCGTGGTGGTGAATGGGATCTCTTGGTGGGTAAAGGGCTTCCAGGGGGAGGGTGAGCACAGCCAGGAGGCTGAACCATGATGGGTTTAACAGCCAAGGTCTGCTGAGCCCCTATTATGCCCAGGCTCTGGGCCCCTAGACATGCACACAGTTAGGGGAGCAGCCCCTTGTCAGGGTCTACGATTGTGAAAGAAGGAAAGTCGTTTTGCCCTGTTTTTTAAAATATCTCCTTCCTGTGGCCCAGAAACCCAGCCTGACTTGTAGGAACCTAGAGACAGGGAACTTCCTCCCTCTGGAGGCCACTAACATCTCCAGAGTTCTTCTTCCAACTGAACCTAAGGTTGTCTCTGTGGTTTGCAGAGTCCAGACTATACTGGCAGGGTGCGGGGGGCTGGGGAGGCCCCCAGGTGCTGGGGAGGGAGGGCTCTTGTCAGCTGGCAGATTTTGGAGCTTTGGAGGAGGCAGTTGGTTTGGAACCAGCTTGCACTCAGTGCTTCTGGGTGACGGATTTGGGGTCCAAAGCCTCAGCAGGCGTGAGGCTGCTGCCCTCAGGCCTGGGGACAGGGGTGGAGGCCTGGTCTCCACAGAGGCCTTGGCTGGTGACGGGGGTGGGAGGGGTGGACAATCTATGCACAAGCTGTAGCCTTCTGTGCAAAGGTTTGCTTGTTGCTAGAAAAAAATGTTTCAAAGGCAAATAATTTTAAGAGAACTTTTGAAACGATTATTTCAAGTCGAAGGAGTTTGTGATTGGAAACAGACTGCAGAGTCTGCGGGTACACAGGAATCACTGGCGTGGGAGAGGAGAATTACCAGACACTGGGATTACAGAACCCCCCACTCCTCAAGAGGTGACCTTGAGAGCGCCCTAGGTTCCCTGGCCACCCTCTGCCTGCCTCTTCCGGGCTAACCCTGCCCCGCCTGCCCCCAGGTGAGCATCGCTGTGGGCTGTGCCACACGCAACAGGACAGTGCCCTTCTGCAGCACCTTTGCAGCCTTCTTCACGCGGGCCTTCGACCAGATCCGCATGGCGGCCATCTCCGAGAGCAGCATCAACCTCTGCGGCTCCCACTGTGGTGTTTCCATTGGTGAGTTTGGCCAGGATGTTTACACCCGAAACTCCCTTGACTTTTGCACCAGGAGGTATGGGAGGGGGTTGGGCCAGGTTTCCAGTCCATGGACGGGGGATCTTATTTCAGTGTACCCTTTCCCTCCCCCCAGGGGAAGATGGGCCCTCGCAGATGGCCCTGGAAGATCTGGCCATGTTTCGGTCAGTCCCCATGTCAACCGTCTTTTACCCGAGTGATGGAGTTGCAACGGAGAAGGCAGTGGAACTGGCAGCCAATACGAAGGTTGGTCCCATGGCTATTCTTGGACAGAAGAGGAGGCTAGAGCTGGTCGCTCGCTGCCCCAGAGGGGTGTTTCCTTGCCTTGCCCCTGCTGTTTGTATAGCTTGTAGAAGTTAGACCAGGAAAAACAAAATACATGCCCCCCCCCCCCCGCTTACTGCCACATGGCAGACAATGCCAGTTGATCACCACACCCTTTCTCCACGAGAATCTTGGCAGCCTTGGCCAGTCTGGCAGTTGACACCTATTTACTCTTCCTGAATTGGGTCCTCCAAGACAGGAAAAAAATGAGCTGAGCCACGTGGTCCAGATGAAGAGCTGCACCGCCATAGACCAGAGTGCCCAGGTAGTTCCTGTTTCTCTGCACAGTGCATTCTGGAGGCCCATCTACACAGTAGAAAGTTGCTTTTGATCTGGGGCTGCAAATTGGTGGGCAGCTCTCAGGAGTAGTATTTAGGGAGTTGCAGGCTGCAGAGGGCAAGCCAGACCTTTTTCCTTGCTGGAGTAGCCAAGATGCCGTGACTGACAGAGACATACCTGTGGGAATGGCAGTGTGGCAGAGGTTTGTCCAGGGGAAGGGATGGCCTCTCCAGAAAGACTCCACTTTCTGAGGCTGGATGTGCTGCGTCCTGTGTTTCTCAGTTTATCTATTCTGGTCCCAGGGCATTTGCTTCATCCGGACCAGCCGCCCAGAAAACGCCATCATCTACAACAGCAATGAGGATTTCCAGGTTGGACAAGCCAAGGTCAGTGCAGTTCATGCCCCAGTGAGACCCCACAGCGAGCTGGAACCCTCCCTGCATCGATTCCCGGCAATTGGGGCCCACCCCACTCCCAGGCCCTGAGCCTCGCTGATCCTGTGTCACCCGCAGGTGGTCCTGAAGAGCAAGGATGACCAGGTGACCGTGATTGGGGCAGGGGTGACCCTGCACGAAGCCTTGGCTGCTGCTGAGCTGCTGAAGAAAGGTGAGGAGAAAGGGCCCTGAAATGTTATCAACTGAGTGCCGACTGCATACTAGGTCTTGGGGTTGAGAAAGAATGTCATCTAACTAAATGATGATGATAGCAATTAAAGCCACCCCTTGACCACTCGCTCTGTCTGGCGTGATGCTGACAGCCGCTGCCCTGTGGCCCTAGAGTCAAGATGCCCCAGCATGGCGGTCAGATCAAGGCCCTGGAGCCTGCCAGTGGGGCTGGGGTCACACAGCTGGGCACTAGTTAAGTGAGTAACTTATTCACCATTGCTGTGCCTCAGTTTCCCCACCTGTCAAATGGAGATACTAGCACCTTCCCCATAAGGCTGTCCTGAGGGTTAAATAAATGTGATTTGGTATTATTATTATTATTACCACCTCGGGTTCACATTGTTAGCTAGTGACCTAGTAAGAGAGAGGGACATTAGCCTCCCCTGCAATAGAATCACACAACAGGTGTCAGGTTTCAGCTGTGCTGAGCACCTTGGTGGAGAGGGTAGGCGTGGCCTCCTTAGGAAAGTGACCTCGGAGTGAATAGGGAGTGAACAGGAATTGATAAGCAGGAATTGATAAGCGGAGAGGCAGGCAGGAGAGGGGCCGGAGCAGGGATGGGCCAGAGTGAGACGGGGCTGGAGAGGCCGGGGAACATGGCAGGCTTGGGTTTGCCCTTTGAGAAGTTCGTTCTACTAGGTCCTCACCTGACCTTCTGACCCCCTCCTGCCTGAGGCTCCAGCTCCCCATCAGCCCTTGCCTTATCTCGGATCAGACACTCGGAGTCTTTCTTCTGGCTCCCTCTTTATCTTCAAAGATGTCATGGGAGGATGAGGGAAGGGTGCTCAGAGCCCACACATTCCACTCGGTGTTCTTGGACAGTCCACAGGCCACATGGCTAGCCAGGGAGTCAGGGAAGGGGGGGTTGGCAAGCTTGGGCTCAACAATGGGAACACAAGGGGACAACTGGGACACCCCAACCAGGCCTCCGCCTGGGGGCCACAAAGGCCGCAGTGCCCAGCCCTCCCTGCTCAGCCACACCCGTGTCTTCTCCCCTCACAGAGAAGATCAACATCCGTGTGCTGGACCCCTTCACCATCAAGCCCCTGGACAGAAAACTCATTCTCGACAGTGCTCGTGCCACCAAGGGCAGGATCCTCACTGTGGAGGACCACTATTATGAAGGTAATGGGGCCTGGGGCAGATGGGGCAGGGGCAGAGCCCAGGGGCTGGACATAGCTCCTTTATCTGAGCCCCAGGAGGGCAGCTGTGGCCCAGAAGACCCAGAGCAGAGCTGTCCCTCAGAGCAGCTGTGACTGGGCCTCTTAATAGGCCTCAGGCTTGGCCTGGGGACCCAGCCAACTCACCACTGCTGACCTCGCTGCTAAGAGTGGATCGTGCCCCTGAAGTAGTTTAAGATTAAAGCTATTGTGCAGAATCAAACTTGGAAAACAATGCTAAATTTCTGTCTTTATGAGTCCTTCACAAAGCAGCCTCTGCAAGTAACACCACCCCCTCCTCCTTTGAGGTCCCAGGGGAAGAGATGGGCTTAGACTCTGGGGTCAAATGTAGATGTTAGTCTATGGATGATGGCTACCCAGAGGATGGTGTTTAAAGAAACATATTTAGAGGCCACATTTGTGCTTATAAAAATAGTCAGCACTGTGATTGATTAGTGATGTCTGCTCTGCCCACGGAAGTAGAGAAGGGTGGTATACATGCAACCTTTGCCATCCTTGGCTAAAGAAGTAAACTCAGACTGGCAGAGGCTGGGGCCCACCCACTGCTTATCCAGAGGCCTCACCTTCTGACTCACCTCCTTTCCTTTGCCCAGGTGGCATAGGTGAGGCAGTGTCCACTGCAGTAGTGGGCGAGCCTGGCATCACTGTCACCCGCCTGGCTGTCGGCCAGGTACCAAGAAGCGGGAAGCCAGCTGAGCTGCTGAAGATGTTTGGTATTGACAAGGACGCCATTGCACAAGCTGTGAGGGGCCTTGTCACCAAGGCCTAGGGAGGGTATGACGTGCGTGGGGAGGGGTTCTACACATTCCTGAGAGATTCTGGTAACGGTGCTCAAAGATGTGCTGAGAGGAGTGGTAAATATATGTTTTGAGAAAAATGAATCAGTCCCGAAATGCTTTTTTCTATGGTGTGGATGCAGCCAGTGCTGGTTCTGGGGAAGAAGGGAGTGGTAGGGAGGCTGGCACTCTTCGCTCTGGGCCAGGACCTGGGTGTCGCAAGGCACCTTGGAATCACCTCCCCTGGGCCTAGCATCTGCCCTCAGCTGCCAGAACTGCTGCTGCCTCCCAAGCACCACCAGGTGACATTCAACTGCAACCTGCCTCCCCGCCAAGAGGCTGAAACCCAAATTCCTTGCCTTGACCCCAGCCAGCCTGGCCCTGAGGGGAGGCTGGGGAGTTGCCTCACAGTCTGAAGCTGTCCAGGAGCCCTCAGGGCCATCTCACCTCCCCCAGAGCCCCATAGTCTTATAGTCAGAGGCTCCTGGGGTGGGGACGTTCATTCACTCGTTGCCTCCCCTCCTCCCCATACCCCCTTAGTAATCTCAGAGAAGCAAGGAGAAACAGGGGAGCCCCCATCCTGGGGAAGAAGGGGACCCTCAGGTTGGCATTAGAGCTTGGGTGGTAGGACAAACAGGAAGGTCCAGCTTCCAGCTAGCACCATAGACCAGGGGTCCTCAATCCCAAGTGTGTGGAACTGTCCCCCTCAACTTGTTAAAATTTCTGGGCCTTGTCACTGGGGCCTGGGACTCTGCGTTTGATAGCTGGCCCAGGAGCTGCTTCTTTTTTTTTTTCTTTTTTTCGATGTCTGTGCTATTGCAAATAAGGAGCTTCTGATGTTGCTCCCAAAGCTCCAGCCCCTCTGTGCTCTGCTGCTCCCGGGTGGGTTCCCTCACTCCGGTGATGACAGCCTATTGCTCCCCCTGCTGCTCAGGCTCAGGTGGGGTCAGCCCTGCTCGTAAGGCCAACTGCGCAGAACCTTGTCCTGGCTGAGGACACACTCATGCCTGGGAGAGAGGGCTGGGCACCCCTGGCCACTGGTGGGGGTCCCCAGGGAATTCTCAGAGCCCTTGAGGAGGATGAGACACATTTATAGACATGTCCTCTTGTTGGCCTGACAGTCTGGACAGAACAGACCTATCAAACCTGGCCAGGTTTGGCTCTGCCAGGCTGAGAGCAGGGATGGGACAACACAGTTGGATCTCAGGGAAGTGGCCTGGGCTGAGGTGGTCTGTCCCCCACCTCTGGGCCAGGTCTTCTCAGCCCGCTAGCTCTAGTGGAGGCCAGCTTAGCACTAGAGGGCTGGGTCAGGGTGGGCAGCCAGGGCAAGCACCCAGGAGGCTGTGGGTGCCAGGCATGGTAGGAGGCTCACCATGGGGAGGAGGAGGTGGAAGAAAGCTGGCAGGCCCTCTCTGGGCCCTGACACGATTGTAATGCCTTTTCTGTTTTCTTTTTTTTTGCGACAGAGTCTCCCTCTGTCACCCCAACTAGAGTGCAGTGGCGTCATCATAGCTCACTGCAGCCTCCAACTCCTGGGCTCAAGTGATCCTCCTGCCTCAGCCTCCCGAGGGGCTGAGACGACAGGCACACACCACCACACCCGGCTAATTTTTATTTTATTTATTTATTTTTTGAGATAGCATCTCTTTGTCACCCAAGGCTAGAGTGCAGGCGTGAGCCACCTTGCCCAGCCTAATGCCTTTTCTTAGAGTGGAATAAGGACATCCACAAAGGTCTGCAGCCCCTGGAGGGGAGTGGGGGGTCACCTGGTGGTCAGCCCTGGCACGGCAAAGCCTCTGGCTGAGCCCCAGGTAGAGCTGGGGCCAGGCGTGGGCCGGGCGGCAGGCAGCTGGGAACATGAGGAGTGGAGTGACGGTGGTGTTACCGAGCGCCTCCTGCGAGCTGGTCCTTCGTGTGTATACGTTTTATTTCGTCTTCACCACAGTAGGATTATCCCCATTTTGCAGATGAGGTAACACTGAGGCTCAGAAGAGAGACCATTTGATGCCTAGGGCAGCATGTAGGGGCAGGGCTGGCGTTGGGAGCCTGGGTCTCTGTGACTCCAGAGATCCCAGCCTCTGCACCCTCCTGCCCCTGGGGCCCCCAAAGGAGAAGTTATAGCCCCCTGGAGAAGGGCCTTGGGTCGTGCAGGATGATGGGAGCATCCTGGAGCTCAGATCTTGTGTCTCTCCAGAGCCGACAGGCAGAGAAGTTTCTAGAAGCAAATGGTGGGACAAGGGCACCCAAGCCAGGGTCCCCAGGGAGGGAGAGGAATGGGAGGGGCCGCTGCCTCACCCCAGCCCGCCTGGCCTCTCCAAGGCCCACACAGCTTGTGAGGGAGAAGAGAGCCCGGGCAGACAGGTGCCTTGGGCTCAGGCAAGATGCAGGGCAGTGGCAAGACTCCTGAGGCCCTGACCCAGTCACCCAGACTCAGTCCTGGGCCACCACAGGCACAGGAAACTGGGACACTCAGGGACCCAGGGGCCATATAAGCCCTTGAAAATGCCTTTTATTGCTCAGAGGGCTTAGTGTAGAACGTGCTTGATGCTGAATGTGCTGGACGCCCAGTCAACTGTGCCCTTGTGGGAGCCTGAGGACCCCGACATTTCTCCCTCAGCCCATCAGGGAGGACGAGAAGTCAAGACAGCGCCTGGGCATCATGTCTCCTTGGCCTGGCCGGGCTTATGGCATCAGCAGCTGAGCAGGTCAGCTGGGCCCCATGACAGCCTCAGGACAAACGTTCCTGGTACCAGTGGAAGCCCCTCCCAGCCCAGCTGGCAAAGGGGAGGCCCAAGGCCACTGTTCTTCGCAATACCACATGGCCATGAGATGGCACGTGGCAACAGGGAGGAGGCCTGTGCTGGTGACTCCTAAGGTCCCCAACTGCTCAGGCGAAGGCTGCAGTGGAGGAGCCTACCAGAGGGGCAGCAGGGGGCAGGAAGGCCTGGAGGTGCCTCACAAAGTTCCCCAGACCAAACCACTCTGGGGCAACAGATCTGGGTCTGATCCCACCTACCCCACTCTCCACTTAGGGCATTGGGGCGAGTCACCTCCCCAGGCCTCAGTTTCCTTTTTGGTAAATGGAAATAATGACAGGGCCTCCCAAGGCTGCAAGGCTGCTGTGAGAATGAAGCGAGAGACATATCGATGCTGCTGTTAGAACCAGCTGGCAAAGGGGATGCCTGAGGCCACTGTTCTTCACAATACCACATGGCCACGAGATAGCACAAGCCCAGGCAGATAAGGGCTCCAAAGTTGGAATTCTTAACAATTCATAGGTGAGGGTACCTGGCTGGGTGAGTGGCCTTTAGCACTGTGCTTTGTGTGACCACAGACACTTAGGAAGCACAGGGTTCTACCAGTAGCAGCCCAGGCTGGCGATGGGGAGTTGGCCTGGCATTCAGCCTAAGCACACTTAGCTGTTATACTTAATCATGATTAATAGCCCTGTCGTGTTGCTTTTTTATCAGCTTCATTGAAATATAATTCACATGCAATTCACCTATTTAAAGTGTACAATTCAGTGGTTTTTGGTATATTCACCGAGTTATGCAACTGTTACTACGATCAATTGCATAATATTTCCATCATCCCCCAAAGGAAATCCTGTACCCTTTATCAGCAACCCCCACAGCTGAGATCCACACAGACACCTCTTGCTGCAAGGCTGGGGTCACAGCTGTCCCCCTTCTGCTGAAGATCCCCTCCCTAGATGGGTGTATGTAGGGGGGATCAAGTTCCTGCCATGGAGGAAAAAGCCACTTCAAACAGCCTGTCCTGCTTCCCAGCCTTCAGGGCAGCCTCTGCCTGCGGGCCTGGGGCTCCCCTGTGTCCTGTTCCAGGTTGGACCCCTGGGGTCTGTATTTGCCATGGTTGGTGGTTTGGGTTTTTTGGTCAGGCACAGCCTTGAGAAGAATGAGCCCTTTGGTCCAGCTGGCAAGACAAAAAAGGGCTGTCCTAGGGGTCAGGGTCCTGCTGCTGCCGTCTGGGGACTGGGAGGGACAATGTCGGGAGCAAGGAGGGGCCTGAGGGCTGCTGTAATGAAATACTACAGACTGCGCAGCTTGAACAGAAATTTCTTTCTCACTGTTCTGGAGGCTGGGAAGTCCAAGATCAAGGTACTGGCCAGTTCAGTTTCTCGTGCACGTCTTCCTGGCTTGTAAATGGCCACCTTCTTGCTGCACCCTCACACGCCTTTCCTGTGTGCGTGCTGGGGGTGGGGGAGCAGGTGCTCTCTGGTGCCTCTTCTTAAAAGGACACTAATCCTATCAGGTCAGGGCCCTGTCCTTAGGCCCTCATTTAACCTTAATTACCTCCTTAGAGGTCCCATCTCCAAATACAGTCATGTCAGGGGTTAGGGCTTCAACATATGAATTTGGGGGGGGTCCACAATTAGTCCAAAGCAGCCCTCAAATCTGCCAAGTTCATGGTTCACTCATTCTCTCCTAGGGCCACACTCTTCTGGATGTTGGAACTTGAAGTTTAAGAGAAAAATGAAAATAATCTGGAAATATCTGGGATTTAAATGGGAAGAGGGAGGATTCTTTAAAAAAGGAGCAGAGGCCAGGTGCAAGTGGCTCACACCTGTAATCCCAGCACTTTGGGAGGCCAACGTGGGAGGATTGCTTGGGGGTAGGAGTTCAAGACCAGCCTGGGCAACATAGCAAGACCCCATCTCTATAAAAAAAATTTTTTTTAATTAACTGCTTGTGGTAGTGTGTGCCTGTAGTCCCAGCTAGTGGGGAGGCTGAGGCAGGAAGATCACTTGAGCTCAGGAGTTCAAGGTTACAGTGAGCTGTGATCTCACCACTGCACTGCAGTCTGGGTGACAGAGTGAGAAAATAAATGAAAAGGGAGCAGAAATTCATCAGCAGGCTACTGACCACCCTTGAACACATATCCAGGCCCAGGGTAGGAGAAAGCCCAGAGCCCCCATCCTTTCCCCAGGTTTCACCTCCCAAAGAGCAACACAGTTTCCAACATTGGCAAATGCTTTCCCCAAAAAAATGTCTGTTTCTGCCTCAGTCTTCATCAAAGTACCAAAGGAAGAGTTTATTAATATACCACCAAATTGTACATGGTATGTTTTTTATGTTCCCTTCAGTGATTTCAGATCTGAACGTTCAATAAATATGTTTTTTACATATTTTCATGGGGGGAAGGGACAACCAACCAGAGTTTTAATAAAAACTTCCCACCCATATGCCACACCTTAACTTCTTGAAATTTCCATCTCTACTCCCATATGTGCAAAAGACTGAAAAAACCACCACCCACTTCAGAACTGGGTGAGAAGTTTTATGTCTTCGAGAGGTTGGTTGGAGACAAGGAGGGACCTCTGAGCCCAGGTCCACCAGGGTGGGGTGTGGTGCTTGGGAGTTTCAGCCCTGCCAGGAATGTCATCTTGGCCGCTCTCAGGGGCACAGACCTCGGCAATTTGCCTGCCTCTCTCTCCATTCATCCTCAGAGGCCCCCACTGCATTGCTTTGCAAGTGGCAGTGGCCCGCATGGAAAAGCCATGTGGCGAGGGGTGCACTCATAGACCAGAGACCCTGGGCTGCAGCAGCGCCTCCCAGTAGTCACATAGCACTGAAATGGCTGGGACAAGAGGGAGCTCCCAGGCAGTGGCTCATCCTGTGAGCCAGGGCTTTCCCAGTACCCAGGGCCCCTTGCTTTTACTTATTTTTTTCTAATTTTTATTTTAGTTTATTTTTTATCTTTCACTTTTATTATTATTTTTAATTGACACATAATTGTACATATTTATGAGGTACAGTGTGATATTTTGATACATATATACAATGTTTAATGATCAAATCAGGATAATTAGCATATCCAACACCTCAAACATTTATCATTTCCTTTTGTTGGGAACATTCTAAATCTGCTCTTCTAGCTATTTGAAAATATACAATAAACTGTTGTTTATTATGGTCACCCTATAGTGCTATAGAGCACTAGCACTTACTCCTCTTATCCAGCTACACTTTCGTGTCCGTTAACCAACCCTTGGTGATTTTACCTCCTAAATGATTCCAAGTGCCACCTGTCCTCATCCTGGGCCAGATGCCTCTTGACCTGTCCTTCCCCACCTCATTCTCTACACAACAGCCTAAGAGAACCTTCCAGAACCTGACACAATCACTCTTCTGCTCAGACACATCCCCCTCCCCGTGGCTCCCCAGTGGATGAAGCTCAGCCGCCTCCGCCGCATCTCAAACCATCTCCCCTTTGCCAGCCCCGGCCCCAGCCCAGCGATTCTCAGTTCCTCAACGTCTCTCCCACTTCCCCTTCTGCCTCCTACTCCCTGCCCCCAGTCTGGGTTGGCTCCTGAACACTTAGGGACTGAGGAAAACAAAAGTCAGTTTGGTAATAGGAAGAAAATAGTGACCAAAGATGGGGAAGAGAGAGCTGGATGGGGGGTGGGGAGGTGGTGGTCAGAAAAGGCTTCCAGGAGGAGGGGGCATCACGGCCACGCCTTCAGGTGTGCACTGGGCCTTGACTGAGCATGTACTGTGGGGGCATGGGAGCGGGTGGTGGTAGCCATCCTATTTGGGAAATAGTAAACATCTAGTGTGACCGGGAGGGCTCAAGTATGGGGAGGTGAAATGATGCTGGGAGAAGGGCCTTGAGCGTCAGGGGACCAGGACCCCTCAGTAATAGGGGAATCAGATTCCAACCCTGTGTGGCCTCAGGCAAATCCCTTGCCCAGCCCATCGGAAGGGCCTCTGCTTCCTTGCTTCCTTGATAAGACAGGACATTGTCACAGTCCCTACCTTGCAGAGAACTGGACACCTTATATCTAAGATAATACTCAAGCCAGATCCCCAGGTATTAGACACACAGAGGGAGTAGGGTGACGGACAGACAGAGACTTGAGCCCAGGCTGCCTGGCCAACCACTCAGGCTCCAGTCCTGGCTCCCTCACCAACAACTGAGAGGTCCCAAGCAAGCCCTGCCCTCTCTACCCTCTTTGGTCCTGGTGTCCCCAAGAGAGACAAGAAACAGAATCCCAGGCATCTGAGGAGAGCCCAAAGCTGCCTGTCCCAGGCCCAACATGTCTATGAGGATTCCTGTTTTACCTTTAAATAGATTCATGCAGATTTTGCCCTCTGCTCTATAACATCCAGTTTTACCATTAAAATCACCTTTTACATCACTCACTTGTAGAATTGGTGAATTGATATTATTCCTTCCTTAAATGTTTGCTAGAATTCTCCAGTGAAGCCATCTGGGCCTGGAGTTTTCTTTCCTTTTCTTTTTTTTTCTTCTTTGCTTAGAGCACCTTCAAATGGAACTTTTTTTTTGTTTTGAGATGGGGCCCCACTCTGCTGCCCAGGCTGGAGTGCTGTGGTGCAATCAAAATCATAGCTCACTGCAGCCTCGAACTCCTGGGCTCAAGCAATCCTCCTGCCTCAGCCTCCCGAGTAGCTGGGACAACAGGTACATGCCACCATGCCTGGAAGGTTTGGGGGAAGGTTTCTGTGTGGGAAGGTTTTTAACTTCAAATTCAATTTCTTTCATGGATATAGGCCTATTCAGGTTATCTGCTTCTTCTTGAGAAAGTTTGTATCTTTTAAGGAATTTATTCATTTCGTCTAAATTGTACTGCTTTAGCAGCAGCCCACAAATTCTGCTATGTTGTATTTTCATTCAGTTCGAAATACTTTCTAATCTCCTTTTTGATTTGTTCTTTGATCCATGGATTATTTAGAAGTGTAGTATTTAGTTTCCAAATACTTGGGGACTTTCCAGAGATCTTTCTATACTGACTACTAATTCAATTCCATTGTGGTCAGAAAACATACTTTGGGCTGGGCTCAGTGGCTCACGCCTATAATCCTAGCACTCTGGGAGGTCGAGGCAGGAGGATTGCTTGAGGCCAGAAGTTCAAGACCAGCCTGAGCAACATAGTGAGACCTCGTCTCTACAAAAAATTAAAAAATTAGCAGGCCATGGTAGCGTGTGCCTATAATCCTAGCTACTTGGGAGGTTGAGGCAGGAGGTTACAGTGAGTTATGACCGGGCTACTGCATTCCAGCGGGGGCAACACAGTAAGACCCTGTCCCTAAAAAAATTAAAAACAAAAACGAAAACAAACCAAAATGCTCCAAAATCTGAAACTTGGAGTGCCTATATTATGCTTAGAGGAAATTGCTCACTGGAGCATTTTGGATTTTGGATTTTCAGATTAGGGATGCTCAATAAGTAAGTATAATACAAATATTCTAAAATCCAAAAAAAACCCGAAATCTGAAACACTTCTGGTCCCAAGCATTTTGAATAAGGGATATTCAACTGGTATCAAATTTATCTCGTTCATTCAGACTATTTGAGTTGCTAATTCAAATCAACATAAAGGGAGTCTTCAACTTAACAGTTACATTCAAAAATTCATTCGATGACCAATAAGCACATAAAAAGATGTTCAACATCACTAGTTATTAGGGAAATGCAAATCAAAACCACAAGAAGATACTATTTCACACCGATTAGGATGTCTATAATTTAGAAAAAAGCAGAAAATAACAAATGTTGGTGAGGATGTGAAGAAATTGGAACCTTTGCGCATTGCACAAATGTAGATGTAAAATGGTTCAGCCACTGTGGAAAACAGTGTGGCAGTTCCTCAACAAGTTAGACCTAGAATTACCATACAACCCAGCAATTCTAGTCCTAGGTATATACCCAAAAGAATTGAAGGCACAGACTGAGATAGGTACTTACACACCCATGTTCACAGCAGCATTATTTACAATAGCCAAAAAGTGGAGGCAACCGGAGTGTCCATTGATGGATGACTGGGGAAACAAAATGTGGCACATACATACAATGGAGTATTATTCCGCCTTAAAAAGGAAGGAAATTCTGACACATGCTATGTGGATAAACCTCAAAGACATTACGCCAAGTGAAATAAGCCAGACACAAAAGGGCAAATACTGTGTGATTCCACTTATATGAGGTACACAGAATAGTAAAATTCATAGAGACAGAAAGTAGAATGCTGGTTACCAGGGGCTGGGGGAGGGGAGAAGAGTGGGTTTTTAGTGGGTATGGAGTTTCAGTTTAGGTATATGAAAAAGTTCTTGAGATGGATGGTGGTGATGGTTGCACAACTATGAAATGTACTTAATGTACGCTTATAAATGTTTAAAATGGTAAACTTTGTGTTATGTACATTTCACCTCAACAAAAAATTCATTTGAAATCACTCATTTGGAACTTGAAATTTTTTATCCTTATACATATGATCATACATGAACTTGCCCAAAACAAGTGGTTGTTGAGTGACTGAATGAACATTTACATTACATTTCAGCTAATCAAAGCTAACTTCATTAATTCAGGCCCCAACTATGTCTGAAATGACTGAAGAGACTTCTAATTTCACTTTTGCAGGAAGAGGAATTTTTTTTCTTCTCCAATCAATATTTTGTTGAATGCTTTCCATTACCAAGGTCCTGTACTGAGGGGAATCTAAGGATGTACACGTCCTAATTCATGTCCTTCAGGCCAGGGATTTCCCAGACCTGGCAGAACAGAATGGGGGATCTCCACAGGTATTAATACTAAGTCCCAGGTCCAAGACAAAGCCTTTCTGTGGCTTTCTTTAGCATAGACAAGACAGGCTGAAGTTCTCAAAAAAGGTTTACTAAACCAAGAGAAAACAAACAAACAAGATACACTCATAGAGAACCACAGGTATAACATTAATCAGACTTTCCACCAGTTCCTAAACCTCCCAAACCAAAACATTGTCTTTCTGTTCACATCTCCCACAAATCTGAGAAATCTGCATGCAAGCCCAAAGTGGAGTCTTTTTTGTGTGTGTGAGACAACATCTCGCTTTGTCACCCAGACTGAAGTGCAGTGGCATGATCACAGCTCACTGCAACCTCCAACTCCTAGGCTCAAGCGATCCTCCTGGCTCACCCCCCTAAGTAGCTGGGACTACAGGTGCAGACTGCCACACCCAGCTAATTTTTAAATTTTTTGTAGAGAGGGGGTCTTGCTGTGTTGCTCAGGCTGGTCTCGAACTCCTGAGCGCAAGTCAATCCTCCCACCTTGGCCTCTCAAAGTGCTAGGATTACAGGCGTGAGCCACCACATGCAGGCCCAAAGTGGAATCTTAATTTTAAAGGCCGCTCACCCTCTTACTAGCTGTGTGCTGTCTCTCTCTCTCCCTCTCTCTTTCTCCAGTTTCAAGCATGGTAGAGTGACAAATGGCAGGGGGATGAAGCAGAAGGAGAAATTTTAATATTTTAACCAGAAATGTAATATGTTAATCAGAGATTGCCAACAAACAAAAAATAAGATGTAGCCTTTCTTAAGTAAATATTTCTAAATTCTCACGCTTCAGAGGGTTACCTAGGTAATGGTCTTCTTAGATCTCTGGTGGGGAGAAATAGCTCCCTCCCTCCTCTGTATTTATTACCTTCTATCATGGCAATAGATTATAGATTGTGTTATAGATTGTTATAGACTGTGAAATCCTTAAAGCCTGGGTAATTTTCTGGTTCATCTTTATTTTCTTCACATAGCCAGGCACAGTGTTCTGTACAGGGCAGGTGCCACATGAACGGCTGCCTTGCAGTACAGTAGGTAACTGGAGAAATGAGTAGCAAAATGATAATACATTAATCTGAGAAAACTTCATTATTGTGGTTGAGAAAGCTTCATGCACAGATGCACTGCTGAAGTTTTTCTACATTTCATTATCCACACAGAAACAGTTTTATTGTCTTATGTATACTCATAACAGTAATGACATTTACTTATATAATCTAATGGAATGTTAAATCATGTGACCTCCGGAACTAATTTGCCTGCCTTTGCAATTCCAGATAAGACTTCACTGAAACTTCATTACTATAGCAGTTGTCCATGTAGTTACTGTTTTGGTCTTTTTTGTTTCTTTGTGTAAATCCACATTTCCATCTGGAATAACTTTTCTGCTGCCTGAAGGACTTCAACTTCCTTTAATATTTTTTATAAATGCTGGAGATGAATGATTTCAGCTTTGGATGTCTGGAAAACTCCTTATGACACCCTTGGCTTTTTGTTGTTTTTTTTTTTTTTTTTGAGACAGAGTCTCACTCTATCACCCTGGCTAGAGTGCAGTGGTGTCATTGTCATCATAGCTCACTGCAACCTCAAACTCCTGGGCTCAAGCGATCCTCTTGCCTCAGCCTCCCGAGTAGCTGGGACTACAGCCGAGCACCACCACGCTGGACTAATTTTTCTATTTTTAGTAGAGACAGGGCAGTCTCGCTGTTGCTCAAGCTGGTCTCCAACTCCTGAGTTCAAGGGATCCTCCCACCTTGGCCTCCCAGAGAGCTAGGATTACAGGCGTGAGCCACCATGCCCAGCTGAAAGATATTTTTGTTTGCCATAGACTTCTGTGTTGACAGGTGTTTTTGTTTTAGTACTTTAAAGATGTTGCTCCATTGTCTTTTACTTGCCCTGTTTCCAAAGAGAAATCTGTCATCATCTTCATTTTTGTTCTGTATATAACATGACTTTTTCTCTGGCTGTTTTTAAGATTTCCTCTTTATCACTGGTTTTTAGCAATTTAATTTTGATGTGCTTTGGTACAGTTTTCCTTGTGTTTATTGTGCTTGGGGCTCATTAAGCTTCTAGGATCTGTGGGTTTATAGTTTTCATCAAACTAAAAATTTTCTGCCACTAATTCCTCAAATTTTTTTATACCAGCCCCTCCTCCTTCAGAAATTCCAGTTGCAAATATATAGATTGCCTGAAATTGTTCCACAACTCCCCTATGCTCTGTTCATTTTTTAAAATTCTTTTTTCCCCCTAGATTTCATTTTGGATAGTTTTTATTTCAACTTTACTAATCCTTTCATCTTTAAGGTTTAATCCACTATTAATCCCATCTAACATATTTTTCATCTCAGACATCATAGTTTTCATCTCTACAAGTGTGATTTGAGTCTTTTTTATATCTTCCATATCTCTACTTTTCAAACATATGCAATACAGTTATAACTGCTTTAATGTCCTTGTCTGCTAATTCTATTATTTGTGTTGGTTCTAAGTCAGTTGCAACAAGTTAGTATTTCTCTTATTTCTTTTCATACCTGGTAATTTTTGATTGGGTACCACACATTGTGAATTTTACCTTGTTGTGTACTAGATATTTTTTGTATTCCCATAAATACTCTTAGGCTTTGCGGGCCGGGTGACGTGGCTCACGCCTGTAATCCTAGCTTCTCTGGGAGGCTGAGGCGGGTGGATTACTTGAGCTCAGCAGTTCAAGACCAGCCTGAGCAAGAGTGAGACCTCATCTTTAAAGAAATAAATAAATAAAATAAATTAAAAATAAAATACTCTTAGGCTTTGTTCTAGGGTGTAGTTAAATTTCTTGGAAATAGTTTGATCCCTTTTGGTCTTGCTTCTAAGCTTTGCTAGGCAGGACGAGAACGGTGTTTAGCCTAGGGTTAATTTTTATCTGCTACTGAGGTAAAACCTCTCTGGGTACTCTACACAATGACCCCGTAATTATGAGGTTTTCCAATCTGGCACTGTTCCCAAGCCTGTGTGGGTTCTAAAGATTGTCCCCTCCAATCCATTCAGATGTTTTTCCCCAGCCTTGGATCGTTTCCTCAGATGCATGCACTGATCGGTACTTAGCTGAAGACCTGGGGAGGTGCCTCTGCAGATCTCCAGGCTTTTCTCTTTCTCTGGGCTCCCTGGTCCCCAGTAGGCTACATTGTGAATTCTAGTCACCTTGGCATCCCTGGACTGCCAGCTTCATCTCCTCAACTTGGGAAGTCCTCCGGCCTCCACCTGGGTTCCCCCTCCCTATGCTACAGCCTGAAGACCATCTGTGGGCAGTAAAGCCGGGGCAGTCTAGGGCTCAGCTCCTTTGTTTCCCATCTCTCAGAGATCATTGTCCTTTATTGCCTGATGTCCAGTGTCTTAAGAACTGCTGTTGCATCCATTTTGTCTGGGTTTTTTTTAGGTTTTTCAGGCAGGAAGGTAAATATCATCCCTTTTACTCCATCTTGGCTAAAAGCAGAATTCCACATTATTTATTTGGATAAATTGTGGCAAGTTTATATGATGGAATGCTATATGGCCATAGAAAGGAATGCACTTAACCAGTCGCAAAAGGCCACATATTGTAAGATTCCATTTATTTGAAATGCAAATCTATAGAGACAAAAAGTAGATTAGAGGTTGCTTAGGGTTGGGAGTATGGGAGTATGTGGGGCGGATGGCTAAAGGGTATGGGGTTTCTTTTCTGGGTGATGAAAATGTTCTAAAATTGATTGTGGTGAGGGTCACACAACTTTATGAATATACTAAAACCCATTAAATGGTACACTTTAAATGGGTGAATTGTATGGTATTTGAATTTATCTCAATAAAGCTGTTACCAAAAAAAAAAAGAGAGAAAGAAAATAAATAACACGAGCTACAGGGCTTGGCAAAGATCAATTTCAAAAGCATGGGAGGGGGAAACTGAAAGGCAGAAGGATTATCTAAAGCACAGACATTGTTTACATGAAGCTTAAAAACATGTGTGAAACATCTGCCTCTCCCCTTGAAAAAGAAAAAAAAGAAAAAAAAAGTGTGAAACAATTCTCTAGATTATGTTCAGAGATGCCTCTGGCCTATGGTATAGAGAAATGCTCTAAACACTACAAGTGGTTCCCTCTGGGGGAACACAGAGGAAATGACGGATGTGTGTGTGTGTGTTAGGAAGGGGGATGCGGAGGCTGCAATTTTATCTCTAATGTTTTGTTTCTTAGTCTGGGGCAGAATCATTCTCTATAGTTTTTTTTTTAAATGTCTGAAGTTTTCTCAATAAGATGACTTGTCAGATAAATCATCAGCATTTTCCCTGATGCCAGGTGCCCCCCATTGCCGGCAGGCACAGCACCCACTGAGCACGCCAGCACAGTGCTTTGGGTTTGACTTCCCAATGCCTATGCAGAAAGAAAACGTTTTCCTCGTCTCTTCAAGTTTGTCTTTTGCTTCCCCCGGAAAAATTCAACTTTCCCATCACCCCTGCCCGCGCTGAGTCTCCTCCAGCCCTCCAAAAGCCCCCGGAAACGCCTGCCGGGCTTGTTGGGGAGCAGGCAATGGTACCTCAGTGGGCACAGCTCCTGTGTGCCCCCGCCCGTGGTCTGCTCCGCCCTCGGCTGTCAAGCTGCTACTGTTACAAGTTCCTCCATCAGCACAGCCACTGCTTGCCACCTCCGTCAAGAAATGCCAGGCTTATAATAACCTGCACCTGCAGGCCACAGCAACCACCTCTTACCGCACCAAGCGGTGGTTAAACCACTTTATTAAACCCATCGTCTCACTTTTGATCTAGCCTCACGCAGGCTGAATTAGGACTAAATCAGGCCTGGCCCCAGCAGTGTCAGGCGCCCACTCCAAGCAGGCCAGCTGTGGGAGCTGGGCTGCAGCCAACTCGACTGCTGCTCCCAGGGGACCGCACACCCTTGGGCCAGGACTCTGGACACATGGGGCTCTGCCCAGCTCTGAGGCCTTTGCTCAGGCTGGTTCCTCTGCCTGGGACTGCCTGACCCCAGCCTCTCGCCTACTCATTCCTTTTAGCTTTTAAAAACTGTGAAATGTCACATCCATAAAGAAAAGCACATAGAACAAAAGAATGGTGTAACAAATTATTATAAAGGGACACCTGGGTAACCAGCCATCAGGTCAAGAGTCAGAACACCTACCTGTTCTTTAAAAAGCACTTTTAAAGATTATGAACCGTTTGGAACATAGAGACAAGCACAGAGACTAAAATAAGCATCTATAGACCCTCTGCCAAGCTCTGCAAAACTCTAATGGTTTTCCTTCCGTGCTTCAGATTTTTTTTTTTTTTGAGACAGAGTCTCGCTGTGTCACCCAGGCTAGAGTGCCATGGCATTGGTCTAGCTCACAGCAACCACCAACTCCTGGGCTCCAGTGATCCTGCTGCCTCAGCCTCCCAAGTAGCTGGGACTACAGGTGTGCACCACCACTCCTGGCTAATTTTTTCTATTTTTAGTAGAGATGGGGGGGGGGTCTTGCACTTGCTCAGGCTGGTCTTGAACTCCTGGCCTCAAGCAATCCTCCCACCTGGGCCTCCCAAAGTGCTGGGATTACAGGTGTGAGCCACCACACCTGGCCCAGATTTTTTTTTAAAGAAGTAAAGCATTGCAGATGGAAGTCAAGCCCTTTGGGTACCCTTGGCTCCGGGGCCTCTCCCTCACCCCCAGAGGTGGCCCGAGTCCTGGCTGGGCATTCTCAGGCCCTCGTGTTTGTGCCCCACACAGCCGTCTGCATCCGTGAGCTCCATGCAGCTTGATCGGTTCTGTTCCAAGCTTCAGAAGGGAGTCACAACCACCTGTCTTTCCATACTGTTCTCCCCTCAGTGTGGGTGGGAGATTTTATTGGTGTTGAAGCAGGGAGCTCTCTCGGACAGTTAAAGTGAACAAACCAGTATTCCGACTTGATCGAGTCTCCTGTTAAGGACATTCAGGTTGTTTCCAATTGTTCAAGTTACAATATGGCAATGACTGTCCTTGCCCATGTGGCTCTCGAGCCCACTGCCGGTAACTAACACCATCAGTAAAATCACTGGTCTTCAGCGCATGCAGAGGGTGCCAAATTGCTTTCCAGGGAATGGGGCCAACATACATTCCCACTGTTGTGAATAGGGATTCACCACTTCACATATCACCAACACTAGGTATTTTCAGACTTTAAAAGTTTTGCCAGTCAAACTGTGGACCCACTCATTCTTTGGGTCTCAGGATTAGATGTCCCCTCTTCCAGGAGCCCTTCCTTGGTCACTGCTGCCCACCCTGGAACAGCCAGCACTTCTTCTGTATGCCCACAGCCCAGGCAGGCACCCGTCATCCCCACACCATCCCTTGTCCTATGATTGCTTACACACCTGCCCCCATGAGACCATGAGGCCTGTTCTTTGTTTGCACCAGCTTCCCACCATCCTGCAAAACCCCCGACATGCCATCAGTGCCCACTAAATGCTCACGGAGTGAATTAATGAGTCCAGCCTTCATTTCAAGGTCAAGACCACTCATGCACTAGGAACGCCTCCACCACAGGATCTGCCCTTAGTAGCTGCTCAAGGAATGTCAGCGCAACCTGCATATCCACTCCTTGGATACTACCAGCAGGACCTCAGGAACATGCTGAGGAGGTCATGAGGGTCGAGGGAGAGATCTCTGTATGGGCCTATGGGGCAGAGAAGGGGCCATGTCATAGGGGTCGGTTGTTCTTTCTGCTGCTGCTGCAACTTTCAGTGGAATTTTGTGACAATGGTAATTACCGCCTTTCACATCATTTGATTTTAATTTGTGCCAAGAACTGGGGCATTTGACATTGAAATTTTCTTTTTCATAACTTAAAACCACATGAGACCCATTTGCTATTCCCATCAACCTTAGACACTTGTTTTCCTGCTGTTGAGCTGGCTGGTGGCCCCAAGCCCATGGTGAGAGAGGGAGTGAAGGACCCTGCTTCAGGGACAGAAGCCCACTCCTGACTCACATTCCAGGGCTCTTCACCACACTCCCGTCCTGGGAAAGTTGTGTCCCCTTTCTATATAGTTTCTGGATGTTACTAAGCCTGGGCCTATCCATGCCTTACATTTACAGCATTGTTATGAAGCAAACATGCATGAAGACATAAAATGTTCATGGAGCTAAGAATAACATTCTTACGTTTCTGGAGCACTTACTGCATGCCATGCTGCACTAAGAGTTGTCCATGAATTGGCCTCATAACAACAATATAAAGCAGGTACTATTGTGCACATGCTACCGATGAGGAAACTGAGTCTCTGAGAGGCTGAGGAACCTGCTAAGGGCCACATAGCTAGGATGGGGCAGGCAGGTGTAGACCTAGCTCTGACTCTGAGGCTGCACCCTATAGTTTGGCAATCAGCTCTGCCACATCCTGGCATACACCAGGTGGAGTATGAGTAGGGCCCGCTATGAACAGGGGTATTTAATATCAAGCTATTGACAAACCTGAGCCAGGGTTTAAAGACATCTTTTAAAAAATATATATCTTGTTTTCAAACAGGGTATTCAAGAACAATGAAGCTAACAAAATCCATTTTTCATTAAGTGCAAGTATTTTGTGAAGTATGTTATTTTTACCTTATTATTGATACAAAGTGTGTCTAATTGGCTTAACTTTCTCAACTCATGATTTAAAACCCATGAGCTGGACTGGGGAGGCCTTGCCAATACTACTGATGGCAGGTGTCTAATGGGCTGGGCCTGCTGCAGCTGCCTTGCTCTTGAACTCGGTCCCAACCCTCAGCTGGGGCAACAGGCCTCTGCCACCCACCAGCTGGAGAACATCAACTCTGAGGCCCGGGCTTTGGCCACCTGCCACTGTTAATGCCATACGCAGGATGGGCAGCCACTCCTGCATTTACTGACTCCTACCCTTTTACCACATGAGAGCAGGGGGAGGGGAGCAGAGAGTGAGGGGCAGGACTGTGCTGGGGGGTGGTAAGCACTCAGTGGACACTGCCTGTTCACTCACTTACCTGTGTGCATTCATCACCATTTACTGCCACCCACTGTGTGCCAGACTCACCGCGGGCTTGCAGTGGGCAGAAAGAAGGAGCCAGGCTTCTGCCCTACAGGAAGGAGGTGAGGCACTGGGGACACACTTGGCTGTTCCCTTTGAGTGGCTCCCTGCCACTACCTCCCTGTGTGACCCTGGCCCAGCCCCGTCCCCTCTCTGTCCTCAGTTTCCCCACTGTGAATCCATGGAGATCCCCACTGGAGATCCGTAATCTCCAAGAGTCCTTTCAGCTCCAAGTCAGCCTGTCTGTGCCCCATCCTAACTACTTTCTGCTGTCCCTGCCTACCACCTGGCTCACCTTCTCTCTTCCTGGGGCCTCTGAGGATCAGGATGGGGGACCCTTGTGTTCTCCCCCTGACAGTTCCTGAGTAAGCCTGGGAGACTGTGGAGACTGTCTATGCTTGTCTCTACAGGAAACAGGACAAGGAAACCAACGCATAGATACGTAGGGAGCCCCTGTCCAGAGTCATGGGGCACATCCCCGAACGTCTCAGAGCCTTGGTTTGCTCACTGGTAAAATGGGGAGAGTAACAGTGTTATGGAGCTGTTGTGAGGATTAATTGCAGGTGACAATGCAGGGAAAGCATCAAGTACAGTACTTGCCCCAGAGTGCCACTGCCATAAGCATTCCGGCCAGACACAGTGAATGCCAGGCACAGTCATGTGATGCTCCCAAGTGATACCTGTTGAGCTCTGGCATACAGCAGGCACATGTTCCACAAAGGAACGTATAAATTTGGGGACAGAGCCCAGCATTGCCTGCTCCACCCACAGCTTGTGCGTCCACCATCCCAGTTCGTGAAATCAGTAGAAAGCTAAACTCCCCTCTCACAAGAAGAAAAAGGAAAAGTATCTTCCCAAAAGGCTCTGGGCTTTGTACAGTACTTAATGTGTGCTGAGCAGCAAATGTCAGGGCCTTCAGACTATGTATTTCACAGCAGGGAAAGAGAAGAAATTGGGGTTCTTCTAAGGCCCACTTAAGAAGCCTGATTTGGGGATGGGCATTAAAGTTCTAAAGACTAAAATCATGGGAGCTATAGCGTCACCAGCTGATTCAATCAAATGACCAGACCCAGGGAGTGCCCCAAACCTCACGGGTCCAGCCTGATCTGGGCTGTGCTTACTCGGGCCTGGTTCCCACCTTTGGGGGCCTTTCTTTGTCCCCCTCCCCCTTCTCTGCTACCAGGTCCCATGTTTTCTGTTGTGTGCATCTCCCCCTGACCCACCCCAAGGAAATAAGAAAGTGCCTGAGAGGCTGGTCCAGACTCCGAGGAAACCAAACACAGCTCACCAGCCTCTAGCCTCACACAGGGCAGTGGCCTGAGGGCACCTGCTGGGCACAGTGGGGCACAGGAAACAGAGGTCCCATCCAGCTTGGAAGGGGCGAGGAGGCAGGTGCATGGTGAGCTGCAGATGTGCCAACCCACCCCCTGCTGGAGTATGGCCAAGGGCAGCAGCGGGGAGTCTTGGAGCCCTATTTGCCCCTCCCACGCTGGCAAATGCTGGGTGCTGCTTAGTTCCTGTTACTAGAACCTGTTGAAACAGGGACCTCCCAGCTAGTATCGGTTATTCAGACCTTAATAAGGAATAAATGGGGGAAACATGGCTGAAATGTTGGGATGGATGCCAGAAAACGCGGTTGGATTTAGGGCACCCCAGAGACTCTTAAAAAAATGCCAGGGAAGCCGTCTAGATGGATGACCGCCGCGTCTCTGAGTCTCAGCAAAATGGTCCTCCAGCGTCTCCTTGCTGAAGTAATTTCCCGGGGACTAGGGACAAGAGGTGGGTGAAGAACCCAGCGCGGTCCCTAGCACAAAGCCAGCGCTCCTCCTATGGCCTCTCCCCGCCCCTCCCGGGGTCTGCGCCCTCCGCGGCGCCCACGACCCTGCCGGCCTCCAGAGGGCGCTGTGGCCCAGCCCGGGCGCGGCCTCCCCCGCCCCGCCCCCGGGGACCGCCAGACGTCCCCCCGGCTGCGCGCACAGGCTGGGGGGCCGGGGCTCGGGGCTCCCCCGCCTAGGGGCTGGGCCGTACTGGCAGGTGACTTCGCCTTCCCGGGTGTGGCCTGTTCAGAGCAGCAGTTCCTGGTTTCACCAGGAGGACTGGGCAAAATGCTGATTCCCCGGCCTCACCCAAGCGGCTCGCCATTCGGCTGCACTTTGCACCGCGGGGGCACTTTCAAAATACTGACGCCTGGGCCCCTCCGGAGCTCACCATGTAATTAGAGCAGGGCAGCCTGGGCCATCGGGTTCCAGTGACAGCCAAGGCTGAGACCTGCTGGTTAGAACTTGACCCAGTGGATCTGTGTCTTTTATCAGTATGTGCTGCACACTGAATTTGAGAGCCACTGCCTGAAAGGGACTTGTGGTCTGGGCAGTGTGTTTATTCGTTCATTCATTCCCTCATTCCTCTTTCATCCCTGCAGCACTGCCCTGTGCTCCCAGACCTTGGGTGCCCTCACAGGCGGGCATGTGGAACCACATGTGGAATCATGCTGAATCTTTGGTTCTCTAAATTGCTCTTTTTGGTGATCTCTCAGCCCTGCACCATTTTCCATGCCAGGGAAGTATTTAACCAGCTCCCCAACTGGTGGACCTTCTGCTTGCTTCCAGTTTTCCCCAATTAACCCATGCACTGGTGGGCATCTTGAGCAAGCCTCCTGGACCAGTGGGTGAGGCTCCTCGGTAGCTCTGCCTGAAGGGGGGGCCACCAGGTCATGGGTTGGATGCATTTTAGTTGCCCACTTGCAGTCCAGTGCAAGGCCTGGGGAGTCCAGTGTGCAGTGGACAGGGTGGAGTCACCGTGGCTTTTGCTTATCATGTGCTGAGCTCATGCCATGCACTCTCAGACATCATAGGAGTCATCCTCATTTTATAGTAGAGGAAATTGGGGCTCTAGGAAGCTAAGAACCTCCTGAGGTCACACAACCAGGGACACACAGAATTTGAACCCAGGGCTGTCTGACAGCAGAGTCCATGCTCCCGCCCCTGGCCCCCCTGCGCCCATGTTTCTCTGCCCAGTGCTGAGTGGCGCACATTGCTCCATTTTGCCCTTGCAGTGGGGCCGAGCTGCTGCTGCTCATACACCTACTTGGCACGTAGTGGGGGGCAGTCTGTCTGCTTCGGGGCCCCCAGGTCCCAGTGAAAGTGTGGCTCAGGGCCCAGCCATGAGAGGCATTTCCTGAGGCTGCCAGGTCAGGCCTGGCACCCACCCAGTGGCTGGGAATGGGGTTGGAGCTGCGCAGCCTCCCAGGCAGTTTGGCAGTGTTCCCAGCAGCTGCTTCCTATCCCAGGCTGCTTGAGGTGGACCCCACAGAGCCCCTGTCCTTTCCTGGGCTCTGCCTGGCACCATTGGGTATCAGTACCAGTCCCACAAGGGGCCCCCAGCGCCAGGATTCCTGTGAGGCAGTAGGGATTAATGGTCCCATTTTACAGATGAGGGAACTAAAGTGATGAAGGAACTCATTGAGGATACATGGTGTGTGGGTGGCAGGGTGGGATTCAAAGCCCAGGCTTCCAATTCTGCACACCATGTTCTTCCCACCACCCTCCACTGCTTCTTACTGCCCTGTTCCACACGGGAGGAGATTGGGGTCCAGGTGCAAGACTCTGCTTTGCAGCTTCAGGAGGACAGTGGGAAGCTCTGAATTCTAACACCAACCACATTTTTGTTTAAACCCCCTCTGGATGGCCCCATGGGGGCTTTTGGGCGGTGTGTGTGTATGTTATGGCAGAGGCAGAAGGCAGGGGGACCTCAGACACCATCTCTGGGCTCCTACAGCCCCAGTGTCCCCCAGCAGAACCCATGCCATGCTGCCTATCTCCTCCATCTGACTGTGAGCCCAAGGGGATGGACACCGCTTCTGAGGTTTTCCTGGCTGTCCTAGGAGCCCAGACTGGCCCAATACAGAGCAGGGATTCAAGGGGAGTGTTTCCTGAGAAGACGGAGGGTAGAGAGGGCAACATTTGCTCTCTGGGGAGAGCTCAGCCCCTATCCCTGCAGCCCCCTCCCCCGGCCAACTCCAGCCCCATACCATCTGCCCTCTCCAGTTGTGGAAACTTGTACTTCAGCCCGGAAAAATGAACTTGCTGGAAGTCAGCTGCTCAGCTGCCAGGGCCAGCCAATCAGGTGCTAGGAGCGCCTTGCCCACCTCCAGGGACAAAGGGCCAGGGCTGGACCAGAGGGGCTGGAGGGTAGGCCCTGCCCCAGGCAGCAAGGCAGGAACAGAAAGAGAGAGAGTTAGAGGCAGAATTAGGGAGAGAGGCGGAGGGGAAGAAATGGGAACCAGGAGAGTGGGAGACACTGAGGTGGTGGGGAGGGTGTCCAGCAGAGCAGGAGGACTAGCCAGCACTGTCCCTGGCTGCGCTCACTCGTGGGGACACCAGCTGCCTCTTGGTCTCTTGGAGCCAGTTTCCTCACCTGCACAACGGGCACACTGGAGCATGCCTCTCAACCTCGGCCCAGTCACTCAGCATTTCCCACCTTTCTCTCCCACCCTGCCCGCCTCCCTTCCCTAGGTAGGCAAGGGCTCCTGAGAAATAGATTCTAGAACCTAGATACAGACCCCTCTGTGGCAAAAACAGGGATAAACAGTAATGTGATGTGGAGTCCCACCTATCGTCTCCTTGCCTTGTCCCCATATTACCGATGAGGAAACTGAGGCTTAAAATGATTAAGTGACATACCCACCTCTTTTGGCTACTCTGGGATTTAAATCCAGATATGCCCAAAGCCTGAGCTGTATTTCCTTCCTCTTCCTTATCCTCCTCCCTAGTCTGGGGCCAGCCTCCAAGCCTTTGCTCACATCCTCCACTTCTCTGCACTTCCAGACTGGCCCCTCACTCTGCAGACAGACTGCAGCCGGCCCCATCACCTCACAGAGACTCCAGGGCTCCCTGCAGCACCCAGAAAAGCCTTCTGCTCTAGGCCCAGAGTCCTAGGGCCGGAGGAAACCCATAAATACAAACACATTTGCATGAAGGCCCAGCGCAGTGAGCTTCCGGGCCAGCGCTGCCACGTGGGAGCAGCCGCCACCAGCTTCCTGGGACAAATGTGTCCCAGCAGCCAGGTTGGTACCATTCGGTGTTTACTGACACACAAATAAAAGAACCTAGTGGTTCAAACAGATTGTGTTCCTTTTTTTTTTCCACATATATATATTTTTTCAAAAAGATCAACACATTACCAGTCCCCCATGTTTTTTCTCTACTGAGCAATATATACAGCCTATTATATATATGTGTGTGTGTGTGGGTATATATATATATATAAAATATATGTTTTCAATAGATAACTACATTCAAGTAATGAAACACAGGATTTACAATTTCCCTCTGAGGGCAGAGGAAAAGCAAATTCACACACAGTTCACAGAGGAAGTACCATAAGAGCCCAGCCAGACAGGAGCCGAGGCCCCTCTGGGGGTGGGGGGCAGGGGCAGGCAGCAGCAGCAGACATCACCACAATGACACTGTTGCTTATCATGGGGAGCGGGCAGGTGCAGATGGAGGGTGGGGCCTGGCCTGCTCTGCTTGAGGTGGGCTGGGGGGCATGTCTAGGAACCTCAACCTTCCAGGAGATGCTCAAATTTGGGGTTCACGAAGGAGAAACCTTCAAATGCAGACTGGTCCATGGAGTCGATGAGGTTCTTGTCACTGTAGGAGAGGCGTGGCTTCTCATTCAGGAACTCCTGGTCGAAGTTGCTATAGTCTCTGAGGGACTTCTGTGAGCAGAGGGCAGGGGTGGGTGAGCAGGACCTAAGGAGTGGTTCTCCAAAGGCTCGCAGTGTCCCAGGGCTGCCTTCCAAACACTTCAGGCCCCATCTCCAGGGCTGGAATCCCTGCCAGGCTGGGCCAGGCCAGAGCTGTCCTTATTCAGAACGGGAAAGGGAGCCTCTCCCAGAGGCTAAGAGGACCCCCACTAGAAGATGGATGATGCTTCCCCACAGGAAAGGATGAGGAAAGGAAGAAGGGAGCTCTGGGCCTGGGTGAGGAAAGTCAGGCACCCTCCTGAGCAGGGGCCAGCCAACCACAGTCTATGGACCAAATCTCACCTGCTGCCTGTTTTAGCGGGGCCAACAACCTAAGAATGGCCTCCACGTTTTTAAATGGTTGGAAAAAATCAAAAGAATAATATTTTATGACATGAAAATTAAGTGAAATTTGAATTTCAGTGTCTATAAATAAAGTTTTATTAGTACACAACCATGCCATTTGTTGACGTATTATCTACGGCTGCTTTGAGACCATCTGGCCTGTAAAGCTGAAAATAGTTACTATCAGGCTGTTTACAGAAAAAGTTTGTCGATTCCCTGCTTCTGAGGATATAATGAGATGGTAACAGAGAGAGGCCTCAAGGTGGTGGCCCTCAGGCCAAACTGAGCTGCAGGTAGAATCATTTTGGCTCGCACTGGGTTTTAATGCAATTTGAGCCAATATTTTAAAATTGGGCAATGTGACATAAAAATCTAGATTTCTGGCTTCTTTTGAAAACTGGCAGATTAGAGCAGCATGGGACCCACTTCCTGGCATGGCCACCCTTGGTGCTAAGAGCCCCCTTGGACAGCTTGGCAAGGGCTCCCCATTCCCACTGATGCTGGTCATCACACCTGCCTTGTGTTTCTTAGTGTAGGGAAAGAAATCTCTCTCTCCTTCTATCAAAGCCAGAGACTGAAAGCAGGGTGTGTGACTTCCTTACAGCTGACCCAGCCTGTTAGTTACATGCCCAGCCCAGGAGGCGTCTGGGTTTGAGATCCCTGATATAGGGGGAAGTGCTCTGTAGCCTCAAAGCACAAATGTGGGGCATGTTACGCAGGCTGCCCAGGGGGAACAGTGTGTCCTGGCGGAGGGGGGGAAGCAAAGGAGAGAAAGAGAGTGGGAGGGAAGAACTGTGGCCACGGAGGGCCACAGAGTCCCAACTTCTTAGTGGCCCCAACCTGCTGGTTTCTTGGTAGCTTCTGTAGAGTCTGGGCCTTTGGGCAAACCATCCCTCCTGCACTCTCTCCAGCTGCCCCCTGCCTAGCCTGATGTCTCCAGCCCTGCTCAAGTCCCACTTCTTCCACGGGGGCCTCTCAGACCCACCTCATTGTCTGCATCTGGGCTCCTGCTCACAGACCCTCCCAATAGCAACTGATTATGCATGGCCTGTCACATCTCGTATACTGTTGTACCACAGATTGTCATCAGTGTGCAAGTTTCTTATCTTGCCAACTAGCCGGGGGCTCCTCCAGCTGTGGACTGTCCCCCACTTGGCTGTGCAGCCTAACACACTGCTCTGCACCCAACAGGGACTCAGCATTGCCAGTACTTATTGGGAAATGGACTGGATGGATGGATGGAGAGAGAGGGAGTGAAACCTGGACTCTGATTCCCAAAATATAGTCCTCTGAACACAGTGGATGCTAGGGAATGTATGTTACAAGGTGGCTGGATCCACAGTTCCCAATGTTTGTTGAATGGCTGAGTGAGGAGAGAGAGGATGAGAATATAAGGGCAGAGGCTGTGACTGAACATGCTGCGGGAACTCAGGGAAGCAGGTTTTCTGGAAGAAGGGAGAGGAGGAAAGTGTGTGAATGATGCAGGACAGACGGGGGCAAGGGAGGAGAACCCATCCAGAAGGCAGTGCAGGGACGGGGATCACATACCACTTTGGGCCTGAAGGGTGGCTCTATCCTCCGCTTTTCCAGCAAAGTCCAGTTGATGGTCTTGAAGAAGGGGTGGATTTTGATGTTTCCTGTCACTCCCAGCCTCTTGCTTGGGTCCCTTTCAAATAGCTGCAACCCAACAGGGACCCTGGTTAGTGCCTGAGGACCATGGGAAACTGGAGCTTCAGCAAATCCCCAGCAGGCCCAGGGGTGCAAAGCAGGCCTGCCCCAGCCCAACAGCACAACACAGGGAACTGCGGGGCTGAGGGAGGCCTCTCTGACCTGCTGTGCTCCCAGGTTGCCCGAGACAACAGGTCCTACACTGGGGCATCTGGGACTTGGCTGGTGGGACTTGTGAGTAAAAGCAGTGCCCATTCATTGAGTATTTACTATCTGCCTGACATAGAACTGAGCATGATACATTTGTACTTTCTTCGCAACAACTGTGCGAGGCAGGTTCTCTCGTAACCCCATTTTGCAGATAAGGAGACAAACCCAGAGACAAACTTAGAGATGTTAAGTGACCTGCCTAAGGTCACCAGATAGTCATGGGCAGAGCCAGTGTTTGGCCTCAGGTCTGTCTCCTGACCCTGAGCCCTTAGTCACTGTGTCAGGCTGATTGCATGCATAGGACTCAGACAGGAGTTCCTGGGAACATGGTGAAAGACCAATACACCAATATGTTAGGATGGAGCATCAGTGAAGCTGTTACTCCAGAGACAGGAAGCTGTCACATTCCCACAGCCCGGTGTTTGCCAGCCCCTGCCCCGGCGCAGCCTGGCCCAGCCCAAGGCCCCCCACCTTCTCCAGGATGTCCTTGGACTCCTTGGTAATCCAGCGGGGATAGTGCGGCGTATCCACACGGATGGACTCGAAGAGTTCATCCTCATCATCACCATGGAAGGGGGACTGACCAATGAGCATTTCATAGAGAAGGACCCCGAAAGACCACCAGTCCACGGAGAATGAGTACTTCAGGCCCTGCAGGATCTGGGGCGGGAGCAGCAGGTCAGCAGGAGCTGGGGTGCTGGAGCTAAGAGGGACCCCTGAACACATGCCCCAGCCAGCTCTCCTCATCCTCTGGGTGTTGGCTCAGACACCCCTGCCCCTGGGAAGCCTTCCCTGGCCCCACCCTGTTGAGGCAAGCGTCTGACTGTGGTGAGGCTGAGAGGGCATCTGCTCACTTCAGGGGCGATATAGTCAGGGGTGCCACAGAAGGTGCTGGCCAGGTTCTCCCCAAATATGTTCTCTTTGCACATCCCGAAGTCAGCAATCTTGATGTGGCCATCCCGGTCCAGCAGCACATTGTCCAGTTTGAGGTCCCTGAGGAGAGGGGACAGGAAAAGGGGTCACCAGGGACCAATTCTTCTTCCCAACCCTGCCCCCATGTCCTCATTTTCAGCCTGTAAGTCCAGAGCTCTCCCCCAGGGGACAAGGGAACGGGGAAGGGGAAGGGAAGCAGAAGGAGGAGAGGTGCCAGAGACGTGCTTCCTGCAGGTCACCTACTGTGTGCTCAATGCTGGGCACATACTGTCCTACTCCCTGAAGCCCAAATGAGGCTCGGAAAGGCAAAGCCACTTGCCCAGGGTCCTCTAGCTGGCCAGCCACAGAAGTGGTCCCCTGGCTCAGGTTTGTCTAACTCCACAAGGGCGGGGACCATGTCTATATTTGTGTAATTTGTCATTTGAGTAGATAATTTGTTCACATGGGAACAAGTACCAGAAATGGGCAAACAGTGCAAAGACCATCTTCCACTAAGCTCGACTGCTGGGCTCTCCTTACAGTGATTCTGAGCATGGACAAGCACACTAAAATGTGCATCTCACCTCTGCCTTTAAAACCTGGATGCTGATATTCGATACATACTCTCCCCAGGGTTAGTTTTCCACTTGACAATGTACCTTGGCATTGTCCCACCTCACTACACAGAGCGTGACCTCAGCCTTTTGGATGGGTGTATTAGTATTCCACCATAGCACAGGGCCATAATTTATTGGATGAGAATCTGTGGAACCAGTTTCTTCTGCTGGAAAATTAGATTGTTCAGATGGGGCTTCTGAGCGAGACTGACGGTCCCAAGAAGGGGGACACTGCACCAGTCAGTGCTGCCCTCCCTGCCAATGGTGTCAAGTATGGGCAGTGATTCCCAGTCCCTGGAGCTGTGCCAGCCTCAGCTGAGGGGCCACAAGAAATTCTAGCACCAGAATAGGAGGTTTAGGCCAATACCCAGCTAAAGACTGACTCCAGGCAGAGATGGAGCTGGAGCTAGGTGGGGCTCCACTCAGAGTATTTCAAAGGATATGATGGGGTTGGTTGGAGCCTCTCCTCCCAAGAGCCCCCCATCACCCTGACCCCTGCACCTGTAAATGATCCCCTTGCTGTGTAGAAACTGCAGTCCACAGATTATCTCAGCTGCATAAAACCTGGGAGAGAGACAGAAAGTGTCCTGGGATTTCTGCCAACTAGCTTATGCTTCTCCTAGGCCCTCACCCCCACCCCCAGGGGCAGGCAATGCTGCAAATAACTCCCTGGACAACCTGGGCCTGACCAAGCACATCTTGTATCAGGCAAGTGGGGGCTGGCAGCCTAGGCAGGAAAGCTCCAAACAGCCAATTCTCTGTCCTAAGAGTGTATGCATTTATATAGATATGCATATGTGGACATGCAAACACACACACACACACACACACACCCCTGTTAGTTTGGGGAGAGCATGCAAATGGGGAACAGCATCACAGTGCAAGTCTGGGGGACATACACCAGAGCACCACCTGTGAGGCTGCTCTGGCTGAGGCCCAAGGAGGGGACAGGACCTGGCATGTTGGTGCTGTACCCTCAGCTAGAGCTCACTTACCACCCATGGCTTCCTGCATGGCGTGGATGGCCCAGACTGCCCCCAAATCTCCCTGACCCCAGCTCTAGCCCAGGCTGGCTTCTCCGGGGAGAGGGAAGGAGTGGAGGGCAGACTGGCTCTGAGCCAATGTCCCTTCCCCCACACCAGGCCTCACATACGTGGCACGGTAGAGCTCGAAGCGGCCTTTGTCCTGGATGTGGTACATTAGGTCTCCCCCGTTGAGGAACTCCATCACGAAGAACAGGTGGTCCTGGGGTGGTGGGACAGTGAGCAAGGGCAGAGGGACAGGCAGCAGGCTCCCTCAGTGAGGCCACTGGGCCAAGCCCAGACAGGAAGCAGGGTCGGCCCCTGGCTGAGGGGACAACTCTGCCCTGGGAGCCATGGGTGGGGGAGACACGGCCCTGACTTAGGTAGTCCGGGGGAGGGGAGGCCCTGCCTTGGGATGCCCGAAGAAGAGACATGGCCCCGCCCCGGGGATCTGAGGGGGACACACAGCCTCTGCCTCAGAGGGGCTGTGGCACACTGTGCTACGTGGGCAGTGACAGCGGGAGGCCGGGGCACCTTGGTCTGGAAGGTGCAGATAAGGCGGGTGAGAAAGGGGCTATCAGCGGCAAGTGCCAGCACTCGCTTCTCCACCATGGTGCATTCCACGTCGTCATCCACCAGGACCACGTCCTTCTTCAGGGTCTTGACGGCAAAGTACTGTCCGTTGCTCTTCAGCTCCGCAAGCAGCACCTGACGGGTAGGCGGGAACGCTGAGCAGGGGAGGAGGGGCAAAGGCCCCAGCCCCACCCACAGACTCCCGGCTCCGGCTCCGGTGGCCCGGCTCCGCCACCCAGCCAGGGTAGAGAGGGAAGCAGGGACCACCTGGAGCCCCACAGTCCCTCACCTTCCCAAAGCTGCCTTTGCCCAGGACCTTGTGGAAGGTGAAGTTATTGATCTTGCACCTGTTGCTGCCTTCCCAGATCTTGCCGTAGGTCCCGCTGTTGTCTGCCCAAGAGATGGCACCTCAGACTTAGGTCTCGGTCTGCACGACTCCCCTCCCCTGGGGCCCAGGGGTGGGCTGGAGTGAGAGGAGAGGAGAAGAAGAGGCTTGCTACCCATGGGTGATGCCTCCTTCCCGGTCTCACTTGACCTCAGAAGGGAGGACGGGCCCCATTCTGTGCCCTGGTGGGAAGCAGGCACTTTAATGTTGGAAATGGGCTCAGCTTCACCTAAGGAATCGTCACCAGAGACTCCTGGCTTCTTCTCAAAACCCTGGTATATGCCAACAGGCTCTGATGGTGCTGATTCCGATCTCCGGGAGGCTCTCTGGGGAGGGGGTAGAGGTGGGGGCCAGATAGACAGACCATGGTCAGAACTCCCAGCCCAGAGACAAGAGCCCCAGCCATAACTCCACCCTCAATACCCATGGGACCCACCAGGTACCCAGCCCAGGCCCCCCAGGAGGTGCACATACAAACACACACTACCCGCCGCTGTCCCCCACCCCTGTAGAACAGAGAAGCCTGGATGGTCTGGAAAGCACTGGTTACAAACAGAAATTTTGTAAATTGAACCCTGCCTTCCCAATCACACTCAATAGATTTTTATTTGTGTTAACTTCATTTCTGATTGATTTGAGAATTTTACCTTAAAGTTTTGTGGCATCCCTCAAGCCCCACACCCAAACACCCACACCCAAAGTCTTCGTTCAGAGTCTTAGTTCCAACACCCAATCCTGCAGTCCCCCAGGTTCACCATCAAGTAAAGAACTGCTTGAATACCTAATTTCTATGAGAATAAGCCCACCTCCCTCTGCTGCATAAATTCTTGAATTGGATCCTCCAGAAATGGGGTCCTGGGTCTAAAAGCCCCCCAGTGGTTCCCTAGGAGTGGCTATCTCCTGACCCCATTGTCCCCTAACCCCACTGCTCTGTGTCCAGGGTACCCATGATGCCTGCTCACCTGGCTGACTTGGTTCAAGGCCTCTGCCAAAAGCTTCTGGTTGATGCCACAGAGGTTGGCCACCTTCTCCTGGCATTTATGGTGCACATTCATGCCACAGTCTGGGGTGAGGGAGAAACAGGGCTGTCAGTCTCAGGGCTCAGCCATGGGCAGGGAGGGGTGGAGGAAAGGGCAGGAGAGCAAGAGAAAGCAGGGTTTTGAGGGGGTTTGCTGGGTTTCCTGTCTTTAGGAAAAAATGGACCTGAAGCCATCGTGAGCACTTTCAATCTTTCATAATTTAAGGAAGAAAAAGGAAAAGGCAAAAGATACGGGAACTAATTCTAAACCCCTCAAAGAATGCCTGGGACAACTTAGACAGGCTGCTTTCCCTTGGGGGTCTCTTGACCCTAGGTGAAGCCAGGGTAGGCCCGAGAGGAACGTCGGCCGGGCACCTGCTGGTGTGCGCCAGGCCTGGTGTAAGCACTCTCTGCCCACTTGCCCCACAGGGTGACTCTCCAGGTCCTACTTCTCCCCCCACTTTATACTTGAGGACACAGCTCAGAGGGGTGGCGCCACCTGCCTGGCCACACAACAGGTAAATGGCAGAGCCAGTCAGGCCAGTGGGGAGAGGCCAGCGAGGCCCTGCCCACACCAAATCCCCAAATGAGGTTCCTTTGACCTTAAGGCCTCCGTCTCTAGTAAGGCGAGGGCAGCATGAGGTAGCTGGAATTTATGGGCAGGGGTGGCCCTCCCCAAGCCCGGGAGCTGGGTGCACGCACCTTCACACTTTTGTCCCTGCTTCACCAGTCCCCACAGCAGGCTGCCACAGTGGTCACAGAAGGTGGGGCTCATGTAGTTGTGAACCTTGAACCGGTGTGGCATGTCGATTTTGAAGCGTTCTTTCTGGAACTGGGGAGGGGAAGGGGTATCACAGGTTAAGGGTCACAGCCAGCGCCAGCCCCTTCCTCAACCCCTAGCTCTTCCCCAACCCCACACACAGCAAGATCCCAAGCAGGCTCCACTGGGGAGGCAAGGAAGGACTAAGAAAAATGGGCATGGGGTGAGCCCCACAGGGAAGGCATGGGGAGAAGTCAAATCCCTCCCACCTGGCCAAGCCCCCCTGCCCTGGGCCCAGCCTCACTATGGTGTCCCGGCTGTCAGCCGCAGTGCCGGTGCACCGGCCGATGATCTTGTCGATGCATTTCTTGTGGATGGCAGCGTTGCATTCTTGAAGAGGCACAGGCCCAGGAGGGGGATGGGAAGGCACCAGGAGGGGCAGAGTCTATGAGCTGGCGTCCGCTGGCCTAGTCCAGCCCTCTACACAAAGCCACCGTTCTCCCTGACCGCCCACAGCCTCACCCCACAGAGGCCTCGGGCCCAGTGCTTGATTATTCTCTCCTCCCATCAACCCTCGAAGGAGGGCCTGGGAGAGGACAGGGCAGGGGGGACAGGCCAATCTGCAGGGTCTCAGAAACTAGGGAAGGCTCAAGGGGTCCAAGTGCGCAGGGGGGCGGGCAGAAGTGAGGGGACCGTGGGGCATTGCAGTGAGAAAACTGGGGGCAGGAGAGCCCCTCTTTCCCTCTTCCGTGCCCCAGGCCACCAAACATCTAAGGTCTCTCTCACACATGCACATGGATACACCCCAACACAAAGACATCCACATACACATAGGAGGCATGTGTAATAATGACAATAGACTTCTTATATTGAACACTCACCACATGACAAGCACTTAAAACATAGCTTTACATATTTTATCCCATTTGATCTTCACAATGACCCTATTATCCTTAGTTTATAGACAAGGAAACTGAGGCATAGAGAAGTTAAGTAACTTTGCTGAAGGCCCTACAGCTAGAAGGGGGTAGAGCTGGGATTAAAATCCAGGCAGTCTGGTTCTAGAGGCTGTGCTCATAACGCCAGCCCACAGTGCCTCATGCATGTACCATCACGGAGAAAGATGTGCTCCCATCTGTGTACCCAGAGACACCCACAGCACAGAGCATATGCAGCCAGAGCTGTGCTAGTAAAGGTCTTATGACCACCTCTCCCGGAAAAAGAGTCCAGATGTGTACCCCTGGCTGGTTTCTGTGTAAATAACTCTACCATGGCCCATTTCAGGCTACCAACTTCACATTCACTGAACATAGAGTTGGGAAGAGATGCCCAGGACTGGCTTTTGTGAGCAGCAGCAAGCCAGCCCCAGCACTCACCGAACACACTGCTGTACACACACAGACTCTCACATGGAAAGTTCACATGCACACACTCAAGTACAAGGATCCCTTGTCCAGACACACCATCCCAGTGCTGTTCCAACCCGGAGACAGGCTTTCCTGTGAATGCATGCAGGCAGTGCACCCGCAAGCACACACATGGACACACACTGGGGCTGCAGAGACACTTACGCCTGCATTTGTAGCCTTGCTTGTTGAGACCCCTGAAAGGCAAATCCCCAGGCAGGGTGCATGAGGGGGAGCCCCGGGGTGGGGGCCCTCCCTAGCCTGTACCACCACCAGCAGGCAAAGCCAGGCCTCACCAGACAAATTCTTTGCACACAGAACAGAAGGTGGGCTGCCTAAAGAAGGTGGCGATAAACTCGTGGTTTTTGATGTAGTGGATTTTGGCCTGTTTGATGGCTCCACGGCGGTTCATTGTTGGGAACTTGGCCTCGTCTTCACTACGCATAGACTGTTTGCAATCTGGGGGCCACAGAGCGGTGAAGTCAGCCCTGGCGTCCAGGAGGAGCTGCACCCCTGTAGTCCCTCCCAGGGTGGCCCTGGTCAGATCGCTGAAGGGGGATGCTTCCCTAAACCTCGGTGTGGGCTCTGGCCCCTGAACCTGGCAGATGAGCCCTATGTCCCCAGCCCAGGTGGGGCAGTCTTACCCACGTCCTCCAGGAAATACTGCACAGACATCAACACCTTGGCCTGAGGTTGCAGGTCCAGCTGTTGGGGGCCAGGGTGGCGGGGGGACAACAAGGTCAGTGAGGGCGGGCCTGGGCCAGGCCAGACTCAGAACCCGCCCCCATGGTTGGTCCCCCGAGGACAAGGGAGCCCCATCAAGCCTAGCCAGACACCTGTCTGCCCAGTGTGGGCAGGGCCCCGCCCCTGAGCCCCGCCCCCCACCCTGCCCCCATGGGTATTATTACATTTGGGGAAGTGAAAGGATCCAGCCCACACTCAGCCTGGCCACAGGGCCCCGGGAACAGAGTGGGAAGGGAAACTCCCCACCCCCACCCCCTGCTGCCCCCTTACAAGGATCTTAGAATGGAGGCGCCCTACCCCCACGTGCACAGGCAGAGATGGACGCACTCATCCTAACACTCCTATGCTAGTCTCTCTCTATGTGGGGGGCAATACAGACAGGACAGCCTCTATTCCCTCACCTCCCTCAGGCCCCAGACATGGGGACTGATATCCTCCCTTGAGGGAGTGGAGAGAGAGAGAGCCCAGCCGGGAGCCCCTCTGTGTCTCTGCCTGACTGCCCAAAGGTTGGTGTAGCCCTGTGTCAACCTCTTTCCCATTCTGGCCCCTTCACCCCTTGCTGGAGGCTGACCAGAGCCTCCAGTGGTCACAGGGCCTTTTCCGGTGGAGACATCTTGGTTACACCCCACATGTAACCCCAGGGGAGTTCCGCCAATGCTGGCATCCTGTGGCCGCCCAGAATACACAGCCAGGTGGACACATGCATGTGTAGAGTCTCCATTTTAGCAGGTGAGTGGGTGGGATCACTGCCCTTCCCCTCTCCCACCTCCCTGCTGTTAAACATCATAATGTCCTCCAATGCCTGCCTAGGCCTGGAATATCTGCAAAGATTCCAAAAAGAACCAGAACAATGGGTGTCTCTGAGAAGGGGGCCTGGTGGCCTGGTGTTGGGGCAGGGACACACCCTTCAATGCAGTTGGAAATGTTTTACTATGGGCATATCCTGCCTTTTTAAAATTAATAAAATGTAGTCACAATAAGGAAGATGGCTTTCTTTAGTACCTACTATGTGTCAGGTTCTACAATAAGCCCTTTACATCCACTTGCTCATTTCATCTGAACAACCAACCCGGTAGCTCCTCCTTTTACAGATGTGGAAACAGGCGCTCAGAGATCCAGGATTCAAACCCAGGCTGTGTTGGCTGCAGCACTGTGCCCGCTGACAGGTCCTGCGCACGCGCACACACGCGCACACACGCACCCGCTACCTCAGAAAGAGGCTTGCGCGGCCCTCACCCAGAACTCGGCCTTGCCATTGTTCTTCTTGCAGCGCTCGGCCAGCACCGACACGCCCACGGTCACCTCAGACACTGGCTCCTCAGCTGCCCGCATCAGCACAATCTGGATGACTCGGCCCTCATAGATGTGGGCATCGAACGTCGACTTCCACTCGGGATACATGGTAGGCTTCTTCTGCACCAGCGTCTTCCCGCGCTCTGCAATGGGGTCAGGCAGGCGAGGTCAGGCTACAGCCCCTCTGTCCCTCCCTCTCTGGACGACCACAGCCTCCAGCCCTGATAGAATCTGCCTGCCTCTCATGCCCTGAGGGCTTGCTGTGGTTCCCCAGTGTCCTCTAGAACACAGAACTGCCTGTTGTGCCTCTAGGGCACCCTGCTAGGTCCCACCTCCAGGCCTTTGCTCCTGCTGTTCCCTCTTCCTGTGACCCACTTGCTCCAGCTCCAGCTCCAGTCACCTTCCCTTACACATCCACTCAGTGAACACGTGCTGAGAGCTCCCACATGGCAGCCACAGTTTTAGAGGCGAGAAACACAGGCGAAAGAAAAGTTAAACCCAGTGCCTGTCCTCCTGGATCCCCCGTCCTGCGTGGAGAATGAACCAACTAATTCCTCAAGTAACCTGTTAAGTCACAGCTGTGACGAGATTGAGGAAGACAAGGCTGGTGGTTCTAGACCTGCCTGTGGTCAAGTGGCCTGACCCAGCCTAAGGATCGGGGAAGACTTCCTGGAGGAAGGGACAGATCAGCTGAGACCTGAGGGACAAGTAGGGCTTCACCAGATGACAGAAGAAGCAAGAGGGAATGGTGTGATGTATGCCTCCTCCAGGAAGTCCTCCACGACCCCAGGCTCAGACAGTGCCTTCTCTGGGCTTCCTCATCACAGGACTCACTGCTGTGTGACGTGTCTGGCTGTGAGCCCCAGGAGGGCAAGGCCAGGTCAGTCCTGGAGCATGAGAGTATCCTCAGTGCCCAGCACAGGGCCTGGCACAGATTAAGATGTGGAAATTGTTGGGTAAAACAACCAGTGGAGGAGGAGCCAGAAACCCCAAGCCCTAGGGAGGGTTCCATTTGGCCAGTGTTTGAGGGCCTATAGAGACTTCATGGCCTCTGCTTTCCTGGGTCCACAGCTGGGTGGGGCAGAGAGTCAAGGACGAGGAAGAGAAGGAACCTTCGGAGGTTCCAGGGAACAGAGCAAAGCCCCTCCAGTGCCTCCCACTGGGCCCAGATTCCCAGCCCCTCTCCAGGGTCCAGCCTCCAGCCCCACCTGTGCTAAGCGCCTCCTTCATCTTCACAGCACAGAAGGGCTGGCTCGCCTCGTCCTCGGCCTGCAGGGTGCCCAGCTCGTAGGAATTAAAGGCGATGCGCAGGAATGGTGCCATGGCAGGGCCTGCAGCGGGGTTGTGCACAAAGAGGGGTAAGGCCAGGCAGCCTATGGGACCAGCAGGGACAGCCACAGGAGGCACCCACTCCCCCAGGACTCCCACACCACTGCGTTTGGCCCACACAATGTATAAAATGCACTAGTCCTAGTTGCCAAAGTTAGAAATTGAGAAGTTTTATGTAAGTCTGGAGATATGACATTGGGCCCTCTGGGCAATAGCCAGCCAGTGCTGGGACAGCTGCCCCGTAAACGTACCCCAGGCCAAGCGCTCTCTCTTTACTCCTCTCCAGAATCTGCCTGGGCCCTGGAGGCATATGCATCTGTGACCCTGAGACATTCATCTGGGGAGTCACTCAGTGCCTCCCTCAGCACCCAACTGCTGAGCACCTACTCCACGTCAGGCACCTAGTATGTGCTGGGCTCCTGCACCCCAGTGCCAGTTGTCACCCGCCAAGGGGGTGGAACAGTGTCCCCTCCTCCCTCCACCTGGCCCCATGCAACCCTTCTTGGTTTTTGAAGTTTGGGGGTTTTTTACTCATAACTACTCTGGCAGATAAGCAAGGCCAAGATGAACACCCCCACTTTTCCGACAAGGGAACTAGTTAGCACATTCACATAGGGCAGCTCCTACACTCCCCCATTCTCACTCTGCCCCAAGTCAAGGGTCACTCCAGTAGGTGACCGTGAGGGGCTCCTCAGGTTGCCGTTCATGAATGACACTCAAGTGTGCAAGCACCTACATGGACACTGGCTCCTGGCCCAGGTCCCATACGAGGGTGCTCCATAACCGTGGTTGACTGAATGCTCACTCACGTTTGTGTGCATACATATGTACTCACTCCATCCTGAACATAAGACAGCACTCAGGGGCAGACTCAGGCACACATCCCCACCTGCACACGTGTGCATACATACAACAGCTGCCCGGCCCCTGAGATGGCTCCTTCCAGCTCCTGCACAAGGTGGCCACAGCAGAGGCTGGTTCTACTGGAAGCTCCCAGCCCAGATGAGCTCATAGCAAACACTGACCTCAGCCTGCAGCCCAGCCCAGTAGGCCCAGCCAGTCCTCTGAGGCCAGCAGCCAGAGCAGAGAGGAGGCACCAGGTGGGGCAAACCCCAGCATGTCCCCTGCCCCGGGCCTGGCTCTACTTGGTGGGAGTGAGGGTGGGTATGCAAGCTCACACCTGAGCCCAGGCCCCAAAGCCATCAGCCTGAGACCAGCAAGTGGGCAATGAGTGCTGGGTGCCAGGCCAGCTGCCCACGACCTTTTGGCAGGCGGGGAGGAAGAGCCAGCTGTGGGCTGTTGCTGGCTCCTTCCCAGGCTGGAGCATGCATATGTGCATTGGTGCATGTGAGGTTGCATGTGGGTGTGATGGGTCTGCATGAGTGTGACTGTAGGTGGGTGGAAGTAGGTGTGCCTGCAAGGCCATGGAAGTGGGTGGCACGTGGTGGGCACTCAGTTAATGTTGGAGTGAAAAGCAATCTGCATGGGCCTTGCCTTGAGCACATGTAGGAGTCTGGGTGTAAGACATCTTGCTCCTCCTGCTGCCTTGCCTGGTCAGGGGAGGGGTTCAAGACGTTGAGCACCCAGGTGAGTGCTCCCTGGGGTCTGAAATGATTGTCGGCAGGGCCTCTGCACAGCACACACTTGTCACAGGTCTGTGCCTGCATGCCCAGGGCCTGACCCCAGCAGACTCAGCTCAGCCTCATGCTTCCTAACAGGAGAACCTGGACACCTAGCTGGGGCAGGAAGTGACTGCTGAGCACTCAGAGGACAAGGGCTGAGGGGCAGATGGGCAGAGATAAAGGAGTACATGTGCTGCAGAGGGCCAGGGCTCTGAGGGGAGAGAGGGCCAAGACAGCCCAGGTGGCAAAATGTTGGCCAGGCTGCCTGGGTGCAAGACCCCAACCCCAACATCACCTCTGCTGTGGGACTCTGTGCTCTGCCGCTCTAAGCCCAGCACCCCCATCTTTCCAACATGGAACAGTCTCCTGGCTCAGGCCTGTCATGATGATGAGAACTCAGAACTCATGTAGGGTGAGGGCCGGTATCAACCCAACAGGCCTCAAGGAGGGGTCCCCCTATTACGACCACCCCTCTCAAGTACAGCACCCATCCCTCACCTGTGCACCTCCCTTCACAGTTTACAAAGGCACACACATCCCCAACCCCATCCATTCCACCTGCCCAACAGCCTGGGAAGACAGTCCTGGTTACTGACCCTGCCTCTCACACAGGGAGACCAAGCCTCCAGGAACACAGGCAGCTCATCCTGGAGCACTGGCTGCTCCAAACACCTGCTGGCCAGCTCCTCTCCCAGCTGCCTCCCCTTGGGGCCCGGCCCTGATGGCCTGTGTGGAGGAGACCAGGGGTAAGAGAAGCCCCAGGAGGCTGAGGTAGAGGCAAGGACCAGCCTCCCCACCCAGCCCTGCAGGCTGCCTGCCAGCTTTCTCAGGTCACACTCAGAGCAGCTGCTGCTCACAGTTAGAAGCCACTGGAGGGAAAACCACAACCACAGCAGGCCCAGGCCCCAGCCCTAAACCTGCACAGCCAGGCCACAGTACCATGAGGACAGGGGACCCGTGGTCTTCGTGGGCTACCACGGGGCTACCTGGCAGTAACCCTAGGGTCAGATCACCCAGCCCCAACTTCCTAGGATGAAAACTAGGGCACAGGCTCTGGCAGGGTTCTGCCGCCTCCTCGGCCCCCAGTTGTACTACCCAGACCCTGGCATCTTCTTCCATCACTGTGTGACCCTGAGAGGTCCTGGCCTCTCTGGGCCACAGGCCCCCTCTGTATATAAGGGAGTCAGAGCCTGCCCACCTACCTCGCAGAGTGTCTGAACTGTGGTGGGAAAAAGAGGGGGTGAAGCAACAGCACAAAAGCAAGGTGTGCTGACTATTTATAGCCCTGATGCAAATAGGCCCAGGCCCACAGGCCCCAAAGGAAGGCCACTGGCTCAGCCCCAGACTCATCGCTGCTCTGCAGGGACATGGGGGTGGCAGAGGCTAGACCCCACACTACCCCATGGGGGTCACTTTCTTGACTGCCTGTGGGCTCCTAACTTCCATTCTCCTGCTTCTCTGGCCCACAGCAGAGGCAGCCCTACGAAGCAGGGGGCACTGGACTCAGAATCAAACGGTCTAGGCATGAATCTCAGCTCCCCCACTTATAAGGATAGTTCTTTTCTGAGGCAGACAGTGTACCAGATTAGCCTTATAATTGCATTTGCTTACTTTATCCCTATGTAGGACCAGGAAGTGGATGTTTTACTGATGAAGAAACTGAGGCTCAGAGAGGCTAAGCGATTTGCCCAAGGACACACAGCCAGTAACTGGTAGAAGGGTTTGAATCCTGGCCTGCCTGATGTTACAACCCATGTTCTTCCATGTTGGGAAGAAGAGACAAAGGGAGAGAAAAGTGTAGAGATGGAGATAGATAAATGTGCCAGAAGTAGCACGTGTGCGCACACGCACGAAGACAGAGAAAATGGGGGTAAAGGCACCAGGAGACAAGTACCCTGTGCTGACCAGAGTCTATCTACCCATTCCCCCCAGGCTGGTCCCAAGCCTGACTTTGAGGAACCCCCCTCTTTGCACAATGAAGGAGGTACATGCCCCTGAACTGCTGTCTTCCCCTCTTGTTCCAGCTGCATGGACCAGCCTCGGGTTCCTAAACCTTGGAGAAGGCTTGGCTGCACTGGCTCCCAGCCCCAGGGAATGAGGGCCTACCGGCTGTACTCCCCACCCTGCCCTGGCCCAGCAGCCCGGAGGTGAGGAAAGGCAGTAGCTGGGCCAGGCCAGAGCAGGCGGGTCACCTCCCACAGGGCAAATGGAAACCTGTTCCCAGCCAGTACAGGGCAATGGGCCAGGCCTCAAGGTGACCAGAGTGACTGTGAGGTGGGAGCTCCCGGGGCACAGAGGGTGGCCCCGGCGTTCAAGTGTCTGTATTGCACATTCACGCACGTGCTGGTGTGTGCCAGCAAAGGAGGCTGGGGTGGGAGACATGGCCTGAGGGGTGCCATCAGGACCAGGAATGTATTTTCTAATTTTTCTATATCATGTGTAACTTGTTTAATAACAGTTTTGTCAAAGGTGAAAAATAAAACCCAACAAGCCAAAATGTCTGCAAGAGAGGGGTCTTCAGAGACGGACAGGCCCACTTCCTTATTGTGCAGAAGGGGAAACTGAGGCCAAGGTCCTGCAGTGATAGTCCCCTGGCTCCCAGACCTGGCCTGTTCCCCTCCACCCCAGCCCTTCACCGGGTTCAGTCCTGCTCACAGGCCACAGGGACTGGAGGGGAGAGGTCTTGGTCACGCTGTGGGGGGAGGGTGTGAGTGTGGAAGGGGGCTCCCTCAGAAGCATCTGTGTCTGTGGGAGAAACATGAGGTGGCAGGCTAAGGCCGGTCAAAGCAAGGGCAAGGAAAGACCACCGGCAGCCCCTGGTGGGTCTGGGGTCTGGCTCCCTTAACCAGACCCCTTGAGGAGTGGGGTATGCCTCCCACATTACCCCATGCAGCCCTCTGCTACACATACCTGATGCCTGCCCGTGAAAGGTGCCACCTGCTGCCAGGCAAGACTGGGTGGCAGGTGGCAGCAAAGTGGGGACCTTCCCCAGAATTCAGACTCTGCCTGCGGGAGTCCACTGTTGAGCCTGCATCGCCTTGAGGGGATGAATAAAGAGGGGAGGGGGAGACAGATGCTGGGGCAGGAAGGGGAGGGAGAGGTGGTGTGATTGGTAGGAGGGAGCAGGGCTAGCCCTGGCAGTGTAACAGGGCAAGGGCCCAGGCATGGCGGAACTGCCAGGACAGGCAGGCGGGCAGTGGTGGCCAGGCTGGGAAGACATAGGGGTTTCACAACCCAGGAAATGGTCTCAACAAGAGGAACAGGAGGGACCAGCAAGACCCTTTGAGGCTCCTCCACAAAGGCCCATGCCCTGGCTCCCACATGGCCAGCCCTGTCCTAGGATAAGAAGCAGAACTATGGTCTCAGGTCACAGCCAAGTCCCAGAGCAGAAGATGCTTCCCATACCTGCTCCTCCCCAGGACTGCCACCTCATCCCCCAGACAGGGCCCCCTTGTCCCCTCCCCCACCTCCCTTTCCCCAGCAGCCCCTCCCAGCTGTCACCACCCCTGGTCCCTCCCCCATCTATTCCCCTCCCAGCTTGCAACCTTCCAGGCTCCCACCGCCCTTGGAGAAAGCCCAGACTTCAGCCTGGCATTCAAGGCTATCCATACGCTGGCCTGCCCTGCTCTCTGCCTCACCTCCCACCTCTGGGACATGCGTCTCACTGCAAGTCCCCGAGTTTTTGCCTGCCCTGTCCACTTAGCCAGGATGTCCTTCTCCTGAATTCCCACGTATCCTTCCAGGCAGTTCAAAAGGCCAGCCTGGGGGATCCTTCCCCACCTCCCAGGAAAGTAACCTGTGCAGGTATCTGGGCTTACTCATGCTGAAGACCTGGTTTTTTTCTGGGTGGTGTCTCTGCCTCTAGCTCAGCCTCCTCAGCCCTGGCTCCCAGGGGCATTTTAGAAATCCTACTGCCAGGCCCCGCCCAGCCCACGGGAATTAATTCCAGGGGAATCAGGAGGGGGGCCCAGGCAGCACGATTGTACCTTTTGCAGTTGCAAAGGGGGTTGCGCTATCCTAAGAATCCAATGAAAGATGGGGATCCTCTTCCCCAGAAAATGCACGCATATGGTAACATGATTCTGTATGTGACAGGATGGGAGCTGCAGGTCCCAAAGGCCTACCCCAGCCCTCCTCAAGCCCAGGCAGTGAGTGGTAGGGAGTGACAGGCTGGGGTCGCAGGGGGCTGGGTGGCCTTCAATCTGAGGGATCAGCAGGGACATCCCAACCCACCCTGCCAGGGGGTCTGGAAGGGCCAGAGGGGCAAGACTTGGGACACTGGCTGTCATTGGCTCACAGCCCAGCCCTGCCATCATGTGTGGGGTAGGACCTCCTCAGGGGAATAGCCCATCCCAGTCACAGGCCTTGAGTCATCAGCTAGCCCTAGGATTTGGAAAGCCCTGGGCTCAGCCAAACGGAGGGCTCAGGTACCCCAAGAAAGGAACAAAGACTCCTTCACTTTGGAGCCAGACAGCCAGCTCCTGCAAGGACAAGGGGCCTCTGTGAGAAGCCAGGGTGGGGGTGCATCTGGGCCTCTCCAAGAATAACCACACACGTGTGCACACACAGGCACACCCACCAACCCAAACACACAGTTACACATGGTAGCCCCACCTGAAGTTGGACACACACACACACATTGTAGCCACAGGCACATACACACTCCAGTGATGACTCAGTGGCACACATAGAAACACACCCCCAGTCACCAGCCTCCCATGTCAACAGACATCCAGGCCCACAAAGACCATGCCCAGCCACACAGGATCTACATCCACATGCACATGGGGTGTGACAAGCCATAACACGGGTGCAGAGATGCTCCAGGCAGACAGAAATAAACACACACATCTGGAAGGACCCCACATGCCTGACTAGGGTCTGGCACCAAGAAAGTCCAAATGCAGTTTTTTCCACTGTAGCCCCCAGGCACAATGGATGGGGAGTGGAGAAGGGGGCAGGAAGGGCAGCTGGGTGTAAGGCCAGGCTGGGCCTCCCCACTGAGGGAGGTGGAGAAAGTCCCTTCTGGTCCAGAGCAAAGTCCAAAGTGTGTAAAGGAAGGAGTGGGCCGGTCAGGCACAGCACTGGGCAGGCCTCCACCCGCCTGCCTGCCCACAGGGCCCTGAGGGGAAGTCAGCTGAGGACAAGTTTGGGGATCACAGGTGGCAGTCACAGGCCAGGCGCACAGGAGGAGGGGAGGGCTTGAACCTGTGCTGGTGGGGACAGCCATGCCGGGCACCGCACGCGTGAGCCCCATGAGCCCCAGGCTCACTGTGCAGAAACTGAAAAAGAGATTGAGTAAATCAGCCAAAGCCACAAAGCCAACGGGGCAGACCCGGGGGAAGGGGGAGAGAACCTCTAGTCCCAGTCCTGAACTGCCACCTGGCCTCCAGTGGGGCGAGGGCATGTGTTTAGAGGTGGGCACAGCTCCTCCATCAGCCCCTAGTAGATGGGTCCCACTCCTTAGCCCTTCTCTCTCCCACGGAGTCCCCGTGATGTTCCTGGTTGCTTACAACAGGAAACAATTGTTTTGTCTTTGGGAGAAGGCACTATAATATGGCCCCCTAAGCCTTTTGCCGTCCATCCTCAGGAGGTGAGCAGGGCCCACGCAATGCTTCCCCACTTCAGGGATCTCGAGAAAGCTGGGAGAGAGGGAGCACAATCCCATGTGGTATGCCATCCCACACCGCACGGCGCACAGAGGAACCAGAGAGCTTGGGCCTGGGTGTGGGCTGGACAGGTCGAGTTCAGATCTGGTGCCCTGGGTGCCCTGCAAACTTGGCCAAGCTGCTCTGGTGTCTCATCTGTAATATGGGAAGGATTATGCCCTGCCCAGGGGGTGTGCTAAGCACAGGGCCTGGCACAGAGGCTGTGATAACACATGGAAGCTGTCACCATCATCCTCATCACCACTGTCATCCTCACACCTGGCCCTCTCCCCACCTGCCCTAACATCCTCCTCCAGCTGCCTCTGGTAACAATAGGGGCCTCCAGACTTCCTTGGATCAGTGGGAAAAGAGGCTCTCTTAAGCCACCCAGCTGTGGCCTGTTCTGGCCTGCTGCTCTGGGAAGAGACTGGGCTGAGTGAAGGCAGCCTGAGCCCACTGGCACAGCCCAGCCAGCTGCTGCCCCTCTCAAGGCTCCAGACTCCCCGTCTTGACAATGGAGACCTCTAAGGTTTCTCCAGCCCCAATACTGGAGGACCCTGAGATTCTCCTCCCACCCCCCAACCCGGCCCGCAGCCCACACCACCAGACATCTGATCCGGCCTTGGGCCTTGGCGACTGGCTGCTCCCCTCCACCTGTTTACCCAACATGGCCATAGACATGATCCAAAGCTTCCGGAGCTGTTGTGAAAACAGTGGCTCGGCCACCACAAGCCTGTCCTCCTAGGCGCCTTGACAGGGACCTTCGAGGGACAGCCACCCCAGCCCTGTGCCTGGGGCCTCTCAGACTTCTCCAGTGAAGGCCTGCTGAGCCCTCTCCTCCCCAATCTGGGCTTTAGACTCTCAGTTCTTCATCTAGGGCTCAGACCCTCCTGAACTCTAGGCTCATGGCCCCAACCTGCCTCCCAACCTCACCACATGAATGACTCGTGGCAGCCTGCTGAGCTCCCTCCCCAGTGCTCCCCCAGCAGCTTAGGCCAGACACCCCCTCCCCACATAGCAAGACCATCACGCTGCCAGCCTCTGCATAGGCAGTCTGTCCGCATGTCCTCTCTTCTTCTACCTCCTGCCCTGTCCTGGGTACCACCACGTCCCTGGGCTCTGCACCTGCCTGCTCACTGCTCCCAGCCTCTACTCTGGCCCCACTGTCCCTTGGCACCAGTCCCTTGGTGCCAGCCACGAGAAGGGGCTTTTAAGACAGTAAAGCAGATCTTGTCACCCCCTGCCCAAGCCTCCAGTGTCTCCCACTTCCCCTCTGATAAGCCCAGATTCCTCCCCCTGGCCTGCCCCACACAGCCTGCCCCCTTACCTCCCTGACCTCAGCGGCTGCCCTCCCCTCACTCCTGTGCCCCAGCCACACTGACCCCTTTTGGTTCCCTGAACAGCCAGTTCCTTCCCACTTACAAGCCTCAGTGCTTGCTGTTCTGCCCTCCTGCCCCACCCCCATCCCACACACAATGGCTCCTTCCCATTATTCGGGTCTCACAGGACACTCCCTGATCTGCCCATTTCACAGATGAGGCAACCAAGGAGCAGTCCAGTCCCTGGCTCAGGAGTAACAGCCAGTAAACATCAAGCAAGGATTCAACCTGGGTCTGTCTGATGCCTGCAGAAGACCTGCTTCTAACCGCAGGATGCTCCCACACTCAGCCCAGGCCCCGCCCACCCCCACCCACCAGCCTCCTGCCCTGCCCACACCATGGTCATTACTGCTCCCGGCACTCCACATCCCCAGCCTCCTGGCCCCAAATAGTGAAGGCCAACACTCGCCCAACCCTCACTGGGCTGACCTTCTGCGTGTCCCTGGGACAGGCAAGCCCCTGCCCCCAACTGCCACGTGTCAAGGACATGTGTAGAGGGGATCTCTAGCTCTCCCCACTCCTCTAGCCTTCATCACTCCAGATGCCTGTCCCCTCCCCCAGCCCAGAGGCTGACTCCAGAAGGGGAGGCGGGCTGGCAGGAGGGCTCACCATCCACCCCCTCACTCCCAGCCAATTCTCCAAAACCATGTCCTGCAGGAGGCCAGGGCAGCAAAGGGCCAGAGGGGAGCCCTGAGGGGCAGCAGGCAGCTGCAGACTGCCTTTCCCTTCCCCGTGTCCATTTGTCACAGGATCTATTTTTCTCCCTTTGAAAGGCAATGAGGGGGAGAAGAGCAGGCAGGGGCTGGGCTGCTGGGTGGGCGGAGCTGCGCCCCTGAGCTCTCCTCCTCAGAAGACATGGAACTGTTGAAGTGATGGGCCCTCCCCACCTTCTGGCATTGCCACTGGAGGCAGAATGGAGGGGGATGAGGAGACCAGAGACCTGGCTTCTCAGTCAGGTGGGCTCTGCAGCCTCCCGGCCCTGTGACACTGGGCCAGTGCCCAGCCCATCAGACAATAATAACCCCCTCATTGGTGCCACTTGCTATTTTTTGAATAGTTACCGTCAACTAGGCACTAAGTGCTTTATATAACTACTGTTTCTACTCACTAAACACTAACAATGTGCCAAGCATGGTGCTAGCGGTGCTAGCTACTTTGCATACATTAACTGTTATTTCCAGCCCAATCTCATAAAGATGGATGCTGTCATTATCTCATTTGTCAGAGGGGAAACCTGAGGCACTGCGTGGCAGAGCCGCTTGCCAGGCTCATTCACACAGCTCCTGGAGCTGCCTAATCCCCAAGATGCAGCCCAGCCATCACCACTCCCAGGGGCATGTCTACCAGGGCTGGTACTCCTGAGCCTAAGCCTATAGGCCCAGAGCAGGACAGGAGCCAGGCTTTTGGGGGCATGGCCTCAGCCCCTTCCCCTCTCTAGAGCCCCCAGCAAAGCCTGGGCAGCCCTGGCAAGGAAAAGCCTGGTCAGTCGGCTTAACCCACTGGCCAGACACTGCTCCCCTGGGCAGGCAAGGCAAGGGTGGGGCAAGCCACATGCAGAGGACTGGTCAGTCCCACTCTGAAACCACTTCCTGGGCAGCCCAGAGGAAGTGAGCCTCCGGAAACAACTTGGACAGACAGGCCTCCCCCCTGGGCCCAGGCCTTGAAAAGTGGACAGACTGCCCCAGGAGAAGAGTACCCTGCCTGCTTCCCAGTCCCCAGAGCCCAGCAACCCCACTCTCTCCAGGCATGCATACTACAGGGGACAGAGGAGTTGCCAGGACCCCCACACACCTGTGAGCACCTCAGCCCCATGATCACTTCCTCCTCTGTGGCAACAGCCACACACAGTGCTAGCACAACTGACATGGCCCCTTCCCACCCCATGCTCCCCTGCCCCCATCTCCAATGCCAAGCCCTGGTCAGCCTGGGGCCAGGTTGGCAGGGTAGCTATTGAATGCCTGGGTGGAGCTCACCTCCCAGTGTGGCCCACCCCCCTCAAGCCCCTGTGGTTACAGCTACCATCACCTTCAGGTGCCTAGGCCCCCCTTCCTCACCCAGAATGGGCACAGTGTGGTATGTGTGGGCAGGCGTCTAAATGCATGGATGCCAATGGTGACGAGGTGAGCATCTGTGCATGTGTTTCAGTGTGTCCGTGGGTGGGTGCATGTAAGCACCTGTGCACCTGTGTGCCACACGTATGGTGCATGTGCAGGTGGGCATGCCCAGTGTGGCCTGGCTTTCTGTATCCCTGTGTGAGCACACGCATGTCTGTGCCCCACTAGGGAGGTGATGTTTGAGAGTTGAAAGTGGGCTGGCTCCAAGGGTAACTGAACTCCTTAGGGAACGAGGCTGAGTGCTGGGAGGCCTACGTCCCCTGAAATCAGGTGGCAGAGGCCCTCAGACTGCCAAGGGCACTTCACCTCCTCCCCACCAGGTTTGGGGGTAGGCTGAATAAACAGAAGGCCCAGTGAAGACCCTGCTCTCTTGTTGTTGTTTTTTAAGAGACAGGGTCTCACTCTGTCACCCAGGCTGGAGTGCAGTGGCACAATCATAGCTCACCACAACTTCAGAACTCCTGGGCTCAAGAGATCCTCTTGCCTCAGCCTTCCGAGTAGCTGGGACTACAGGCACGTGCCACCATGCTGGCTAATTTTTTGTTTTTTTGTAGAAACGGGGTCTCACTATGTTTCCCAGGCTGGTCTCAAACTCCTGGCCTCAAGTGATCCTCCTGCCTGAGCTTCCCAAAGTGCTGGGATTACAGGTGTGAGCCCCTGTGCCCAGCCAAGACCTTGCTCTCATTCTGCCCCCACCACCACCCCAGGGGTAAGGGCCCTGACCTCCTCCCCCTGCCCAGAGTCAGGCCCAGGGAGCCCAGCCCTCTCAGGTCTACTCACCATCACCCCCTAGACCTGTAGGTACCTGACAGCCCGTAGGGCTGGGCATGGGGGGTTGATCAGGGAGGACTCCTGGAGGAAAGACCATCTTTGCCATCCCCTTACTGTCACTGCCAGGTTCCGGGTTTCCTCAGCACCCACCCCACCCCCAGAAAACAGCTCACTGGGGCCTCGGACACCTAGTGAGTAACTCACTGCAAAGTTTTCATTGTAATGGGGGTTAAAGGGGGCAAGACTGGCCCCAAAAGGAGGAATTTCTAGCTTTATAAGGGGCCTAAGAGAGACTTCAGCCTTCCCCAGTACTCCTTAGAGACTCTGCCCAGCTCACCCCTGAGTCTGGAGGCTGGAAAGAGGGGTTTAGAGCCCCTCTCAGACTCCAGATAGGCTAGGGAAATGGAGGGGGAGCAGGGGTATGGAAAAGAACTCAGTTATGCCAGGAGCTGGAGACCCTGCTCCATTCCCCCTGCAGCATCCAACCCACTGTGGGGCCCAGGGTGAACCTTGTGTGATGATGAGGACAGTTTGAGGCAGATACAAGGGGCCATGGAAAAGCTGATAACATCCATCCTCAACCCTTGGCTCACATGCCATCATCTCTGTAACTGACCAAAAAAGTGTCACCACTTCTTGCTCCAAACTACTGGTGGGCCCCAGTTCTCTGAGCGCCAAGGCCAAAGCTTTCCCTGGGTCACAGCCAGGTTCCAGGCAGGGAGTTCCTCGTAGGCAGGGAGCACCTCATAGGCAGGGCAAATGGCTGCCCTCTCTGGGCACCCAGGCCCCACAACCAGATCAAGGGCTCTGCGTGCATGTCCCCCACCCCCATCCAGCCCCACAGCGGAAGGGGAGGAGCCCAAAGAGGAAGGCCACTCCTGCACACTGTCCATCTGTCGAAGAGGACTCAGTCCTACCTGGGGCTCCCAGCTCCTGCTTGTCCTTTGTCCTGGCTCCTGCTGCCGCTGCCACACACCAACCACCAGGAGAAAGAGACCTGCCCCCTTCGCCTGGGCCAGTTCCCAGCAGAACTGTAAGAACAGAAGAAAACAGCTGAGCTGGGAGACACTGCCAACAGGCTCTCCCCATCAGCCAACCTCAGCTCGGCTGACACAGCCTAGTTCCATCTCACCTGGCCCTAACGCCTCAGGCCTCTCTGGACTTGGCTTTCTCTTCTGTGAAATGGGGTGTTGGGCCCAACTTTTCTTGGGCACCAGCTATGTGTCCACTCCATGTTAGAGGCTAGAACACTGTGTCCCTGCCCTTAGAACATTTCCAGCCTGTGAGTAGGCCAACAGACAAAGCAAAAAGCTGCTCCTATCTGTAGGAGGTTGCCTGGGCTTAGGAGTCCTAGGATAAAATTGGGCACTTCATGGCCTGGGGCAATTCCTCTGAGCCTCAGTTTTTAAAATAGGGAAAATACCAGCACACCTATCCCCAGGTGGTTCCAAGCCTCCAGTGATGTGGCGTGCCAGGTCCTATACTAGACTCACATTGAAAATGCCAAATGAATAACGACATTTTTTTATCCCTTGTTTTGAACCTTACAGTTCACGTGATTCTTACATCACTATTGCGCCCATTATACAGCTGAAAAAACGGATGCCTGGTGAGATCCTAGAAAGAAGGAATGGCAAAGGCAGCACAGTGCCCCTGGGTCTCCTGGCTGAAAGGCCTGAGCATTTTCTCTGCAGGCCAGGCCAGGCCTTCACAAAAGATTCTCCTCCCCAGATGTGAGTCCCTCTCCTAGCTGGGGACCCGCATCACCACTCCCTGGGGGCAAAGGCTTTATTTCTTTTTGTCTGTAAATTATTTCTAATTTTAATTTAAACTCCAATTAGCTGTACCAGCTAAACGGTGTCAGTGCCCCGAAGTCACAGCTCCGAATCACCCCTCACCCCTCTCTCCCCCTGGTGGAGGAGGGATTGTCAGGCGGGCTGAACAGAGCTGGGTCCTGGGGGGTCAGCGCACCCTCCCTCCCATAAGCCTGGTCAAGGGGATGGCAGGAAACGGGGCTGGGGACTCTCTGGGCTTTCATTAGCCCCAGCTTCCAGGAGAATGGGGACCATACAGCTGAGGTGTGGTCACCAAATAAGACTTAGCATGTGCTGTGCTCTCTACTATGGGCCAAGGTTGTGCTAAAGGACCCTTGACACAGGATCGCTAGTCCTCACAACAACTTTTTCCATTCTGCAGATAACTCAGCCTTAGAGAGGCCTAGCTTGGGTCTCTTACTCTTAATAAGCACAGCAAGTATTTGAGCCCACATCTTTCTTGGGCCCAGAACCCCAGGTCTTGGTCACAACACTACAAACCCGAGGACTTGCCCTCTGGCCCTCACTGCCTCCCCAGAGTGCTGCATGCATACCACACCCTCACAGTCTTCCACATGCTCACACATACACTGGGCTCTCACCTTCCCGCCTGGCACTGTCACCACACACCTTTTCACACCCCCTCCTGCCACTGACACCCACGCCCAAGCACCCTCAGTTCCCCACAATCACAGTCGCTCCCCAAGCACACCCTGGCAGTTTCATACAGTCAGACTGAGTCTCCCACCAGTCATACACTCCCACCGTGGCCCCACACTGCCAGTCTTGCCCCCAGCACCATCCCGTCATGCACCAGAGCCTTCCCACCACCCCACTGCCAGGTACAGCCATCCAGACACCTCCACACCTCACACATACAACCACATGCATGCATGCCACACAGCCGCCCTCTGCCAGCCTGCTCGCCACAACCCAGCTTGGTCCACTGCAGGAACAAGGAAACCAAGGGACCAGTCCTCTCCCTTCACGACCAGGTCCATCTGGTCACAGCAGCTCAGTGACAGAGGGAGAGGAAGAACCACATGTGAGTGCACACACATAAACACACTCATACAGATACATTCACACGTGAACCTGGTGGGCTGGGATCCCAACACCAGGGGCTCCCACAGTTAACAGATCTAATGTACTCATGGCCAGCTGGTCACCATGATATACCCAGTGTGCAACACTGAACCTTCCTCACACACAGGGACACACACAGGCAGGCAAAGAAACACACACATACACAGAGGGGAGTCTCGTGACAAAGAACACACCAAGCCATGGTACACTCACAGTTGCAAAGGACACACACAGAACCTCAGGACACACAAGCAGACATACATACATACAGGCAAGTCACACGTGAAAAAGAATATGTGGAACCCCCAGTGCCAAAGAACACAGAAGGAGACACAGACACACAACACACCCACAAGCCAAGATACAGGCAACTCAGCACAAGCAGGCAGGGTCCATGCATACAGGGTAGGTGCCACAGGAGAGGAGGACCCCCCTCCAGTCATACCAAATCCTTCTGTCCCAGTTTAGGTAGGGGTTCAGTGGGGCTCCCTCTCCCCCAAGTGAGGGCGTTGGGGAAGTGGGAGCAGTTCCTATATTCACCTCCTACCTCTCTGCCACCGCCACCGCCACCGGCCAGGAGGTTGCCCCCCTCCGTCTCCTCCTCTCTCCTAGCTGGGCCCCCATGGGGGGCAGCATCTGGGTTAAGAGGCAGGGAAAGACCACACCAGGCAGGGGCCACCGGGGCAGGGGGTCAGAGGGGCAGAGGGGTGGGAAGGAGGATGGTTGAGACTGGAGCCACGCCCAGCCCAGCGACGGATGGAGACACGGAGAAAGACTCCAAGACTGAAAGAGCAGATAGAGCGAGGAGGAGGCGCCGCGCAGGTCGGGCAGGCTGGGACCCAAGGGAGGGAGGCCAGGCCCGGCGATAGAAAAACAGAGGCGGCTGGACAGGCAGGGGGAGGCAAGCGTGGGCCGGGGGCGCGGCTCCGGGAGGACAGGATCAAGGGGGCGGCTGGGTGGGGGTGGGGCGATGGAACACGCGGAGGTCCAGGGACAGACAGAGCGGGTCTGGCGAGAGGCGGGCAGGGGAACACAGAGAGGGTGGGGACAGACAGACGGACACAGGGCCCCAGAGAGATTCGGAAGGGACGCGCAGACCCCTCGGAGGAACGGGGGACACAGAGGCGGGTACAGGGACCGGGAGCTGTCGGACGAAAGGGTCCCAGCCCCCACTGTCGAATGGAGGGACGGGCAGACGGACGAAGGGACAGAGGCACCGGCTAGTCTCGGCGAGCGGCGGGACTTTAGCTGGCCGCAGCTCAGTTTCTCAGTTTCAGAAACGGGAAACGGGGACCGGAGCGGGGAAGCGACAGGCAGAGGCGGCGCGCCCTCGAGGTAGCGCTGATCCCGCGCCCGGGCCCGGCTCTCACTCACCTCCGGGCGCAGGGCCAGGCGCCAAGGGTCCCGGCGGCGAGGGTCCGGCTCCCCGCGCGGCTCCCGGGCGCGCGCGCGGACGGGAGTCGGTGCGGGCCTGACCCGGACGGGCCCAGCGGCCAGCGAGGTACGGCCCTGGTCGCGGCGCTGAGAGCGGATGCCGGGGTCGCTCGGGGGATCTGGGCTGCCGCCTCTCGCCCGGGCGCCGCGGCACACGGAAGTGCAAGGGGGCGGGGCGGCGCGACCTCACCCAGGTGCCGTCCCGGCCCCGCCCCCGCCCAGGGCCCGCCCCCGCGAGGGCCCGCCCCTCCACGGCCCCGCCCCAGCCAGCTGGGAGTCGGGGGTACAGCTTCTATTCGCCTTTCTCTGTGAGGGTCGTTCAGTCTCCCGGCCTCTCTGACCTCCCCGGCACACTTCGTCTCCCGCTTGCCTTTAGCGCGCAAGCCAGCCCCCAGAGTAGCCCCCATTTTACAGAGGAGGACGCTGAGGCCCGGGGGTGGCGCCCCCCATACACCACGGGGCGAGGAGCGCCCGCGGGGGATCCCCCGCTCCCCACGCCCACGCCCGGGACTCTCCAGCGGCCAGCTGGCCCGCCTCGCCTGGCCTCACTCCTTCTCTTCCTGTTGGCTGGAGCGCGGCCGCGGCCCGGCTCGGTGCCCGCCGTCAGGCCTGCGGGTCCCAGCCCTGCCCCAAAGAGGGAGCTGGTTAGACTCCAGGACCAGAGGCTCTAGCTGGTCTGCCGCTGCACTGCTCTACGGTGGCTCTGGGAGCTGCCCCTACCCCGATCTCCCAGTCTTCTGCTCTCCTGCCCCCACCTTTGAGAGCTCCTGGCAGGCACCTGAGCTTCCTTTCCAGACTTGGAACTTGGTTGTCATACATAAGTCATTCATTCACTCATTCATTCATTCACCAAGTGTCCCCTAGGCCCAAAGCCTGGGGACCAATTGGGGTGCATGGAGTCCATTCCCCTTCCCCCAAAGCTCAGAAAGCCAAGCCCGTACTCAACCAAAGAAATGTCACTTCCCAGGAGACAAAAAAAACAAGGGTTCCAGGTCCCAGGCCTCCTGGGGGACCACCTAGAGGGGATGGGGACTGTCTAGACAGCTCTTCCCAGCTGAGACCCAAGGGATGGAACTTGGAGACAATCCTTGAGGAGGCCTAAGCTGAGCAAGGGGCTTGTGACAGAAACAGGCCATGGTCAGGACTTTGGTCTTCTGAAGGAGCAAGTGGGCTCCTGCAGGGATGGATGGGCAGAGAGACAGCAGGGAAGAGGAGAGGCTGGGAAAGGCTGGATGGGGGGCAGGGGGCTGCCACATTGTTTAGGTGGGAAGACCCTGGGCTGAGGTTGAGGAAGATGGATGGGGAGAGGCCAGACCAGGTGGGTTCCAGGGCTGCAGGAATCAGGGTGGGGAGAGTGCAGTGAGACCTCCTGGGATGGAGAGCCCTGGCAGAGATGTGGATCCAAAAATCCTGTTTTAAGTGCGAGGGGGTTTAGGCTGGAGAGAGAAAAACCACAATGACTCTCCCCACTGTAGGGGGGAAGCCCTGATACCCTACACCCAGGAAGGAGAGATGACCCACTTTGAAAACCTGTTAATGTCCAGGTTCCCAACCCTGAGGACTGTCTCCCATCCCCATTGGGATGGGCTCTGTCCACCAAGCTGGGCCCCTCTGGCCACACTGGACTACCATTTGGGAAAGACATCTTTCTTCTCACAACCAGGCCTTTAAACATGCTGTTTCCTGGGCCTGAATGCCATTTCCCACCCATCCCCAGACCCCTACTGGTCTTCATTGTGTCCACTCAAATGCCCCTTCTCCCTGATGCTCAGCTAGAATCCATGGCACTTCTCTGAGCTAAGAGACTACATTCATTAGCATGTTCTGTGTCCAGGTCCCATCCCACCCCACCCACCATGCCCCATGGCTTTCCTGGGGTTGGGCTGGAGGGAAGGGTGCACTAGGTGAGCTTCAGGTGACCTTTGCCCACTTGGGATCAAGTTTCCTTTCTGGCTCCTCCTTCAGGTCCAGAGTAGCCAACCTAGCTTCTCCCTTAACATAAACAATAGTCCCACCCTGTGCAGGGGGAAGGCTGACCCTTGGGAGCTCCAGGTCCAGCCACCAGACCTTTGTTCCCACACCCCAAAGTTTGCCTTGGAAAAAGGAAATGAAGAATAATGGTCATCACTGACAGGGGCCACCCAGTACCAGGCTCTGTGCTGGGTGCTGGATGTGTGCAGTCTAAATAGTCCTCAAGACCCCAAGAGGTGAGGGCTGCTGTGAGTGCCAGTTGTGGTGATGAGCAAACTGAGGCTCAGAGAAAGGTGAAGCCATGTGCCGGAGAACACACAGTGAGTAAATGGCAGAGGCAGGATTCAAACCAGGGTCTATTGGGTTCCAAAGCCCATACTTAACATCGGGGTTCTCAGTGTCAACACTACTGACCTTGGGCCAGATCATTCTTTGTTATGGGGGCTGTCTTGTGCACTGTAGGATGTTTAGCAGCATCCCTGGCCTATAGCCACTGGATGCCTGTAGCACCTCCCCCCTTAACATGTGACAAACAAAAATGTCTCCAAACATTGCCAAATGTCCCCTGGGGAGCAAAATTACCACTTGTTGAGAACCACTGCTTTAGAGTATACTGGTGTTACAAGAAGAAGAAGGATTTAGGTTAGATAACAGGAAGCACTTTCTTGGTTCTCAGGATTATACAGACTCATGAGCTCAGGGGCTCAAAGCACACACTGGCCTCAGCCAATCTTTCTCCTCTGGAGAGTCGAAGGAGAAGTATGATGTACTCAGAGAGGGGCAGAGGGGCTAAGGCTGTGCTAGCCACAATGGCAAGTGGGCTTCCCTCCAAGGACAGGCCTTGGGCCCAAGGGCCCCAGGAAGAACAGGTTTGTGTGAGGTCCAGAGAGTCCATGCCAAGCTTGGCTGGAGCCACCCTGCATCCTGGAGCTGCTTCTGGGTGCCACACTGGATAGGCCAAGTTAGGGTCCAGATGAGCTGGCCTCTGTGCCCCCATAACTTGCCTAGCACCAACCTGAGAAGAGCCTGTTGAGGCGTGGAAGCAAACCTTGGTTGTGTCACATGCAACCATATGACCCTGGGCAGGTGACCACACCTTTCCCAGCCTCAGTGTCCTTACCTATGAAGAGGCTGATGGCAGATTCATCTTGGAGGCTGAATAAGATTTAAGTGAGATGATATGTGCAGACTTTCGCCCAGGGTGGACACCTGGTGAAGGTTTGGCCCACACTAGCCAGGATTACAGTCATGGTCATTGTGCCAAGTCACAGGTTGTCTGCCTTGAAAGATCCCTCGATGGCCTCTCATGTTGTGACATGGGGTGTAAATCCCTGAGCAGGGCTGGGCTCACAGCAGCTGCCCAGAAGTGATATTTCCCTTTTCTCCTCCTCCAGGTTTGCAGCCAAGGTCATGGGCCAGGGGTGGCACTGAGCAGTACCCGGACTCCCACCCACAGCACCCACCCAGGGCTGTTCCTCTGTGGGCTCCCTGACAGTTTGTCTAGAGGAGAAGAAGCTTGATCCCTGCCAGTCCTGCCGTGTCCAAAGGCCATGAACCTTGGGGGACCCCCAGATCCCCTTCATGGGAAGTCTAGGACTCAAACAACCTGGAAAAAGCCTCTTTCTGTCCCTGAGTCCAACCCAGATGAAGGCAGACGGGTCCCCCACCTGATCCTTGCTAAGAGTTGGTCCTTGTCCTTGGCTCTCTGCCTCTCATACCTTCTCTTTCTTTCTGCCTCTCTGTGTTGCCATCCTTGGTTGCCAGGGCCTCATCACACCCAGAGTACTGGCCTGGCCAAGGGAGAGTGGGTTCATGTTTCTGGAGCAGGAAGCACAGGTCAGCAAGGATGGTGCACCGGGCAACTGCTAGGGACAGTAGAGCCTGGGAGGGTCCCCTTGGGGGTAGTGTGGTGGGAAGGGCACTTGGGACATGCCCAGGCCTCAGGCACCAAGATTGTCATCCACAGGAGTTTCAGCCTCAGGCACTAGGTGAGGGGCAGGCAAAGACAGGCTCAGAGGGTAGTGAGCTCGTGGGTAGTGCTGCATGGCAGGCAAGTCCAGGCCAGGAGGCTGAAAGGGCCAGGTTCACAGCCTGGCTCTGCCCTGGACTGTGCTCCCTCATGTGTGGAATGGGAATGATAACATTGGCGTCCTGACATTGCTGAGAGGGTGGAAGAGATCAGTTCCTGAGACACTAGGAGCAAAGCTCACCCCATGTTGGTGTTAACTGCCAAACAAAAAGTTAGCAAGGCTGGGCTAATGGTCTCCAAGTTGCTTCCTCAACAAATTTGTGTTTGGGTGAAATTTGAGAAGTACTTGGTAGACAAGGGGAAGGTGCTTCCTGGGAGAGCAGGGCACAGGCCTTTCCTGTGGTTCTCACAGGGTGTGCAGCCTGGGACTGCCCCAACCCTACACTGACCACAGCACAGTCCCTGCCAGAGTCCCTCTTCCGGGCTCCTGTGCCCCCTGACCCCTAAATGGTGTGTGGGTGGGGAGGAGGGGCGTTGACGACCAGTGACAGCTATGCCCTAGCATAGAGACCCAGGGGACCCCCCCCAGGCCCCCTCCACCACCCCCCATCCCCATCACTCGCTCAGCTCTGGTCTGCCAGGTCTCACACTGCGTGGCCCGCGGGGGTCTGTCACTTAGGGGAAGAGCCACGAGCCCACCAGCCCCCTAGCTTCCGCACCTTCCCGTGCCTCAGTTTCCCTCCGCGGAGGACAGCTCACTGAACGCAGCTTGGCCCATGGGAAAGTGGATGGCCTGGAACTTAAAGGGCGGGCCCTCGAGATGGGAAGGACTGCAGGCACGCCAGGCTCCCCTGCGCCGTGCACACACCCTACTCCCCACGCGCACAGCCGCACACGGGCACCCGCAGGCCCGAGGCCCCGCCCCGCCCCCGGGAAGCCTCTCCGAGCCGGGGCGGAGGCGCCTGCCCGCCGCGTGACGCAAGCCGCACTATAAAAGACCCGGCTCTATTCCCGGGTCCCGCAGCCACCTGGCGGCTCACCAGGAGCCGCTACCTGGGCCCTGGCGCCCGGCAGCGGCAGCGCCTTCTCCTCCTAGCTCTTCCCGGCCCCTCGCTCGGTTCAGGAAAGTCAGGGAGACTTGAGCACGCCCATTTCATGCATGGCGCAAGCGAGGTCCTGGGTGTGAGGGTCGTCCAGGGCACCGGAGCCAGCCTCCTAGCTGGGAACCTCTGAGAAGACCGTGAGGACAGGGGTTGGATTGGGTATCGGAGGTGGAGAGAGAGAGAGAGTCATAGAATCCTAGAAAAGTAACGACACACATTGGCTGTTCTTTACAGGGGAAAGTAGAAATCTCCCAATCTCCCATAATCGCAGATAATTTCATCTCCCCAGGTAGACCTGCCCTCCACACTGTCATTGCTTATTAGAAATTGTTTTACTGAGGACGCAATCAAGGCAGGCTTTCTGAAGGAGGTGGCTGTGAAGCCTTCCAAGACTGAGTAGAGCAGCCTGGGTCTCAGGACTCCTTAGTCCTTGCCCTGAGACCAGGATTGGGGGATCCTAGGCCCCTGACCCAGACTTCACCCAGGGTTTGCCAACAACTCTTGGCAGGGCTGTGAGCAGGGGCAACGGGCAGTGACAGAGAAGTGGTTGGGCCAGTTGGACCAGCAGAGCCTGAGCAAGGCACCCACACAGCCAGCAGCCTCCACCCCAGGTCCTCCAGGGCTATGAGAGGCCCGGGGCACCAGAATACTTATGCCAACCCACCCGCTATCCTCCTGTCCCCCCACTGCCCATCAAGGCCCCTGTCTCTGCTCAGGCTATGCTTTGCCCCTGGAATGCCTTTCCATCAACCTCTTTGTCAGCCCAGGGAGCCTCCCCGATCCCTGCCCCTAACCGGAGGCATCCTCTGCTTCCTATGAGCCCACCCTCTCTCCACACTGTCTGGGGCCTCTCCTGAAGCATTGACCACACCTGGAGTGCAGAGGCTCCAGAGTGGGGAGAACAAGCATGCAGTCTGCATGCTGACCAGCTGTGTGACCTGGGGCAAGTGCCAGCCCTTTTTCAGCCTCAGTTTCTTCATCTGTGAAATCCCCACCCCTTGGGGCTCCTCTGAAGATATTAATAGACTAAAATGTTAGACGCAGAGGGCCCAGCACTGTACCCAGCTCTAGAAATAGACAGTTGGGCTGATCATGTCCATCTTCCCCAGACCAGAAGCTCCCCCGGCAGAGACGTGCCTCCTCCCTCAATGCCCAGCAGCCTGAAGTGGGCCAAGGCAGAGGTTGGTGGGGAAGGAGCCTGCCCCGGAGGATGAGTCTGGCCCTCAGGCTGCTGCCCACCCCACCACCTTCACACGCCGGGGCCCTGCCTCTGTCCACAGACTTCCATGGGCACAAGCTGTGGCCATCTTGGCCAGAGTGGCTAGGCAGCTGGCCAGGCCACTAGGCAGGGCTGGGCAGCAGGAATGGTGAGCCCTTGGGGCCAGAAGCACAGCCAGTTCCCAGGCCAGCCCCTCAGGGCCTGTGGGTACTGGGCAGTCATCCTGGGGCAGTAGGGGGCAGGGAGAAGGCTGGAATTTCTGGATAGGGGTAGAGTTTGGGTCAAGTGCTACAGTACAGAATCTAAGCTCTCAGATGGGCCCCATGTGGAGCCCTTTACACCTCCACTCTAGGCCAGTGGGATGGGGACTCAGGCCAGCTTCTGACATCTAGCTGTGCCAGGATTCCCCAGGGTGGGCACTGGAACTGAGGCCTCAGCTTCAGGTACTAGGCCCAGGTCTGGAGGAGGTCTGGGACCCTGCTGGGGGGGCATTGCCAAGAAGATGAACTAGACTTTCAACTTGCCCTCAGGTTCCACAACCTGGATACCTGGGAAGTTCATGCTGATGTCTACCCTAGCTCCCTCATGTTGCCAGAGCAACCCTGCTGATCTGTCTGCTGGAGTAGGAAGGTAGCTCTCCTGTGTGTGGGTTGCTTCTAGCCCTGGGGTGCCTCTCTGGAGGGAGAGCTGTAAGGTTGAGGAGGGAACTTGGGGGAAAGTGTCAGTGGGTTTGAGTGCTGGGCTGTAGGGGCTGTCGTGGGAGTGTTCTGTGGAATCTGACTTTGAGTTCATATGTGTGCACCTAGGTGCCAGCTGGTGTGTATGTGTGGCAGGGGGATGTGGAGGGAAGGGGTAGTGGAAATGCCCAGTCTTCCCTTCTGTTCCTCAAGCCCCTTCCTTCCACACCACCCACACCAAGCCACTGGAATCCAGAGAAGGCCCCAAGGAAGCTTCTACCCATGCCCAGACTTTGGAGAAGGCAGCAGCAGCCAAACCACAGCCACTGTGGGGGGTGCTATGTAAGTGTGTATGGCATAGCCATGGTACAAGGGAAGAAAAAATGAACTTCTTCCCTCAGGCAGAGCCTTTCTCCAAGAGAGAGGGTGAGAGGGAAAAGGGCTCCCAGACCCTGGATCAAGGCCTTCTGCCCTGGCCCTCTGCTCAACCTCCCCCCCACACAATGATCCCCACTCAAGCCAGTCCCCAGTTCACCATTGTATATAGATGGGGGACTAAGGTACCAAGAGGCAAAGTGACTTGCCAGCAATGGGTTCCAACAGAGCCAAGAATAGAACATAATTCATTGTTCTTTCCATCCTGCAATCATCTAAGAAGCACCCACTGTGTGCAAGGCCCTGTGCTAGAGCTGACAAAGCAGGGAAGGCTCCATCAAAAAGGTGCCCTTGGAGCCGGGCCGGGAAGAACGAGAAGGAATTCTACAGTGGCAGTGGGGGGAAGGCAGAGAAGGCACTCTAGGCAGAAGGAACAGCCTGAGCAAAGGCTCAAAGATAATGAACCTTCTGCATCCAAAGCTGATTCTAGGGAACAGGGAGGCAAGCCTGAGGGGCTGGAGCATGGGATTCACAGGAGACTGGTTACTGCTGGCAGGTACCCCAGGACCACTTGGGGATACACACTCTTAGTGGCCTTCGATGCCATGTAAAAGCCTGGGCCTATGCTGAAGATAATGGGAAATGAAGCCTTGAAACAGGGGTTTTCCAAGCAGAAACTGGAGGGGAAAAGATCTGGAGGAAGGGCAATCGAGGAAGAGGAAACAGTAAAAGCAAAGGCCTGGAGGCAACAGGCACCTTTAGAAGAATGAATAAATGAAGGCATGGTCTTTATTATTCATATTGATGCTTCCTGGAGCCAATAGGGTGGGGACCAGAGTGCCCTGCCCCATGCTGGTAATGCCCATGCCTGATGCAGGGGTAGAAACTCAGAGCCTGAGACCTCCACCTGCTCACATGCCCAGCTTCTTTATCCCAAGGAAGTGCCTGAGGCCGATTACAGCCTGCTCTGGGAGCACAAAATTTGCCCCATGAAAGGGCACAGATGGTTATGAGTCCAGGGAGACTCTTCCACCAATCTTTGCCCTTCTAACCTTTGCCCTGTTAGCTTGGCTGGCTCAGCCCTTAATCATGGGTTACTGGGACTATGGCTAACAGACTCATGGGTGAGTGTTGGAGCTCCTGGGCAGCTTCGAAGACCCTCCTTTCCTTCACTGTCAATCTAGAACCTGTGCCTGTAGGTCTTGGGGTTTCTAGGTGCCACAATTCTGGCAGTTGAGCCTTAGATCCTGTGTGTCTTTGTTTGTTCCCTAGCAGCAGGGTCACCCCTTTGAGTGCCATGTCCTCCCCTCCTGATCACTCCCCACTGCCACCACTCACATGGCCCCCACCTTGTGAGGCCTGGTATACAGTGGGCACTCAGTGGAAGACTGGCTTTCCCATGGTGGCATCCCTGTGCCCAGATATAGCGCTCAGCAGCATTTGTCGACTGCATGTTTGTTGGCTTCTCAGCACCCTGGACTTCCATATGGCAGGGGCTGGGAGGGCCTGCTCCATGGAAGTAAAGCTGGAAAGGGTTGGCCTGGATCTCTAGGGCTCCCTGCGCCCAGGAGCCCTGGCAGGCCCTGCCCTGGAAACCCCTCTGGGATCCGGAGACACCTGGGCTCTGCCATGGGGGTCAGACACAGCAGGTAGAAATGTGCCCAAGAGAATGGGGAGTAGCAGCACATCATGAAGCACCTTGGGGCAGGCCTGCGTGCTAATGCCCCTGAGTGTCCATAAACAAACAGGCACCCACCATCTTTCCCCCCTCCCTACCCCCGGAGCCTGGCTCCTAGGGTCCCCGCCTCTCTCACTGCTATAGGATGGGGGAGTTTGGGGTGGGAAGTCACACCACTTCTTTCATCATCACCCTGATTGTCGCCGATGGGTGAGTGTGCAAGGATGCATCTGTGCATGCATTCTCCTTGTGACAGGCGTGGTGTGGGGGCAGCAGGGTGGGAGGCGAGAGGAGGGCCAGGTGAGAGCAAGCCAGGGTGTGTGGCCTCCAGAGATGGCGCAGGCTCAGGATCTGCCCTTGAGACACTCTCCCTCCATGCCACCGCAGTAGAAGCTGTGCCAGCCTCTTTCCACATAAGACCAAGGCCTGGGCAGCTGTGGGGAGAAGGGGAGGGGGACAGAGCAGAGGAGGACAAGGACGGAGAGCCCACTGTGCCTCCTCTGGCTCCTCCTGCATGCTCAAACCTGTCCAAAAGGCCCTGAAGTGCTTCCCATTGGCTCTCCTGCTACCCTGGGCTCCCCAGAGCAGCCTCTGCCCCAGGGCCTGGGCAAAGGGTGGGGACCATGGGATCTTGAACCCTGTACCCTGCATTCAGAGGTCAGCCTCCTTGGAAGGGCCTCCTCCCTGACGAACTCAACCTTTGTCCCTGTCTGGCAGCAACAAGCTGGTGTGAGGCTGCCCGAGGGCACTGTCTGGGCATCAAAATAAAACCTGAAAATTGCTGCCCCCGCCCAGTACCGCAGAGTTCTGCTGAAAGGTAATTATGGGTGGCCTGGGATGGCCACTCTGTCCACAACCCCAAGCTCAGCAGGCCCAGGGCCACAGGGCTGCAGGGAGCCCTGCCCTTGACTTCTGTTCTGCACCAGGCCTTCAGGTTCAGAGCAGCCCAGCCCCTGCTCCAGGGCCCTCCACCAGCCTATAGGCCTACCAACCTGGGTAGGGGTCCCCTGGGGGTCTAGGCAGACTCTGGACTCTGCAGAAGGTGTGGAGAGCGTGGGCTTGTCTCAGATTAGAATCATAAGAACAGTAATTCAAATTTGGTGCCAGATTAGAGTCCTAATAAGAATAGTAACTCCAGCCCCCATACATCAAGCACTCACTACCTACAAGGCCTTGAACTACACTTGATGTTCCTTTAACTCACGTACTTCCCACAAAGCCCCTACGATATGGGTAGATCATTAGCTCCATTTAACAGGAGGGGAAATTGAGGCCCAGGGTCTAAATGACATGCCCATGGTCACACAGCTGGGAAGTGGCCAAACTGGGCCTCACACCCAGACTGCTCTGAATTCCAGGCCAGAGTTCACAACCACTAGGCCAGCTTGCCCCTAAAGCCACAGGAGCAAGAGTGAGACAGCTGGTAACTGGCTACTGGAGTGAGACAAGTGACTGGCACGGAGGAGTTGGCAGCTGGCCCCTGGACAGTGCTCCCCTCCAGAGGCTCATTCTCCAGCCACGAAGGCTTGTGCAATCTGTCTGTGTGGCCTCACAGGGGCGTCCCAGGGGGAGCAAGCGGCTGGGGGAAACAGGGTAGGTATACCCAGTCTGGGCTGCCTCACAGCCAGCCCTCTTGTCCCCAGAGCCTGCCCAGACTCTCTTAGCCCAGACGGAACCTCCTGCCTGTCTGGCCCTGCCTGCTCTGGCCCCTGCAAGATTCTTCCTCCATGGCTTGGGAAGCTGTGTGAGGGCAGGGGCTCCATCTGAGACCGCTGTGTGCCCCTCACACTGTCCCAGGCCCAGTGGGGATGCCTGGCTGAGTCTGCAGAGCACAGACGGCTTGGGCCCCACCTCCTGCTGCACAAGACACACTGCCTGGGCTCTTGCCATGTTTTATCTCTGGAATTTGCCTTGGAAAACTCCTGGTCCCTGCTGACTAGTGAGGGCTAAGCTGTGACTTCCCTTGTCTCTGGGCTCATGGTCTCAGTCCACACTGCCAGGAAGTTCTTATAAGCATCTAACTGACTTCTCACTTGCTGTCTGTCATTCTCTTCTCCCTGATTCCCTTTCTGGCTCTTGCAGATGCAATAGTAAACAGGCCATTAATTCCTATTTCTCCTCTCCATGGTGAATGGTAACTCCAAATGACTTCTGCACTGACCTTGTTAGTAATCAACAATGAACCTACAAACCTCTATTGAGTCCCTACTCTGTACTGAGAGCTGAGGAGAGGTGGAAGGATGGGCTGGCAAATTCCGAGGTGGGCTACTGTGCTTGAAGCAGATATTGCTAATTGATCACAGTGCTTCTTGGTGCACCTAGAAGGATACAGCTCAGAATCTTCTCAACACGGCTCCAGGGAGCCATTGGCAACCTGCTGGAATTGACACATCAGCTGAAACCATTTGCCCTCCCTTCTGCACCCCACCTCCTGCTGAGGATTGAGGCCAGGGTCAGGCCAGGGCTTCTTGTGCAAAGGTGTCCTTGTCCTGTCCCACCTCAATTGCCTGTGTCCTGATTTCTTTGTCCTCGTTCTCAGTGTCTGACACAGGATGGAGAGAAGGCAAACAGGATCATCTGTCTTCTCGTCTCGGGTTCCTGTGAGGCTGCGATAGCCTGGTTAGGGACATGGCCTCAAAGTAGCGTGATGCCTTTGGATGGAAGGCATCTGGGCTGCTGCATCAGAGCACCTTCCACAGCCACCTCCACCTGGGACCCAAGGCCCTCCCCAGATGTACGTCTTCTCAGAGCTGCTCTGGAGCCTGGGGAGCACAGGTCCACTTACCCAGCCTCCTGCTCCCAAAGTGCTCACTGTATATTCCTTCCCAAGTCGAGGACAAAGGCCTGACTTCTCACTTGCGCTTTCCAGCCATTCAAACCATGGATTAGTACCCAGTGGATGCCAGAGCCTGTGAGAGGGGTCGAGGGCCTCCCTGAGCAGAAGCAAAGGAACTTGAGGTCTGCAGGGGAAAGAGACAAATTCCCAGATGAGTTATTGAGAAAGCATTAGACTTGGGGTCTAATGCTGAAGTCAATCCCAGTGGTGCCAGTTGGGCCTCACTCGGGCCTCAGTTTTCTTGTCTGTAAAATACTTATTATAGGAATAATAAACACAACACCTGCATCACAGACTTACTTAAGGATTAAGCAAGATCACTTATTCCATCCTTCAGCATTATTGAGCAGCTAATATACACCAACCTCTGCATTCATCTCTAGGGATGTGATTGCTATCTTGGAGCTGACAGTCAGAGGGAGAGCAGACAAGTCACCAGGAATCATAATGAGAGCCAGGAAATGACCACACAGAGTGAGCAGAGCCCAGATGGGGGAAGCCCAGGGACTGTGAGAGCCAGAGGAACCCCTGACCCCACCCAGGAAATCAAAGCAAGCTTCCTGGATGAGGTGGCTCCTGAAGGAGAAGGGAGAAAGGTGTTCCAGGCCTGAGCAAAATACAAGGTAGAAGAGGGGGCCCAGACAGACTGTCCTAGGTGCTGGGTGTGGAATAGATGAACTGGGCTGGGCGTGTCCAAAGAGCTGCATTATTTACTGTCCCAGCTATAAAATATTTACACGGGCTTCCTGATGATTTATGGTGTTTGCTTTCCTACCTCCGGGCTCCTGGCAGGTAAACCATGTGCCCTGTAGCTCACCCCAGGGAGGAGTCCTTGGGTGCTGGCACCAAGCTCCTAACTGGGCCAGGAGGAGGGCTCTGGTGCAGGAGGTCAGACCGTTCGGCAGCTCTGATCTCTTCTCATGAGGCTTGAGCCCCACAGGACTGAAACCCCTGCCCCAGATACCCCAGGGCAGAGCCAGAACACAGAACACAGGGCTGGGAGAGAGAGGCACTGACAGAGGGAAGGATGTGGGGAGAGGCCCACACCAGGGCAGAGGCAGAGTGGACAGTGCCCATGCCGCAACATTCCCTGGCTGTGTGGCCTTGCACAAGGTGCAGGATTTCTCCTATCCTGTTTCTCCCCATCAAGTGGGGTTGATAATAGTACAGTATTCTGAAGAGTGAATTGAGCTCACACAGCACAGGGGCGAAGCTCAGTCATAGGAAGCTTGAAATTCTTGCAGGTTTAATTAAATGTCTGCAAAGTGTAATATTAGGACAACCTGTCATGTATAGCACACATCAACTTGTACAAAATGATTCAAAAGTGTCTCAATGTGGGAAGTGGGGAAGTAGGGGCATTTTAACCTGCTCGGGTTGAGAGCTGAGAGCCTGCAGAGGCTTTAGAAGGGCCGGACCTCAGCTTTCACAGGAGGAAGACCAACAGTCTCCTAGGGTCTGTACCTCTCTTGGGGTCTTTCTAGAAACCTTTCTAGAAATGGGTCCATTCTCCTCTTCCTCTCTGGAAAGGAAGCCCTGCACAGTGAGAGGGAGGTGGGGACCCCTCAAGTGGACCCCTGCCCAGGCCAGGAGGTACCTTGTAGTCCTCTGAGGGGAAAGGGTCCCTCAGCCCAGGCAGAAATGGAGCCCTGGACAGCTGGAATCACTCTTGGCCCCACAGGGTTGGGGATGGGGGCCCATGGCTGATGGGCTCACAGGCTTATGAAGATTGGGCTATGGGAAAAAGTGGGCTGGGTGGGCTGCAGCCTGGGACAGCAGAATGGAGAAGATATCAGGTGGGCAGGGATGGTGAGGGAAGGGATTCCTACAAGGATCTTCCAGAGTGTGTGGCCTGGACATGGATGAGAAATCAGCTCCCACACCCAGGGACTTCCTCCAGGGCCCTCTTGCACCAGCCTGACCAACCCCTCCACCAAGCAGATAGACACACTAAGGTCACAGAGAGGAGGTGTGAGAAGGCCACAGAGGATCAGATTTGGGAGCAGAACCCAGGGAAATCATGTCCTTGCTCTAAGTGACCTAGATCTCTGGACTTTCAGAGAGCAAGGGTCCTCAAGAACCATCTGGTTCAGTCCTAAGCCATGCTACATAGAAGGGGAATGTGCCCATTCTAGGCCTGTTTGCCTCAAATCATTTCTCATCCTTCCCCTGCTCTGATCTTTGTCTATGGCAGAGGGGCCCAACCTCTTCAGGCTGCATTCCCATTCTGTGTAGTTTGGCTTGGCCTGTGGGGGAAAGTGGAGGGAGACAGCAAGAGAGACATCTTAGGTGATGTTTCCAGCTTGTGGCCTGAGACCCCCTTGGACAGACCCAATGACGTTCTAGCTTCTTCTGGATGACCCAAGTATCAGTCAGTAATACTTTAGTGAGAACCAGTAGATGAGATTCCTTAAGTTCACTGCATTCCCAGACAGACCGCCTCAAAAAGGAGGGAAGCTAGCAAAAAGATTAGCACAGGGCTAGGGTGAGGAAGGCAGATCTCCAAAGGGGAGGGGGCTGACTTTGCCTTTCTGGATTTCAGGATCCTACAGGAAAAGAGAAGCCATTCTAGGTATTTCAAATGGAGGGAACTGAACGTAGGGAATCCGTTATACAAGTGATGGAAGAGTGGATAAGCTATATAGGGAATGGAGAGGCTGCCCAGAGAGCAGCACCAGCAGGAAGGAAGCTGCTACCACCCCTAGGCTAGAGGAACAAAGGGAGAAGGGAGTGGTTTGCTGGGCCACCCCAGGAGGTCAGCAGCCTGGTGGATTTTCCCCACCATGTTTCTCAACGGGGTGTTTGTGGCAGGAACTTCCCCATTGAGTGCACACTTCCCTCCCTCTGCTGCAGCTCTGGGGGCACAGCTGGCTAAAAAACCTGCTGCTTCCCCTGCTCAGCTTGCCTGCATGCTGGAGAGGCTAGAGCCTGCGCCACTGCCCTGCTGCCCCTACTGTGTCTAGAGGTAGAGCCCAATGTCTGCTGAGCTCAAGCACCAGGGACTTGGGGAGAGAGCTGAGGACCAAGGTCCTCTGAGCAATGCTCTGGAAACGCAGGAAGTTGAAATCTCCATCCTACCATGTAGACTCCAAACGGCACCAGGCCCTCAGGGTCATGCAGCCAATTTTCAACCAACCAATAAACCCACAGATCTTTACTGAGTATCCACCGTGTGCCAGGCAATGTTAAGTTATCTTGGTTTTACCTGACTCCAAACTTGTGAGGTAGTTCCCACATATTATAGATGGGGAAACTGAGGCTTTGAAAGGTCAAGTTACTTGCCCAGGGTCCCTAGACTAAGATGGAGCTGTGTTATTTTACATTTATTCTCTCATAGCCCTGTGGCGCAGACATGGAGAACCCTTGGCATTCACCATTTCAACATCTGGGGTGTCAAGTGTTTGACAGTAACCTCCACAGTCGGGAATTTTCTGTAATTTGCAGCACTGTTGAGGCATGAACTGAGATCTGCATAGGTCGAGGCTTGTGGCAGGTAGGAGTCACTGACTTGGAGGCTTAAAGGAGGTGAAGCAGGCTGAGCTCCTCACCAGCACTCCCGGGGGAGTGCATGGGGGACTGTCAGGCTCTGGGGCCAGGTTACCTGATACCCTCCTACAGTTGTGTGACCTTGAGCCAGTTCCTTCACCTTCTCAGCTATAAGATGAGATGCATGAGCCCAACCTTGAAGGGTTCTTGTGAAGACTGTGATCACACACGTAAAGGTCTCGATGCTCCTGGCGCATAGTAGGTGCTGTTAGGACGATGATGTTGATCGTGGCCCTTGCAAATGGAGGCATAATTCAAGGCTTCATGGCAGGTCCTGAGGCCTGAGTCAGTAGGAGCTCCAAGAACAGTCAGGGTGATCTCAGGGGGTCAGGTGGCCAGGAGGGCCCTTGTTAGTGAGATGTGAAGGTCAGGCAGGTGGGAGGGGCTGGGGTGTGTGCTCAGAGGCTCTGGCCTTTGGGATCACAAAGACCTGGGTGGGAATGGCAGCGCTGCCCTTTCCTGGTGGTATGACCTTGTGTAAGTTACTTCAATGGGACTTTCCTCACCTGTAAAATGGGGGTGACATCAGTGCTCATTTCCTAAGGCATGGTGGGGAGAATAAATGCAGTGATGTTCCTGAAGCACCTGCTACGTGCCTGACACAGCTAAGGGCTTAACTAACATCAGCAGTTACTATTATTTAACATCAGTGGTCACTGCGATTTCGCGAGGGCTGGACCAGAACTTCAGGGCATGAGCAGAAGGTGGTATCTCTTCCATGACCTCAGCAGTGCCTCCTGGGCCTCAGCAGCCTTGGGCCCCACTTACTTCCCTCTAGTCCTCACAGGCAAGAGGATTTTCTCCATCAAAATTGGATTAGGGGAACAGCCGAGGTCTCCTGACCTATGGCGCTCCTGACCGCTCCATCAGCCCCTACAGGGTCGGTTAGCAAATGGGTCTGGATACCCAGTTGTGAGGTGCTGGCTCCCTCTACCTGGCCTCAGCCCCAGTGTCATTCTGCAGAGGCCCTGAGTCCCTAGCTGAAGTAGGCCTTGGGATCACATCACCCTGCCTTCCTGACTTCCAAGCACATATCAGGATGTGGAATTATCTTATCAGCCTGGTTATTGGTTTACAGTCTACCTCTCCACACTGGGAGGGAAGCTCCTGGAGGCAGGGGCCTTGTCTGTATCTTAAAGCCCAGTTCAGTACCCAGCACTTCATGGGGACTGGTAAACATTTGCTGAATGAGTGAATGAATGAATGATGACCAGGGAGGCAGAAGGTGTGTGTTGGCGGGAAGCACAGGAACACTGGACAGAGACACAGAAGGCCTGACTTCCAAGCCTAGCTCTGCTCTCAACAGCTGTGTCACCCTGAGCCTCAATCTCCCCATTTGTAGCATGGGGTGTTTGGGGGGATGAGCGTCAAGACCCCTTCGGGTTCCAACATCCTATGCCTCTGAGGGGTCCCCACCAAGCTGCAACTCTAAGAAGCCTTCTTGGCCACCAGCTAACAGGAAGTTGCCATGACGAATGCAAACAGGTCTATTTTGAAATATTTTCTCAGATTGGCTGTGTCTGCGCCATAAGTGACTAAGCCCAAAGAATTCTCCCTTCCCTTGGGGCCGCCTCCCCAGCACATGACTCGGGGCACAAATACACAAGAACCACACCATTCACAGGAACACATGCACACACATGCTCAGACACACACACACTCATGCACACTTGCATACTCAACCTGCACACACACACAGTTACACCTGCATGTATACCCTCACATACACTTGCTCACATATGCTCACACTGCACAACACAGGGGAACATACACACATATGCACTCATATCCATCCTTACACACACTCACACTCACACACATGTTCTTATACACGCACAGACATTCACACACTCATGAACACAGGCATGCAATCACACACATTTGTACTCACACATACACACTCATTGCTTACTGCCATATATGCACTCACTTGTACCACCCACACCCACACAAGGCTTACATACACACTCATGCTTGCACATGTTCACATACTTTCACCTTACACACAAATGCACTTACATAGTCCCTCACACACATGGTCACAACTCAACCTGCATACACACTCTCATACAGGCCTACACTCACACACTCACACATACACACTCATGTACATACTCACACTTACTGTCCCAAGTGCTCACTCATGCAGTCATGCACAAACTCATTCGGTTACACACACACGCACACTCACACACTCGCACCCACACTCATACACCCCCTTCAGTTGCACAAGCCCAACCCCCACCCATCAGTAGCTTGCCCCTCCAGAGCTGCCCGGGCCTGGTCTTGTCTGATGGCTGCTCCCTGCTCTCTTTTCCCTCTTGCTTCTATTTATTTTTCTTAGCCACGATGAATATATTTGGAGAAGGATCTATTTTCACCTTATCTGGAAACATATTTCCCCTTGGCCATGAGCTGGGCAGATCAGCGAGAAGACTCCTGGCTGCTATGGTGTGGGCTGGGAGGGCTGGGGCCAAGCCAGGATGGAGGCAGAGAGCCACAGAGGCAGGAGGGCTTCCCAGGATGGTCTGGCAGCCTGAGCTGGGGCTGCTGCCTCTGAAATCCTTTTTGGGTAACCCTGAACTCAGGGCAGCTGCTCCCCATAAAGGTGGCTGTGTCTGGGGGAGTCTGGCCTTCATCTTTGCTCCTTCCTTGCTCCTTCCTTCTGATCTGGGGGTATCCCTGGCTCCTAGCACTTCTCTTTTCTATAAGGGAGAAGAGCCTTTATAGATCATCTTGTCCCTCCCAGTTTTTAGATAACAAGAGTTCTAGCTAGGGAACATTTCCTCTGCCCCAGCCTGTGCAGAGCCCTCTGCGTGCGTCATCTCATTTCAGCCTCATAACTACCTCGAGAGGTTGTGCCATTATTCTCTCATTTCACAAATAAGAAAACTGATGCTCAGAGAGGTCAGGGACGTGCATAAGGCATACAGCAGTGGGGGCAGCACAGAGGCCTTCTGTCTTCCTGCTGCTCAGGCCTCAGCAGCCTCACTGTCTATATCACCCACCTTGCAGAGCTGCCTGCAGATGACGGGGGCTGTGCGGCTGGCCCCGGCTGGGTGGTGGTGGGTTTAGACTAGGACTCCTGAGGGTGCATACCCATGGGGTGCCTGCTTTGTTGGTGGTCTGGGTGGCTGCCATGCCCGGTCAGCTTCTAGCTGCCAGGTGTTGATCACACTGGTGTCAGGTGTGGCAGTGCAGGCCTTTGGGAGGGTGGATTGCACAGACAGAACCTCTGGAAACTGAAGCCTTTGTCCAGTCTGTACCTCCTCCCCTTTTGGAGCAGTGTCCCTTCCTTCACACAAATGCTCCCATGTGACAGCCCTGGGAGGCAGAACAGGGCAAGCCTCCATGCCCCAAGCAGAGTCCCCGGCTTTGCGTGCCTCTTCCTGTCCCCCTGTATGTTGGCACACATAGGTAAATGTTGGCTAAATCAAAAGAATTTAAAAATGGGCTAAGGATTTAATAGATATGTCTCCAAAAAATATACAAATGACCAATAAGCCCATGAAAACATGCTCAACAACACTAGTCATTAGGGAAATGCAAATCAAAGCCACAATGAGTTACTACTTCATACCCAGTAGGATGTCTATGACCAAAAAGATGGACAATAATAGGTATTTGTGAGGACATGGAGAAATTGGGACCCTCATACACCGCTAGTGGGAATGTAAAGTGGTGTAGCCACTGTGGAAAACAGTCTGGCAGTTCCCCAAATGGTTTAGCATAGAGTCACCACAAGACCCAGCAATCCCACTGCTAAAGAATTAAAAACATATGTCCATACAAAACCCTGTACACAAATGTTCATAGCAGCATTATTCATAATAGTCGACCCAAATGTCCATCAACTAATAAATGGGAAAGCAAATGTGGTATATCCATATGGTGGAGTATTATTCATCCTTAAAAAATGAATGAAGTACTGATTCATGCTTGACATGGATAACCCTCAAAAGCAAGCTAAGTAAAAGAATCTAGGTGGAAAAGACCCTATTTTATATGATTCCTTTTACATGACATGTCTAGAACAGGCAAATCCAAAGAGACACAAAGTAAACTAGCCAGAAGCCGAGAAGAAGGGGGACGAGGGAGTGACTGCTAATGAGTATGAGGTTTCTTTTGAGGGTGATGAAAAGTACTCTGGAGTTAGTGGTGATGGTTGTGTAACTCTGCAAATATACTAAAACCCACTTTGGGGCCAGGCGCAGTGGCTCACACCTGTAATCCCAGCATTTTGGGAGGCCGAGATAGGAGGATCACTTGAGCTCAAGAGTTCAAGACCAGCCTGGGCAACATGGTGAGACCCTGTCTTTACAAAGAAATTGAAAAATTAGCTGGACGTGGTGGCGCGCGTCTGTAGTCCCAGATATTCAGGAGGCTGAGGCAGGAGGATCGCTTGAGCCCAGGAGTTGGAGGTTGCAGTGAGCTGTGATGACACCACTGCACTCTAGCCCAGGCGACAGAGTGAGACTCTGTCGCTAAACTAAATAAATAAATAGTACACTTTAAAGGGGTGAATTTTATGGTGCAGAATTACTTCTCAATAAAATATTTAAGTGAGCCTAATAAAAAGGAAGGAAGGAAGGAAAAGAGATCAGAAGAATCTCTATGGGGCTGGGAGATGGAGGTCTAAAAATATTAAACGTTTTTCCAAGGTCACCGGGAGCAATGACGCCAGCCCCGTTGATGCAAATGACACTAAACAGCTCCTATACGTTGGGCACGCTCACTCTCTGTGCCTGGCAGCGCGGGAGCCTCCACATGTGTTATCTCATTCCACTCTCCCCATAACCCATGTGGCAAGTATTATTATCATCTCTGTTTTCCAGATGAGGAAACAGAGGCTCAGAGGGGTGAAGTGACCTGCCTGAGGCATTTGAGCTTAGATGAGTCCATCTCCCAATGGTAGGGAAAATGGTTCTGTGTGCCCAGTTAGTTTTTTTCACATGGTAACCCGCATCCTCAATGCAAGAAGAAAGACGGGAATGCAAGCTGGTGGTGCTGTTGCAGCTGACAGGAACCCTGGTTCCTGGCTCTACTCTGCTGCCCAGGGGCAGGTGCTTGTGAGTAGATTTTGAGAAACTGCCCCAGGAGAATCTGGGGCAACTCTCCATGCTGGGCTTCTGTTCTAAGGGGCAGGAAACATAATACATGCCCAGGCTGGGGGCCTCAGCTGGCTCTGGCCCAAGTTCTTTGGGTGTTTTGATAAACAAGGGCTGCCTCGTTTCACCTCTGTGTGACCTTTCTACATGTGTAGCCTTGGGTCCCAAAATCCAGGTCCTTCCCCCTAGCACATGAGAAGCCCTGGGTAGTCTGCACCAGGTCCAGGCCAGCCGTGAGTGTGCCAGGGGTACTTCCTCACCAGGAGCTTTTTGAAGCACCTTGTAGGAAATGATAAAGGGGCCTCTGAAGTCCAACAGCCTGGGCTCAATCCCAGTTCTGCTACCTACTAGCTGGGTAACCCTAAGCAAGTCACTTCACTTTTCTTCATCTCAGTTTCTTCATCTGTAAAATGGGGATAATAACTCATGACATCATTGTATATTATTATAAGCCTACCTCATAAGATTGAGGGGAGGATTAATTGAGGTGATGCATAGAACATGGGGACCTGACTCAGAAAAGACTCTATGATATCAACCATTATTACATTTATGAGGGCCATGGACCCAGAATCAGAGTGTCTGAAGGCTGACTCCCAGACCAGCATGCATATTTGTATACTAGCAGGCATGAACACCTTCATATCCCCCACACACTGCATGCACCACATGTGATATTGCATTCATGCTTTCACATCCAGACTCACACATAAACTCACAAGCATGTCCATTCATATGCATGTACACATGCACCCATGCACAGACTTTGTCTATCTGAAAGCAGACTCTGACAAATAGGCCTGCATACACATGCAAATGCACACTCACCTTTCCCCTTGCATGTGAACACATGCACCTGAATTTGTATTCATTCACATATGCATGTTCACACCCATGAACTTGCTATTCTCAGGACCACCAGCCCAGCACTGGCCACAGACTGGTAGGTGGAAGAACCTCTGCACTCCAGGGCAGCCACAGCCATCCCCACCCATGGCGGCCTCCCTCCCTGCCCCTCTACTCTGGGAGCCTAACTGGCTTGGCACCAGCCCTGGTACTTCCGTCCAGATTTGTAATAAAATAGGTGGCTTGGGTCAGCTTTCCTGAGTTCTCCAACTGGCTCAGCAAATTCCCTCCTCTGAGCCTTTGTTGCTACTGTCCTTTCTGCCTGGCATGTCCCTCTTGCCCTTCAAGATTCACCTTAAAAACATCCCCTGTGGGAAAGCTTCCCTGATTCCCCAGCCAGAATTATCTGTCTCCCACCCTTGAGTTCCCCTTGCCGGTTTTTACCACCTCAGACTGCCTGGTTCACGCTTGTGTTCTCCCCAAGAGGACAGAACACTGCCCATGGGGAGGGCACGATTGTGGCTTGCTCACCTGTGTGCCCCCTTCCAATCCCAGCACAGAGCGCTGGCTCTGGAATGAGAGGCTGGACTGAAATGAAACATGCTGATGTGTGGGCATTGCAGGTTACTCTCTTCCCTCTGCACAAATCAATGCCCCAACCCTTGGGTAGACCCTGGTGCCCAGGGGGTGCCCTGTATACCCTTCCTGGCATTCAATTCCTCCTAGGTCCTCACAGAGGCACTGCATACAGCTCCTGCTGCCCTGACCATGAGCCCTGGGCCCAACCTTGAGAACAAGACCCCTTTAGGGCTGGAGAAGCCTGGGGGCAGATCTCACGAATTGCTTTGACTCCTTGAGGCAGGCAGACTCTTCCAGCCCACAGAAGGAGGCAGCTTTTCCAAGGAGCCTGAAGATCTGCCCTCAATCAGTGCTTCTTAGAGCCTGGTCCACTGCTTCAGAGGCACCCAGGGTGCTGGTTAATGCAGATTCCTGATCCCACCCTAGACTGTTGAGGAATTCCTGTTAATGCCCAGGAATCAGCATCAACAAAAAACACTCTGGTTTAGTTTTGGTTAAGGGACTGAGAGCCACACTGCCTAATCTAAATTTTGGCACTGCCATTCACTAGTCCTTAGGCAAGTCCTTTAACCTCACTGAGCCTCAGTTTCCTGGTCTGTAAAGTGGAGATAATAATGTTGCCTACCTCACGGGGCTGCTATAGGAGTTAAATGAGATTATGAAAGTGAAGTGCCTAGCACAGCGCCTATGTGCCTATGTGGATAAATGTGGACTATTACTATCATGCTTTCATACCCTGGGACTTCTGAGCGAGGGGCAGGGCCTTGAAGTCCTACTTCAGGAGAGGCCCTGACCAAAGTCCTCTGGACAGCAGAAAGCCTTGGCAGGGCAGGGTCCTCGCCCAAGACACTCCGCCACCTAGTGGCTGGTGTGTGGGACCACACCCAGGTCTCCTGCCTCCACCCAGCTGAGGTCCATGGCTCAGCTTACCTCCCCACCCAGGGCGGCCTCCCTCCCTGACCCTCTACTCTGGGAGCCTAACTGGCTTGGCACCAGCCCTGACACTTCCCTCCAGATTTGTAATAAAATGGGTGGCTTGGGTCAGCTTTCCCTGGCAGGGAGGCCACTTGGCAGAGAGGCAGGAGGCTGGAGGAAGCCTGGGGAAAACAGCTCCTTCAATGACCACTGATTACAGTCTGGTATTCTCAAGGGGCCTCCTGCTTCCCAAACCAGGTGACCCCCAAGAAAGAGCCCTATTTACTGTCTTTCTTCCTTTCCTAGTCCCTCATCATTCATTCATTCCAATGTATTCATAAAGGCATTCATTCATTCATTATTGAAATGTTTACTACATGCCAAGTGCTCAGGCTCAGTGCTGATTACCAGGAATTGGGAAACTTTTCCTGTAAAGGGCCAGCTAGTAAATATTTTCAGGTTTTCAGATCAACCTATTCTGCTATTGTAGCGAGAAAGTAGCTGTTTTGCATAGTGATTTTTGGAGAAAGAAAAAAAATTTTTAAATATAAAAGAAAAAAAGAGAGTAGCTATTGATAACATGTAAACAAATGGGTGGATGTGGCTGTGTTCCAATAAAATTTTATTTGTGGACACTGAAATTTGAATTTCATATAATCTTCACATGTCACGTGAAATATTCTTTTAATTTTTTTCAAAACCATTAAAAAATATAAAAACTATTCTCAGCTTGCAGGCCATACAAACAAGCAAGACCATGGAGAGTGCCACATCCTGTCTGTGCCAATAACTCTAGCAGATTCAAGGCCTTTGGCTCAGCAGGGAGGAGGGGAGGCCTCCAAGCCCACTTCAGCTCAACAACTGCAGCCCTCCCAGACTCCTCTCTCTCAATGCCACATGTGTTCTCTGTGGCTTAGATATGGAGACTCAGGTTTCCTATAGAATTAGAAGCCTTTTTGAGGGCAAGAACATTACTCTTTAAGCATTTGCAGTCAGAAAGGACCTGGGTTCAAATATCAGCTTGACCACCCCTTAACCTGAATGGCCTTGGGTGAGTTACTTAACATCCTGTGCCTCAGTTTCCTCATCTGCAGTACTTCCCTCATAGGTTATTGAGAGCATGAAGGAGTCAATACATGCATGTGCAGTGCTCAGACAAGTGCTTGAGTGGAGGCACTTGGTCAGTGCTTGTGGACTATCCTCATAGTTCCTTCCCCCCCACCCACCCCAGAACCCAGCATGGCTCTGGACACACAGTGCCTGCTCAGCCCTCCTTGCCAAGTCTTAACTTCCAGAATAAGAGAAAAAGCCCCCTGACTCCTCACCTAGGAGACCCGAAGAGTCCATACATACCCTGGGCTCCTGGGAGGCTTTGCTCTTTGGACTTAGCTTGGAGCATTTCCCCTTTGGCTTCTTTGCCCCTGGCAAAATGATCCCCTTGTCCCTTCTAAATGAGCCCACATGGATTCCCAGGTTTAGGAGTATGTGCACATGGAGAGCTCTTAGCTGGTTCTGCTCCAGGGATGAGCTATGGAGGAGGAGGCTGCTTGGCTGGCGATAAAGGAAGTGGGAGCCCACCTCATCTGCCAGCCCATGGTCCACAGGGGCAGGCAGGTTGCTGGGGCCAAGGCCTGGAGCATCTCAGCCATTATGCCAAATACCTTGACCCTGCAGTGCTTTCTCTATTCTCCAGGTACACTCCTCCTCCAGCTGGGTGCCCAGTTTTCTCTGCCTTCCAGAATAGCACCCCTTTCTCTCCTCCAAGAGCCTTTATTAACTTACATGGTTTCATTCTTTCATAGCACTTATTCCTATGTGAAATTTTCTTATTTGTTTATTAGGGTTTTTCAGTCTCCCTTCCACTCGAATTTAAGCTCCGTGAGGGCCAGACATGTCTGATACAATACTATGACTACCCTCACAGGACAGATAATACCGCTATTTAGTAGTTGAGGATACTGAGGTCACCCCATTAACGAGTGGCAGAATGAGGATCCCAGGCCATGTCTGCCTGACAGTCAAAAGCTCACATTCTGAGCCTGCACACAAAGGCAGGGCTCATTTCACCCAGCAATGTGTACAGGCTTTGAATCCTACAGTCTGCTTCCAGCAGTAATAGCAGCAGTAACATGTCAGGAGGCATTTATGGGAGCCCCGGGAATGTTCTCTACCACTATTGCAGGAGGCAAAACCAAGCAGGTTGCACTCCTGCCCTCTTGGAGCTCATGGGCTGATTAAGTAGAGATACATATTCTAGTCTCATTACTATAATTCAGACTGTACTAAGAGCTATAAAGGGGTACAAAGTGCTTTAGGGGCACTGTCTTAGTCTGCTTGGGATGCTGTAACAAAATATTGTAGACTGGGTGGCTTAAACAACAGAAATTTATTTCTTACAGTTCTGGAGGCTAGAAGTCCAAGATCAAGGCACCAGCTAATTCGGTTCCTAGTGAAGGACCTCTTCCTGGTTTGCAGACAGCTGCTTTCTTGCTGTATCCTCACAGAGTGGACAGAGAGATCAGCTTTCTCATATCTCTTTTTATAAGGGCACTAATCCCATTATGAGGGCACCACCCTCTTGACCTAATTACCTCCCAAAGGCCCCACTTCTTAATACCATTGCATTGGGCATTAGGCTTCAACATATGAATTTTGAGGGGGACACAAACATTTAACAGTGGGTAGTCAGGAAAGTCAGGACAGTGGGGCCCGGGAAGGCAAGAGGTGCTATCAGAGAAGGCACTGGACAGACAGGGTGGCAGGAGCAAGACCAATGAGACAGGGCCAGTTTGAGGACTAGTAAGGGCTCCAAATGGCTAGGGCCTAGAGTGTGTTCGGAAAGGGCAGTGATGGTGTGAAAGGTAGTAAGAAGGTAGGTTGGGGCCAAATCATGGAAGGCCTAAAAGACTGAAAAAAGATTGGGCTTCCATGGCCATGTGCAGTGGCTCATGCCTATAAATCCTAGCACTCTGGGAGGCTGAGGCAGGAGAATCACTTGAAGTCAGGAGTTTGAGACCAGCCTGAGCAAGAGTAAGACCTCATCTCTACAAAAAATAAAAAAATTAGCTGGGTGTGGTGGCGCATGCCTGTAATCCCAGCTATTTGGGAGGCTGAGGCAAGAGGATCGCTTGAGCCCAGTAGTTTGAGGTTGCTGTGAGCTATGAGGAGGCCACTGCACTCTAGCCCGGGTGACAGAGTGAGACCCTGTCTCAAAAAAAAAAAAAAAAAAAAAATTGGACTTCCTACAGCCTACGTAGTAGATAATAAGAACACCCACAGAACAACAGCTGATTGTGTATGCTGGGTGCTTTACATCTTACAAAAGCACTTCTGATCCATTCTTCCACTCTACCCTCACTATTCCTAGCATGCATGCTACAGTGGCAAGTTTAGGATCAGAAGTCTGGGATCCACTCCGTCCAGGAACAAGTTGTGCAGATTTGAACAAGTCACTTCACATCTCCAAGGTTCGCTTTGCTTATCTCTGAAAACAGGGACCAGTTCTCAGAGTTTTAGGAAGGATTTCACAAAACCATGCACATGATAATGCTGTATGTAACTTCTAGTCCTCAGTATTTTCTCTGTAAAATGGTGACAATTCCTGCGCAGTCTAATTCAGAGGCGCTGTGCCTGCGATTCTGTGAGCAAAGGGGCAAGAATCTTACTAACCAGGCCAATGAGTTCACTCCCCTTTTGACAGTTGAGGCCAGGGAAGTTGGTGTTTCTTCGTTGGTGGCTGAAAGCCTCAGAGAAGGGGATTTGGCTACTTTAACAGTGTCTCTTACTGCTGGCCACAGTATTTAGCTTATTTGGGACAGAGAGGGATAGACATAAAGCTCATGACCAAAAAACATAAAGTAGAAAACACTGCAGCGCAGGAGCAGACAGCCCGCGCCCGGCCCACTTAAAGGGCCGGAACTTCTCTGGTCCCGCCTCCTCTGTCTCAAGGCCACCAATCAGCAAGCGAGCTTCTTCGTGACGCTATCTTCTCGCGACGACGCCGGCTGGCTGAGGCGTTTCCCAGTGACTGAGCCGGGGCGCCAAGGCTATGGGCAGCCGGGAGGTGCTGGGCCAGGCGGCCCGGCTGGCCTCCTCTGGTCTCCTCATGCAGGTACTTTCTCTGCCCAGCAGGTCCCAGCTTGTACCGCAGCGGGATTCGCGGGGAGGCGGCCCTGGGGCTCTTGACGGCCCTCCCCGGGGCAGACCCAGTTCCAACGTGGACCCCGATATGGAGGGGTAGACAGGAGACCGTGGCCGGGATGAGGGGGCGTCTGGGCCCGGAGTTGGAAGCCTGCGTTCAGAGTTTTGGCTGGGTGACTGCAAACAAGCCACTTTCCTTCCGAGCATTATATTTCCCATATAGCAGTTGGAGAGGGTTAGATCAAATGGCCGGGTGGGGTGGGGGGTTATTTTGTGCTCGAGAATCTGATATTTTTGAGGCAAGGGGTTCATTTCCTCCATATCCCACCCCTGACCTTCAAACTCTCTGACGTCCGCTAAGTTCAGGCAGGCCATATGGCATAGCTAAGAACGGGGATCTGGGCTCAGGCAGGCCTTGATTGGAACCACGTACTTGCTGCGTGACCCAGGAGCAGCGACTTCACTTGTGCAGCCCCCAGCTCCTAATTGATAAAATGGGGGTAATAATATGTAGTACCTAGCTCGTAAAGTTATTGCAAGGATTGATTGTGATCGTTCGAATAAAGGCACTTAACACAGTACCTGGCTCTTAGTATGCACTTAATAAATATTAGCTGCATCTTTCCTCTGTTTATATGACCTTGAGCAAGTCACTTCCCCTTCTTGACTCTAATTTTTTTCATCTGTCAGATATGATACATGCCAGTTGGTCCAAATGGTATCTAAAGATTCTTTAAACCCTGGGAGTTGGTCATTGTGCCTCAAGTTGTTCAATTTCTCTCACTGTTGAGCCAATCGACCCTACTTCACACAAATCCTGAATCCACCTTCCCCTTTACCTTAGAGAGGCACATGGGGGTTAGGAGAAAGAACCAAGCAGACTTGGGCTGGAATTTGAGTCTTGTCACTTGATAGATGCCTGCCTTTGGGAAAATTGCTTGACTTCTCTGAGCATCAGTTTCATCTTAAGTGAGAACAATAATGCAGCCTCACAGGGTCATTAGGAAGATTAGATGAAATCTTGCTTGTTAAGTGCCTGGCACATTACAAGTACTTAATAAATATTATCTTCTTTTATTAGAGTAATAAGGATTTTTCAAATAGTGTAGGCATGAAATGAGATAATCTATGTAAAGCATGTAGAACAGTACCTTACACGTGATATGTGCTTAGTAAACATTAGCAGTTCTTCACCTAACCCTAAGCTTACCAAGGTGTTTTGGGGTTTTTTTGGGGGTTTTTTTTGTTTTTTTGCTATTTCACAATCCACATAACTGTATGAGTTTGGTACTTTATCTGCAATGTTGATTTTTCAACCTTTGATAATACCTTATTACCCAGTAGATTAGCTTCCTAAAAAGAAAACAAATTGTAGCAGAAAATGCACTGGAGTCAGGCAGCCCAGGTCAAGCTGGGTCATTTATTTGCTGTGTGGCATTGGGTAGATCACTTCACTCTGAGTCTTACTTGCCTCCTGTAAGGCATTTATCTGGTTGCTTTTAAGTGTCAAAATAATTAAAAGGTGTGAAAGAGCTTTTTTAAACTGTAAGGTCCATTACAAAAGTAAATGAAGACTGTGTTGCTAATAATAAGGGCCGTTGTGTGGGGCAAATATTGGGTAGCATGAGCAACCTGAGAGCTTCATTAGCTCAAACCTTTATTCAGACCAATTAGGAGATATGGATATGGCTGTGACATTAAGTTTCTTAGACAATGATAACTTTGAAGTTAACGTAAATGTGTGTACATAGTTTTTTTTTTAATAGCCATTATCTTTAGGTTTCTTGAGTGTTTTAATTCAGTCTTGAATGCTTTCTCAGATTACGATGCAGACACTTCAAGTAACTTTGCAATTACATTTTACTCTGCAAGAATTTGAGAGCCATGGTGAAAGTATTAATGCCTTTTATTTGTATGTGTTTTTCAAAAATTTTTTCACCTCTACAATATCATTTGGTCCTTGTACTCAACTCTATGGGATAGGAAGCCTCATTTGGCACAGGAAATTGAGGGTTATAAAAATTAGAAAATGATGAGTCTAGGAGCTAAATGGTGAGTTGAGACTCTCAGCTGAGTGCGTTCTTCAGTAAGGGTTCCATGAATTGGCTTCAAACCTTTAAAATTGAGTACAGAATTTGGTTTGTGTTCCTGCATGTTTCTAAGGAAAGGCTACAGAACTTTTCTCAGACTCTCAAAAGATCACCTTTGACTCCATAAAGATTAAGATGGTGATCTCTTGGCTTTGGACACCTTGCTGCTCTGTGACACTTTAGGGACAGTGTTACTGCATTCTCTCTTTTTGATTATATCTCTCCCCAGAGAATTTCAAACCATAGTAGTCCATTGGCATACTTTGATTGAATCTGCTAAATTGCAGCTGTTCACAGTTAACCCTGAGGGTGCTTAACGCAGAAGTGATTTGTCATTTGCTACTGAAATGCAGGAGGGAGTCACTTACTGAGTGAGGCTTGTACCCTACCCAACATCCCCATTTAGCAACCCCATTTAATTGCAGCCTTGTTGTTCTGTCTCATGGGAACAATTCTTTGCTTAGGTGGTTTTCCTGAATTGACAAGTTTGAAAGTCTCAGTGCCTTTCAAATGGCAATAGCTGGCCACTGTCTCCCTTTCCCCCCATTTGATATTATCTTATTATTGTAGTTGTCATTTAAAAGGTATTTCAACTCCTCTATGGAAAGGGGAAAGTATTCAATAAAGAAATATAACATTTTCTGTTTTCTGTTTGAGAAAACTGAAGTTCAAAGAGATTAAATGTCATTCTTGGAATCCCTAGGTATTTCCAGGCAAAAAAGAAAGAAATTAGACCTCATGATCCCTAGTGAGTCTGCTATGCCCTGAATGCTCCCACTTGCTAAATGTATGCTATTTCTAAACAGGCTGGAGGGTTTCAGTTAGGAGGCTGGGCAATATGAACTACTAAATGGAATTCTCTTTTTGCCTCCTGGAGTGCATGACTTTGAACCTGAAGAAACTCTGTGAATTTATCAGGGCCTCCCTCTTCTCATCAGTAAATTAGGGAAACTTCCAAATGCCTTCCTGGGTTCTTTGACCACTGCACAAGAGTGCTGAGAGACCCCAAGGAATGAAATTTCAGAAGAAATGCCAACAAATTGAGCATCTTAGAAGAGAGTCTCCACAGCAAAACCGCTGTATATCATTATATCACATTAGGAAGAGCAGCCAAGCCACATTGTTCTCATTTCAGCAAAGTAAACATTCCTAAAATAATTTATTCTTATGTATTTTCCTCTTTTTCTATAGGTATTGTTTCGATTGATCACCTTTGTCTTGAATGCATTTATCCTTCGCTTCCTGTCAAAGGAAATGGTTGGTGTAGTGAACGTAAGGTAAGACGGGATGCACCCTGGCACTGCTTGCAGCTCACATCTCTGGTCAGGTTTTCTTCAAACTCTGTACCTGTGTGTCACCCCCGGATTTTAGAAGCATGGACCTCTGTCAGAAGCAGAGTGTTCTAGCAGTGGGCGGAGGAGGAGTGTGCAGGGGAGGGGGGATGAGCGGGTGATATTGCTTTTAATGGACCCATGGAGTATTTTCCATTAGCAGCCTCCAAATGCACATTTCTTTGCCTGCTGTTCAGGTTTTCCTACTCTTAGAACCCAGGAGAAGAGTGGGAGTAATTCGTTGCAAGCCCCGTCTCAAGTATAATATAATCCTGTGTTCTTGTCCTGCTGACAGCAAAGGAAGCAGGAATTCTGAAGTTCATGAGGATGTGCTTCATAATTGCAGGGCTGGAGCAGCCACCTTCCCTCCTCAGTGATTTTATAATTGGGATACAGTAACAGCTGAGAGTTTGAGTCCGTGTCATTAGTTCCTTGGAGGCTCTTGGAAAGCTGACTTGCTTTGTCTTTTAGACTGAGCTTGTTTCTTCTGCTCTCCTCCTTTCTGTTCAAGGACACCCACACATGTTTTGTATTCACAAATGACACAAAGTATATGAAATGATGTGAGTGCTCGGAATAGCTCTGCTTCTCAGGTGTGTCTTCATGCCCTGATAAACAAGACAGTATGTTCTAGACAGCATTTCATTTCTAATACTTACCAAGCATATGCTCTTGGCTCTGTTCTCAGAGCTTAGTGGCAGTTCTCAAACTTTGATGGGCAAAGAAATTTTCTGGGGAACTTTGCACTAGATGAGGCTGAGGAAGGGCCCAAGAATCTGCGTTTTTACAAGCTTCTCAGGTAATTTTGAAGCAGAGATCATACTTTGAGAAATACTGCTTTAAAAACAGGAAGGAAGAAGGCCAAATCCTCTTAGGGGCTCAGATTTTTTTCCCCATGCAGACTTCCTGAGATTGGCGGGTCCTTGTTTGACAGCCCTTGTCTGGCCTGCCCCCCTGCTTAAGGTGTGGTTCTGTCTCCTCATTTGCAACATTTGATAGAGACGCTGGGTAGCAGGATGATCCTTGGACAATCTCAGAGACCTGAACCCTGGGCCATCCCCACTCTGGTTTCATCTGGGCCACTGCCTGTTGAGGAAGGGGAACCTCAGCTACTACTTGCTAAGGTGCAGGAAGGTTCACCCAGGTGCTGCCCACCTAGGAGGTACCTGGGTAATTCTTGCTGATCCGGGTTGCAGCAGCCTCTGTAATAGTTTCCAGCCTTATTGCCTGTCTTGGGATTCTTTTGGCCAGAGCACCTACTCAGTAGAGCCTCAGCTTTTCTCACAGGTGCTGTCAGGTCACTAGGCTCAGTGTGACCAAAAGGTCCCCTTGCTGTGTGGGGTCATAGTCTCGTCCTTTTCTCCTCCTTAGAGTCAGAGCCACACTTCTGCCTATAGCCACGAAGGCTGCAGACTTTGGGGGCCACTGCAGCAGTTTCTATCCCAGATGTAACTGTAGGCACCCACATTCAGGTATCCCTTGTTTGGTCCCTAACTCTGTTCTCATGGACCAGACTGGTGGGAGGTCCTATAAGAGACTAAGACCATATCTCCTCCCTGTTGCTGGAACAATCCAGTTCTCTCTATGAAAAAACTAAAGGCCTTATTTATTTCTGCTTTTCTTTTACAGGTTAACACTACTTTACTCAACCACCATATTCCTGGCTAGGGAGGCCTTCCGCAGAGCATGTATGAGTGGGGGTGCCCAGCGAGACTGGAGCCAGACCCTCAACCTCCTGTGGCTCACGTGAGTTGTGCTTTGGCAAGAGACAGGTCTCAGGAAGGCAAGTGTAGGGAGTGTTGTAAATGAAACAGCAACACCTGCCTAAAACTGAGTTGTCTCCAGATTTGGTTTTGCAGTGGGCTTCTGGGGGCTAGCACGCAACAGGAAGGACAGAGTGTCTGTTTCAAAGGAGCTTCTTTGTTCATTTTTTCTCTGGATGTCCAGGAGCCGAGGAGGAGGTTCTGGGTTGGAGTTTCTGGGCCAGGTTTCTATCTCCCCTTGGAGGTCATTTCTGCTCATCATCACTCTGGCCCCCATTTGGCCTGTGCCATCTTTTTTATTCCTAATCTTTTTGCCTTATAGTATCTTTTGAGCTTTTAACATCCACTTAGACTTAGTATTTTTTGGAAAGCCTTTTAGAGGTTTCATTATATCTTTCTTTAATTTTGTGTGATTTCGTTCTGAGTCTTTTAGAATATTCTTGAAGACCAAGTCCATCAGCTAAAAATTGTAATGGCTTTTCTCCAGCTAGATCCCTGCAAGGAGGGTTTTTTTCCAATGCTGCCCTTGCATAACTCCTTGTTGCCTCACAGAAATGACTGTCATAGGGCTGGTGGGTGTTCATTTTATTAGAGGAATGATTGTTAACCACCCAGTGATGTTTAAGTGCTCTGTGGTACACATGTGAGAGGGTACTGAGCACTGGTCTACTGGTTACCGGGGTACAGGGACCAGCCATATACTTTCAGTCATTCTAAGCACAGACAACAGGTGTTTTCTTTCTGGGAATTTTGCTTATCAAGTCAGCATGTATAACGCAGTGGATAGGAGTGTCTTTGGAGTTACATCAGGTTTGGGTCCTGCTTCTGCTCTTGATTAGCTGTTCATGACCTTGGCCAAATTGCCCAGTGCCTGTCAGCCTCAGTTTCCTCATCTTTTAAATGGTGATAATGACAGAGGATCATTGCGAGGTGTCAGTGAAATAAAGGGTGTGACTCATAGTGCCTGGCATGTAGTTAGTGCCTTAATAAGTGGTAGCTGTTTGTTTTTATTATGACTGGTTTTTTTTCTGTTCAATGCTAGTATTTTAATGTATATTTATATTTATTTTTAAATTTAATGAAACATTATTTCCCCTCTTCCAGAGTCCCTCTGGGTGTGTTTTGGTCTTTGTTCTTGGGCTGGGTCTGGTTGCAGTTGCTTGAAGTGCCCGATCCTGATGTCATCCCCCACTACAGAACTGCAGTGGTGCTGTTTGGTCTCTCGGCAGTGGTGGAGCTTCTCGGAGAGCCCTTCTGGGTCTTGGCACAAGCACATATGTTCATCAAGCTCAAGGTCAGTGTGCCTTCTGCTGTGAATGGGAAATGCGAAGAATAAGGGAAAACGTGATGTTTAAAAAGTGCTTTTATAGGTGAGAATGATTTTTCCAGACTTGCATCTAAAAAAGTATTTGGGCTGGGTGCAGTGGCTCATGCCTGTAATCCCAGCACTTTGGGAAGCCAAGGTGGGAGGATTGCTTGATGCCAGGAGTTTGAGACCAGCCTGAGCAACATAGTAAGATCCCATCTCTAAAAAAAAATTTTTAAATCAGCCAGGTGTAGTGGGATGCATCTGTAGTCCTAGCTACTTGGGAGGCTGAGGCAAGAGGATCGCTTGAACCCAGGAGTTGGAGGCTACAGTAAGTCATGATCCAGCCACTGCATTCCAGCCTGGGCAACAGGCTAGAATATCTCTAAAAAACAGTATCTCTAAAAAAAAAAAAAAAAAAAACTGGAGAAAGGTAACATGATCAGCTAAGTTTATTCACTTGAAATTTGTCAGATGGACTGGGCTAAAGTTTACCTCTGCTATACTATAAATGAAAAACAGGTTCGCTAATAAGGAAGTTATTCATTCAAATCAGAATTTAGGAGTACTGTAAAGGTTTTTCAGATTTTTCTAGTGATTTTTAGTTGTATACTAATATTAACTTTTCTCTTCATCTTTTAAAATATATTATTTGATACATACAAAAGAATATATATAATGTATAAATTTGAAAGCATAATAAACTAAAGATCCATGAATGTACCACCCACCCAAGAAGTAAAACATTACTGATACTTATGTCTAGCCATGTGCCTCACCCCCACCACTGGGTAACCACTACCCTGGATTTTTTGTTTGGCATTCCTTTGCATCTTTGCTTTTTGATAATGTTTGTAAAGTGCACCTTTACCACGTGTTTGCAGGTGATTACTGAGAGCCTGTCGGTAATCCTTAAGAGTGTCCTGACAGCTTTTCTTGTCCTGTGGTTGCCTCACTGGGGACTGTACATTTTTTCTTTGGCCCAGGTAAGAGTCATGGCTTTTAACTTTTTATATGATCTATGTTTGTCCATTCAGTTTTTCTTGTTTCCACTACTATGTGGCTTATATTCAAGTACTCATGCATGTCAGGAAGGCTGAAAGTGCTAGAAGGCCAGTCTTGACACTGATTCTCCTCTGGCTACCAGGTCCATCCTGTTTCACACACTCTCAGGGACCTGGTGAGGGCCACACACTCAGCCTCATTGTCAAATATCAAAAACTCCTTTTAGACTTTCAGTGGGCAAGCCCATATCAAACTGATCTTTGATTATCTGGTAGTCCTGTGGCGTGGAAGAAAAGCAGTAAGGGAGTGGGGTGGGAATCAAATTGCATGTGTATTATTTTCCCTGGATTTCAATCAATTGTTTGCAGAATAGGAGGAAACTCTGCCAAGCCTGTTTCAATCTTACATTGAAATCTCACATAATTCAGAGGGCATGAATCAAGTCAGAGCAGGTATATTTTCAGTTTCAGCAATTTTGGCTTCATTTCCATCTCATCATTTTCTAGTTCTAGTTCATATTTCTAATTCTAATAAAAATATAACTAGAGTATAAGTGCTATTTTAAAAAATGAAATTTAAGATCAGATAGTTACCAGAACATCTTATAGTGCAAAACAGTTTGTAGTTTTCATTAATGTATGGGAAGACAAGTTAAGATTCTTGGTAATGATTTATGTGAAAGGGTACTTGTCACAGAGAATGTTGGCATCAGGTGATGTGGCTCACAGCAGTGCTGCTAGTGTTTTAAGAGCTTGAGGTATGAAAGAAGAAGGATGGTGGATGGTGGGCTCAGTCCTTAGGCATGGTTGGGACCAGAGAGCACAGGAGCCTAAACCTGCTAAACTGAGATTCCTCTTTCTCCTGCCATGTGCCTTTACTACAGGAGCAGCCTTGGTATTGCCAGGTTGAAGGCAGGGCCTGGAGGTCCCAGTTCTTCTTGAGTCAGTGTGCACTGCTGTTCTTGGGAGAGAAAGAGGCTTACAGGAGCTCGTGAAAGGGGCTTTTTTGGATATTCCCCCTCAACCTGCAAACAAAACCCAGTTGCTGCTCCTGGCCAGAGCCATTCTTTTGTCCTTGAATGGGGGGGGTGGCCCCTCTTATCACCCCTGCCTCGCCTCCCCATCCTGTAGTAGCTCTTGCCATGCCTGTGCACTGGGCAGAGACGAGAGAGCCAGCGGCTCAATTTTGCTTTGTAATCATAAATGTCACAGGTTTCCGGGGTTTATGGAAAATGCACAGTGCTAGATGACGGCAAATCCCTGGATATTAGTACAGTCAGAACACGTGGATCTTCATAATGTGCTGTCTAGGTGGGAGAGCTATTCCTTTGGCCAAATACAAATCCTTTGAGAACTTATCTGACATTGCTGTGGCAGTTGAGCTAGTGGATGTCTGTCATGAAAATTATGTTCTGCCTATGCGGAAGAACTTATGTTCTCCCAGGTGAGTGAAGTATTGAGAACACTTTTACACGGAGATACTGCAGTGGAGCTGGGTCTAAGTGAATAGTGCTGTTTTCCAAAGGGTGAGGCATTGCTCAATAGAAAGTGCAGTTGATCAAGACAGTTCTATTTCTTGATTGGCCTTTGAGGTCAAATTTATAGGCATGTCTTAATTATGCCTTTATTAAAACAATTTATTTTCTTTTTTCAGCTTTTCTATACCACAGTTCTGGTTCTCTGCTATGTCATTTATTTCACAAAGTTACTGGGTTCCCCAGAATCAACCAAGCAACAAACTCTTCCCATCTCCAGAATAACAGATCTGTTACCCAATATTACAAGAAGTGGAGTAAGTAATACATTTTGTCTCTTATCATTTTAATCGCAGATTCTGGTTATCCTTAAGAGAAAGAAACTGCAACTGGCTTATTGTTATAATAGTAAAGGTAATTTTAGAGCTCATATTTATTGAGTACTTGCTATATGCTAGGTCATGGTTTCTAAATCTTTGCACTGTTGACATTTGAGGCTGCACAATTCTTTGTTGTAGGGATGGTCCTATGCATTGTAGGATATTTAGCAGCATCCCTAATCTCTATGCACTAGATGCCAGTAGCAACTATCCCCAGTTTAACACTTAGAAATGTTTCCAGACACTGTCAAATGTCCTCTGGGGGACAAAAATTGCCCCCAGTTGAAAATTACTGTGCTAGGCCCTATGCTGAATGCTTTACGTACCTTATTTAATGCTTACAACAACGCTAAGAGGCTGACACTGTCATTATTTCTATTTTAAAGTTGAGGAGCTAAGGCTTAGTGAATAATACCTGCCAAAGGTGAGGGTCAGAGTGAGGACGGGAGCCTGGAGGGGCTCAGGTGCCAGCAGAGCACAGGTTCTAACCATTGTGCTCTACTCTCTCTATTCTGCTCTGTTAGTTTTTCCCTGGATTGACCTCTAACACAGATAGTCCAGAGTTCTAGGAAAGCATGGAAGACCCCTACATGGTCTCTTTATCTAGGTGTCAAGCTAGTCTTTCAGGTAGTCCACTTTCCCATCTAGAACACTGAGGATTCTAGATGCTAATGTGTGGAATGGAGCATAATCTTTTCTACACAACTCCTTCACTCTTAGTCCATGGGATTTTATTTCCTGGCTCTTGTGGGGTCAGTACTGCTGCACATGGTGCTGAGGTTGCACACATGATGATATACCACATTGTGTCTGCTTAGATGCTTTGTGAACTGCTCTACTCTGGGCACTTCCCCTTCTTCCCATATTTGTTTGCTTGCTGGATGTGGTGCACTTAGTTGTGGTAAGGCATCCACTGCACTTCTCCTTATTCCTCTTTTGTGATTACTTCAAAAAAAGGTAAAATATGTGGAACTTAAGTCTCAGATTTATGGAATCCTGTTATATAACTTTTTAGGAAAAAGTAGATATTATGTATCAAAGCCAGATATGTTCTCATTTGTTAGATAAGAGTTCTCCATTCTGATCAGCTAGAGTTTACCTTTAACCTAAATCAACGTGACAATTTTAGATACCACTGTGCCTCATCTACAGGCTCAGATGGTTAGGACTAGGGATTGCTTCTCTTGCCTGGAGCTTCTGCTACCTGCCTACAGAGCAGGACTGAGAGTACAGAAAAGTCCCTCCTCCTCTGAGTATTCCCTGGTGCCCAACTGTACCAAGCCCAGTGGCTTTTCATACTGGGCCAGTCCCTATGCTCCAGCAGTATTTTGGAAAGGAGCATTTGAACCATTAATATAAGCAAAGAGAGAAGATAATGTCTGTCAAGTCTGTCAAGTGTTTATTAAACCCTGTGATGGGCTCAGAACTCTGAGCTTCAATTTCTTTATCTGTCCAGTGGGGATAATAATAGTACTCCCTCCTAAGGTTGTTTTGGGATGGGGCATGTAAGGTGCTTAACATTGTTGCCTGGCACAAGTGATTGTCCCTAAGTCATAGTTGATATCATCACCACCATCACACTGCTGCTCTGAGAGCAGAGCTGCTCCATGGGAGCACCCTAGTAAGACAGACACTGATGGCATTGGTCTGAGAGCTCAGGAGATTAATCTGGCAATCTACCCTCAAAGTACCCATGCCCATACTGCCAGGACAGAAGCCCTAATCATGGCAAGGTTGTACGTACCTGTCATACATAGTGGTACTATTCCTGTTAACAAACAGTAAGAGCATAGCCCCATGCTTGGTGCTATCTGCAGTACAGACATGTAGGAGAGGTGATTCCTAGGTTTCAGGGAACTTCCTGTGGGTTTGGGAAACACCACATATAGATCTGAAGCCTGCAGGACTCTCTCCAGACCTCAGGGTCTTCATTTTTAAAGTGAGATTGTTGGCCTACATGATCCATGAGGCCCCTCTAAAGACTTCAGGAGTTGCATGAAAGTGTCTGAACTTTGACAAAGAGCCATTTACAATAACTGCCATTGACTATGTGCTCTGTTCCATGCCCTACACCAAGCACTTTGCATGGATTTTTGTGTTTAATCCTCATAGTAATCGTATGCGATAAATACCATTGTCTCCGTTTTACAGATGAGAGAACTGAGGCTAAGAGGAGTTAAGTAACTAGCCCAAAATCACACAGCTGGTTTTGGACCCACTTCTAACTTCTGTCTGTGGACTAACTTTAGTCTATGTGTTTAACCTCTAGGTTATGTAGTCTTCCAATAGAAATTGGCTTACTGCCCATAGTAGTTATCTATTTACTCAAAGATTGGGAAGTTCCAGGTAGAATAATTAAATATTCAGGCTTGCTATTTTAAAAAGAGAAAAGAAATGAAATGAATCTGAATGCAGTGTATGTCTTTACCACAGGCAACACGCCTAACCTGACTACCTAGAATAGCTTTCTGCACTCGGGGCTCTCTTATTCAAAACTGACCAATTACATTCAAAATCAATTTGACCTAATTGTGTCATTTCCCTTTCTGTTCTTGTAGAATTCCAGCTTCTTTAAAGGTAATAATTTAGCCTTATAAGAAATTAATGATACCTGAAATAATGGCTGCCTTTTTTATTCGGTGACATTTCTGAGGGATTTAATGTGAGAGAGATGCTAATATTTAAGTAAAGCTGAGGTGTTTGACACAGCCAGCATGTATTAAGCATTGTTATATGTTAAGTACTGTACCAGGTGCCCTGAGTGGGGTCCCTGCCCTCAGAAATTGCTTTGTAGTGGGGAGACAGGATGTGTATTCAACTAACTACACTTCTTTTTAAACATCAAAGAAGGCTTCATGGAGGAAGCTGCTTTTGAGCTTGACCTTGACACATGGGTGGGCATAGGTGAAATGTGTATGTGTGGTGGAAATGGGCATTCGAGATGGCAGGAAGGAGGAAAATTTGCTCAGGGCCTATTATTAATATATGCCCATCATTGTGTTGGAATTGGGAATGCAGAAATGGCTGGGGTACTTAGGCTGGCTGGACAGTTGGGGAAGGGAGAGAAAGCAAAAGGCGGAAGAAGGTGATGAAGGGATGTAAACCTGGCCTGCTGGGCTAGGGCCAGGTGTAGTGGCCTCAGTGCTGTGGAGTTTGGGCTTAATCCAGGGGCACTGGAGCCTAACAAAAGGTTTTTGAATGGTGCCATGATCTAAATGCCTGTGTTGAGCTTACTATCTGTTACAGATTTTTAGTATCTCATTTTCTCTCATTTAGTCCTCACACCAGATTGGGTGCAGCGGCTCACACCTGTAATCCTAGCACTCTGGGAGACCGAGGTGGAAGGATTGCTTGAGCTCAGGAGTTCAAGACCAGCCTGAGCAAGAGCAAGACCTCCGTCTCTACTGAAAAAAAAAATAGGAAAAATTAGCTGGGTGTGATGGCACGCGACTGTGGTGCCAGCTACTCAGGAGGCTGAGGCAGGAGGATCGCTTGAGCCTAGGAGTTTGAGGTTGCAGTGAGCTATGATGATGCTACTGTACTGTAGCCTGGGCAACAGAGCAAGACTCTGTTTCAAAAAAAATAAAAAATCCTCACACCAGCTCCATGAGATAGGACTTCTTATCCCATTTTGCAGATGAGAAAACCAAGGCTTAGCAAAGTTAAGTATCTTGCCAGTGGTCTTTGCACAGATAAGTCAAGGAGCAGCAGTTTGAGTCCCCGTCTCCAAGCTGGACTCCATAGCCCAAACCTACAATGAGAAGGATGGGCTAGAGAAGAAGTTAGAAGCAAAAAAACTCGTTAGGAGGCTGTGGCAATTGTCCAGGTGAGAAGTGAGGAGGACAGGGAGAAGGTGGATGGATATGGGAGGATGGACAAAGCTGGGTAGAGTTGATAGCCCTAGAGCGACTGGGAGTGGGGGAGCAAGAGGGAGAGGAAGAGTGCTGTGTGGGGTGGTGGAGGTGATGGAGGTCAGGGGACAGGACCGTGGCCTCACACTCCCTGGTGACTCTTGTCACTGCGGTAAGGATGTGGCTGAGTGGATCATCCTGAGTCAGAAGAGTCTGGGAAGTGGACGAGTGACTCAGGTGAAAGCATGATGAGCCTCTGAGTTCTGATTCCAGAACTTCCAGTAAGCTACTGCCCATCACCTCTCACCATCCAAGCCTCAGTTTCTCCATCAATACAGTGAGGCAGAGGAATGGTTTGTAAGGGGATTCTGGAGAATTCACGGCCATTTAAACCAGCTCGGCAGTACCAAGCTAGCTCTTGTGAAATAGGCCTCTTTTGAACGTCCCAAGTGACAAATCCATTGTAAACATCCATTCTGAATAGAATGGTAAAAGTCCACAGAATATGTTTCCTCTTTCCTACCACCTAGCAGGTGCCTCTTAGGAGAACCCCAGTCTTCAGATGGGACTTCCTGCCTCTGTGTCCTTAATGAGCACTTTAGTAAGCAGTGTGGCCATTCCTTCTGAACCACAGGCCCATTTAAACTGAAGGTGTTAGGAGAAAGGAATGCTCAAGTAGAAGCTTTCAGATTAGATACACTGTCATGATTTCACTCTGCTAAAGAACTTTTTCTTCAAAGTGCTCAATCATCTTTGCAAATCCATTCACAACCTACTGGCAGGCAGTCCTCACAGAGCCTCATGGGAAAGCTGTAACTTTTCGTTTCCTTTGAACAGAGCACAGGTACTGCTTCACAGACCCCTCAGAGGACCATTGTAGCATGGGGATGTGGGGGGTGGGGGGAGGAGAGTACGGGAGAGAAGGTGCTGTGCCCGTATCTCCACTGAAGCTGACTCTGGACAGAACCAGCACCTGAAGATGGTGTGGTCCACAGTGCCCCCTAGTGGTGTGAAGTTGTCTGGTGCTCTTTGTTCTAGGGAAGTGAGATGGCCTGTTTTAAACATCTTGTGGCCCAATTTCCTTTTTATTGGGGAAGATTTACTCCTGGGCTAGAGCCACCCTGGCATCTGTTGCAGGTTCAGTGATGCCCTGAAGGCAGCACAGTTTGGGAAGACTCAGGCCTGTCCTCCCAATGTCTGGAAGAAAGGTTCAGAAACCAAGGGGTAAGGAGAATGGGGACTGGACATGATCCTTGCTTTCAGAGGTACTCTAGACTTGCCCTGTCTTACGTGGTAGCTGCCAGCCACATGTGGCTATAGAACATTTTGGAATGTGGCTCGTCTGAATTGAGATGAGCTGTAAATGCAAAATACACACTGAATTTCAAAGACTTAATATGAAAAAATATTTTTAACATTGATTACATGTTAAAATGCTAATATTTTGGGTTAATAACATACACTAAAATTAATTTCATCTGTTTATTTTTCCTGTTCACTGTGGCTGCTAGAAAATTTAACATTACATTTCTACTGGATAGTATTGCTCTACACAGATGGACTTTGCCAAGAGCAGGGGCTATGTGACCAGGGCAGGTTCCAGACCTGCCCTTGAGCCAACTTCCACAGCTGAGGCTAACCTTTTGGAGAGGTGAGGGGGCTTGGCCTTTGTGATTCACCCCTTCCCTCCCAAAGAGCCCCCTGAAATCCCACCATTCAAAAGTCATCACTTTGGATAATTACAGCTTTTCAAAATGCAAGTACCCTAGGATTAAGAACCTCACACCTAGACTGAACATTCTGGGATCCTGGATGCCTACAAGATAGAGGAGGGGGCTCCAGTGAGAACTTTGAGGTAGCAAAATAGGAGTCGGAGGACACTGAATACCCTTGGCTGCCTCACTCCTGCATTTTGTGGTCAGCTCTCTGGCTTTGAGGCCACCTGTCTCTTACAGGTTGACTTCTGCCCTACCTAAGTGTTTTCTTGTCCTTAGGAAATGGGCAGTTTTGTGCCCCCTGGGAGTTTTTGAAGAGTCATATCAGAAGTATTTTTTCCTTTCCTCTGTTGTACTGATTCTGAGTGGTTTACCTAACCTGGGAAGGCTAAATTTCTTTTGAAATACACAAGCACAGTTCCTGTACTTTATGTAAAAGAGCCCTGATGGCTGAATATAGCATTACAATGTGGGGTATATGGAGCAGAATTTGTTCTGCAGCTTGGCATGCTTTAGGCAGTTTTTAAGGAAAGAACTGACTGTGAGCTGTATTAGATGTGGTCACCGTACTGTGTGGGCCTCCACAGGGATAGCAGCTATTCTTTAGGGGTCTCAGTGTATGAATCCTGGGCAGGTCCCTTACAGACTTTGTGTTGATGTTTAGTCATGTAAGTTCTTTCTAGTATTTGTGTGATACCTTCTGTATGCTTAGTATTGAATGAGGATTCAGTGGGGACTATCCAAATTGGGATTTAGGGACCAGAATGAGTTTGCCTGTCATGTAGCATTGTATTCTTAGACTTGAAATGACTGGGGTTTTTTGTTTTGTTTTATTTTGTTTTCTCTTCTAGGCTTTTGTAAACTGGAAAGAGGCTAAATTGACTTGGAGTTTTTTCAAACAGTCTTTCTTGAAACAGATTTTGACAGAAGGTAAGTAAAAGGTCACTCCAAGCAGTCAGGAGAACATAGTAGAAGGGGAGTTTCACAGGACTGCTGATTATCTGGATCCAGGCCACCTGTCTAGAGCCCCCAGGGCAGAAGAACCTCAGAAATGTGTGGGTTTTTTTTTTAAATAAGGAAAGAAAAACCAACATTTATGTAGTTTTATGCTTTACTTAATTTGTCTAATTTAAATCTACCCACAGCTTGTAAGAAAGATATTGTCCCCTTTATTATGAGTGATGAAACTGAGGGTCTGTGAGGTTATAGAACTTCTTCGGGGTTTTATAGTAACAAGAAACAGCTTAATTGGGATCCAAGTCTAACTCTGAAACCCTATGTTGTACCATTTTAATAAATGTATTATAAAAACATTACATCAGTTACAGAAAACGTGGAAAGTAGAGAAAACTATCCATAATCTCATTATGCTATCTTAACTTTTTATCCATTTTCTTCTTTTTTAAAAATTTTTAAGAACCGAGTTTTCATCATTTTATCTTCTTAAGTGAGATTCACCTGTGTGATAGTTTGGTCAGCCTTCTGACTTCTGTCCTTCCTGTTTAACAGTGGCAGAGCCCTCAACACAGAGGGCAAGCAAGGAGCTGAAAGTACATCTATCTAGTTTTTGTATGTTTGTGTGTTGGTTTATTTGTACCCAGCTTTAATTCAAAGAATGAAATTTTAAGGTAGCTATAAACTGCTGAAGGTAGTAGTTTCTCTCTGCATACAAATTTCATGTCTATACATCTATATATCTGTTACTGAACTTATTTCTTAATCTTTTTAAAAATTGTCTTTTAATTATAAAAGTAATAGAGTCCCATTACAAAAAAATTGGAAAATAGAAAAAAGTTCCCTATAATCTTAGCATTCTAAAACAACTATTGTTATTATCTTGTAATTTTCTCTCTCTGCCCTCTGTCTTTATTTTTTGTTGATTGTGTCTCCAAAGGAAAGCAACTCCCCTCATACCTCACTTTCCCTGTGTGTGAGCTGAGGAATAAGACCAGGAGGTGTCTGAGGGCTCTCTGAGCTTTGAGAGTGCGTGTTTCTAGCCTGAGCTTATAACTTTGCCGTTACGAAAGTGAAATTGTTCCGAGGACTTCTGGGGGAAGTGAGGGTCAGAAGCCTCAGGAAAGCTGAGTGAAGCTGCCTGAGCTATAAGCTCCTTGAGAGCAGAGTGGGGATTGTGCTGTTCACCTCTGCCTCGCTGCCAGGCCTGGGACATGATTGTTAATGGAGTAAGAAAAGCAACGACAGAAGGTAACTGTAGTGAAAGTGTGTATTATAGTTCACGTTGTTATTAGAACGGGATAATCAATGGAGGGAATTTGGAAAGGACAGTTGCTGATATGCACTTTTTTTTCCTCCTAAGGTTTAAATGAGTTTAAGGGAATGGATCCAATCCAAGTAATGGCCCTAAATTGGTTGTCTGGATTGCAGTCTCTAGACACATAATTGCAGCAGCAGGTTTAAGTTAGCCACGCACTAAAGCCTCTAAGCTTGGCCTGAATGCGATGCCGGGTGCCTGCTCCACCGCTGGGCCACCCTAGCATCTGACTGGCAGAAGGCATTAGGAACTTCTCAAGGCCTCCATCTCCATGGCTGTGAAATAAGGAAGTGGCTTGACTAGGACTACCAGATTCTTTATATCTTTTAAAACTACAGCCCCAGGCCAGGCACAGTGGCTCATGCCTGTAATCCTAGCACTCTGGGAGGCCAAGGTGGGAGGATTGCTTGAGTTCAGGAGTTTGAGATCAGCCTGAGCAAGAGCAAGACCCCATCTCTACTGAAAATAGGAAAATTAGCCAGGTGCAGTGGCACACGTCTGTAGTCCCAGCTACTCGGGAGGCTGAGGCAGAAGGATTGCTTGAGCCCAGGAGTTTGAGCTTGCAGTGAGCTATGATGATACCACTGCACTCTAGCTGGGGAGACAGAGTGAGACTCTGTTTTAAAAAAAATGCAAAAAACAAACTACAGCTCTAAAAAAGTTGAAACCACTTTTTGTCAAAGCAAAAATGTATGTACTGTTACCTTCTGCCCCCACATTTCCTGAATACTGTGTGCCAGGTGCTGAGAAAACAGAGATGCATGAGTAACAGGCTGTGGCCTCAAGGAGCTCATTCTCTCACCAAGATGCAGACATTTGTGTGGTTAACTCTTCCTGGGCTGTGAGGGCTGTAGTACTTGGAAACATGAACTCATTCACCAGAAGTCCCTTGAGCACCCTTTCATTTCCTAGAGTCCTGCTAGGAAACCAGGGGTGTAGAGATGACTGAAATGTGGTTCCTGCCCTCAGGGAGCTTACAGAATGTGGGAGGGAGAAGCCTATTCTGCCAGAGACAGGGAGGGCCTTGCAGAAAAGCCATTCTAGGTGGTGAGAATGCCAAGAGCTGAAGCCCAGAGCCCAATTGGACCCAGCCTGACTCAGAGCAGCTGGAGGGCTAAAACTGTAGGCAGGGTATAACAGAAGATGACAACGTGATGGAGGTGAGGTTGGTGAAGGGAGGCCAAAAGGTAGTTTGGGGTCAGTGTATAAAAGGTCTCAAATGAAAAATTAAGGAGCCTGGACTTTTTGCAAACACTAAAGAGCCACTTAAAGGTGTGATAGCAGGGATTGACCTAAAAGCTGTATTTGCAAAAACTGCAACTGTTAGCAGTGACAGTAGATCAGAGTAGCACAGAGATACAGGCCTGGGAGGACCTGCAGAGATCCCGGCCACACATGCAGTCGTAGGGAACTTGTTAGGGAGGCGAGGTCAGGCGGGGAGTCTAGGAGATCATTACTGCTTCTAGCCTCTTAATGTTTTCCTTTTTCAGCAAGTTGCCAGAAGGTGAAAATTTCCCCTTTAGGGCAGTGGACACTGTTTAGTGCTCCATCTCCATAATGGTCAATGCTTTTCACTCTTGAATAAGAAAATCCGGGGAAGCCAAGTAGGTGGGGCTCCAGGCTGGCATCTTCACCTTGAAGGCATTAGGCTGTCTTAGACTTGAATCATAAACTCGGCTCCAGAGCTGCCAGTTTCTAGAGAGCTCTCTCAACCCTGTGAGGAACCTTTTGATGAGCCTGTGTACGTAATCATGGGCATTTCATTTCATAGATAATTTACACTCAGATTATCTGACCTCCCTTAAAAATTGGGAGAATTATTTTCATTATTAACATTTTAGTAATCTCCACATACTTTTTTAAAAACTTATTTTTAGACTTAAAAAATTTTTTTTGTTGTTGTTTTTAATGTAACTGGCTTGGAGATTTGCTGTCAATGAAGCCCTCAACACTTTCCAAATTGCTACTAGATTACTTGAAATCAAAATTAGGACAAGGAACATGTCTTTAACTGATTATCTAATTTTCTCTTTTGAGAATATTCCTTAACTAGAAAAGTTGATAGATGATAAGAGAAAGGAAACAAGAAATTAATGTGCATTTGGAATGCTAATTATTTTGGTTTTTCATTTATAGGTGAACGATATGTGATGACATTTTTGAATGTATTAAATTTTGGCGATCAGGGTAAGGTGAAATTCTGTAGTGTGTTAATTAAAGGTGAATACTATTAATAGATACTTCCTAATATTTTTCTGTTTAGTTTGATACATTTAATGAAATATGAACCTGAAGATTGTAAAAATAATGAATCCTGAAGATTTTAAATTGTAGGTCTTTGTAAATGTATGCTGTGTACTGACTGTGCCTTCTAATGTGACTTGGGTAGCAGGTTTTCTTTTGAGACCCCTGCCCTCTTCCCTGCTTCCTGAGAGCTCTGGTGCTCATTTTCTGGGGTAGGTGGGGTGCCAGGAGAGGAGAAAAAAAGTTTCTCCATCACAACCACAAGAATCCAACCCATGTTTGTGTGGCTGGTTGGTCTGTTTCAATATTTTCTGGTTTTTTTCTTAATATAATCCCAAAGTAATGGAGATAAAAATAGAAAAAAATCAACTTTGCATTAATGACTTTTATAAGAAAGTGCTGGTAATAGAAACATCCGTATCTTGACTGTGTCAATGTCAGTATCCTGATTGTAATATTGTACTATAATTTTGCAGGATGTTACCATTTGGGGAAACTGGGTAAAGGGTATATGGGATCTCACTATTATTTATTATATTTTTGTGTGTATCTACTATTATCTCAAGATAAACAAAGTTTAATTAAAAATATTAAATTAGATAAATAATTTTAGTAGTGCTGTGAAAATTAAAATAGAGAAACCAGTATGATTGTTGTTTCTTCCTGTTTGTTTTGTAGGTGTGTATGATATAGTGAATAATCTTGGCTCCCTTGTGGCCAGATTAATTTTCCAGCCAATAGAGGAGAGTTTTTATATATTTTTTGCTAAGGTGCTGGAGAGGGAAAAGGATGCCACACTTCAGAAACAGGTAGTCTTGGTTCTTGTGTTGTCTCTCAAGTGAATTCTCCCTCTAATTGCAAGACATACAGACAGGAATGTGGAGCGTCTCTCTCATTCTGAGTGATGGCAGGACACAGAACTCACCCTTCATGGCCTTCTCCCTTCTCTCTCAGCTGTCCTTCTTTCTCACCCCTTGTCCTTGTCCATGACCTTCCTCTTGACTCAGCCCTCTCAGAACCCTCTACAGCTGTCCCAGTGCAGCGCAGACGCCCTCCTGTGGACTAGTCTTAGGCATAAGACTAGGTCACCTCCCCTATCCTCTGATTCTCAGTAACTGAAGGATGCAGAAGTTGGAGCAAGGCTAACCTAGGGCATGGGGAGGAAAGAGTGTGGTCATTGGGTTTCACTCATCACACCAATTGTTTAAGCTTCTTAAGATTATGACTTGCCCTGAGTGACATTCTGACCATGAGAATCTACCTACTCTGGTTGGTAAATACAGAAGAGATTTTAATCCAGGAGTATTTGGTTGTAGGAACTTTACTTTTTCTAAAACCACTGAAAATGTCTGACTTAGAATTAAAAGCAAGTTAGTTTGGCCCCTTACATGTCTTATGAGATATTTTACAAAATATAGTTTATACAGGATATCTGAAAATGAGCTGATCTGGTTCTCAGTCGGATTTAGGAATATTTTCCTAAATGTACATTGACAGTAATATCAGAATTTTGAGTTGTCAGGAGAAGCACAGAGCTGGCTAGCATATTTGAAAACTTGCTGCCCACTTAAGATTAAATGTCAGAGGGCAAAGTGTTTCCTAAGCAATACCTGAAACAATTTATCCTAAATGAGTTGAAAACTAAACCTCCCCCTTACCACCTAAGGAGATACACACTATCTTTTCCCCTTCATTTGCTAATTGACACAAAAACAAACACAGGCCACAGAAAAACAGTTATGCCCCTCACCCAGTTGGAAGAGTGAGCTGTAAAACAGCTAGGGGAGGAGGCCAGACGAGATTTTCTTCAGCATGTGATTCATCTGACTTCCTTCCCTCTTGCCCTGACCCCAGGAGGACGTTGCTGTGGCTGCCGCAGTCTTGGAGTCCCTGCTCAAGTTGGCCCTGCTGGCTGGCCTGACCATCACTGTTTTTGGCTTTGCCTATTCTCAGCTGGCTCTAGATGTCTATGGAGGGACCATGCTTAGCTCAGGATCAGGTATGCACAAGAGTTTTGCCAGACTTGTTCTAATTTCCAAACAGAAATAGAAGAGTCATGAAATTCAAGAACTTATGCACACACAGTTGCTGTCTGTGTCAGTGTAGGAAAAAGTGTCTGGTGGCAGGGGCTGTGGGACTGTTCCCCTCACTCAAGTTCAGATGCTCAAGGTGCAGTCAGGGGCTTTGGCACCAGGGTGATCAGTTCCCCAACCTCACTTGGAGAAGTTATGACTCCTCCCTGCCGTTGTTGGCTTTCCTCTCAGGCCTAGAATGTGTTTTGCCAAGCACTTCCCTGTGCTTTTTCTGGGGTGAGGGAGGAAAGCAGAGGGCAGGCTCTAATGAGTCTCTGCTTGGTACTAAACACATCTGAAGGTAGTAAATGCCACATAAATCTCACGGCCTGATGCATAAAAGCCTCTGAAGGATAACCCAGAGCCATTTGCAGGGAATAAAATTGATCTCAGCAAATAAAATGGTATATTTAATCCAGTGACTCTTGGTTTTTAAAGAAGAAAAGTATTGAATGTGTCTAATTTTGAAACACCAGGACACTGAGAATCTCACAGCACTTGTTAGGCCTTGGGGACTTCACCAATTTCAAAATGTGGTGGCTGTAAGCTGGCAGTCCATTTAAAGTGTTTCATCTTGGGTTTAGCAAAGATGTTTTTAATTTCTCAGGTCACTAGACAAGAACCCTGAAGACTTCTTTCTGCTACCCCATCTCACTATAAAGGGCTTTGTCAAATGCTATTTTACAGGTTCACTGGCATGTCATAGTCTCCACTATAATGGCCCAAACTTTTGGTATTAGGGGAAGAAGGGCCAAGTTTGTACACTAGAGCAAAGGTCATTAAGTTTGGAGAAACACCTGCTGTGAAACCAATGAAGTGGTTTGCAGCTCCATGCAGCTTGTGCTGTGAGAAGTACATTTCCATCAGGCAACTGCAGGGAGGCCTCATTAGGAAGGCATTAGTAAGTTTATGTGCAGAGATTGGGAACTCAACTATTTCATAGCAGTTCTGCCCCTTTAGAAAGCAAGGAACAGCCTTTAATGTAATACAATCACAGGACGTTGCCATGAAGAGAGGGCTGTCCCATCATTATTATGTTCACCTGGTGGAGTAATTAATCATAGAAGAGATAAATATGATGACCAAAATGTCTTCCCAAAAGTTAATTTAAAAAAAGAAGAGATAGATAAAGTACTGCGATTGTGTAGTCCATTTACTCACATGAGGTGCTGGTGCCTGTTTTGAGCATTGATAATAGATTTATCAGTTAAAAAGGTCAGTGTTCATTGGGTTCTAAGGTAATACGTTCGAGTCATTAATAATTTTACACTCAAAAATATGCTCTTCCTGTCTCCAGAGAGAACAGAGTCTTAAGAATGGTTCTGGTTTGTCAGTCTCTTTTTTTTTTCGAGACAGGGTCTCACTCTGTTTCCCAGTCTATAGTGCAGTGGCTCAGTCATAGCTCACTGCAACCTCAAACTTCTGGGCTCAAGCAATCCTGCCTCAGCCTCCCGAGTAGCTGGGACTACGGGCACGCGCCACCATGCCCAGCTAATTTTTCTGTTTTTTTACAGAGACAGGGTCTCACTATGTTGCTCAGACTGGTCTCAAACTCCTGGCTTCAAGCGATACTCCCACCCTGGCCTCCCAAAGTGCTGGGATTATAGGCGTGAGCTACCGTGCCTGGCTGTTTCTCAGTCTCTTAAGAGCATGTGTGGTTTGGTGTGTCACTGCAGGATCTTCAGAACTGTTGTCATCTCTTTTGTGCCTAGGGCCCCAGCAGTGTAACTGCCTCAGCAAGGTCTTCTAGTATTTGTCTCCAAGTTGTAGCTGCCTCTCATTTTGACCAAATTTCAGCTCTCTGTAAAGCCCTTAGTGGCTTCTCAGTAGGGTCAGTGCCTCTCCCCTGGGTGTCTGCTGCTTTCCCTCCCTGGTCTCTACACCACCCCTCATTTCTTTGCCCCACTTGTGACTAGTGCCATGTATCTGAATGCCTTTACTGTACTGGAAAATATTAAAACTGCTGCCCCTGCCACAATTTTTTTTAAGAGACGGGGTCTCATTATGTGGCCCAGGCTAATCTCAAAGTCCTAGGTTCAAGTGATCCTCCTGCCTCAGCCTCCCGAGTAGCTGGGACTACAGGCATGCACCACCACACCTGGTTCACACACAATATTTTTTGATCATTTAAATGCTTCACAAAACTTGACTTTGTCCGGAAAGTATTCCTGGATTAACCAGAAAAGATTGGCAACTCTCCATGGCTCAGCCCCATCACCTTAGTTTTGAAAGTGAAATTGCAACGTTGCTGTCCCCAGTTGTCCCCAGTTGTGTATTTGTCTTTGTCTTCACCCTTGAAGTGGACTTACTGTGACCTATACTGGCCATCTCCAAATTTAGGACTTGGAGACAGCACAGACAGGCCTTTGTATAGGGGGTGGTTTTGATTTGCATTATTTGGGAGTAGCACTCTATATAATTAGGGGCTTTGTAAGTGCTCTGGAGGCTTTTCTCAGAAATCCTTCTTACACCTAGGTTTTCCATCCCTAAGAAAAACATATTCACTAAATTTCCCTAAGATTTCTCACATTTGTCTCTTAGGTGCTTCTCTCTTGCCCCTTTCCTTTCCTTTTGAAAAGGTTTTTTCTTCTCTATCCCCTTGTATTAGTTTCCTAGCACTGTCATGACAAAGTACTACAGAGTGGGTGGCTTTAAACAGCAGAAATGTTTTGTCTCAGAGTTCTGGAAGCTAGAAATCCAAAATCAAGGTATCGGCAAGGGCTATGCTCTCTGATGGTTCTAGGGGAGGGTCCTTCCTTGCCTCTTCTAGCTTCTGGTGTTTGCCAGCAATCCTTGGTGTTCCTTGGCTTGCAGCTGCATCATTCCAGTCACATGGCTGTGTTCTCTCTGTGTGTCTGTTTCTGGGTCCAGATTTCTCCTTTTTATAAGGACACCAGTCAAATTGGATTAGGGCCTACCCTAATAACCTTATTTTAACTTGATTTTTCTCTATAAAGACCCTGTTTCCAAATAAGGTCAGATTCTGAGTTACTGGTGGTCAGGACTTCAACATATCTTTTTGGGAAGGACACAGTTCAACCCATAACACCCCTCAATTCAATGCACAGTTGAAGGTTCCATCCTTGAATTCCCCAAATTAACTCAAAGGCCATTTATTGAGTCACTGCTTCATGTCAGAGTTTGTGTTCTCTATGCCTCAAAGCAGCTCACTGTCCACCTTTAGACAAGCCCACACATGCTGTTAGCATTCAGTTACTAAGTAAGAGGAGCCCGCATCCCTCTCTGCTGCTGCCAGGCAGAGAAGGATGGAGAGAAGCAAGATGCACACTGGGCATAGCCTTGAGCCATTCAGGGGCAGAGCCTAGTCCCTGCCTCCTCTCCTGGATTCGCCTTTGGCTGAGGTGGGGGCCATGCTACTTTCTGCAGCAGCTTGACAAATGAAGTGCAGTGTGACATGATAAAATGTGGAATCCAAGAGGGCCATGGAAAATAGTTTTTTATTAGGCAACAGGGCTGCCCTGTTGTAATTTTGAGACTGCCATAAAACTGTTTAGGGTCCCCACAGCATGGGGATCTTTTATATTAAACAGCTTTCACAAACCCTGAATGAGTTCCAGATTCTGAGACTCTGGAACTTTAGTCCCCCCTCCTTTTCTTTTAGTGCTGAAGTTTTTTCTTTGTTGAGGTATAATTTACATAAAGTAAAATGGTCTTCTCTTAAGAGTACAGTTTGATGAGTTTTGACAGATATATACACCCATGTAACCACCGTCCAGATTCAGATATAGAACATTTCCATTACCCCAGAAAGTTTTTTTTTTTTGCGCCCCCTCCCCTACCCCAGAAAGTTCTCTTAGGACCCTTTCTGATCAACTGCCCCCCACCACCTCAGAGACAACCACTCCTTTGATTTCTACCACCATAGATTAGTATCGCTTTTAAAAAGAATTAGATACCAATGAAGTCATATAGCATGTATGCTTTTGTATTTGGCATTTTTCCTTCAATATAGTTTTTGAGGTTCATCCATGGTTTTGCATGGATCAGTAGTTTTTTTCTCTTTTCTCACTGAGAAATATTCCTTCGTATGGATGGCCCACAGTTTGTTTATCTTTTCTTCTGTTGATGGTCAATTTGGGCTATTATAAATAAAATGGCTACAAATATTTTTGTATAAGTGTTTTGTGAACATGTGTGTTCATTTCTGTTGATGTATACTTAAGGGGTACAATTACTGGGTCATATGTTGGATGTATGTTTATTTTATTAGGTGCTTGATAATGGCTCTGTTAAAAGAGGGGGATCAATCCCATTTGTAAGGCTCCTGTTTTCTGGTTAGCAGATTTTTCCAAAGCTTGTTAGTGAGCTGTAGAACTGCATTACTTTGTTTTAGAAGAAAATACGCTTATGGACTCTGGTTCTCACTTTGGATTTGTCTCAGTAGATTCCTGCTGGTCCTGGACCCTGAGCTTTTCCTGAAAGTCTTTTCTTCAGGACCTGCTCAGCTGAGATTTCCTTAACATGCAGGGTCACTAGTGTCTTTGAGTTCAAAGTAGTAGGCCTCTTTGTGCTGATTAAAAAAGTGAACAGGTTTGCTTGCTTCCCAGATAAGCTTTTAGTTATTCAGCAAGAGATCTGTACATTTAGTCATAATTGTCCTTTAGTTTTTAGCTGACTATTTAGTCAATGCTGTGGAATGCTGGGCGTCCTTCCAGGTAATTAAGACCATAGGCTCTAGCATTCAGTCTGCCCATTGATGATACTAGCAGGTCTCATGGCCCAGTTCTTATGTATGCTGAGCACTCGGCTGAGCTAAGGGTGCATGCAGGCCTCTAGTTTGGGCTCTGGAGTCTTAGTGGGTTGTTTTCTTGTAGGTCCTGTTTTGCTACGTTCCTACTGTTTCTACGTTCTCCTGCTTGCCGTCAATGGAGTGACTGAGTGTTTCACATTTGCTGCCATGAGCAAAGAGGAGGTCGACAGGTAGGTAACCTAGAAGGTACACCTTTAATCATGGCCTTCAGCCAAAATGAAGTCACTTGCCAATCTTGTGCTTCCCATCTTGGGCTGGCTCATGTAGAAGCTTGGTGACTTTGTTTGCTACACAGTGGTTGAGAACTAGAATCTAGACCAGCAGGTCCCAGCCCAGACTGATGAGATTCTCCTAGTCCCCCTGGTTCCCTCCTAGCCTAGCAGAATCAGATTTTCAGGAGGCTTGAGCCAGGGAATCTATTTTATTACACAGCTCCAGGCAATTCTTATTTTAGGGCTATGGAAACTGCTGTTCCAGACCAGCTTTCATAGTAAACACTCTGCTGAGCACTGTGACCCAGTACACATTTAAGTGCATGTAACTGAAACAAGGATTCACAAAGCAGGAAGTACCACAATTATGCACAAGACACACTGATGCTTTCTATTCTATTTTATTTTTCAAAAATGCCATGTCATGACCTACTAAATTGATTTCCCAGCCTGCTATTAGGTCACAACTCATAGTTTTAAAATAGTGGTCTATACATGGTTTTCACTTCAGATAGATAAATGTATAGCCATAGAACTGCCTTGAGTCCATCCTTTTTTCCCCCCATGGATGAAAAGGTCTGTTTAAGTTTAACTTTGAAAATACAGCATTTTTATTTGAAAGTTGCTTCTAACATTGAATAATTTAAAAATATAATTTAAAACATGCTATGTGAGGCACTGTAGCATAGTGGAAAGAACCTGGACTAGGAGCATATCTCTTTGAAGGGAATCTTGTTACAATAACTTCAGCATTAATGTTGAGGGGGTGAATCAACACTAAACCCATTTAAAATATTAAAAAAAAAAACTTGCAACTAAATTATGAGGGAATAGAGATAGTGGCTGGTTGCTTTCTTCTAGTATTGCCTTGAACCAATGGAAACAACTTTTTAAGTTAGTCGTGATGGAATTTTGATAGTGTATAAACATCTAGAAAATTATTTTCATGGTATTAGTCAACATAGGAAAAAAAAGAGCTAGAGCACTTTCTAATGCAGTTCTCATCTGAGGTAATTCACTTCCTCTTAGAGTAAAATGTGACTTTCAGCTCAGTCTTCAGACATGTATAAAACACAACAGCTCCAGTTCTATCTGGGCCCTACAGCCCCCGTTCCTAGCACTAGTCTGAGTACATGGAACACCCGGGCTTGTCACAGACCCTGGGATTTTTCCATCCCTGTGTCTTTAACCAGACGTAAAACTCTAGCAAGTATTTTTATAGTAGAATAGATAGCTTAGTTAAATGTTACAATTGATTAGAATGACTTTACATTGGACATGTCAGATTATGAATTGAAAAAAATATTGATAAAAACATGGGCTTTTATGTGTCCAACTTCAGGTTGACCAGTGTTTTTCTAAATAAAAATAGAGCATTTGGTTGGATATGAAATATTAGAACATCCTTTGAATTGCAAGTTGCTCTTTTTTAAAAAAAATAATCTCATATATAGAACCTGATTGATGGACTTTTCATTATGCCCTATTGAATTTTCTGTTTTCTTAAGGCTGTCTCATTTTCTTTTGCTCATTGGACACATGCTTTAGAGCATCTACTCTGTAATAGGCATTGTGTTAAGCTCTAAGAATACAGCAACGAACAAGACAGATGAGATCCCTGCTCTCCTGGAGCTGACAGTAGGGGAGACAGATAGGAAACAAGTAAATTCATAAGAAAATGTTTCAGACAAGACCATAAGAGACAAAAAAAAAAAAAAGAAAATGATGTGCTGATAAATAAAACAGGGTTATATAGTGAGTAGTAGGTATCCTTTAGATTGAGTAAGCTGGGAAGGCCCCTATATCACAGTGGCATTTAAGCTGAGGCCTGGATGACCAAGAAGATGGTCAAAGATGGGGGCAGGCCAGGTGCAGTGGCTCACACCTGTAATCCCAGCACTTTGGGAGGCCAAGGCAGGAGGATCACTTGAGGCCAGGAGTTCGAGACGAGCCTGAGCAACATAGCAAGACCCTGTCTCTACGAAAAGTAAGAAAAATTAGCCAGGTGTGGTGGCACATACCTGTAGTCTCAGCTACTCAGGAGGCTGAGGTGGGAGGATCGCTTGAGCTCAGGAGTTCAAGGTACAGTGAGCTATGATGATGCCACTGAACTCTAAGCCGGAGAACAGAGCAAGACCCTGTATCCAAAAAAAAAAAAGATGGGGGCAGAGCCTTCCAGGCAGAGGGGTGAGTAATGTAAAGGCCCAAGTTGACAGCTCCTTTGTCTGATTTTTTGGCCCTTGAATGCCATTACTGGCTTCATAATTGTCAAGGAAGTATGAGTATGATCTTCTCACTTTGGCACATAAGAGATCAGTGCCATCTTTTTCATGGCTGCAAAGGCAACATCGTATGGCCATGCCTTTCACCCACTGGGGGATGCTTCAGTTGGTGTCCTTGACCATCCATCCTTTCATAAGTCTGATTTTAAGTCCCAAGTCTTCTTGGGACTGTGCAGAAATAAACATTCATAAATAATTTACTGTTTATATTAACAAAACCTTATAAAATAGTCATATTGTCACTTATTAATAATTTTGCTTTGATTTAAGGTGGTATTTTAATTGCATCTTTAAAATTCTTATTTTTTTCCTGCAGTGGATTATGCCTTTAAGGCTATAGATTTGTGATTTCTGGAAAGTTGAACAGCTACAGAGTCCTCTTCTAGTGACAGACAGTGGACCTTGTCCTTATCAGCTTCTCACAGATGGCCATACCAAAGAGGTTGCACTGTTGAATGCATCTCTGCTTGAATTAGCATGAATTAGCTGTTGGTTTTGTTCATTATAGTCATTTTACTTGGAGTTGGGTGAGGGTGACTTTGAAAGTTTATGAATCTGCAGCTTAAACTCCAAGAACTGGTGTAGTAAACCTTTCTGAGATAGTTTCTGAAAAAATAACAGATCACATATCTCTGCTTCCTTTTGAAAAAGAGGTCAAAGTACTGGTCTATGATGGATCCCACTTCAGTGGCTTGTTATGAAGTTGGCCATTCTGATCACTGATTAGTAGTTAGTGAAAAAACTGCCCCTATGTAGATGTGGACTCTTGTGTTTCTATTGCTCATTAAAGGAGACTATCTCTTGACTGAGAAGTAAATAAACTCTGTCTCTGGAACCCTGGATGAAAGCACACCTCCCCTGTTGGAGTATAGTATTATGTATGTTTGTGTGTAGTATTCTTACCACCCACTTTGATAAAGTGTATCTCCGTAGAACCTTGGGATTCATCAGCCTAAGGACCTATACTTGGGCATTCAGGGGACACAGTGGCTTTCTCACCACCCCTCATGTGCAGAACCTGGGTGGTGGCCTCTGAAATTACCTAACCCAGCCAATATAGCTTGGGAACCTAAAGAGTTTGGTTCCCTCAACAAATATATACCTTAAAAAAAATTTTTTTAAGAGATGGGGTCTTGCTATGTTGCCCAGGCTGGTCTCAAACTCCTGGGCTCAAGTGATCCTCCCGCCTCAGCCTCACAAGTAGCTGGGACTACAGGTGCACGCCACCATGCCCGACTTACAACTCTATACTTAGAGTGCCTGCTGTGTGCTAGGCAGAAATCCCCCTGCTGTGGGGGAATTTTGTTCATGGCTATACCATAAGCCTTTTGGAGGACCATGGCAGCTATTTCATGTTTGCTGAGAGTCAGTTTCCCTTATGGAGAACTGAAAATAACTGATATGCTGCTTTGAAATCAGAGAAGTGAAAGTAGTAGTATAATCCATTCAGCTCCAGGATCCAAAGAGCTGTAGAGATACAGGGAGCGGGAGGAAAGATGTGTAAGAGTCTGGGAAAGCACCAAAGGTGATCCAGGCATTGATCCCAGTTCACATTTCATATTGGAGGCCAGTCACTTGCTTTGAGTGATGTCCAGTGCACAAGGTTACTGGGTGCTGCATTTTCCCAGGGAAGCAGTGTGAGGTGCTGAAGTTTAGGGGCCAGGAGTCAGGTTGGAGTGTTGCCTTGCTCCTTAAACAAATTACTTGGTCTCTCTGTGCTGGTTCCCATGTCTGTGAAACAAATTCAAGCTCCATAGGGTGAGGGTCGTGTGTGTTCATTCACCAGTATGTCCCCAGCACTCTCACAGGGCCTGTCACAGAGTTAGCATCCAATATATAATTATTACGTGGGTCACATTCTTGTGCCTCACATTGGAGACTTGGGCTGAACAGGATTGTTATGTATTTTGATCACAAAGCATCACTTCACCAATTATTGTCTTTAAAAAACATAAGTATCTTGAGTTTATTTTCTTACTCTCTGTGCAGGGGTCAGGGGAACAGGGACATATCCATGTTAATCCATGTAGTATCCGATGTTATAAAAACCTGGATTGTGGGAATTCAGCTGGAGTTATGGGAACTCAGAGTTTCTTTCTGTGAGTTGATCTTTGTGGCCACTTTTTTTGCAGCAGTCTTGTCTTGGGGCAAGGTACCCACTGCCTGGCTTGCCTCCCTCTCCCCAGGTACAATTTCACGATGCTGGCCCTGTCATCCTCATTCCTGGTGTTGTCCTGTGTCCTGACCCATTGGTGTGGTAGCGTGGGCTTCATCTTGGCCAACTGCTTTAACATGGGCATTCGGATCACACAAAGCCTTTTCTTCATCCACCGCTACTACCGAGGGAGCCCCTACAGGCCCCTGGCCGGCCTGCACCTGTCACCGGTCCTCCTCGGGGTGTTTGCCCTCAGTGGTGGGATTACTGGTGTGTCAGAGGTGAGACTCCCTGCAGCTTCCACACCACATGCTTCTGGGGGCTGTCCCACCCTCCTTCCCTCTAGGCTTTCCCTTCTTGCCTTGCCAAATGGGCACGTGTTTGCCTCCTCTTATCCTTTCCCCCAGCCTTCAGGGCAGTGTCTTATGGTAGATGTGACAAAAGAATGTTTCCAGTGGGGACAGAGTAGACCCACAGTATATAGTTGTCATGCCTTTTATCTGAGTTGGAATCTGGAACTATGGCCACCTTCCCTGGCTTATCCCAGAGGAAGGAGGTGCAGATTGAGGAGCGGGCACTAACAATGGTTTCTTTCCCTAGGTGCTCCTCTGCTGTGAGCGGGGCTGGCCAGCCAGGCTGGCGCACGTTGCTGTAGGGACCTTCTGTTTGGGAATGACTCTTGGAACGGCATGCCTCACAGAGACCAGGCTGATCCATTTTCTCAGGACTCAGTTAGGTATGTCCAGACTCACTGACAAAATGATGTGACTTCAGAGATGCTTTGACACCTGTGGCACCTGGACCAGCCATGGGGCAGTTCTGTGGGTGGAACACATGTTCTGTGTAAAAGCCCTCTGAGGGTTATGCAGCGGAATGAGAGCCACCCAGGAGGTGAGACGTCAGAGAGAACCACCAGATGAAATACTTGCCATCCATTTGAAGTCTTGAACATGAAGGATGAGATTCATTTTTAAGTGAAGACCAAAAAGCTTTTTTAAAATAGATGAGATTTTTTTCATCATTTTATTCTAGTCAGCATTGTCTTTTTTATTAATGTATTAATTCCTTTTGGATGTGATTGACCTTTGGGGCTACGTGCGCCAACAAACTATGTCTTAGATATTATTAGTTAATAATCATCTGGCCCAGAAAAAAAGATGTAGCCATTTTATTATACCCTTCACAGGAATATTTCATTTCTTCTGCAAAAGAAGGAAGGAGACATGATGTTATGCACCAGACAAGAACAAAGTTGTGGCTTTCCCCATATCAACACCGTAGTCTGAGTTTTTAGAGAAGGAAAAATGTTACTCAGTGAGATATCCAAGAATTGAAATTGTGAAGCTCTTCATATCACATTTCCCAGAGTGAGTTAGGGAGAATCTCGCCTGTCATGGTCACACTGTGACCTGGCCCAGCCTTACCCAGAGCAGCCCTCAGGATTTGTTGATTGAAGGGTGGGTGAAAGCTGACCAGAGACTTCTGGTCTGGCTACCTGACAGAGGGGGACTCTGCAGGAAATTCTGATCCAGTGTGAGCTGCTTTGTCCCTTGAAAGGAGCACTGCTTTGCAGCTTCTGTAACTCCTCACAGGGAAATTGTACAGGTAACAACTAAAGTTGAACAGATGTGTCTTTTTATCCTCAGAATGAGACAGTCAGGGTAAATTTTATTTGGCAAGTATTACTGAGTCAGGCCCCTCCCACTGACCCATTATTTCCAGCACTGGTCAGTACAACTGAATTCCAGCCCCGGGACAAGAAGGGCAGGCTGGGGGTTTGGTCCTCCAAGCTACAATGTGAGCCCAGGCTCTCTGTACCTTACACCCTGTACCCTGCAGGTGAGATCATTGAGCATCATTCCAGTGTGGTATAGTATTTCCTTTTTTCTTTAATGTATTAATTCCTTTTGGATATGATTGCCCTTTGGAGCTACATGTACAAACTATATCTTGGACATTAATATTAATAGTTAATAATCCTCTGGACAATGTCCACAAACCTTCCATGTCTACACCAGAGAGAGGGCCAGTAAGTGCAACTCATATCATGCATTAAAATGCCTACATTTAAATCCACTTGCCAAGGCACCAAGGATCAAGACCTACCAGCACCCCAAGACTGGGGCCCAGTCACCTTGGCACATTTTTTCCTACTCAGAGGGAGAATGCTTTGCACTAGTTGGTGGAAAAGTAGCTAAATGCAAGGTTTCCTGAGCAATCAGAGGCCCTCCAATAGCATGGCCTCAGTCATGCTTTTGTAGGGCAGGGTCAGGCTAACGCAGAAAAATGGATTGTCCCATGGGGTCAGGTGGGCAGCACACACAGAAGGCAGATTTCCCTCCCTCCTATGTCCTTTTTCTGTCCCTCAAGTGCACAGAAATGGGCCTTCAGTCCTCACAAGCTTCTTCTCTACTACTGCTGACCCCTCCCCTAGAATCTGACCATCCACGCCATGCTCACTTGACCCCAGACTCAAAGCATGGTTCTCATACTACCTACCTCAGAATCACCTGGATTGCAGGTCAGAAGTGTGGCTTCCCAGGACCCACTTGGGACCTTCAGAGTCTGTATCTCTGGGATAGGCTTTTCTGGCAAGCCCACATGACCATCATGCCTCCAAGGTTGGCACGCCCCGTCATCCCCCTTAGCAGCAGGCCCAGGACCAGTCATGTCTATGCCCACAGCACCTGTTCTCCACTCCGGGAGCAGAGCTGCTGTTGCATGAGCAGCCTATGACTTCCAGGGTCTTTGGGAAGCAGGACTTCAAGGGTCACGTGTCTGACAGCAGTGCTCACTCTCTCATCTCTCCCCTGCTGTCCACTGGGGGCTGCTGTCAGGGCCAGCTCCTCCTGAAAGACGACCAGCTGGGATGGCAGCCCAGGGCTCCTTCCCGCATCCTATTTCCCTGTTTATAGGAAGAGTAGTGCCCATGGCTACATGTTTTCCCATTACTAGTACCTGCCTCCTGGCTCCTTCCTCATCCGTCATCCTTTTATGAAAGGATGACTTCTTCATCCTTCTTGGGAAGTGTGGCTTAAATAGAAAGTGCTAGAGGTGAGACGTAGGGAATTATGTCTTTCCAATGCTGGGCGGTCAGCATTTTGGTGGTAGGTCCTCTGCTGTTCTCTGCCCCTGGCTGCCTCCCTGAAGTTCAGTTGGCCCTGAACAGGCCTCTCGTACTTTCCCCTGCTGGCCCCCTAGAGCTACACATGTTAGCTCAGGGCGCGTGTATACATGTGGGCCAGGCTGCCTCACTTTACCCAAGAAGGATTTTGTGGGGGAAATCACACTTTTGGCTTTAAGTACCACTTAAAATATAGTGAGGCTACTTCTCCATGGAAACAAGTCTATAAGGCACATCCTTTTATGAAAGAAAGAAGCATTTGGTGGTGAAAATGACAGTATTGGTGACTTTCTATTCCTCTGGCTACACATAAGTGTTGGTCACTTCAGACTTGGCCTGTGGTCCCTCAGTGAGGGGATACTGCTGTGCTACTTACTCAGTGGCAACTCCTGGCTCTGCAGGTGCAGTCCACTCTGCCCTGTTCCCAGCTACTTCACAACCCAATTCAAGCAGGGCCTTTCCTTCCTTCTGTTTTTTTTCTTTAATCATGTATTCCTGTTGCTAGTTTCACATCAGTCCCCTGGTTTAAAAAGGGTTAAATTATTTTCTTCACATTTTTGTAAAGATTTTTCTTCTTTCATACCCCTCCTCTTCCAAAAGGGAAAAAAATCTTAAATTTCATAAGGAAGGTGGGCAAATAGCTTGAGTATGTGAGCCATTTGGGAGCTGACCCATGGGCTCAGGAAGTTGCTTGCACAAGGTTCTCAGTGGCCCTAAGAGAGAGTTCTGGAAGGCAGACTGGAAGCCAGGAGGCCTGTGGAGCCTGTCAGAAAGGACCAGATTTGGAAAGATGATGAGCTAAGGCACAAGTATCAGGGGTCCCCTAGATATTTCTCAAAGACAGTGAAACACAGAGCACTGGAAAGAGACTGAACAAGGACACTACTCTAAAATACGGCTTTTGTTTGCTGAATATTCCATGAGTGTCCAGGAATTAACAGTGACTTATGTATTTCATTTGGAAATGTGATTTCTGAGCCAATCAGATACAGATGAAAAATGATTGGTTTTACTATTATTTACTATACCTGAGTGAATTAGCCCTTAATGTTGTAATATTTCATTTGCTAATTAACTTTCGAGGTAGCAGAAAAGGTGTTTTATTTGAAGAATTTGAGGAGAGGGAAGACTCATTGATTTGCATTATCAGTCAGTCCCCAATTACCTTGGCACAATCAGTCCTACTATTTAGTGTTATTCATTTTTAACCAGAACTGTCTGGGTGTATCAGAGCACAACTGAGAAAATGGACTCACTGTAGTTTAGCCTCCTTTATGGGCCTAATGAAGGAAGACATATAAATACTTCTTAATTATACTTCAGATGAATTAGCAGGAGTTGCTGTTTGCCTTTGTCCCGAAATGCAGTTGATTCTTTGCCAGCTGACTTCTTCATCCTTCTTGGGAAGTGTGGCTTAAATCAAAAGTGCTAGAGGTGAGACGTAGGGAATTACATCTTTCTTTTCATGTAAATAAGTCCTCAGCAGAGTCAGTGCTCCCAGAACTCTGTCCCAACCTCTGCAGGCTCCAGCATGCTCACTTTTGGAAGCCCCATCCCCAGCTTGTCAAACCTATTGCGATATACCATGTCCCACATTGAACGTAACAAGTATGTGAGGATACAAGAGTTGTGGTTGGTTGACATGATGGTATGTTCTGTAGACATTGAAAAATCAATTTTGAAGCTTTGTTTGTACTTGGAGCTAGTAAATTTTGTTTCCATCTCAGTCATTTCTGAGGGGCCTGAAGAGTTGAAGGGACCTGGATGTTGCACCTGTGAGGCCAAACAAGCAAGGGCCCTGGGCACTTAGGGGACAGGGAAGTGGGTACCAGTGAGGGGCCTCACTGTGAGGCTGGTGGGGCTGTGCACGCGGGTGGCTCCTGGTCCTCTCTGCTCCTCCTGGCTTCATGCTGGGGTGATTCTCGTCTCTCCAGGGCCCAGACAGTGGAGAGCGGTCAGGCTAGTGGGCAGTGAGAGGAGGAGGGCCCAGAACCAGGTGCTGCTCTCAGGGTAGAGGCCTACGTTCTTCCATTGATGGGGTGTCTCTCACCTTTTACCCCCACCCCACCCCTGTGCTTCTGAGGACAAAGCCCCTGAAGGAGAAGTTAGCCAGTACCTGTCCTGCCCTGGGGTCAGGTGGGCCCCTCGGCCTGGTCAGCTGTCGCTAGGTGGGGGCTAGGCAGAGTGGCATGATTCATCCAGGGTTGCCCCTTCAGCCTCAGAGGAGCTGCTTGAGGGCCCTGACCTAACAGCTGCCGTGCGAAGGTATCTTCCAGACCACCATTTCTTTTTCATATTTCCTTCATCCCTTTAATAAATGTGTCCCAAAGTTATGAAACTGTTGACTCTACTGTCACAATGTTGCCCTTGCCTGACAAGTGGATTTGGCAGAGGCCACCTGGGTTCTCAGTGCTCAGTGTGAAAGGGACCTGAAAAATCAGCAACTCCCAGTTCTTCCCTCCCACCAACCTCTCACTTTTAGTGTCATCTGTACCACCCCATTACAGGTTGGGGCCTTGGGTGCTTCAGTGCAGTGAGCAGTGACTAATTAAGACACAAATGCATTAGTCACGTTGGAGGTGACAACTGAGCAGCATGTTTCTGGTTCGTGTCTGGGAGATCCTGACACACTTTCCAATTATGTGGAACTAATAGCATGCGGCTTCCACATGGCCATGTCTGGTGGGAGAGAAGGGAGAGTCTGAAATGAAAGCCTGACTCACAGTGGGCGGCATCGGTTGTGTTCCCAGCTCACCTACACCTCACTTCCTTGCCCTTTCTGTTGAAAATCATGAAAGGTGACATGAGGGGGTGGCTGAGGGGTGCCAGAGGACCCCTTTTAGAAGGCTTTCGTTTTCCACCACTATTCCCAGGAGAGTGTTGAGACAACTCAGAAGGGGAGCTGGTGACATAGGAGCCTTGGTCCTGTCCATAGGTGCAGTTGGAAACTGTAGCCTGCCCAACTCAGAGCACACTCTTGTCTGCCTTCATGACACCCAGAACATCAAATCATTGTAGCCAGAAGAAAAACAGGGATGTTTTCCTCCACATGTAATCCCAACAAAACTAGAGAACGTTGGCAAAATAGCTTTCCTTTTTGTTTTCCCTAGGGCATTAGCACAGTGATTTTATGAACAAACCGGGGTAGCATAGTATGTTTTTATGTTCCTGAACTACAGCTGAAGATCCCTCTCTTCCCTGCATGGCTCCTGAGATCCCTAAGTGGTGTCTCTCTAATGACAAGAGAATGTTCTTGCAGGTGTGCAGATGTCAGGCTGCAGGGGGCAATAGAAGGAGACACAGCCACTTGCGTTTGTTTCTTTTGTAGTACCCTGGATGCCCAGCAGGGCTGATGGGGATGATTCCCATGCATGCTGGCAACTGGTCTTTGCCTCCTCCCAGCTCTGCCTGCAGCAAACCTGCAAACACAGGGCCAAGGGCCAGGCTCTGAGTGGAAGGGCCCCAGAGGTGTCCTGCCTTTGGCATTTTTTCCATCTGCACCATCACTGGAGAAAGCCACTCTGCCCACGTCTGTCTTTTGAAGTACACAAACAGGTTCGTTTCCTGTGCGTTTAGTTTTCTCAATGGCACATCGTTGCATACATGCCTTCAGTTATACCCTATCTAGCTGCCCTTCTCTAACTCACTGGGTGACTTGAACAAATCTCCCTCACTCCACCAGTTACAGAGCACAGAGTGTGTGCCAAGTATGTGTGAAGACATGTTTTACACGTTAGCTGTGAAGTCTTCACAATAGAACTCATCTATCATCTATGTGTTACAGACAAGGAAACCAAGGCACAGAGAAGTGGCTTAATTTTAACTGGGCCACACAGCTAGGAAGAAAATGGCAGAACTGGGGTTGATCCCAGGACTGTCTGATTCCAGATCCCCCTTTAGCTCTGGGCTCAATTCCTCGGGTGGGTTTGATCCGTGGTGTTAACACTGATCCTGAGAGGGCTGAGGGACTATCCTTCTCCTACTGCAACTACAGCAGCACCATTTTTATCAGTTTTGGAATTTGGGGGTTAGTTTAAGAGTTTGCTTTATCTTCAGGTTGTGGAAAAAAAAGAGTTTGCTTGAAAGAAGAGTTTGTTCTTATTTATTTTTTGTAGAGACGAGGTCTCACTATGTTGCCCAGGTGGGTTTTGAACTCCTGGCCTCAAGTGATCCTCCCGCCTAAGCCTCCCAAGGCATTGGGATTACAGGCGTGAGCTACCACGCCCAGCTTGTTCTTATTATTTAAAAAAAAAAAAAAAGTTTAGAACCCACAGGATTTGATTGTTTTAAATCCATCCCTGACCTTCCATGGGTCATTTTTCTCCACAGTTCCTCCCCTGTCTCACTCTTCATCTCATGTTAAAGAATTTAAGGTAACCATTTTGCATAGGTATTATCATAAATAAGAAATATTTGGGAGAAATAAATCCAGCTAAAAAAAAAATGTTGCATTACAAAGAAAGTTCTCTGTACCCCAGGACCTGTCTGTTGGTGTCTTTGACCCTGGGCAGTGTCCCCAAGGAGTAGGAGGACACCTAACTTTAGGCCTCTCAGGGCTACTTCCTTGCTTTGGAACCATGGGCAAGAGATCTCACCTTTCTGTGCCTCAGTTTCCTCATCTGTCACTAATCTGCTTTGGATGGTCCAGGGAAGTTGAAAGGAGGACAGAGGTGGAACAGGCAGATTCAGCTCCAAAAGCCTTGGAAACCACAAGCCACATCAAGGCTTCCCAGCTATCCTCTTTGCCACCTCCCTGTGCATCCGTCCTTCTTTCCTCTTCTGGGCCCCGTGCCCAGGCAGTTCTCTCTGACACTCTGCACCTCACCTCCATGCCTGTCACAGGCTCTGCTCTCCTCCACCCTCACCCCCATCAATCCAACTCAAAGGCCCGCTCTGGCAGAGCTAGCAAAGGACAGAGAAGCAAGGTCATTGCAAATACTTGTGATTTAACAGATCTTCTTTTAGCCCCATAACCCATAGATGGCACCTAACCCAGAGCACATCGCATTGGTAAACACAGGGCCCAGCCCTTTTCCCGAGCCCTGGAACCAGCAGCTGCCCAGCCCAGGCTGCTCTGTCCTCATCATGCTCCTCCTCCTTTCTTCCAACAGCCCCATTTTCTTTTTTCTTTCAGAATTAGGAAGGCAGGTGTGGTGGGGGGTCCAGAGAAGGGATTGAGGCAGATCTGGGACCCAGCCCTGCTTCCTTTCTTCAAGCTGTGAATCTTCGAGCAAAGTGCTTGTCCCCCTAAGCCTCAGCTCTTCTAAAAACAGGCACAGTAGCACTTGCCTCACAGGGTGTGGCAAGGAGTGAGAGGATGTAGGCAGTGCACTGAGCAGGGGCACCTAGCTCTAGCCCAGTGGAGCCTGGGAGTGGGGTTATAAATCTGTGCAACACAGACGTTTGTTTCACCCCTCCTGCTTCCTCCTCCCCACCCAATCCCAGTCCACAGAAGTGGCATGCATGTGGGTGAGAGTCTTTTTCCTTTCAGTGGAAACATTTCTTTCCCCTTTCCTTGAAGACAAAGCTGCAGGTGAAAACGAAATGAAAACTCCTTTTAGCCCAGCTGGCCCAGGAGGAGCTTTGAAGGATGACATCAGGCAGGGAGACTGCACAGAGCCAGGCATCTGAATGTGAGTCTGAGGCCTCCTTAATCTGGGAAACCCAGGGACCAGGCCCAGGGAAGCAAAGCCACGGCTGCCAGCAAATGCCCTCTTTCAGGCACATTCTGAGAATCTCCCCAGGACAAGAAGGGATGCTTCGGAAGCTTGTTAAATGATTTTCAGCAATTTCAGAAATTGCCTCAGCTGATTGTTTAGATTTCCCTGCAGCCTAAGATTAAGGCAGAAAGAAAAAAGACACCTGGTGATAGGAGAGAATGTGGCTTTGTCCAGGGAGGACCAGCTGCTGAGGGTGGCTTCTGAAGACAATGGAAAGGCCTGAGTGGGCCCTACCATGTGTGTGGGTGGCCACAGGCACCAGCTCTTCTGGCCTCGGCTTTCCCAGGCCTGTGCCATGGTGGCCCACGAGGACACTCCTGCACCCCCACAGTCTCGCTTACCAATTGCCAGTATCCTTACTCTGAACCCATTCATCACAGGCTGATCCAGAAACTTGCTGAGTTTTTCCTCCTCACCCTAAAAAAAAGAAAAAAAAAAAGATAACAAAAAACCGCATTGTCTTCCCAGTCAGCCTCTCAGGCTTAATTTAAGCGCCAGCGCTGCTTTTGTTTGTCTCTCGTCCTTCACTGCACTGAGATTAAGGAGGCCAGGTTCAGATCCAATGGCTTTCTGGGAGGAAGAGACAGGCCAGAACTCAGGATGCCCAGAGGGTGCTGTCTTGAGTGCTACTGCTAAGGTGACATTTTCTTGAGAAGGAAAGTGTGTTCTGCCCACAGTCAGGGCTCGTGGATGGCAGGGAGACCTCGGCTGTGTCTCGGCCCAGCACTGATGCTTGGGGAAGGTATGATGCCATTGACATTTGGTGTGTGATCCTATCTGAGTAGTGGGGGCCATCAGGCTTTTCTCTTCCTCCTTCTCCTCCTCAAAGAGCCATGGTCTGGGTATACCTGGTTCTGATCCAGCAGTCTGCGCCTACAGGCCTCCCTCACTTCTGTCAGCCTCTGCAGGATACTCTCCTCAACTCTGCAGGGGCCCTGGTACCTTTGCAACTGGGAGACTACATTTTACCTCAATCCCACTGCCTGCTGGGCCTGACGACCTGCTTTTGATCCAGATAATCAACAGAGCTGGAGAGCTGAGAATTGCATTCCAATCCCAACCCTGCCTTTGTCTCTGCATGACATCCTAGGGGTGGCTTTGCCTTTTCTCCACCTACAAAAGGTTCTAATCCCTGCCCACTGTTGCTCCAGGGCCATTGCCAGAGCCAAGGGAAAGTCAGCGTTTAGCAGTTTTCTGGGGTGGAATGGAGGGTTGGGGTGCCAGTGGGCCTGTGCATGCCAAGGCTGGAGCCTGGGCCCTGGCCCCACGTTCAGGCAGGCGGACTAGACTAGTGCAGAAGTCACCATGGAGTTTAAAATACTGTAATCCATGTCTTATTTTTCCTGATAACAAGTGATCTTATCTCCTGATATTATTATGTATTTTCATATTTCTTGCTATTAAATTACCAGTTATCCTAAGGACAGCCAGTGCCCTGTAGATAGTCACAGAAACACAGGGCCCACATCCAGCCCATGGCCACTCCTCCACTATGCATGTGATGCATGCCTCTGCCTTGCTCACACTGCCCTGCACAGCCTCCTTCTTTACCATATGATATGCCATGGAAGGTTGTTCCCAGTATTTGCCATATTGTAAACTGTGTTGTAGTGAATATTCTGACACAGAGACCTCTAGGAGCCTGGCCAGCTTCTGCATTTTGCCTGCTGATGAATGCTGGGAGGGAACTTCACTGCCTCTCAGCCCCAACCTTATCCCTAGCGGAGCCCAGGGAGGAAGGGAACCTACCCAGGTCACACTGAGTCAATGACCAGCCACCCCAGAGCCAGTGGGCCAGACCACTCCTGTAGCTTGGGTTCCATATCTGAAAAGGGCTTTGCACAATGCCAGGCACCCAGTCAGTGGTCAATATTAACTGTGACATCATGGCAGCCTGTCACTTGTTCATTCAACTGAAAGTCTTTCCCACTGCAGAGGGCAGGAAAACCCTGGAGGAGCAGTGAACCTTAGTATCCCTGCTGAGCACAAGCCAGCAACGAGGACCTGGCCCTCCAGGCTTCACGGCCTCCTCAGCCCCTGACAGATGGGTGCACCAGGCTCAGCCGCTAAGAATGTGTGGCTGTCACAAGTAATTGCTTCCCAAGAAGGAATTCTTCTGGGTGTCAGTAAAGTCACTGATGCCCCAGCTCTCCCCTCAGAGAATCTGATTAACCAGCCTGGCTGGATGGGGAACTAGGGAACAAAAGCCACTGAATAAACAGAAGTGGAATAGCAGGGTCTATGCTGGCTGCCCTTGCTCCTTACTCGGGGTGATGTGGCCTCTGTGTGCAAGTGGCTTTGGAAGGTGCTTTCTCAAGGGCCTTGTTTCCTTGCCTATGGGCATGGGGTGCAACCCCTTAGACTGGAGGCTCGTTTGTGTAGTCTTTGTGGGTACTTGAGGACGCTTTTTGAGCTGCTCAGCTTATGGGTGGAGTCCAAGGTCTTGACAAGGTCACTCCGAGCTCGTTCCTGCTGTGAGCTCTGGCACAGACAGACTGAGTGTAGGTTCCAGTTCCACTGTCTCCTTACTCTGTGACCTTGGGCAATTTACTCAATTTACTCAAGCCTTGGAATGCTCTCTATCTAAATCCTACCTGCTTTTATTTTTAATTTTTCTTTTGATCAAAATAATACGTGTATGGTACATAGTTTAAAAACTCAAACAATATTGCAAGGCTGATAACACAGAAATACCAGCTCCCCCCTTCTTGACCCATTGTTTTTAGTTCTTCTGGCTGTTTCTTCTTCTATTTCTCTATGTATTTCTAATGAGCTGTGACAGCCATCTCTCCACACACTCTCTCCCCATCCTTCCAATATCATGATTTGGGGGAAGTTGATGTTTACTATTTACATGTTTAAAATTATGTAAACATTGTTTTCTGCTAAACCAAGTAGTATTCTATTTCCTTTCTGCTACAATCCCTTGTTTTTCCTCAACTTATAAATAATTATCTCATTTTTTATTTGCTTTTTTAATTTGCACTTTATGCTCTCCCCTACGAAATTGTAAAACTCTGACCAAACACCATAAAGCTCTTCTCAACATGACTAAGCCTAGCAGGCATCATGGATTCTGTGTTTTCCTGGAGCCATTGCTCTGGGGACCCTCAATCCCTGCTCCACCCTCACTGGCTTGTCCATGGGCCCCCTTCCCTCCCGTCCCCAGAGTGAAGAAACTGAGGCTCATAGAGGTAGTAAGCTTGGGGTAGAAATGCAGGCCTAGATCAGGAGATGCAGTTACGGTCACGGGCCAACCCCCTGCCCAAGGGTGCTGCAGCCCAGAGGGGTAGCAGCCATGTAAATGGACCACTGTGTTTAATGGGTTTTTAAATGGGTTTACTGTCTGCCCCTGACTGCAGGGGGCAGAGGCAGGTCTCCCTGTCCATCCTGAGTGACCCTTCTTGGTAAGTTCCCCCCATGCCCATTTCTATCCCCATCCCAGGCAGATCTGAGAATGGGCTGGCCACAAGTTTGGCCTGCCAGCCAGGTCTACACTTTTCTTTGATCACCCCATGTCTACTTCCCTTTAAACATGCTAAACCAGCCCTACCCACCAGCATCCCACCCATCACACACAGGGCTTCTCTTTACCGCTGTCCCATGTCTTATCTCCTCCATCCTGGGGGCTGAGCTCTGAGCCCACTCCCAGCGAGTTCTGCACTGCAGCTGACTTTTACATTGCTGGTCAGAGGAGGCTAAGGTCAGCACTGGGGAATGCAGGAAGGTTAAGATGACGCTGCACCCCAGGGCCCAAGGGCCCAGTCGTTGTTCACACATAGGCAACTCCCAGTCTTGGTGACCCAAGTCCTTAAGGGCAGCACATTTCTGAAGGGGACAGAGGTCAAGAGCTCTTGCCCAGACACCCTTATGCCTCATGCTAAAGAGGCCTGTGCACTGTCTGAGGCCTCTGATGAATACCGTCCAGCTCACAGGGCCTGCTCACCTCAGAGGCTATACATGAGAGTGTCCTCCATGTACCCCTACAAGTGGGAGATATTCAAGGGGGCTCTGCCACAGGGCCAGGACTACCCCAGGGGCACAGGGAGAGGGTGCAGGGCACGTATCCCCTGCCTCAGCCATCAAGAGACAAGGGATGGGAGTCAGAGGCACTTGGGAGGTGGAAGGTGCATAGATCTCGCCAAAAGGCAGCAGATGTTCTAAATGGACAACTCACCAGGATTCTGCAACTCAGATTCAATCGGCTAAGTAGGGAAGAAGAAAGTATTTGGTTGTCATGGCAACACTAAATTGTCCAGGACCAGGTTGGTCTCTAAGCGGGGGAAGGGAAAGGAATAGAACTGAGCCTCTATCTCCCTGGTAGGGATGCTCTGGAGAATGGGGGACAGGCTGGACACACCTGTGTGGGGTGGAGGGCATTCTTCCTACTACCTCTGCTTAGGGCTGAGGGCCTGAGCCATGTGGTGTCATATAAAGGGGGCTGATTGGCTCAGGGCGCTCACTTTGGGGCCTGGATTGCTCAAGCATGCAAGTTCCAGAGCCAGGCCCTTGCTGAGGGCCAGTTCTCCCTTCTCCCCAAGGGCTAGCCCCAACCCAGAGCAGCTCAGATTTGAAGCCTGCTTCTCTTCCTGCCCCCCCATCCCAGGCATTCCTGTCAGAGCTTCTGCCTTCAGCTGGCCATGAATGAAGGCACAGCCTGGCCATCCCCTGGGTCTAGTCTGAAGGATCAAGAGACCCACAGCCTTACCCAGAGAGTGCCAACCAAAGCTGATGCTTCCATTCATAAGCACACAGTGCTGCCAGCCTCCTCCTCCCTACCAAGAATGAAATGGAGCCAGCCGGAGGGGATGCCCACATAGTCTGTGCCAACCTGGGCCCAGGCCTGGGTGGGAGTGGGTGGTGGGCGGGAGGGCTGCTCCATGTGGAAGGAGGTAGGCATCAGGAACCTCCCCTGCCCCCAGGCCACTTTATCCCTGTTCTGCCTCTGACCATCCAGTGCTCTTGGGCCCCCAGGAAAATGTCCTGGCTCCTCCTGCAAGGCCTCCTGATCAGCCAAGCCTGGCATGTCCATCTCTGTGGTCCCCGGGACTAATAGGTGGGGCTCCACAGACACCTAATACATGAATGAATGAATGAGTGAAAGAAAGAATGAATGAATGGGTAACTTGGGCAGTGAGGACTGGGAGCAGAAGAAAGGAAAGAAGCCAGGTTGCAGGGGGCTGATAGGGCCAGGTTTGGATGGCCTTAAATGCCAGGCTCTGCAACCCCCAGCCTCTGCCTTGGCCCTGGAACAACTCCCATCTTCCAGAGGGGCCACTGGCGTCCCTGACAGATGTGGCCCTATCACCTGATCTCCCCTCAGAGAGACGGGGACCCCAGGGCCTATCCTCCTGGCTCACCTGGCTCCTTACGGGCCCCCCCCCCCCGGGGTCCTAAAGACCTGACTGCTTGTGCTCTCCCACTTGTCCAATTAGGACTAATTGGAAGCAGGAAGTGTGTGCATGTGTGGGGTGGGCCTGGTGCTCTGATGTCCTCGTCAGAACTTCGAGGCCCCAAGCTTCCTGGGACAGGCCCTTCCCCAGGACTATGGGGTCTCCTGTGGGGCTGGATGGGGATGCTCAGGGGCTCCCCTGAATATCACGTGCCTGGGTCCATGCACAGTTGGGCCTCTGCTCTCCAGAGGGCTCAGGCTGTCCCTGCCTGCCTCCTACCCCAGGTGCCCGTTGCCCCCAGAGCAGGCCAAGCCCACCTTTTTCACAGATGAATCCTCCTCACCTGGCACAGACCTGCAGCTCTTTATAGTCTTCACTCTAGGAATGAAGGGAGGAGGGGCTCAGGGTGTGGTGAGAGAGGCACAGATGCGGCCTCCTGAACCCTTCACTGATCCTCAGTCCCAGCCTCAGCCCACAGCTCAATAAAGGCAAGAAAAGGCTTGCTTTATCTGGCTGGGTACACACTTGTGCTTCCCTTGGGGAACAAAGGGTCCAGAGGCCCTGCCTAGGCAGTGGGACTTCCCCTTACTTTCCCCTCCTCCCCAAGTCCCCTGCCTCTTTCCTCTCTGGGCACAGATGGGGGTGTCCAAAGGCAAAGCACCTTTTGTGTCAAGCCCCGAGCCAAGTCCTCAACCCCTATGGTGCTCTCCCTGCCCACAGACCTGGTCATGGTCTGACAACAGAGGCTATAATGGGGGAAGCACAGCGTGTGGGTACCCTCCCCACCCTGGCTCTCTCTCTAGTGCTTGTGTTGATCATCACCTGTGGGTGCCCTCATCCTGGGTACTGTCAGGCCTCCCTCTTAGTAGACTGAGACACTGTGACCCAGCCTAGGACCACCCAGAGCCTTGGGCTGGGGGACTCACATCTGGAGGCAGGCCCTCAGGACTCAAATGTGCTCAGAGATTAAGATTCCTGGGTGCCAGCTCCTGGAACCAGCCTCAACTTCTGCCTCTGTGAAATGGGCTTGTTGCTGTGCAGCAGGCACTAGAGCAGGCAGAGAGGGCAGTGGGCTCCTCTGAGGCCCAGGAGCCCTGAAAGCAGAGGCCTGGCTCCCCCGGCCGCTAGAGGGCAGGACTCTCCCGTGTGTTTCCTCTGAAGGGGTGGTGTGCAGATGAGCTGGGCAGACAGGAGACAATGGAGTGGCAAGCCCCTGGGTACAGTCCCTGCAAGGCTGTGAGCAGGGCCCAGTGGAGGCTGGGTTGCTGGCCAAAAGTCCACCCAGACCCTAGGCCCCAAAAGACCTCCCTGAGCCTTCAGGTTTTCACTTCTGGGTGGCCCAGCCCTGAGCCTGGCTTCTGCATTGGCAGTGAGTGACCAGTCTTCCCTTCTCAGACATCAGTGATAGAGGAGCAACCAGGAGAGGAGATCCTCCAGCCTCCTCCAGGTGCAGTAAGGAAACTGAGGCAGGGAAGAACTCACCTGACTGCACCTATGAGGTGAGTCGGGACACATATTTCCTGAGAGCTGACCATGAGCCAGGTACCCACAGCAATACCATGGGGCAGTGCTGTTGGGATCACCTTACTTTTGCAGATGAGGAAACTGAGACTCAGACAGGCTATCATTTGGCTGAGTCCCACAGCAAGGGTGGACCAGGATTCTAGCCCAGGCAGGATGATAGCCAAGCCTGTGTGTGATCCCCCACCCAGAATTATCACACATGCAGAGACACCCTGCTGTGACCCCACTGACACGAGTATGTATGTGTGTCCCCACAGGGGACCCTGGCTGCTGCAGCAGGAGGAATAAGGCTGCCTCTGCATCCTGGCTCTCCCAGGTATAGGCCTCTCCCTCACCTGGACCTGACCAACAGTGACGCCCAGGAGCAGCTGTCTCTGGGACACATGGTCCCCCAGGCAGGAGGAGCTGTGTGAGGAGCCCACAGTCCATGCCATGACAATTCTCACTGAGGACCATTTGGGGCCACAGGGGTGCTAAGCCCAGGAAGTGGATGCCAATTAAGGGACCAGTGGCAGCCCTGACAGGCCTCTTTGTCAGGCCTTGGATGTAGCCACGGGAGCTAAGACCTTGGCTTGGCCTTTCTCCTCCAACCAGGCATGGGGCTCTCTGTCTGGGACTGGGGATGGGTAGTTCCCAGTCCAGGCAGCTCCATCAGTCCCTGGAGCTGCTGGGTGTCATATCCCTGGTGAGAGCCTATGCAGTTTGAGTCTGATCTTGGCTGTCCCAATACTGCTGGGGACCACTGGAGAATTAGGGTGTCTTGGGGACCTGTTCCTGGACCTGAGTCTAAGCTGAGCTGTGGCTCATAAGATCGATTTGCATGGATATTTGCATGGAGACCCCATTTTGGCTGCTGGGCCAGGGTGGGAGGCCTGTCAAGGGCTGCGGTCTGATAGGGGAGGTAGCCCCATGGCCACTCTTTCTCTAGGCCCCAGATTGGCCCCTGGTGTGCTGACACCTATGAGCATCAGACGTACCTGGGATGGAGCGGCCCAAGTGAGGGACTCAGTAGAGTCCTGCCCTCTGGCCAAGTCTCTGGGGAGCCAGCCCCTCAGATTGTGGAGTGCACTGCCGTTAGTTCAGGGGTCCTCTCAACAGCCCCAGTGACCACAGGGATCAGTGTACCCATTTTGCAGATGGGCACACCCAGGCTCAGGCCTCACCACCCCTCTGCCAACAGCTTCTTCACTGGTCTCCTTGGCTTCAGTTTTTTCTTTTCCTTCCTTGTTTTCAGCTTTCAAAAAAAATTTTTTTTAATTTAAACATCTTTTAAAACTTTAAAAATTAATTATTTAATTTTTAATTATATAAGAAATACATGAATCCATTCTCACTTTAGGAATGTAATACAATAAAATTAAATCAAAAGACCCCCTTGGTCTATTCCCCCACAAGCTTGGGATTCACAGGGATTAGCAGTTTGGTATTTCTCTATAAAACCAGAATAATAATACTTGCACTATCCAGACAACAGTTTTTTATTTTATTTAAAAAAGAAAGCATCCCAGTGGTATGTGTGTTTAACATATATAACTGATTTATCAAACACTGTATGAACATAGAAGGGCCGCTTGTCTTCCAGCAACTGTGCCTGACTGTGCCGAATACATTGTCCCTGTAGGCAGCCCATCCTGCGATGACACGGAGGACCCATGCCCCAACTTCCTGTCTCTGTCTTCTCATTTTGCCATTCAAGACTCAATCTTGCTCCTTTAAAACTTAAATAACAAACCATTTTCAGAGCCTATTTTCTCCTTTTTCTTCACCCACTGCAGTTAGATTTGGGTTGGGCTGGGGGCAGGTGGGGAGATGGGGCAGCCAGCATCCAGCAGGGCAGGAAGCGTCTAGCCAACCCCGTCTTCTGGACTGTGCATTTAGGGTGCTTCTGGCAGAGCCTGCTCTCCTGCGGGGGACAGTGGGGAGTAGTCTCTCTCTAGAGACACACAGTCCCCCACCCCAAACCAACCATTTCCTCTTTCCTCGTCTGTAGTCCTTGTAATTGCCACACAGACTGTGCATATATGGGTAACCCACAGGGTGTATTCAATCCCCTATTCCTGGACATCCAGGCTGTTTCCAGGGGGGTGCTGTTACAGACTGTGCCATGGTGGCCACCACAGTGCAGGTCTCCCCAGGCTCTCTGCAGGTGATGCTGGGAAGTGGAATTGCTGAGCTGAGGGGCAGGTGCTAAGTCACCCTCCAAAAAGCCTGTGCCCACCCCCAGGAAAGGGGATTTGTTACACTTTGTTGCACTAACGCTTTGTCAAAACATCTCCCTTCAATGGGAATTTCCCTCATAACTTATGAGTTTGCCTATCTTTTCTTATTTAGTGATCATTTTTATTTCCTTTTTTATGAAGAATCTGTTTATATCCCTTGTTTTCCCACTGTTTATATATTTTCCTTATTGATTTGCAGATCTTTATACAGATGCTCCTCAAGTTACAATGGGGTTACATCCTGATAAACCCATTGTAAGTTGAAAATACTGTTAAGTTGAAAAAGCATTTAATACATCTAACCTACCAAACATCATAGCTTAGCCTAGTCTACCTTAAACGTTCTCAGAACACTGACAGTTGGGCAAAATCTAACACTAAGCCTATCTTATAATAAAGTGTTAACTGTACTCAAAGTAAAAAACAGAATAGTTGTATGGGTACTTAAAGTACAGTTTCTACTGAATGTGTATGGCTTTTGCACCATCATAAGGTTAAAAACTTTGAAGTTGAACCATTGTAAATTGGAGACCATCTGTATATTCTGGATTTTAATCCTTTGTTATATGTGCGGCTACTCACTTCCCTTTGACCAAAGAGGGGCCCCACCTGGAGAGGGTGACTATAACGGTAGTACAGGGGACAGGTACAGGTACAGGCTGCCTGTACCAGGCTTTCTGCCTGGCTGCAGCTCTTGGGGGTTATGCTGGAGAATGCCTAATGCTGGCTAAGTGGACAGATCACAGACTTTTCTGTGAGCCTCTGTTCTGTCTTCTGTAAAGTGGGCAGAATACTGCCTACTACACAGGGTTGTAGTGAGGATTAAATGAATCCATACATGGGCAGACCATCTAACGCAGTGCCACACACATATGAATTGGATGATAAGCATTTGTTGATTGGAAAGCACACAGCATTTAGTAGGTGTCTGATAAATAGTGATTGTTATCATAATGACTGGTTTTTTTTTTTTTTGCCTGTGTCTGTGGGCACTTGTGTATATCTGTAAGTCCATGCCCATTGCAGTGGGTCCTCCTGGTATGTGTGTGTGTGTGTGTGTGTGGCATGTTTCTTGGCACAGGTGTGCGTAGGGATCCCTTGGGGTGGTTTCTCCTGCAGAGCCAGTGTGCAGAAGGTAGTGGATGGGGACAGTCTGAGGTAGGGCTGGTGCTTGGAGGGAGGGAGAAGTGGATGGGCTGAGCTTGGGAAGAAGACAGGGCAGGGAAAAATGGGACCAGGTTAGTCCCATTTATTGGGTGCAGTTGCTAAGGTCTACTAAGGTCAATCCCTGTCATTTCCTGCACCAGGATGCCCTGCAGGAAAGTGTTGCGCTGAGTTCCCCTGAGCAAGTTTGGCTATAGCTGACTCTCATGTCCCACCCCTGCCAGGCAGTCCTGGGGCCTCAGAAAAGCCCTGGTACAGCAGTGACATGTGGTCCAACTCACTTGAGGGTGTGACTTGGCCTGTCTGGCTGTGATCTGCTGAAACTCTAATAGGAGGTGTATTTATGAGTTGCCATAAAAGGCACTGGCATATTGGCAATAAAAGCCTCCAAAATCACCCTGCTGTAAACCGCTATTTACATGTTTATGACCTCATTCACCAGCCAGTGGGTTGGATATTTGGTTTTCACTGATACCAGAAGCGGGAGGCTCAATTCCCAGCCAGGGTCCTACAGGGTGGGTTGAATGAAGGGAGCACTAGTGTGCAGGCCCAGGGCCACTGCCCGCTTCTCCCTGCAGCTGCCCCTTCCCAAGAGGCTCCTCATTTCAGAGAACAGCCTGTAGGCTTATTTTCTTATTGAGGAATAACTTACCTTCGGTAAAGTATACTAATCAAGAACGTACAACTAGGTGACTTTTATATAGATGGACACCCATGTAACCATGACCCTGAACAAGGTTCATCACCCTAGGAAATTCCCTTGTGCCTCTTCCTAGTCAATGTCCCCTACCCCAGAACTAACCACTATTCTGACCTCTATCATCAAGGATCAGTTTTGCTGTCCTAGATGAATTTCATCTAAATGTGGTCATATGTATGTTCTCTTTTGTGTCTGGCCTCCTTTGATCAATATATGGTTTTTAGATCCATCCGTGCTGCCCTGTGTAACAGTTGTTCATTCTTTTTTATCACACTGAATAGTTGTATCCATTGTATGGATGGATAGACCAGGCTCATTTATTTGTTTGTTTGTTTGAGACAGGGTCTCACTCTGTTGCCCAGGATGGAATGCAGTGGCGTTAACATAGCTCACTGCAACCTTGAACTCCCTGGGCTCAAGCCATCCTCCCACCTGAGCCTCCTGAGTAGCTGGGACTACAGGCACGCACCCTTATGCCCAGCTAATTTTTTTACTTTTTGTAGAGACGAAGTCTCACTATGTTGCTCAGGCTGGTCTCCAGCTCCTGGCCTCAAGTGATCCTCCTGCCACCCCCTCCCAAAGTGCCAGATTACAGGTGTGAACCACTGTGCCCAGACACACACTTATTTATTTATTCTCCTATTGATGGATATTTGGGTTGTTTCCAGTTTTGGGCTATTATGAATAAAGCTGCTATGAATATTCTTGTGTAAGTCTGTATGTGAACATGTTTTTTTTGGGAGGGGTAAATATTTCAGAGTGGAGTAGCTACATCACAAAGTAAGTGTGTGTGTGATTTTTTTTTTTTTTTTTGAGACAGGCCTGTTGCCCAGGCTAGAGTGCAGTGGCATGGTCATAGCTCACTGCACCCTCAAACTCCAGGGCTCGAGCAATCCTCTTGCCTTATCCTCCAGATTAGCTGGGACTACAGGCACACACCACCATACCAGTGCTTTTTAAAGAAACTGTTAACAGCAATGTATGAGAATTCCAGTTGCTCCTCATCCTTGGAGATTCCTCTGCCTCAGATCCTCAGTTGCCTCAAAGAGCCCACCCATCACCCCATCTGGAGGTGGGCCTGGCTGCTAGGGGTGGCAGGCATCCTCCAGGAACCCAGAGGCTTGCCGTAAGGGAGGGATCTGGCTTATGTGGACAAGTGCAAATTATATCCTTGGGGAGCCAGTAGGGGAGAAGGGAACTCCCATTTAATGAGCACCAATTACAAGTCAGGCAACACACTAAGGCCTTTATGCTTATGCTCTTTTTTAATCCTCTGGATGCTGGGGTCCTGCCAGGAATGGTAGACAAAACATTTGCTGCTTATAGAGAGCCCTTCCTCCACCTGCCAAGACTGCCTGTCCCTACTAGTCCCTCTCTGGCCACCATATTAGATCTATCACATGACCCAGCACAAATGCACTGAGAAGGTCTGTAGAGTTTCTCTCCATCCCCACCACTGCACAGAGCAAGGCCCAAGGAGAGAAGGCACTTTATTCCCATCGTTATAAACTAAGCTGGGTAACGGCTCAGCTTTTCTGCTCCCAGCTCAGGAGAGAAAATCAGGCCTCCTCTCTTGAAGAGAGGCCTTTCTATGCTCTCTTCTCCTCAAACCAACCCTAGGGAGGGCTTCACAGTAAGCCCTGTTGGGGGGTGGTCACAGTCCTGTCTTTAGCAGCAGCCCTGCTGGTGCAGGCACACAGCAGGCATCAGTGAAAGGAAGGATGGATGAGTGATTTAGCCCGGCTCTGCTGCTTGGAATAATGTTAGAAAACTCTGAAATATTCATAGGTTTGTTCATAGCTCAAGCCCAAATCTTACAGACATCTTTGAGTACAGTGCTCTGCTTTCAACAGATCACATGTTACTAACCCCATTTTAAGGATAAAATAATTGGTGTCAAGAAGTGAAGTGACTGCCTCAGGTTTTTTACTCCAGACCTGACAGAATGACTAGATAAAGACAGTGGAAGATGAAAACTGGAGCCCTCAGGAGCAAGATCCATCAGGAATGAAGATCACATATCCAGGGAATTATAAAATAAGTAATGAGAAAATTAGGATTCAATTGACCACACTTCACTTTGTGCAAATCTACTGGGTAAAGCAAGGTCTATTGGCATTTTCCCTGATTTTGTCTGTACTATGCAGAAATTTCTTTCCTCTCAAATCCACCCAGTGCTGACATGTAGGGACCAAGTTGGGGCCCTAGAGGTGACACCATGAATTTGGCTGGTGAGCCCAGCCTGGTAGCCATAAGGCTGTTGGTAATCAGGGAGACTAAGCTCACCTATAGCTATAACAGGTGTCAAACAAACATATTAGATGTCTTTGTTAACATTTTATAGCTTCACACCAATATCCTAACAGTTATCATAGGTGAGATATACCTTAATATAAAAGAAAGAATGGCAGAGTTGAGCAGAGGGCCTGGGACAGGCAGCAACTGTGGTGTCCACTGATGGCAAACAGGCAGGGTGTGAAGAGAGGACCCTGGGCAGCAGAGGCATTCAGGCAGGTTTGCCTAAGCCCAGCAGGTGGCTGCGGAGAAAGAGTGGGTGGCTCCATGTTCGTGTCTCCCTTTAGCCTCTCCTCTGCTGGGTGGGCCTGCCCTGCCAAGTTCATTCTGAGGACCTGATGGCCAGCCTTCTTCACAAACCTCCCACACTGGCCTCTCCAAAAGAACCATGATGGGCTTGGAGAATGCTCTTGCCTGAGCTGGCTCTGTTCCCTACTCCCTCTTGGCTGCCAGGCTGCTGGCAGCCAGAGAGAGGAGTCCTTGGCCAGCATGGGGGCCTTGGTGTCCTGGTTCCAAATGCCAGCCCCTCTGCCCCACCTCACTCCCCAGGTCTTGGAATTGGCCTCTCTGGGGTGAAAACTGGGTGCCTGCTTATTTTCAACATGGTGTCTGGAGCAGGCAGGTAGAAGACCACAAGGAATGGGAACTAAATGCCCATAAAAATGCATACAAGAGGCCAAAGTGGGAGGATCGCTTGAGGTCAGGAGTTCAAGACCAGCCTGAGCAAGAGTGAGACCCCGTCTCTACAAAAATAGAAAAAGTAGCCGGTTGTAGTGGTATGCACCTGTAGTCCCAGCTACTCAGGAAGCTGAGGCAGGAGGATTATTTAAGCCCAGGAGTTTGAGGTTGCAGTGAGCTATGATGACACCACTGCACTCCAGCTGGGGTGACAGAGCGAGACCCTGTCTCAAACACACACAAAAAAGGCATACACAGTAAAAGGTGTGTCTGCGTGTGTGTTTACATATGTATGTACATGTGTATATACATACTTTTTAATGTGTATGACTTTTGATGAGGCATTTAATATATATTCATATAGAATGTTATATTATTATATAATTAATTAATAATTATATTCTATTTTATTAGTAACTAATTATGTCATTAATATATTATACTTAATAAATAATATAATATGGACTATATATGCTGCTAACCAAGAGGCATGAAAACATATGTCCACAGAAAGACTTGTACATGAATGTTCATAGCCTCAAACTGGAAACAACTCAAATACTTACCAAGAAGGGAATGGATAAACAAATTGTGGGATATCCATACAATGGAATATTACTCAGCAAGAAAAAGGAATGAGCTACTGCTACATGCCATAAAATGGAGGAATCTCAAAATCATTATGCTGCATGAGAGAAGACAGGCAAGCAAGAGTGCCTACTGTATAATTCCATTTATATAAAATTCTAGAAAATGCAAACTAATTTATAGTGACAAAAAGCAGATCAGTGGCCTGATCAGTGATCTGAAGGTAGGCTGGGATGGCATGAATGGATTGAAAAGAGACACAGAGAAACTTTTGGGGTTGATGAAAAATTTTTTTTTCTTGATTGTAGTGATGATTTCATGGGTATATTCATATGTCAAAAGTAACCAAATTGTATACTTTAAATATGTGTGGTTTATTGTTCTTCAATTACACTTCAGCAGTGTGGAAAAATAGAAACATTTTCAATCACATTCTTTTCATTAAAATATTACTAGTATTTTTAACATTATAATTATATTTAATATCATTTAATAATATCATTTAATATAATATTTTATGAGGGGCAAAGTGATTATACTCCTTTGGTAAATAAAATAAGAATTACTTTAAAATAGTATTTATTTCATCTTTACTTCTTCCTTTTAAACTTTCCATGTTTTGTGTAAGTTTTGTAATACATGTAATATTTTTTGTTCTGTGAAATTTGGAAAGAAAAAAAGAAAAAATATATGTAATATTTTACTAGAATAGCATATATATAAAAATAACATGATTAAACATAAATAAACATTCTGGAGGGCATATGCTCAAAACTTCACCAATATAGGTATGATATTTTAAACACCATTGCAATAGGGAGCTCCTGAATCTCCATTCCCTGGGCATTCTTTTTCAGACAGGGTCTTGCTCTGTCGCCCCAGGTATAGTTCAGTGGCATCATCATAGCTCACTGCAGCCTCCAACTCCTGGGCTCAAGCCATCCTCCTGCCTCAGCCTCCAGAGTAGCTGGGACTACAAGTATGTGCCACCAAGCCTGGCTAATTTTTTCTATTTTTGGTAGAGATGGGGTCTCACTCTCACTCAGACTGCCTGGGCATTCTATACGATTGAAATAATATTATTTAACCTAAAATAGAGGAGTGGTTTAACACTAAAGAAAAAAAGGAATAATCTGATATAGGTAGTTGCATGGATGAATCTCAAAAACAGACATGAAAGAGTATTGCTCTATGATGAAATTTTTAAAAACAGGCAGAACTAATCTTGGAACTAGAAATCAGATCAGTGGTGGCAGAGGAGTCATTGGAAGGGGACTCAAGAAGCTTTCTGGGGTGATTGAAGCCTCTTTATCTTGATTATGGTGGTGGTTACAAGGGCTATACCTCTGTCAGCACTCAAAACAGTACACTTATAAAGCGGGTGCATTTTATTGTATGCAAATTATACCTTTAAAAAAGTATTGTAAAAAACCTCACTGTGTAGTCAAGCAAAACACCATTTGAGCCACATTTGACACAGGGGCTACCAGTTTGTGTCCTCTGTACCAGTCACTGTATATATTTCTCATATAATTCATAATAATTAAGATATTATTCACATACCATAAAATTCATCTTTTTAAAGTGTATAATTCTGTAGTTTTTGGTATGTTCAAGAAGTTGTGCACACATTGCCACTATCTAATTTTAGAAACTTTTCATCACCCTGAGGAGAAACCCCAGTTCAAAGGGCTGTGCTCCTGTTTTCCCATGCATTGCTAAGTGTCATTGGTCACTTGTTTGGTGCCTATGAGCTCTTGCTAGCAGATAATAAGTTGAAAGTGCAAAAAGGTTTGAGAAAAATGCATGACTCAATAATAAGAAATAGGGAATATTGTGCCCATTAATTTATTTTCCCTTCCATGATTTGGGAAAAGGCAGCTGTGGAGGCAGAGGAGCTCCTTGGGGATGAAGGGGACAGGGCCCTGGGCTTGTGGCACTCTAGGATGGAAGATGGGGTCTGGAGGGCAGGTGCCTGTCCCAAGGTGAGCACCTGGGGAAAAGCAAACGAAATGCCTTAGGAAGACAGAGAAAGAAGTGGGGCAACCTTGGGAGGCCTCCTGGAGGGAGGGGATGGCTTTGGGGCCAGGCCAATTATTTCTTGTAATTCTGTTGTACTTTACAGTTTGCAAAGAGTGTTTATAAACATTTTGTTCTTGGATTCCTGGGACCCAGCAAGGTAGGCAGCCTCATCCCCATTTTATAAAGATGAGGAAACTGAGTCCAGAGAGGTGAAGGGTCCCACGGAAGGTCTCACAGAGAAGCAGTGACTAAATCTGAATTTGACCCCAGCTGTCTGCCTCCAAGCCCATTGCTTTTTCCCTTATAACACAGCATAGGTGACAGGGATACCTGGTGGTGGGAGGGATTTGTAGGAGCCAAGACATGGAGGAAAGCAGGGAAGGTATTGTGGGGACATGAAGTAGTGGCCTGTGCTCCCAGGCAGCAGGGCCAGCATAGCTAGGTAGGCCTCAGTGGAGAGTGTTAGGGGGTGATCACCTGATTACTTCAATAATTAGCCATAGGGAGTCATTATGTGACTTGCCTCGCTTGGGCTGATTGAAGGGAGCTAGCTGGTCAGTGGCAATGGAGGGCTGCTGATTGCTGACAGCAGGCCTGGCTGCTTACGGAACTTCATTAAGTTCTTCTTGGGTTGAAAACAGCCTGATGTTTTCAGCTCTGCTGGTCTCCAGGGTACAGGCCTGGCCCTCAAGTTCTCACTCAGTACAAAGCCCTGAGTGGATGTCCACCTCCAGAGAGCAGGCCTGCTTGGAAGTAGCAGGCAAGGCTTCAGGGCACAGGAGGCTCATATGGGATGGTCAAACACTGACCCCTTCGCCAGTGAGGATGGGGGTTACAGAGCCTGCAGGAAGTGGAGACTAAGTTGGGAATGGCCAGGGTGCCTCATGGGTATGTCAGCCTCTGGTCTTGGATGCTGCCAGCTGACCCACTCTCTTGTCCACTCACTGCCTCTCGGGGAAAGGGCTAGCCTCATGGTAAAGAGACAGCATGTGTCTGCCCTCAGGGGGACTGATGTCTATCTATGGGGTTAGAGAGGGGGACAGAACCCAAACAAATGACAAACAAATGGAGGTATAAATTATAACTAGGGGGGAGAGAGACAGACAGACAGAGACAGAGAACCTGTTTAGATGGGGTGGGCAGGGAAGGCCTCTCTGAGGAAACCATTTTGTTAAACAGTGTGAAGATACCAATTATGTAAAGGTGGGTACAGGAGGTGGGATGGCGAGTGTGCCAAGGCCTTGCAGTGGGAAGGACAATGGCATACCCATGGAATGGAAATGCAGCAAGCAAGGCAGATGAGTGGGACAGGTGAGTGGGACAGGTGAGTGGGAGGGTGGGCAGGGCCAGTCTTGTAGGCCAAAGTGAGGCTTTTGGATTTATACTAAGTGCCACAGGAAGCCTTGGGAGGCTTTTAGGCAAGGGTGACTCATGACCAGAAGTCAGTTTTCCATAGGATACCCCTGACTCCATGCTCCTCTGGGACTGCCCCTCTGTCAACAACCCCCAACCCTAATTTCCCAGTGGTGGTGTGGTTGAGGAGCTGGCATGCCTGGCTTGTGGCCTAGCTCTGCCTTTCTCTAAGGATGACCTGGAAGCTCCCAGTTTGCTCTTTGTCCACAGGGAATGTCACGAACTGTCCTGAGGGATGTTGCAAGGGTTAAGGGGATTATATGTACACACACACATGCATACTCACACCCACATCCACACAGGGCTTGACACAAGTCAGATGCTTAAATGATAGTTTTCAACTGTTTCTTGTGGTTCTCTGTTCTTCCTCTTTCTTAGGGGTCACAACGCTGAACAGTGGAGAAAGGCTGGAGTCAACAAGGGACCTGGCTTCTGTCTGAAAGTTTTACAATAGTTGAATAAATGGGAAGATAGCACATGTCCTGGTTGGGAAAATGAAATGTTATAGAATATTTGTTCTGTTTAAACTAATTCCTAGGTTCAATGCAACTCAATGGAAAATCTCAATATTTCTTTGGAACTAAAGATATAATTGCCGGGTGAGGTGGCTCACCCCTGTAATCCTAGCACTGTGGGAGGCCAAGGTGGGAGGATAGCTTGAGGTCAGGAGTTTGAGACCAGCTTGAGCAAGAGGGAGACCCCATCTCTACTAAGAAATAATAGAAAAAATTAGGTGGGTGTGGTGGTGCGCGGCTATAGTCCCAGCTACTGGGGAGGCTGAGGCAGGAGGATCACTTGAGCCCAGGAGTTTGAAGTTGCTATGAGCTAGGCTGATGCCGTGGCACTCTAACCTGGGCAACAGAGAGAGACTCTGTCTCAAAAAAAAAAAAAAAAATCATTAACAACAATAGCTAACATTTACTAAGCATTTACTATGTGCTAGACATTGAGCTTGTGAGGCAGGTGTTATTTTCTTCTCCATTTTACTGACCATGCCCCTAAGGCCTGGAGGGGATAAATAAAAGTAACTTGCCAAGGTCACAGGGCTGCTAAGTCTTAAACCTGGATAGTCCATCCTCCAAGCCAGTGCTCTTAACCCTTATATGGTTATCCTAGAATGTGTACAGACACATAAACCAGTGTGGATATCAAGTGATATTCTGAAAAAAGAAGACTCCATGAGGGTGAACCAAGCCTTGTCAGATGTTAGATCCTATTTCAAAGAACCAATATTTAGATTTATGTGGTATTTTCTCAAACCAAGGTCTACAGAAGGCAATGGAGAATTCAGAAATATACTAACCAAAACCAAAAGCCTAGCATAAAAGTAGGTTTTACTAACAAAGGATAAGGGATGAATTATTTAATAAATGGTGACTGCATAAGCAATAATAACTGGTGATGGTGGCAGTGAGTTAAACCATATTTTACTTCAAAATAAATAAAGCAACATAAAATTGGGACAGATAATCATCAAACAATTAAATATGGAGTGAAATTGTACAAAACTAGCAGAAAGACTATCAGATGGGTGGAAGAAAGCTCACTTTGACAGCATTGAAGCAATAAAGAAAATCACAAAGGACTAGCTAGAATGACAGATTGAACATTAGAATAAAACAAAAAAGAACAACAGGATGGAAAATATTTGCATGAGTGATGACAAAGAATTAATATCTGTAATATTAAAAATGCTTGTTCAAAGCTAAAAGAGGTTCAAGTCCCCAACAGATGAATGGATGTGAACAGATCATTCATAGAAAAGGGAATACAGATAGTAAATACATAGAAAAGCATTCATTTTTGAACGTTTAGTCACCTAAGAAATGCTAAGTAAAGTAACCTTGAACTAGCAATAGACACTATTAAAGTGGGGGCGGGAGGGAAGATGACACTCAGCGCTTAGAAATGTGCATTAAACTCTTAACACTTGTTCCTTGGAGGCGGTAGAATAATTGCGGTAGCTCTTCGAAAAAATATGACACTGTAAGGCAAGACCACCCGGCACTTCATAGCCTTCCACCTGGGAGCCTTTCCACTCCCAGGAATTCGTGCCAAGTGCAGAATTCAAGGATATGTTAGCAAACAACTGTAAAGAACCAAAATATACCATATCAGGGACTGAGTGAATGGACAGGGATATCTGCACACCTTAAAAACGAATCATGTGAATAAAAGAAAAATTTTAGTGAATGTAGCAAACAAAAGAAAATGTGTGGTTGCAACTATGTAAACACATGGATATGTGTGGAAAGTTTTATGCGTGAAAAGTTGCATTCCGTAGTAATAATATGGATACTTTTTAACATTTTTCTTTCTCTCTCTGGTTGTCATTGTTTTTTCAGGGGTGCTAAAAAAATTCTGGATTCAAATCCAGCCAGCAGGGTGACTTTGGACAAGTTTGTCTGTAAAGTATGACAATATTTCCTAGAGCGGTTGAGGTCAGTGGGAGGTGGCCTGAGCCCAGGTCTGGCACATTGTGGGTACCCCAGACCTTCTCGCAGTGGAGGCACCTCCTTCTCCCTAAAATGCAGGAGCCATTAGTGCCCAGTGCCAGACCTCCTTCCAGGGCCCGGGAGTCTGATCGGGCACTCCCGGGTCTCGGGGACTCCTTTCCGGAGGGAACTTTCCGGGGCAGGTGGGGGTGTGTGTGTCCCACGGGCACCTGTGCTCGTAAAGGAAGGGGCGAGGTCGGGGAACGTAACTGCCCGTCACGGCCGAGGGGCCGACTTGCAGCCACCTTCGAGCTCTGATCCTACCCCGGGCTCCGGGCTCTCTTGCCCGAATTGGGCAGCCGTCCTGTGCCCCCTCGCAGGGGCCCTCGAGCTGCAGGAAAACTCAGATTTACAAGGCGCCTCCTGCGGAAGCCTGGAGACATCGGGTGCGCCGAACGGCCCGAGTCGGACTTCGCAGACAGGGGGCACTTGGGTGCCCTTCCTGGTCTCAAAGGACGCGCCCGATTCCCAACGTGGGCTCAGCCCCCTCCGGCAGCTGCACGCGCGCATCTGGGATCCGGCAGCCGCTCCGTCCGTTTCTCCGCTAATGCCATCTTGCCCGAGGCGGTCACGTGCGGGCAACAGCGGCGCGCTTCGCCTCGGTCCAGATGCCAGGTCCGACTCGGGGACACCAGCCGCTGGGTCAACAACCCGAGGTGAGGCGAGGGCCCCTTCCCTCCTGCATCCGAGCAGGGCCAGCGCAGACGCTGGGTTCCCGGGGGCGCGTCTCCCGGTCCAAGCCGTTCAGTGCGGGGCCACAGCGCCGTCGGGGGCCCGAGGCGCCGCCGCGTGCCCTGCGCAACGGCCTCGGGGGCGTCCGCGCCGAGTTGCCGGCTGGGGGCGTGGGCGGCCGGCGGCGCAGGACCCCCAGCACACCAGTCCGCGGACGCCTCGCCTCCTGCGCGGCCCCAGCCCGGCGGGCGGACGCTCGGACCGGCACCGAGGGGCAGGGCCCGGGGGCTCCTCGCGCGGCGCGAGGGGCGCGGGCTGCCGGGAGGACCGCTGAGCTGGGGGGGGGGGGGGCGCGGGCGCATGCGCCCTGCGCCCGTGCCATATTGGAATGAGTCGGAGCGCGGAGCGCCGCCGCCGCCTCCGCCGGAGCGCGGGTGGAGGGGGGCGGGGAGAGCTGCCGGCCGCCCCGCTCCGCCGAACCCAGCAGGAAGGAGGGCGCGAGCGGGCGAGCGCGGGCAGCGCGGGGGGAAAAAGCGCCCGTGCGGGGGAAAGAAAAGAAGGAAAGAAAGAAAGAAAACGAGCGCGCGCGAGAGAGAAAAGCGAACGATCAAGCGAGCGAGCGCGCGCGCGAAAACTCCCGGCAGGTAAAAAAGCGGGGCCGCCGGCTGGGCCTTCCCGCGCGGCGGCCTGAAGGGGCGGCGTCGGCGCCGGGGCGGGGGACCGGACGGCGTCCCCTTTGGAGCGGCCGCGCAACTTTGCCAACGAAAAACCGCCGGGAGCAGGGGCGCGCCTGGGCGCCTCGGCGAGGCGGCGAGCGGCGGTGGCCGCGGCCGTCGGCCCCTGGCGGGCAGCGCGGCGCGCGTCAGCCTGCGGGAGGCGTGAAAGGAAAGCGGCCGGGCGGCTGCAGTGGCGGGCGCCCAAGTTCCCCAGCGCACTGGGCCCGCCGCGCGCCCCTCCCAGCGCGCGCCCCACTCTCCCGCCCGCCGAGCCCCCGCGGACCCGCCCCCCGGGCTCGCTCCGGGCGGGGCGCGAACCCGCAGCAGGGGCTGGGCGCGCGGCCCGCGCGGCCCTTCGGAACTTCAGAGGGCAGAGGCGGCAGCCGAGCGGTTGCGGGGAGTCTAGCGGACGCCGCAACCGGTTGCTTCGGGCCGGTGCTGTAAAGTGAGCGGGCCTCCCGGCGCCGCGGCTCGCTGGGAACCACTGGCCGACCCCCGGGGACCTGGTCAGGGTCCTGACCTGCCACTCGGGAGGTCCGTGACCGTTTCGATTTCTCTTAAAGTCTGATTTTGGAGGCTGAAAAAGAGGCTGTGAAGAGGCGAGCTGTGTCCTGGGAGGCAAGGCCTGCTCTGTGTGGAGCAGAAACGCCTGGCGAGAAGAGAAATTCCCGGGGAAAAGGGTGTATGTTAAGTTTTTCACAAGATGTCAGCAGTTCACGTGGGTCTAAAACTGAGCCGTCAAGCACAGGTCACCTCCAGATGGTGTTATGCTCAAGAAGTGGGGTGTGCCGCTCCGGTCAGAAGGCTGGCTTTTATTTGTTGGGGGTGTTCCCAGCAGGTCACTCAAAGCAGTGCCGGCTAGTGGCCCCAAGTGATGGTTTGTGAGTCCTACTTAGCTGTGATCTGCTTTTGAGAACCAAGTAACCATCAAGGAGATTTGAAAGGTAGCAAGATGGATTTTGTCAATCCCTGCATATGACTTCCCTTGAACCACGTTTTGAAGATGTCATACTTATGCATCTGACATAAAATGCCTGAACATGTAATCGTTAATTTGCCAGCTGTCTTGCGAGGATGAAGAAAGATGAATGTGTGTTCATGCGTACATTTTGGGGCCTGTTAACTGGTGTTTTGAGACATTTGTTGAATCCTTCTAGGCCACAGGTAGATTCAGAGTTCAGATTTGTTTGCAGTGCCAGAAAAGTAACGGCCTGGTGGAAACGCGAGGGGCCTGAGATCAGGAAACAGTTCTGTTACTACCGTTGACATTGACTAGCTGCCTTATCTTGGGTACGTTCTTACACTTTGTAGATTTGATTTTTCTTATTTGTAAAATTAGTATAAATAGATCATATTTCTGCGAGCTTTCAGTTCTAAAATTCGGTGTCTTTTAAAAAATGAAAGCTTTTTAAAAATCACAGTCTATATTTTGAAAGGTTCTACATATAAGTGCTCACAATGTGCATCTTTATTAAAAAAACATTTGGAAAAAACATCTTGGTAGCTATATCCAGAATGATTTTATATAAGTTATTTAAACAAAAACATTAAAGAATGTATTTCAATGTGCTTAAAAATATTTATTTTTTATTGAGGTATAGCTTGCAGTAAGATCTTAAGAGTGCAACCAGTGACTTTTTACATGCATATATGCCCTGATAATCACCCTAAGATCAAGATATAGAACGTTTTCAGGCCCCCCCCAGGCTTCCTTTGAATCCCTCCCATTCAGTAAACAACCTTCCCCCCCAAGGCAACCACTCTTCTGACTTCTGTCACCACAGATGAGTTTTGCCTCAAAACAGGACCCTTTTGACCATGAAAGTGGGCATTATTACTAATTAAACTGAAGAACAGCAAGTATATAAACATTTTAGCTATGACCCTATGCTTTATAATGATTCTTAGGGTTTTTACTATCTAGACTAACTTAAAATTCTGACCTGAGAGACTTCTTAGTCAGAAGGTCACTTTTCAGCTGAGGCAATACTCTGCAGGTTTGGATCTGCAGTTGTTGGGAGTCCTTATGTTCACAGGTGTGGTATTAATCTATTACTTCCCATATTTGGAATACAGGTACTATATATTTGTAGACAGTAGGTTTGGAGGATGAATCATGGATTTTCCCAACAAGTCAGAGTTTATAGTGCCAGTAGATGAATCAGTTCCTTAAAGCCTAGAATTTGCTGAGAAAATTGAATGAAAATTGATTTTTTAAAGTTCAGTGAATTAAGAATGTGGGTATAAAGCTTTAATGACCTTTTAAATGATAGCAATTAACTTGATTTATATATGCAGGATATTTCACCTTGGTTTATCAAATCATTAAAACTCTTAACTATGGAAGCAAAAACAAAAGGTAACCAAAAATTATGTCAGGTGTGATTTTTTTTTATCTCAACATGATTAAGATAACTTTTTATAATATACCTCTATCTAGGAAGGTGAGTTTTTTATATTCTTCACTGAAGCAAGTACTGCAACAATTTGCTTATCCTTCACAAATGTCTTTTAGTATATACTTGTGCCCTTTCTTGTTTCTACAGGTAAAGGGAAAGAGTTAGATGTTGTAAGTGAATTCTTATTTTGTTCCTAACAAAGGCCTATATTTTTTTACCACAAGGACATCTGTGTGATGAAAGTTGGGAATGGTTCTAAGGCCTGTGGTAGGGATGTATGGGGGATAGTCCACAAAGTTCAAAGCTTTTCTTTTGTGAAATGATTTCGCTGAATAATTCTGTCTTTCTCTGTCTACGTTAGCCAGCCAAATGACTGGCAAGCTACTAAGCTAGATTTGGTCACTCCATCCAAGATTCACAGCCTCATTAGCCAAGAGAGTAAATGGTGATTTAGTTATTACTGATCAGCTGTTTCTTTGTGTGTGTCTTTTTAGGTTTCTTGGCTTTTGCATTATCAGGTTATTTAATTTAAATTTATTAAATCTTTAAGAGATGGAACTAAAGAGATAGAAAATGAGAAACAGAATGCACGTGAAAGGGAATTTCCTCTTTTTGATATTTGTTTCTTTACAAACTGTTTTTCCCTTTAAAAATGCTTTGCCTGTCCATTATCTTTCTGCTTCTGTAGAGTACTTTTGCTTTCACAGTGATAACTAGGCTGGGCTTAACTATAGAATGGTGGTATAGCAGCAGGTATTATTTGATTCTAAAGGCTGTAGAAAAGGTGAAGTGTCCAAACTTCATTGGCTTTATATTATGACTTCATGTTATGTTCACGTTAAATTAATGAATACAATCCAAAAAGCAGAAGACCATTATTTAGACAGGTATCTTAAATGCTAAATATTTTTGATATTAAAATTTTTCTAATAACTTCCCAAAATTTTACTTTTTGGAATTATTTGGCCGATAACCAATATTTCAGAATAATTTGAGAATAAAAGAACATATGATCAGTAAATGGTACAGCTTTCTTATGGCAGGGTATTTTTCTTTCAGTATATAGCATTTGTTATTTAACTGGGGTGTTTTGTATTTGAAAACAATATTTATGTACCTGGTTGTTAAGTTGGACAAAAGTCTCTGGGGATTTTGGTTACCTGGGAGATTTTCAACTATTAGACTTTGGGGAGTGGGATTTTGATAGGACTGTACCATTCTTCAAGTGATATTAGTCCCATTGGAAAATTATTTAAAAGAGAAAGGATGTGGTCAGGCTGTTGCAGATCATGTTTAAAAATTTCAGAAGTGGGAGAAAGGATAAGAACAAAGACAAATTATTAATAGAAAAATTATGTGACTTCATTGCAGAAGTTTTAACAGGCTTGATTATAAACCTTCTCCTATAACTCAGAGGCACCTAAAGATTTGTATGTAATTATTCTTTCTGTTATTCAAGAGGATGTTTATTATCTTACTCAGTTCTCTTTGTCTTTAGGTGATCACTCAAGGATGTTATTTAAAAACAAACAAATATAGTCTATGTATGGTGTTAAATGATGTTAAGTCTCTGTTGAACTTTGTGGTTTAATAGTTTAATAAATTTTGGTGAGCCAGGCACTTCACTATGCAGGGAGAGGCTATAAGGTGACATTTCTAACATGATGTACAGTGCTGCATGTACTGGTTCCTTTTTGATGTCTTTGCTTAGTCTAGAGAAAGGTTAATTACTAAACTGATTTGGGGAGGATAGGGTAGTTGAGAGTATCTGCTTTGTCTGGGAAAGTTGGATTCTTGTCTGAGATGGTGTTTGGAGAGGATCTTAGATGAAAGATGGGAGGTGGTTTGTTGGCAGCCGAAAGTGTGGGACAGTCACACATTTAGAATGACAGTATAGATGGGATGAGAAATTTAGCAATTACCAAAATGCCTCAAGAGTTTTTCTTGAGGATATTCAACTTGAAGTGTTAACCAAGAAATGCTTTGATTTGAATTCCAAATTATTATTTTTTATATCCTGAAGAATTTTTCAGAAAGTATTCGAGGTGGCTACTGTGGAATATTTATTTGCTCAGTGGTAAGGCTGTGTGTGAGTTGCCACTAGTTTTTCGTTCTTTTTCACATTAATTTTGCTACTCAGACTAGAGTGCATTCCTGTCTCTGAGTTTTTGCTAGTGTTCTTTCTTATGAATCATTGTCTATAAAACATGCTTTTTCCATGTTAAAAATAGTATATGGTAATTTGGAATCATAATTTTAAGATACAATTTTGGCTCATTTTTACTCGTGTCATAAAATAACCTTGAAGGGGTTAGATGATGATCAGACAGATGTACTTAACATATCGCCTGTCTAGAACATGGTAAATACGGGGAAGTAAATTTTTACTATTTTAAAAAAGTTTTGTTTTTTCAGTTGTGGTACGATATATGTATCACATAAACTTTACCATTTTAACCGTTTTTAAGTGTACAGTTCAGTGGCATTAAGTACATTCACGTTGTTGGCGACCATTACCACCACCCATCCCCAGAACTTTTTCCATTTTCCTAAACTGAAAGTCTGTACTATGAAACAGTTATTCCCATCTCCCCTCCTCCCAGCCCTGACAACCACCATTCTAATTTCTGTCTCTGTGGTTTTGACTATTCTAGGTACCTCATATAAGTGGAATCATACAGTATTTGTCCTTTTGTGACTGCCTTATTTCACTTACCATAATGTTTTCAAGGTTCACCCATGTTGTAGTGTGTGTCAGAATTTTTTTTTGAGGAAGTAAATTTTTTAAAAGACTTCCACAGTAGGTAAAATAGAGGTCACAGAACCCTGTATGCTAGGACTTGTTTACCTCCCTTGGAAGAGCTCTGTAGGTGCCCAGCAGAGCTATAAGAACCAGGTACCTTGTCCTTAGATGCAGTTTGGACACACTTGGTTATTAGAATGAAAGAGAGAGAGCAGAACGTGACAACAGGGTGGAAGACAGGGAAAATATAAAAGCAAAGGTCCCTAGAGTCTGGGGTCACATTGGGTAGGGACAGAGCCTTGCGGGTGTCAGGATGCCATCTTACTGTATGATCATTGATGTTCATGATTTTGGCCTGAATCAAAGCAGGCTATCTAGAACAGTTAACCAAAAAACGCTTGTGTGTTCAAAGTTGTAAATAAGTCTTCAGCTATCTGAAAGGCATGATTATCAATGACTCATTCCCCACTTGTTCCATTTAGTTGAGGTTCTGCTACATTTCACTCTCATTTTTGTATTGATAGAAAGCTAGTAAGTGTCTAATGAGGCTCATATAATAAAGATACCACATAATTAATGCATTGTATTTTAGATTTATTATATTACTTTAATTCTGTATTTGTGAAATATGCAGAATATGATGTCCAGTCATAGATGGAGAGAAGGCAGATTTGACAGAATTAAGGATTATAGAGAGTTGGGCAGTTATGTATTTTCAGGATGGCTAAAGAGGTATAAATTGTTTTTCTTTTATTATTGTTTTTAGTGGCTATACTAATTTAGTAAACATGGAATGAGTTTCCTGAATTCTGTTTACTAGGGGATGGCAGGTACCTTAGGAGCATCTCTTAATCACCCCCTTCCCTTCATGACAAGGGTGCTTTTGACTTTCTTGGAACCACTGAAGAATTGACAGTGAATGTCATGAAGCCTGACTTTTATTGTGCCTTCAGTTACTGTGTAATTTTCAAGAAAATCAGAACGGTTAGTTGTTTCCTCAAGTTAGTAAGGCTTTTCTGAAAGTATAAGTTTCCATGGCATGTTTCTGTCTAACAGAGCAGTATAGAGTAACTCGTTTTTGTTTTTTGGGTTTTTTTTTTGAGAAACAGGGTCTCACTCTGTTGCCCAGGCTGGAGTGCAGAGGCTCAAATGATCCTCCTGCCTCAGCCCCCCTGCCCAGTAGCTGGGACTACAGGCATGCGCCACCGTGCCCAGCTAATATTTTTTATTTTTTTGTAAAGTCTGGGTCTTGCTATGTTGCCTAGGCTGGTCTCAAATTCCTGGCCTCAAGCGATCCTCTCACCTTGGCCTCCCAGAGTGCTGGGATTATAGGCATGAGCCAACATGCCCAGCAACTCTTTTATATTATTCAGTCCCCATTGTGTATCATTGATACTTCTGAATTGTCAGTTAAATATTTTGAAGAGACCAGTTTACATACTAGAGTCAGCTTGTTAATTTTAAAAATACTAATTAGAGTGTCTAAGTAAATTGTTAGAAGAGACATCCTTTTCTTTTAAAAAAAAATTAACAAGTAGGTGTTCTTTCCTGGAATATGGTGTCCTTTTGATTGGTTTTCATTTTTATCATTGAGCAAAATGGGCAGGGTTCAGTGGTCTTGCTAAAGCTAGAAACTTGAGAAACTTTGGGTGTGTTATTGTTGTTATAGTTGTTTATGATATATTAAAATATCTGAATCCTTTGACCTCTTAATGTAATTAATATTGTTTACATTTTATTTCTTTTTTTTCTTTCTTTTTCTGCCCGTGAACATCATTATATCTCTTTTAAAGGTAGCTTTCCAGTCCTCAATCGTGAGTTATATTTGCACGTAAAATATACATAGTTTTTATTATTGTTGATACAAGTAACACTGTACATAAATTGGGAAACAGACTTAGATCTGCTCCTAGGCATCATTTGCACCCAGTTTTCCTGTAAGCCCGCATAGGGGCTCATGGATCAACTGAGAGAAGCTTTAAATGGCTCTCTCTGTTGCCAGACCCCATTACCAGGAATGGCTGTGACAGAGGAAGTGGAGGGCTGGGGTAGGCTCTTCTGGCATCTCCTTCTAGGGATAGTCTCCTTTTTCTTGTAGCAAGTGCTAGAGGAAGCCTCCATGATTCCTACAGCCAGACCCGGGGCCTTAAAGCATAGCAGGGCTTTGAAGACCTTGTTTCCCACCCCACTCCCTCCCCTGACCATTGACTTTTACCCCTGTTTTGGCTTTCTATTAACTTTGTCTGAAAGGAGCTCTTTCCAGGAACAGTCGACCGGTGAAATCACAGGTTCTGAGTGATATTCTTTTCCCACAGCCTCCTGAAGAGGCTTCCCTGTTCTCCCTGTGCTTCGTCTTTGACTTCGTTGTGACCTTTATTTTCTCCCAGAGTTCCAGCTCCTTCAGGCCTGGACCCATTGTCTCATCCTTCACTTGCTCTCTAGCCAATGCTGGTTCCTTGCCCTTCTGGGGCCTCTGCTCCATAAGCCACCCGCAGCCTTCCAGCCACTGCCTTTCTCTGCTCCTAGATGCAGACTACCCTGAATTCAGGATCTCCTGAGTGGCTGTCGATGGGTGCAGATGGCCCTGTCTTGAAGCAGACCCTTTTCTCTTTGCCTTCTGTAACGTTTTCAGACTCTCCCTGTTTCTCTCTTTACATCTCTCTCAATGAAGTCATCCATTGAGATGACTTCATTTAGACTTTGCCTAGCCCCTGCGCCCTCCTAAAACTTTGCTGTTGAGCTTCAGAAGATCCATATATCCTCTGACTCTTGGGCCTGTCCAAGTTGGATGCGGCACTGGCACCTTAGAATCCACAGGTCCAAAACAGAATCCCTCTTTCTACCCTGAAGCTGCCGAGCCTGTAGTAGGCCTGTTTGCCTAGGTTTCTTTCTTTACATTCTTCCTCAATGATGGATTTTTGTTTTGTCCCCAGGCAGCTTTCCTGTGGAACTCAGGGTCTTATTCTTTAATTACCAACCTCTGACTTGAGAACATGCAGTTCTAACTCCTTGGTTTTCAAACATTTTTAAATCTGTGGAACCCTCTGTTCAAATGAAATCTTCCTAGGAAGCCCAATGTAGGAAAATAAACTAGAGTTCTCCTGGTGGAAGGGGGGTGAAGGGCCAGCATCTTTTTTTTTTTTTTTGACAGAGTCTCGCTCTGTCTCCCATGCTAGAGTGCAGTGGCATCATCATAGCTCACTGCAACCTCAAACTCCTGGGCTGAAGTGATTCTCCTGCCTCAGCCTCCCAGAGTGCTAGGATTATAGGCATGAGCCAGCATCTTGTCCTGCCTGCTGGGCTTCCTTTGCTTCTCTCTTCCCCTCTGAGACAGGCTGGTAACCTGGCTCTTGGGGCAGCCTTCCCCATGGATTCTGTGTAAATAGAGCTCCCTGGAGTTGCTGTCAGTACTGCCTTGAGGGCATGCTGCATATTTGAAAACCACTTTATCTGTCTTGCACCCCACTCATTTCCCATTGGTTTTCCTTTGGAAATTTTAATTTTGATTGTGACTGCCAGTGATGAATCCTGCCAGGGAAAAGGAAAGCCACTTTGGAAAGTGAAACTACGTTTTAAAAAGAGCCAGCTCCATCAAATGCTGAAACCTTCAAAAGTGCTGAAGGGCTCCTTTCAAAATTTACATAAGTCTCTACTGACTATCTTTCTCTCTTTAAAGCTGCATTTCTACCAACATGAACATTCAAGATAAACTTAGTTTAGTTTTACTGTTTTTGTTTTGTTCATTTACCAGTACATATAGCAGATTTTTTCAACTCATAATAAAACTAAAACCTTATATATAATGTTTGCAGTGAAAAAGATAAATCTTGTTCTGTTACCTCCAAATGGTTCCCCATCTCTCTCCTCCTCTCCATCCATCCAACACACTGTGGCCCAGTAGAGCTTTCTGAATAAACCTGATTTGATCACGTAAAGTCTCACAACTGACAGGATAAAGTCCAACTCCTCAGGAAGGCATGCAGAATCCTTGAATACCTAGTTCCCTCTTCCAGCTCATACCCATCTTGCACAGCCTCCACTCCAGCCTCACCAAGACCCACCCTTCTGCAGATCCCTTCTTACAGATGTTACCTCTACCTAGTGTCCTTCTACTAAGGCAGTGCTCCCAAAATACCAGTCTTGCATGAACAACTTTCACACTTTTTGCTGTATTTGATTGTCAAAATTATGTCTATATTTTTAAAATCAACTTTTAAAGAATTGACTTTTTAACTAAAATTTTGTGAAATATTATTATATTTTAAAAATAACAATATAATGCAAGTAATAATAAATCTAACCAGTTTATTAAAATACATTCCTTCAATAATGTTCTTGACAAAGCCCTTTGTACTTAAAATTTTAAAAAAATATGTACCTGATAATAGGTGATATTAAGGAATTGTTGATTTTCTTTTTAGGTCTGATAATGGCATTGTAGTTATACATAAAGGAGAATGTGCTTATTCTTGAGAGATGCAAACTGAAGTTTAGAGGTGAGGTATTATGTCTTTGAAACTTTCAAGTGACTCACAAAATGTGTATATATATTTGCATATATGTAGAAAGAAATAAAATTGGGAAAATTTTAATTTTTGAATCTAAGTGGAAGGTAGAATTTTTTTCAAAATCTCTGTGTTTCAAAATTTGCATAAAAGCTTGGGGGCATCAAATGGCTGCAAAAAAAAAAATTGGTATTAAAAAAAGTTTTAGCTGGGCATGTGGCTCATACCTGTAGTCCCAGCTACTTGGGAGGCTGAGGTGAGGCAGGAGGATCACTTGAGCCCAGGAGTTTGAGGTTGCAGTGAGCTATGATGATGCCACTGCACTCTACCCGGGGCAACAGAGTGAGACTCTCTTAAAAAAAAAAAATTATGGAAAAAAAAAGTTTTAACCCCAATTTACAATGGATATAAAACACACACACACACCCCCTGAATAGAGCACAAATCTCATTGTTGAAATGAGATTTAGACTACTGCATTTTCAGTGTTGTGCAAAAACCAAATTTTCAAGGTTCTTAATAAGGCCTTGTTCTAAGTAGTGATACCCGTGAAGTCACAGTTGCAGGTTTTACGTATTAACTCTTTTCTTCCCCATTCCACCTTAATATTCCTACATAAATATTTTAAAAGGTAGAGGCTTCGCTAGCCCCAAAGTTTTCTTGTATCCTACCAGTGGCTTGGGTGTAGCATTTAGGGGAATGCTCCACTAAGGAAATCCCTGCTTGTCCTTTAAGATGCAGGGCTTCTGTGAAGTCTTCCTTTCTGCATTCCCCCAGGCTGGATTAACCACCCTTTGCCCTGGGTGCTCACAGCATTCTACATATTCCACTCTTATAAATATTGCATTTATAATTATTTGTTCATTGTTACTCATCTCTACCAGACTGTGAGCTCAAGGTCAGACACCCTGTTTTATTCCTCATCAGTACTTTGCACACAACCTAGCACAAGGTAGACACTAGATAGATTATGGCTGAGTGAAGGCACAGAAGCACCATTTATAGTGTTATTTCTACTTGAAAATATATTATGCTCTAAACAAGAAATGATTATGTTTAATCAGATCCCGTCTTGTCATTCCCAGAGTCTGCCAGTGGCTTTCCATAGTAACTAGAATAAAATCCAGACTCCTTGTGTGGCCTACAATACCTTTTGTGACTTGTTCCCTGCCCACCTCTACCACTTTTCCACCTTCTTTCCCACACTCCAGCCACATGGGTTTTCTGTCCTTCCCAAGTACTAAGTTTGTTACACTTAATTCCTTTTCATCATGGAGGGTTCAGTTCAATGATGAAGCCTTTCCTAAACATCCTTACTCTCCTGGCACTCCTTTCTCACCACTTTTTGGATTTCTTATTGATATTTATTGATACTATATGAAATATTAATTTTATCTCATTTTAATTTTAATTTACCATAAAATGCTTTAAAGTCACACTGTAGAGAATATTAAAACCTGTATACCTACTTCAAGGATGTTTTTCCTTATTGTCCCTTGTAGGAGAGAGAGACAGTACACGAATGCATTGTTCCTTGTGTTTACTGTTGTAAACTCTGTGAAGGCAGGAACTGTGTCTGACTTGATCGCCATGGCATCCCTGGCACTGAGAACAGTGCCTGGCAAATACGTGTATGTTAAATGGAGGTATGAATAAACAACGAACTTGTAAGTGATCTAAGAAATATATTTTTTTCTAACTCTGAAGACTTTTGTAGTGTTATGGTTTAGTTCTGAATGTTCAGATTTTTAAAATTTTTTTAAATCATATTAACTTATAACATCACTTTTTCTAAGATAACTGTGCATCTTTAGATCATTGACAAATGCATTTCCGTTAGTAAAAATCAAGCTGAAGGGCATTAGCTCCAGTCATTTGCTTTACTTTTTGTGGTAGTAATTACAAAGAGACAATCAGCAGTCTGTTTCTATGTGGGTGTGGGGTGGGGCAACTCCACTTCCTTTGCCCTAGTGTGGCTGATGAGAGCTTGTTATTATTTGCAGGTGCATGAGCTGCAGGTTGGCATTCTTTCTGCCATTTATGTTGTGTTCTAGCAAGTAGGGTTTTTTTGTTTGTTTTAAGTTTTTTTTTGACAGACAGGGTCTCACTGTGTTGCCCAGGCTGGAGTGTAGTAGCACAATCATAGCTCACTGCAGCCTCAAACTCCTGAGCTTAAGTGATTCTCCTGCCTCAGCCTTTCGAGTACCTGGGACTATATGCTTGGCTAATTTTTAAAAAAGTTTTTTTTTGTAGAGAGGAGTCTCAGGGGTCTCACTATGTTGCCCAGGCTGGTCTCAAACTCCTGGCCTCAAGCGAACCTCCTGCCTCAGGCTCCTAAAGTGCTAGGATTGTAGGTGTGAGTCACTATGCCCGGCTTTTTTTTTTTTTTTTTTTTAAAGAGGTGGGTCTTGCTCTGTTGCACAGGCTGGAGTGCAGTGGCTATGCAAGGTACAATCATGGCACGCTACAGCCTTGAGCTCCTGAGCTCAAGCATTCCTCCCACATCAACCTCCCAAGTAGCTGGGACTAACAGGTGTGTGCCACTGTGCCTGGCTAGCAAGTAGTTTTGACCCACGAAGACAGACAAAAGGATGCAACTTGTAAAGTTGGACTTGTGGCAGAGAGACAGTGTATCCCAGTGGATGTCAAAACAAAAGTTTTATGGAGCTCTAAGGTGCCTTCAAGAAGTGGTCTGAGAAAAAGAAGTATGTATAGAAATCAGCAGGCAATTAGGGTTAATCAAGTTCTTTGTATACTAGGAAAGGCTGTGTAAACAACAGGGCAACTGGGCAAGTTGAGTCATCCAATGTTTAAAGAACAGGTGGAAGAAAATGGCAGGAAGACATGTTTTAATTTCACAGGATGTCAAGGACTGAAGAGCAAGCAAATTGCGTATGGATGATGCCAAACAAGTTTACACTCTGCTTTAATGACCACCCTGATTCTTCCATCCATTCCTGTTGAAAAAGGCAGCTGCAGCCTGATTGGACCATGTGCACACTAGGACTGGGCAGAAGTAACTGACCTCCAGGGCAGGTGGCAGGCACTAAATTTCTTTCTCTTATGAAAATGACAGTACTCCTGGAGACAGAAATGTTATTGCTGTGTTAGAAAGCTGAACTGTTTTTTCTCATTAGTGAATCATGATCTGTACTGTAGAAATTCATTTAGCAAACACTAAATAGCTGCGACATGAAGCAGTGGTGCCAGGGGTTCAGGGAATGCAAAGCTGTACCAAGTTCCCTGCCCTTGAGAAGCTTACAGTACCAGGATAAGACACAATGCAGAAGAGCTTGTGTTGAAGTGCTGTCAAAAAGGTATCAAGTGTCTACTGTGGAAGACATTTTGACTGAGATGTGGGAATGGGCTAACATCTTTGTGGGATGTTGTTTTGAGAAACAATTTTTGTGTGAGTAAAGGCCAGGGAGTTAGTGATCAGTGAATACTTTTTCATGTATTGTATTATTAGTGTAAGAATTTCTAATCTCAAATATTTCAGGTTTTAATGGAGTATAGGCCTAAACTAACCCTGGATTTTTCCTTTTAAAATTCCTTTCCAAGCTTTTATCTTTAGTGTTGCCTCCTTTTAAAGATATTATTTAACTTTGGTGAGGTTTCTGCCAACTCTTCCTTTTTGAGAGTAGTATTATAGAAGCAGCAAAGAACCAGCCGCGGAGATCTCTGGGTGGTTATAGCAGCCCCACAGGGACCCACCTGGAGCCGGCGTGAGCAGCTGTCAGGACATGGGGAGCTAGGGTAAACCCTGTTAACTTGTGGCCCTGAACGTGCAGCTTGGCAAGAGTTACAGTATATCCTAAATGGGCCCCGGATCTTTATTACTTTATATTACCCATTGAGCCTCCCCTATTTGCTTTTTAATTGCTGAGGGAGAGTTAATATCCTGAGTGCTTATATGTGAGTTATTTGCTATTTTGATTTATGGTTTTATGTGGTTTTAGAATCTTCCCTTTCTAATACAATAAAACATTTTTGTTATTAATTTTTAAAATTAAACTGATTTTGTTAGAATGGTAGGAAAGGGACCAAAAAATTTAGGTCATGTTAGCTTACTGGAGAATTTTGGTGGGGTAGCAGGTTTTAGAAGGCATGAAGTACCCTTTTATTACAGCTTATTATTTTTCCATTTATACTTTTAAGATGTTTGATATGTAAACATTATCATGGCAATTTGCTTTTTCATGTAGTGATGTTTATAGTGTTTATATTTTGTCAGAAAATTAATTTTTACTTTATGCTTTCTCAAAAGTGATCAATTACCTTTTGGGGTAGAACTTTTTCTAAAGGACTATACACACATCACCTATCCATCGATCCATTTGGGGTCAATCTTAGCCCTTCAAAACACAGCTCAACACTGAGAGCAAGCGAGATTGGTTTCCAAATGCTAACAATAATTCTTATAATTACTGCACCCAAAGCTGATGTATAGTTCTTAACTATTTTCCAACCTTCTGTAAATCAGACACCATCAGCCGGGAGCAAGATGAGTAGAGCTTGTTAGGGCTGCGTAGAGGAGGCAGAAGTTAGCACAGTCCAGCATCACACCTTGGCTGGGTATAGTAGTTCTTTAGAGAGGCCATAGTTATCAAGGAAAAGTTAAAGTGTGTTCAGGAGTCTCTGTTTTAAGAAGATACAGAAGTAAGAATATATTTTAGAAATATTTCCATCACAGTATTGAAATATGTTTTGATGCATGAAGAAGGACCAGGCTTCATTTATATCTGGCCTTTATTGATTCATAAATAAGGGGAATGAGACTCCCAAATTCCTTATAGTTCTAAATTTCCTCATTGGTTCTTAGAAAATTTGCATATAATAATTTTTCTCTTAGAAATGCAGTTAACAAGGTAATACTTTATCTCTAATTAGATCAGTTTAATAAAAACTGAATTGATAGGTACATTTATACTGTTTCTTTAATATTTCTATAAAATATTAAAAATTTTATAACCCTGGCATAGTATACATTAGTTTTTCCCAATATGACTATTACAGAATGTTAATTTGCAATTATTTAATTATCTTTGACTAAAACCGTTATATACTCACTTGGTATGAGTCCCATAGAAATTTTTGTTGTGTGAGTTCCAGCAAGATTCAGGGAGCAGCCCCTGATTTTTTACGAATCAGATAGGAGTTCAAAATATATTCATAATTTGCTCAGCATCCTCACTGCTACTGCTTTGGTCCCAGCTGTCATTCAGTCTCATATGGATTGTTGCAGAAGCTGTTTCCCCTGCTTCTCCCCTTGCCCCCTACAGTCTACAGTTGACACAGTGGGACCCTGTTAACAAGTCAGATGATATCAGTCCTCTGTTCAGAATCTACTGCAGTAGCTAAACCCTTTATTATAGTCTATAAGGCTCCTGTGGCCTGGCCCACCCACCCCTTAGACATCCTTCTCATTTTGTACTCTAGCCATGCAGGAACATGCCAATGGGGCTCCCTCCTTAGGGCCTTTGCACATAATGTTCCCTCTGCCTGGAATGCTCTTCCTATAGATATGTGCATGACTAGCCCCCTTACCTCCTTGGAGTCTTTTCCCAAAAATCGCCTCAGTGACCTTCGTATCTAAAATTTCAACCCTTCTCCAAAATTTCATATAACTGCACCTGCTTAATTTTTTTTTCTCCGTAGGACTTATCTTACATACTATGTATTTTACTTATTTATCCCGAGTATTGTCTCTCTCTCCTACGCTAGAATGTAAGCTCCTTGAGGACAAGGATTTTTGTCTGTGTTGTTTCCTACTATATTTCCAGTACCTAGAACAGGGTCTGGCCTATAGTAAATGCTCAATAAAAATTTGTTGCATGAATGAATATTTCATAGCATAGTTCCCCACCCACCCTGGCCCTTGAATTATATAAATTTTTAATTTGGTGGGCTGTTAGTGTCTAGTCAGGAAACCACTCCAAGTGTTTCAATCAAAAGGGGATGTAATTCTAGGAATTGATTATAAAAGGAAGGGCTGGAGGAATAAAAGGGAGAAGGTGTTCACAAACCAGAGCCCACAAACCTCCATTTTCCCCTGATGCTGCTGCAGTTTGCCGCCACCAAGCAGAAACCTGTAGTTCTGCCAGTGCTGTTGCCAAAACCTAATGGGAGCACAGCTGACAAGGGGGTTTGGGAATGTAGATTTCAGGCCTGTGATTCAGGGGAGAGTCTAGAACAGGGGTGGGGAACCTTTTCATGTTGGAGGGCCACATTAATTTAGCTGTAATCAAATAAGGCCGCATTTAAGAAACTTCAATTAGATATACTTAAAAATATACATTATTTTGTAAAAATCTAACTACTATGTACTTAATAATTTCAAAAAATGAAAACTATTTGTTAATTTTAAAGTTAACCTTTTAATGACTTTGTTGTGTCTGCTTTTTGTTGGAAAGCACTTGAATATTTGGTTGCAGCATGGAGATCCACAGTTTCAGTTGATCCTCTAGATGGGTATTAGTCATTTGTGACCTTAAAGGCATCTTGATTTGGGTTAGGTAGAAGAGTGTAGATTTGCAGCAATAAGCGGTTGAAAAGGAAGAAAGCATTTTTTGGGGCATGTTGGGTATTCTAATGCATTTTGACATATTTCAGTTGGGTCTTTCTTAGCATCAAGCAATGACTTTAAAATGTCATCTACTGAGAGCTCAATCAATTACATCTGTAATACTTTAGGTGCCTTGGTGATAGCAACTAGGTGAAGCTGAAATACTAATTTGAGTATGATGCTATGATTCTCAAAGTCAGTGAACCTTTCATTGTATTCTCCAATTAATAGGTCTGTAACAGCTGTGTATTCCTTTTTTTTTTTTTTAAATGAGACGGAGTATGGCTCTGTTGCCCCAGGTAGAGGGCAGTGGTGTCATCGTAGCTCACTGCAACCTCAAACTCCTGGGCTCAAGCGATCCTCCTGCCTCAGTCTCCCAAGTAGCTGGGACTACAGGTGCATGCCATGACGCCTGGCTAATTTTTCTATTTTTAGTAGAGACGGGGTCTCCAGCTCCTGAGCTCAAGCAATCCTCCCGCCTTGGCCTCCCAGAGTGCTAGGATTACAGGCGTGAGCCACTGCGCCCGGCCAATAACAGCTGCGTATTCTTCAAATGATTCTTGTATATCATCCTGCTTATCAGTGACCTTTGCTAACGGGAAAATGTTCATCCTAAATTTCCTTTTGAAGAAGTGTTTTGAAAAAAGATAGCTTTTTTCGAAATGCTTGGATTTTTTTGCCACATATCATATATAGGCTTAGTTTTACCTTGCAAAGAAATATTCCAGTCATTTTGATTTGACATGATATCACACAGAAATGCTGCATTACTGTAGAAATATTCTTTCAATAATTCACATTGCTGATTCTGTTTGTCATAAAATTTAACTATCTGTTCTCTCAGGATAAAATTTTGGCTAACACCTGTCCCTGCGATAGCTAACACACTTTAGAATGATACAACAAATCCACACCGAATACCTCATCTTTCAACTTCAGCATGTTATGAAACTGACAATGCTGTGCTGCATTTGCACATATATAGTTACCAATACTTATAACTTGTTTCAAAGTGTCACTTAAAATAGTAGCTTTAGCACAGAGATTTTGCTGATGCAAGATACAATGAAAAGAAATGAGAACATCTGGATCTGTTAATACTTTTTTTTTATTTTTGAGACAGAGTATGGCTCTGTTGTCCAGGTAGAGTGCAGTGGGGTGTCATCATAGCTCACTGCAACCTCAAAACTCCTGGGCTCAAGTGATCCTCTTGCCTCAGCCTCCTGACTAGCTGGAACTATAGGTATGTGCCACCATGCCCAGCTACTATTTTTTATTTTTTGTAAAGTCAGGGTCTCGCTATGTTGCCCAGGCTGGTCTAAAACTCCTGACCTCAAGTGATCCTCCTGCCTCAGCCTCCCAGAGTGTTAGGATTACAGGTGTGAGCCACCACATCCGGCCTGGATATGTTAATACTTTTTTTTATCTGTGCAATAAACCCTTCATGTTTTCCTGTCATGGAAGGTGCACTGTCTGTGCATATACTCAGTAAGTTTACCAGATGCAGTCCAACTTCATGACATTTATCTTGAAAGCTGTTGAAGATATCTATTCCCCGTGTTCTGTTTGCAAGAGTGCCCAAAGTGAGTAACTCTTCGTAGTAAAGAAAATCTTCTGTTATGACTTGAGTGAAGTATAAAACCTGTGCCAAGTCAGTAGTATCTGTTGGTTCATCCAAAGTGATTGAATAATATATATTTTCCTTTTGAAGTATTGCATGAAGTTCTGTTAAGTTGAAAGCTAATTCATGCTGCTGATCAGTTATGGTTCTCCTTGAAAGAGGCAGTTGTTTGTACTTTGAAATGTTATTGGGGTCTAAGCAACTTACAACTTCGACAATGCATTCTTTCACAATTTCTGCATCACTGAATGGCTTCCCTTTTTTCCTGAATATGTAAGCTACTTTATAAGTTGCTTCAGTGGCATTATTTCCAGGTCTTATTGCTGCTTGAAAGAATTGTCTTTGCTCTTGCTTTTCATCTTTTAATTTCTGCATTACAACGTTTTGCACCTTTCCCTCTAATTTAAAATATTTGTGGTCCTTATGAGTGTTGTAATGCTGACGAGCATTAAATTTCTTTAATGTTGATATTGCAGTATCACAAAGTAAGCAAATCATCTTATCTTCAGCAGAAACAAGATAATACTGCAATTCCCAATCCTCATTAAAAAATCTGTTTTCTTCCTTCAGTGTTCTGTTGGTCTTCTTTGACGTGATGGGCTGTTAAGCAGACAGAATTAAAAAATACTGTTGAGCTGTGCAACTATTCACAAATTCCACTTCAAACAGAAACACAGTGCACTGTTGTCAAAAGCTGATAACAGACTGGTGTACTCGACCCCCATAAACTCTCACCAACCAGCCTCATGCGGTAGTTGTGCCAGTCAGGTGGGGGAAGTTAGAACTATTAATAAATCATGAGTGTAGCAGCTGTCAACTTAGCCCTATGGCTTACTAATGTTCTAATTGTGCTGGTCAATCTGGGAGGATTATTTTGTTGAAACTTATTTTATTCTTTGTTATTTTAAATACATTCATTTTTAAAATAAAAATATAAAATACAAACAAAAATGTATTAATAAAAATAAAAGGATTTGTTCTGTAAAATTTGGATTCAGTCAAAAGGCCGCACTTAAGGACCTAGAAGGCCACGTGTAGCCTTAAGGCTGAAGGTTCTCCACTCCTGGTCTAGAAGGGTAGATGTGGGGCTAAGTACCAACATATACTATCCAGCATAGGTGGTATTTATTTAATTTATGTGTGGAGATAAATTTAGATGTAGGACAAATTAAATTGAGTGGTTTGGGCTATGACACCAAATAGTAGCACAGAGTAAGATCTTAGATCATGACTGAAACATAAGAAAGCTAAGAATTAAATCCCATTTTAGCCTAGTTACATCCATGTGTTAAACCACAAAACTGAACTCAGCCTCTAGAAATGGAACACGACAGGAAACATATCTTCACTGTGGCTGTGATCTCTTAGTGTGCTCATTTCCTTGAGATCAGTAAATCTGTGTTTAGGTCCAGTTGTGTCCCAGATTAGATCTCTGTCACCTAAAGGATCATATTGGCTCTTCTGATCTGATTAGAGACTGAGAGCCCTGCTGTCATTTAAAGGTCACGTTTCTCCGTTTCTCCCTTTCTTTTCTCACTTTATTTAATTTATTTATTTTTGAGACAGTGTCTTGCTCTGTCGCACCGGTTAGAGTTCAGTGGTGTCATCATGGCTCACTGCAACCTCAAACTCCTGGGCTAAAGTGATCCTCCTGCTTCAGTCTCCCAAGTAGCTGGGACTACAGGTGTGCGCCACTACGCCCGGCTAATTTTTCTATTTTTTGTAGAGACGAGGTCTCACTTTTGCTCAGGCTGATCTTGAACTCCTGAGCTCAAGTGATCCTCCCTCCCTGGCCTCCCAGAGTGCTAGGATTATAGGTGTGAGCCACGGCAACTGACCATCTTTTCTCACTTTATGAAGAAGGACACCAAAGTCTACATATATTTGATTGCTGACTACAGTCATGCCTATTGCTCATCGTGATTTATAACATGATCTATCATTAATAGGCTCATTTTTATTAGGGATGGCAACATTTTATTTTTTTCCATATTTTATTGTGGCAAAATAAAATTTACCATCTTAACCATTTTTAAGTGTACAGTTCAGTGGTATTAAATATGTTCATAATGTTGTGCAACCATCACCACCATCCATCTACATCACTCTTTTCATCTTGTAAAACTGAAATACTATATATATTCAGCAATAACTCCCCATTCCCCACTCCTCTCAGTCCCTGGTAAGAGACTTTCTGTCTCTATAAAATTTTTAGGTACTTTATATAAGTGGAATCACACAATATTTGTCTTTTTGTGACTGGCTTATGTCACTTAGCATAATGTCCTCAAGTTTCATCCATATGTTAGCACATGTCAGAATCTCCTTTTTTAAGGCTGAATAATATTCAGTGGTATATCTATATTTTGCTTATTCATTCTGGATGGCAACATCTTTAATCTCAAGATACAGGGAGAAAATAGTGAAATTGATAGAAATTGGTATCTTTGTTACCTCTACCCTTTCCCCTACTTCCCTGCCCCAGTTAAGATTGGCCCAGGGATTCAGGCTGATTTTCTGTTTATGGATGTGTGAGGTCTGTCATTGATAGACGAAGAAACCACCCCCAACCCCAAAAGAAAAAAAATCCCGTGTCAGTGAATGCATTTAAAGATTTAAAATTCTACTGTAACTTATTTTTTGTGAAATTCACATCCTTTCTTCTTTCTATAGAAATCTAAATTATAAGGGCTTTTAATGTTAAAAAGTATCTCTAGGAAGTAATTGATCATGTTTTTGATGAATTGAACAATTTGTGTTCAAGTACCAGCTTATTTCGTTCATCAGATTGGTTTAGGCTTCTGTAATGCTAATTATTTTTATCTAAGTATGATCCTTGTGCTACCTGTCAACATAAATAAATGGATCTTTCATGTTCTGATTTAGATCCATCTCATTATGTTCATGAATTAACTTGTAAGGATATAATCAATTTTTTAAAATTGTAGCTAGCAGCGGTCCTTTAATTTCCTAATGGGATTTAAAAATTATTTTTTTCAATCCAAACTGGAAATAAACTTCTATTATATTTGCTTTCTCATAGACTAGGCTATTTATACGGCAAAAACCAAAAACTTGCCAGAGTAGCTTAGTTTCTTCTGTTCTTTGTATCACCTAGTAAATGAGGGCTTTATTTTAATCTTATAACCACTGACTACCATAACATTTTATTTAATGCTATGGAGAAGTCCTAGAGTACCGTGAGGAATCCTTGAGAGAAGGGACTTTATTGGGTAGAGATAACTGGCCTCTGCTGTATTTGCAATTTGTCTTCTGTAAATTCCTTCCTGGATTTGAAGTGCTACTTTAGAAGAAATATTACCTCATCAGAATTCTAGGGGAAAACATTCTGTTTGAATTTAAGGAAAGATAATTTATTTTTCTCTTCTTCATGCTTTCATTCCTTTCCCCTTTCGAATGATTTTATTCTCCTAAAGTTGCTCTGTTTTTGAGCTGTGGTTATTGGAAACTCCCATAGAAAGGCTCTGGGCTGGTGGAAGGCTGGTGCTGGAAGGCTGTGATACAGCAGGCGAGAGGGCAGTCCTCCTTCCTTGTGTCCTCAGATGCTCCTCAGAAGGCCCTGATGTCTTATGAAGACACTGTTAGGAATGATCAACTGATTTAAATTAAATCTCCAAATGGCAAAAGAGTGCATTTGAGCCAGGGATATGTCTGTGACCCACAGACACTTCTCCTTTGGCTTCTTAGAGACATTTACTTTTATTTATTTAACTTTTTTATTAGGGAAAAATTTAAACATACACAAAAGTAGAGATAATAATGTGATGTACCCCCCATTTACCCATGACCCAGCTTTAACATTTGCTTTTCTAGAGACATTTTCTTCTGCTTCTTTCTTCTTTCTTCTTCTTCTTCTTCTTTTTTTTTTTAAGAGACAGGATCTTACTCTGTCACTCAGGCTGGAGTGGTACAGTGGCCAGATCATAGCTTACTGCAACCCTGAACTCCAAGGCTTAAGTAATCCTCCTTCCTTATCCTCCCAAGTATCTGGGACTACAGGTACACACCACCACACCCAGCTAATTTTAAAAATTTTTTGTAGAGGTGGAATCTTGCTATGCTGACCAGGCTGGTCTTGAACTGCTGGCCTCAAGCAATCCTCCCACCTTGGCCTCCCAAAGTGCTAGGATTATAGGCATGAGCCACCTTGCCTAGTGTCTAGGGACATTTTCTAATGAGTCTAGACATAAAACACTTGCATTTTATATTATCTTTTCTTCCTCTTGGCATTAGGTTTTAAGCAAAATTTTCTCCAAATTTACACTGGCAGATTTAGGTGTGCACTAGTTGCTCCCAAGACTAGTTATAGAGAAGCAATAGCTGAATTCAGTCTTTCAATAGAAATGCACTGAGTATAAAATAAACAGACTGCTGCTAGAGCTGTACTTTATGAATAGGTTAAGTTATATATTATGTATTATTATATATTACTGTTAGGCTCAACCTAGCCAATGGAGAGTCTCTACTTTTACTTATAGTATGGAAAAATCTCTATTATAAAACTCTGGGTGGAAACTATAGTATGGACTGTGAATAGGTTCTCTTTTCTTTGCTTCTCATTCTCTCTCCTTACTCTATCCTCAATTTGTTTTTTTCTGTCATTTATTCTATTAATATAAATATGTATTGGTGCTACATATACTACCCAAAAAAGATGGGAGCTTGTGTTGCAGGAACGTAGGGAAATAATAAACCAGTAAGGAAATAAATAAAATGTAATAATTGTGACAAGTGCTAGGCAGGAAATTTGAGTGATATGTTAGAGAATAAGATGGGGATGTGCTCAATAGAGTGATTAGAAAAAATCTTTCTGTACTAATTTTAGACTAAGATGTGGAGGGCGAGAATCAGTTGTGTGTAGAGCACTCTGGTTGAAGGGATAGCACTTGCAAAGGCACTGAGTTTGGAGTCTGTGGTGAATTAGGAACCAGGAGAGGGAGTACGAACGGAAAGAAGATGGAGTGGTAAGTGGGGACCAGATCTTGCGGGGCTTTGTAGATCCCAGTAAGGAGTTTACATTTTATAGTTTAGGAAGTTACTGAAAGGCTTTAAGTAGGATTGTGACATGATTTGCTTTGCCTTTTAAAAGATGTCTGTATGCTGTGTGGAGAATGGACTTCCAAGTGTGGAAAGAGAGACTATTTGAAGGCTACTGTAATAGTCCAGATGGCTTGGACTAGGATGATTGCAGTGCAGATGGAGAGAAGTGATTGATTTCAAGATATGTGGTGGGCATAGACTCAATAGGATTTGCTAATGGACAGGGTGAAGGTGAGGAAGCCATCAACAATGGTTTCTAAGTTTTTGGCTAGCTTGGTCATGTAGTACTAAGATGGAGAAGCCTGGGGAAAGTTGGGTTTGGAAGCAAAATTAGAGTTCAGTTTTGGTTGCTCATACAACATTAAAATGGAGATTCCAAATGAGTAGTTGGACATATGAGTCTGGAGCTCAGGGAGTGAGTCATCCCAGCCATTGATAGTATTTATAGTCAAGAGTTTGCATGGCATCACCTAGGAGGGGAATATCAAGTGGGTATGGGAAAAAAAGAAGAGAACTCAGCACCAAACCCTGAGGAATTCCAAGCATTAGAGTTTGTGTGATTCCAGAGGAGGCAGCCAGGGAGACTGAGGATTGGCTAGAGATGAAGAAGAAAAACCAGAAGAATAGTGTCACAGTAGCTGAGAGAAGAAAGTGCTTTGAGGAGGGGCAGTTTACTGTGTAGAATGGGGGATCTAGTAAGATAAGAGAGGAAACCATTAGAAGGTCATTGATGACCTGGACTAGAGCAGTATCAGTGACTTAGGGTAGACTGCAGCCAGATTGGGGAGGAGGTGAGTAAATGGCATATGTAGACCAGCCTCTGAGATGAGACAGCTTACTGTGAAGAGAGGAAGCAGAGAAATGGAGAAGTGCTTGGAGGGCACTAGGGGGTCAAGAGAGGTTTTCTTTTGTTATTGAGATGTCAGCATTAGAGCATGTTTGTATGATGCTCTTCTGGGACTACTGTGGTAGAGATGGGTGTAGAACAGAAGAAATAACTGAAGATTCTACGCTATGGAGTAAGTAGGGGCAAGGGGTGGTTCTAGAGCTTCAGGGACGGGATTTTCCTTTGTCTGAAGGATGAAAGCAGATGCAAGTAGGTGGTGGGAAGGTAAAGGAAGTTCTTGGCACCTTCACATTGTTCTGCAGAATTAACTTTTGTTTTTTTTGCCTAGTTCTTGCATTCTTCAATTTTCTAAGTATGCATAGACTTCCAATTTGTGTTAAAGAAACGAAGAAGCAGTTTATTACTACTTGCGACACTGCAAAGTGTCCTTTTAAGGAGAGAAGGGAAAAGCTTTAGAAGCAGCATGAGATGTATATGGATGCTTAGAAGAAGTTGTGCTGATTTTGTTAAGGTAATTACTTTTGTAATATTGTTAACATTATTTTGAAAAGTGAAGGTGTAAGTTGTAAAAGGGAAGAGGCATGGGGATGCTTTATTTCATGAGGTTCTTTCTGGGTGAATACTTGTATTTTTCCAAGTTGCTCCGTAAGTTCAGCCTTGCTGCATGACAGTGTGTCATATTGTAGTCCTGTCACTCTGCTATTTGAGGAAGGTTTCCTTTATCAAGTGTGTACGATTGGCTGGGTATGGTGGCTCACGCCTGTAATTCTAGCACTCTGGGAGGCCTAGGCAGCTTGACGCCAGGAGTTCAAGACCAGCCTGAGCAAGAAGAGACTCTGTCTCTACAAAAAATAGAAAAATTAACTGAGTGTGTTGGTGCAAGTCTATAGACCCAGCTACTCAGGAGGCTGAGGCAGGAGAATCACTTGAGCCCAGGAGTTTGAAGTTGCAGTGAGCTGTGATGATGCCAGTGCACTCTAGCCCAGGCAACAGAGCAAAATTCTGTCTCCAAAAAAAAAAAAAAAAAAAGTGTAAGATTGAGTCATGTAGAATAGACATGGGAGACTACTTATGGTCAGGTTAGATAGACTATGCCTTCAAAAGGGTAGTCTGTGTTTTCCTCACTACTTCATGTCCAGAGCCTGGAACAATGCCTGGCAGGTAATAGGCACTCAAGAAATATCTGTTGAGTGAATGAATATAAATGAACTATGAAAATAAAATAAGCATCACTAATATATGTGAACCTGGAGAGTAAAGTGACTGCAACATCCTGAAAATGACAATATTTCCTCTTTTATCCAGAGATCAAATTCTTACGTAAAGCAGTATGGTATGGTAGAAAGAACGTGGGTACTAGATTAGAGAGACATCACATCTTTATCTTCTAACAGCTTAGATATGTTTCTTAGCCTCAATTTCTTTATCTGTAACATGGGGATAGTAATAATGTATTTTGTAGAATTATTATATATTTGTATAATGTATATACATTACTCAACATAGTAGCATAGAAGTTCTCAACAAAAGGAGGATCTCATTAGTTTACTATTTTGCTTGGCAGTTACAAGTGTGGATACTGGAGTCAGATCTAATTCCCCAAAATTAGTTTTCTAAATGGAAAAAAAAAAATGAAATTGGATCTTTCCCTTGTGAATTGAAGTTGAAATTTTCAATGTGAAAGAACTGAATGTGAAAGGCAAAACTAGAAAACTTTTAGATGATAATGTAAGAGAAGATCTTTGTGACCTCAGGGTGTGGAAGAATTTCTTAAACAAGAGGCAAAAAGCACTAATCATAAAGGAAAAGATTGATAAATATGACTACTTTAAAATTCAAACCATTATCAACATACACCATAAAGAGAATTGAAAAATGAGCCACAGAGTAGAAGAATAAATTTTAATCATATGTAATTGTCAGAATATATAAAGAGCTCCTTCAAATCAAGATAGCCTAATAGAAAAATGACTTGAGAAGGAACTTCTCAAAAAAGGAAATCCAGTGGTCAGTAAACATAAGAAAAGGTGTTTGGCCTCATTTTAGTTGGGGAGATGCAAATTAAAACACAGTGAGATGTCATTATACACTCACTAGATTTGTAAGAATTAAAAAATTTCACTGTGGGAAGTGAGTATGTGGAGCCACGGGAGCTGTTATTCACTGCTAGTGGAATGTGTGTTGGTACAAACACTTTGGGAAGGTTGGATATTGTATGCTTTGAAAGTTGGGCATATGCTCACCCTGATCTCCACTTGATTGACATGTCTTTGGCCTGAGGCAGTCCCTGAAGGTTTGCACTGAGATGATCAAGGTTGTTGTGATGGTGTCACTAGAGCTCAGGGGCTGTAGTGGCATCTGGTGCTGGAGCTGGACCAAGCAAATTGCTCCTGTTTGGAGATAGAAGAGTGAGCTCAAAGTTCTAATAATTTTTCTTTGTCTTTTAATTTATTAATGATTGTGTTCTGGGTGTTAGAAAGCCCCATATTTTCTTTTTTTTTACTGCTAAAAGTAGGGTGCTAGAAAGACAGTATTCTAAATCAAAGAAAAACAACCATATTGTTTTTGATGAAATAAGTCTTCCCCACCTTGCCATCTGAGGTAGAAAAATAAAAAACATTATTTTAAAAATAGTTTTATTTAAAAAATAAGAGGAAGAAAGCTCACCTAAAGTATACAATGCAGTGGTTTTCAGTATATTTACAGAGTTGTGCAACTATCATCATAATCTTAAAACATTTAAAACATAATTTTAAAACATTTTTATTATCCAGAAAAGAAACCTGTACCCATTAGCAGTTATTCCCTATCCCTCCTCCCCCTGCTTCTTCAGCCCTTGGAAACCACTATCTACTTTCTGTCTCTAGATTTGCCTATGCTGGGCATTTTGTATAAATGATATTATATAATATGTGGTCTTTTGTGATTGGCTAATTTAAAATAAAGTTTTTGAGGTTTATCTATGTTGTAGCATGTATCAGTATTTCATTTTTTATTGCCAGATAATATTCTGCTGTATGGATAATCACATTTTATTTATCTGTTTATCAGTTGATGAACATTTGGGTTGTTTCCGTGTTTTGGTTATCAATAATGCTGCTGTGAACATTCCTCTATGAGTTTTTATGGACGTATGTTTTCATTTCTCTTGGGTGCATACCTAGAAGTGGAATTGCAGGGTCATATGGTAACTCTATGTTTAATTTTTTGAAAAACTGCCAAACTATTTCTCAAATCAGCTATACCATTTTACATTCCCACCAGCAATATAGGAGGGTTCCAGTTTCTCCACATCCTCGCCAACACTTGTTATTCTTTCTTTCTTTTTCGATTATAGCTGTTCTTGTGGTTTTAATTGGGGAAATTCAAAAGAACATACTGTGAGATACCATTACATGCTCAGCAGACTTGTAAATATTTAAAATTCCAACTGTAGTGAGTATGTGGAGGTCTATTACTTTGTATATAACTCAAAGATGATTTTGGCTTTTTAAATGGCTTTTGTTGAGGTGGGGTTGCTTTATGCTCTCATTTTTGGGATCTTCCAGTTTCATAATTTCTCTCTGCTCTATTAAGGTTTATGCTGGCTATGTCTTTATTCATTCATTCACTCCCTCACACATTGAGGGTCTGTCTGTCCTCAAAAGTTCAGCCCCAAGAGAGCCTAGGCCTCACCCCTGTCAGGGATTTTGACACCTGATTTTGTGATATGGGAATAAAGAATGTTGTAAAATAGCTGTACGGTTTATAAGGTAGACTAGATGCACTATTGTTCCCCAGAGCTTTTTACAAAGACCTGTTACAGTAACAGCTCTCAGATGTATTTCTTTTTTTTTTGAGACAGAGTCTTGCTCTGTCACCCAGGCTAGAGTGCCATGGCATCATCATAGCTCACTGCAACCTCAAACTCCTGGGCCCAAGCGATCCTCCTGTCTCAGTCTTCCGAGTAGCTGGGACTACAGGTGTGAGCCACCATGCCTGGTTAAAACTTTTTTTAATACCATTTTTTTTTTTTGCAGCTACTGCACCCAGCTAATTTTTCTGTTTTTAGTAGATACGGGGTCTCGCTCTTGCTCAAGCTGCTCTCCAACTCCTGGTGTCAAGCGATCCTCCTGTCTCGGCCTCCCAGAGTGCTAGGATTATAGGCATGAGCCACTGCATCTTTAGATGTGTTTCTTATTTACTGTGAGCTGATTGATTGGGTGATGGTTCTAAAGACTTTCTAAGAAGTGGTCTATCTTTTTTTATTGAATTGAGGCTTTAGAATATGCAGTAAAATGTCTAAGAGGAAATGATAGAAGATGAGGAAATCCATTTTGGAAAAAGCCTTAAATGTAAAGATTTTATTTTTGAATGTCAGACAGCTTGGTATGGTAGAAAAAGAATTTAGGTTTTGGATTTGGCTGTCATTGACTATTTGTGTGATCTTGGGCAAGTTAACTTATTTAAGTCTCCATTTCTTGACATTTAAAATAGGAATATTTCAAATGGTGGTGGGATGGAAGAGGTATCATACCCCATGATACCTGGCACTTGAGCACTCAAGTGTCAGCTCTCTTCCTCCCTGACCTCAAGGCAGCTTATTTATAGAAAATGATCCTTTAGGCTGGGTGTGGTGGCTCATGCCTGTAATCCCAGCACTCTCAGAAGCCAAGGCAGGAGGATAGCTTGAGGCCAGGAGTTTGAGACCAACCTAGGCAATTTAGCTAGACCCAGTCTCTACAAAAACTAAAAAAAAAAATTAGCTGGTTGTGGTGGCGTGCACCTGTAGTCCCAGCTTCTCAGGAGGCTGCAGTAGGAAGATTGCTTGAGCCCAAGAGTTGAAGGCTGTGGTGAGCTATGATCATGCCAGTGCATTCCACCCTAGGCAAGAGAGCGAGACCCTGTCTCTAAAAGAAAAGGAAAGAAAAGAAAATGATCCTTTATAAATAAACTCGAAGTGATTAAAGCTACTAATTAACTGATTATTATCTAATAGTAACAAAATCATGAGACCATTTTGGAAAGAGGAAATATAGTGATATATTTATTTCTTAGAATGTGAAAATTCATGTACTTTTAAATCACTTAATTCTTAGGAGTTACACAGTTTTTTTTTTAATCAATTCTAGATTCTGCTGCTGTTTCAAGGTATAGATAATTAAAAGTTCTTCATAGAAGATTTTTAGAAGTAATGATCGTATTCTTAAAATATAGTGTACTTTTTTTGCAACAGTGATTTGTAAGAATGTTTCTGATACAAGGCAGAGGGAAATGATCATAAATTTAATGTTTTATTTTTCATCCTTTTGCTGAAAATCATTAGTATGTCCTTAACTGAGAAAACTCTTTTTAATATAAAGTTAAATGGTATCAGGTCATACCAGTAACAAGTGAGGCTTGCTTTCCATCCTGACTTAATGACTCAGTAAATACAGTAAATGTCTGTTACATTTCAAATGAATTTAAGAATCCATAAGGAACCTATTATCTGAAATTCTTTTATCTGGTGGCATAGTTTTTGCATTATGCTTGGTATTATGAAATTCTGAAACAGTAGTGGATAGAAAAGTGAACTTAGCAGAAAGCTTGTCCCGGTCAGTTTTGAACAACTCAGCCATATATACCACTAAGAGTTATACTCAAAATGTCATATTCTTCTGCCCATTCTAGGTTTATTTATTGTCCTCTCTGTAGAAGAGCTTATTCTTTAGGCAAAGGATTGAAGAATGAACACCTTTATCATTTTTTGAGTATTAACTAATGCATAAATTGTAGTTTAGCAAGTTTTATGAATGGGTTGTACTATCTCCATTTAGGGATTATCACTGGAAGCAGATGGAAAAGTATTTTCCATTGAAGGAGTGAGTGTTTTTGCCAACATTATAATCAAATCCTATAGCACCACCATTCCTGTAGCAGGTTTCCAAATAATTGTGATTGGTCTGTCAGATGCTTTATTTAATAAAGTGTGGTTTAAGATTTGGGAAAGGTAGTATAAAGTATTTGTAATTTTTTAGTTGCACAAAAATTTATTTGTATTTTTGTTGTTCGTCTCTTTAGCATTCATTTTTGAGATATGTTAGCTTTTCAATGTAAAGCAGGTGGAATGTGTTCCAATCAGTACATGTTAATTTGTTATATTTATAGCTGAACTCGATTTGCTGGTCATGGAAATTAAGCCTGCAAAAACTAAAGTGTGTCTGTCATTTTCCTTTAATTCTAGTACCTTGCATAATATGTAGGCTGTAACCTTTGACTTTTAGGTTTGTTGGTCGGTGTTTTCCTATTACTACAATGAACAAAGGATAATGAGAAGTGCACAGCATTGCTGTCCTTTCTAGCAGCTATTGAATTCTGTTAATTTGCTTCCCAGATATCTAAATATACACTTAACTTCTCATTCAGCGTGTTCAGTTTGTATCCATCCTTCTTGGCCACCCACATCACAGCCTCTGCTTCCACCACACAACTGGAAATCTCTCCCAGAGGTTGCCAGTGACCTTTGCATTGGCAAGTATAGTGCCCTTTTCTCGGTCTTCATTCTCTTTTGAACTTCCTTTCATATTTGGCTTTGTTAATGGTGCACTTCTTTTTGTGAGAGGGAGCTTTCTAGGTTTCCTACCTCTCAATTTTTCTCTATCTAATGCATACAAAGTGACACATGTAGTGGCTGGCATGTAGATGCTCAATAAGTATTAATTCCCCCCCCCCACCTTTTTTTGTGGCTTCCTCTTATTTGTTTTCTGTTCATTTCTTCTTGGTTGTTGTTTGATTGTTTTTGTTTGTTTGTTTTTTTGGTAGGGTACCTGCACTGTGCTGGTTGACTTGTAAATCTACAATTCACCCTGTCTTATACTCTTGTCATCTGACAGCAGCCTGGTTTGCATCTGCTTCCAGGACTTCTTCACCTGGGTGGCCTACTTAACCCCAGAGTCCATGTGGTCACAATGGAGTGCACCAGTCTTTGACACTTCTCTCACTCCCAAACCTCAGTTCTCAACTAATGTCCCAGTATTATCAGTGATACTGGTATATATTTTGCTTTTCACATGCTAGAATTTGGAGTCATCTTTGATTTTTCTTCATTTTCCACTTTGAAATGTCTCTTAGGTTCAGATTTCCCTCACCATTCTGATGGTTGCTTCTCTGCTTCAAGCGCATAGCCTTTCATCCCTGGTCTAGTCCAGCACCTTCCTGCCAGTCTGCCTTTGGCACTAAGTGTCCTTTAATTGTGTAGATGTCCGTTGACAGATAAACCTTAAGATGTAGCACTCTTCAACATAGTCTTTTCTATTTGGTGCCTTTTGTGTATTATGTAACTTCTGTGTATTATGTACACTCCTCTGTGTGATCTTCTTATCCTCTACACCAGCAGACTGATCCCTCCTGCCACTTTACAGGCAAATACACATTCCATCCCCCAACCCTTACAGAGCTGATGCCAGTCTTATGCCTATGCCTACTGTGGTGCCTTTTGCATACTACTTACCCTACTGGGAATGTCTTCTACCCTTTCCTGTACCTTTCCAAGGTTCTGTCCGTCCTTCAAGATGAAATTCATGCCTTGCTTTGTTGGGCGAAGCTGTTTGCAGCTATTCTGATCCACAATTAGCTCTCCCTTCTGTGCAGCTAATTTTTAAAAGCCTTGCATTTCAAAATTTCCACTAATGGCTCTATCCTTAACTGTAAAATCCTTTAGGGCAAGACTGAACTTTGTACTATGCTCCCCCAACCCCCATCCCTAGTAGTGCCAAGAACAAAGGAGGTGCTCAGTAGTAGATGGAGGAAAGTTGGTAGAAGGTTGGTCAAGAAAGCATTTTAAATATGTTGGTTTCTAATGGCATTGGCAAATGCTTGAAGACAGTTCTGAAGATAAAGATATCAAATAGATGTTTATAAGGTTAGCAGTCTTTCCCTGGGAAGGTTTTATCTTTTACCTGGTGTCATTTTGTTGATACAGTGTAACAAAATGTCGTGGAATTAAAATTCGGTGGGGAAGCTTTGAGCAAATTACCTTATTTAAACATCTTGTTTTATAAGTTAACTTCTATATATAGAGAGATGCTCATTTGCCATTTTCTCAGTCAGCTACTGTAAAACAAATACTATGCTATAAATAACATGTCATTACAGGCAGACACAGTATATTGTGGTTGTACAGTTAGATGAATGTCATCTTACTTTGAAATGTGGTTCCATACTTACCCCTTGTGCATTTTCCCTATTTATAGCATGTAAGGAAAATTTAAAAACTTTCTTGTGTAATTTGTTTTCTGCCATTCAACTTCCCCTCCCAAAAACATCTCTGGGATGGAAAGGGTTTACCAGCTCCACAAAGGGTTAAATCAGGACACAGAAACTACTTTTCCCTCAATCTCCCTCTTGATACCTTTGTCTCCCATTGTCTTCGCCTGGGGTAGGTGGTTCTGGACTTCCAGTACCCCCTTGCACTCCTTGCTGTAGGAGCAACTAAGAGTCTGAATAGCTTCTCCCTTTACTCAAAGAATCTTTGTTTGTTGAGAATGAGAGATTCTCTCTATTTGAGTTTCTTTTGTCTTGCTCCTTTAGTACTTAAGACATGCTACTTTTTATTCTGGTTGCTTGCTTTTGTCTCCTTTCCTGCTAGTTTGAGGCAAAGGGATAATGTTTTATCTTTGTAGCCACTACCTAGTGTAGAGCACAGTATAGAAACCAAGTACAGTTGACCTTTCAAGAACATAGGTTTGAACTGCATGGATCCACTTATACGCAGATCTTCTGCCTCCGCCACCCTTGAGACAGCAAGACCAACCCCTCCTCTTGCTCCTCCTCAGCGTACTCAACGTGAAGATGACGAGGATGAAGACCTTTATGATGATGTACTACTTCATGAATAATAAATATATTTTTTCTTACTTATCATTTTCTTGGTAGCATCTTCTTTTCTTTAGCTTACTTTATTATAAGAATACATTATGTAATACATATGACATACGAAATATGTGTTAAGTAGACTATTTATGTTACCTATAAGGCTTCCAGTCAACACTAGGCTATTAGTAGTTAGTTAAATTTTAGGGGAGTCAAAAGTTATAAGTGTTTCTTCAACTGTGCTGCATGGGGGTCAGTGTCCCTAACCCCTGCATTGTTCAAGGGTCACCTGTATATATTTGTTGAATGAAGACATGATTCATGTGTTTAAAAACCAAACTTATTCAAAGAGTAAGGAATTATATTATCTGGTACCAAACCTTTTTTTCTGTTTTCTCTCAAATTCTCAGCAGATTAACAAATTTGTTTTCAAAACCAGGGATTCTTAAGCTTTTTGGCATTCATGTACCTCTTGGGTAAGCTAGTGAGGCCTTCTCAGAGTAATGGTTTTAAATATATACAATAAAATACATAGGATTAAAAAGGAAATCATTTACCTATATCTGCAATGTGTCTAAAGTGATATGAATGTATCTGTGCCTTTCTGTGGTAACAAATTATAGTTATTGCTAATGTTATTGTGATTTGTAGCCTGTGCTCGTATTTGAAGGAAATCTTGAATTTCAATTAGAGGTTAATAAAAATAGATATAAAAAATTTTCTTATCCAAATTCATAGACCCCTAAATTTTCTTTGTGAACCCTGGGACTCCAGATTAAGAACCTTGCTCTAAACAGTAGGAATAAGATAAACTATTTAAGGTAGGAAGACATTTTAGGATTTTGCCTTATTTAACACTGTTGCTGATTTTTAGTAAACAGGTTTAAGATAATGGAGTGGGTAAGATTATTATAAGTTGCTGAGAATGCTGATGAACGAGGATCTAGAGGTTAAATAATTTCTGTTTTGTAGTGAAACCTTTTGGGAACTGTGGGAGTCAGGAAGCAATAACTTGAGTGCATAGAGTACAGAAAAACCTTTCAAACGTGTGTATACTGTCTTTCTTAATCATGTTTGGGAAATGCCAGAGATAATATTTAGAGGGAAATTGATGAATTTTGGAGTCAGGCCTGAATTCTGAGTATGTTTCTTAATCATGCTTGAGCCTTGGTTTCCTTATCTATAAAGTCGTTATAATGCTTGCTTTAGAGTTCTGAAGATGAAATGAGAGCATGTCCAAGCACTTGGAGCCCAAACTAGTGCTGGTTTCTCTGTAACAAGGGATGGTTTGCCTGTGCCCTGTGCAGTCCAGGTTGTCGTTGGGGCTCAGTTTCCTTATCTGTAAAGCACAGGGTGTTGGAGTGAAGGATCCTTAATATCCCCTTTATCTGAAAAGTTTGTTGATATTAGGAAGCCTACTTCTTAGGCTTACTAAGAAGTAAACTTACCTAGATGCAAGCCTTAAATAGATTGCTTAGAAATAAGAGAGAAGTAGTTTTGAGTACTTACTATCTAGAAGGCATTCTCAAATATGCCATCTTATTTTATCCTCATAGCCATTCTGAAAAAAGTGTTATTCCCACTTTATAAAGGATATTGAGACTCTGAATCGTAAAAAAATCTTCCCAAGGTCATGAAATTTGTATGTGATGAACTGGAGTTTGAAATCAAGGTTACTATATGAAAAGCCTGTTTTTTGTTATGCAACACTGTTTTACATTGCTTCCCCAGTGACCAAATGGAAGACTCATTTATTGCTCTTCTTACAAAGAGAACATTTTTGTGGGAAAGAATACATATGTATATATTAAGATTGTATCTGTTTCTTTCATTTTGGAACGATACTAATCATTTAAAAATATTAAAAAATTTTTTGAAACAGTCAAAAACAGAACAAGTACAGTAGAGAAAACTTTTTTCCTTCTCCAGAACTTTGGCAGTAAGTTGTCTACCCAATGTCCTATCACTCAGGAATACTCTGGTGGGTATTTCCAAAGGTAAGGACATTCTTATACAATATAACCATTAAAATCAGGAAATTAACATTAACACATTACTCCTCAGACCCCATTCAAATTTGACCAATTGTCCCAATGAAGTCCAGCCCTCCCTTTTTTTGGAAAGGCAGAAGGATTCAGTTCAGAATCATGTTCTTTGCATTTAGTTGGTCTAGTCTTCCTCAGCCTTTCTTTTTGACTTTCATGGTCTTGATGGGTTGGAAATTATAGGCCAAATATTTTGTAGAATGTTCCTCAATTTGGGTTTGCCTGATGTTTTTTCATAATTAAACTCAGGTTACACATCTAGCAGGAATATCACAGAATGGTGGTGTCTGCCAGGCTTCTTCACTGATAAGTTATTCTTCCGTTTGTAACTAATTAGTGTTTTGTGGAATACTTCAAAATTATGTAACTGTCTCATTCCTCATCAAACTTTCAATTTACTGACTTAATCATTTATATAAACAGAAACTCATGGTTTCCTATTTTATTCAATGAGCTATAATCTGTTGCTCTAAATTGTTTAATTGATACTTAAATTGTCTCAGATCTGGCCAGTGGAAGCCTCTTCAAGCTGGATTCTTTGTCCTTTTGACATGTCTTCATCATTCTTGGGGCATTTTCTTGCTTTCTGGCACAAGTGTTCTAGGCCAGTTTGTAAACTTTGGCACTGTAAGTGCTCATATGCATAGTGTCAACAAATCCAGTGAAGGATTTTCATTTGAAAAAGGAAAGAGACTTTATTCCAGCAAATACTTTGCTAACTGGGGAGATGCAGCCTTCAGTACAAAAAAAGGTGGTGCCTTCTAGAGCAGTGGTCCCCAGCCTTTTTGGCACCAGGGACCGGTTTCATGGAAGACAGTTTTTCCACGGACCAGGGTAGGGGGAGAGAGGATGGTTTCAGGATGATTCAAGCACATTACATTTATTGTGCAGTCAAACCTCTCTGGTAATGATAATCTGTATTTGCAGCCGCTCCCAAGCACTAGCATCAGTGCCTCAGCTCCACCTCAGATCATCAGGCGTTAGATTCTCATAAGGAGTGCACAACCTTGATCCCTTGCGTGGGCAGTTTACAGTAGGGTTTGCGCTCCTATGAGAATCTAATGCAGCTGCTGATCTGACAGGAGGCGGAGCTTATGCGGTGATGCAAGCATGGGGAGTGGCTGTAAATGCAGATGAAGCTTTGCTTGCTTGCCTGCCGCTCACTTCCTGCTATGCCGCCAGGTTCCTAACTGGCCATGGACCAGTACCTATAGAGCCCCTGGGACCGCAGTTCTAGAGAACAAAGAGGTGTTTTTTGAGACATCTTGCTCTGTTGCTTGGCCTGGCTGGAGTGCAGTGGCACAATCATAGCTCACTGCAGCCTCCAATTCCTGGGCTCAAGGGATCCTCCTGCCTCAGCCTACTTAGTAGCTAGGACTACAGGTAGGTGACATCACACCTGGCTAGTTTTTAAATTTTAATTTATTTTTTATTTTTTGTAGTGGTGGGGTCTCACTATGTATGGAACTCCTGGCCAGATGTGATCCTCCCACCTGGGCCTCCCCAAGTGCTGGGATTAAGAGCCTGAGCTACCAGGCTTGTGTGCCCTCCCCTCCCTCCTGTGGTTTTTATAAAGGTATCACCCAGGTTTCCACTCTGGTCCACTTATGCAAATGAGGAGTGCAAACTTGCTTAGTTCTAATTGGTTGACGCTTGTTGAATTCTGATTGGTCAACACAGGTCATGGTCTGTTGGTTGATCCAGGTGGAGTAAACAGAACAGACAGCTATGAAAGTCCCAAAGTTAAGCGAGCTTGGAGGTTTTCCCACAATGCAGAGTATGTGTGTGACCTCTAGTCAGCATATGGCCACTTGGTGGCCACTTGGATCTATTTATTTTGAGCTTAGGTCCAATCAGCCACTCAGGATCCATCTTAAAGGATTGGCTCTTTCAGGGTTCACAATGGTTGTCTTAGTGTACATTCCATTCTGCGAGGAAATAGAACATTTTTCAAAAAATAATTATCAAATATTAACCTTTTTGTTCCTTAGTCTAATATATCACCTAGAGTGACTTTCTGATATAGATGTTAAGGTGGCAGGCAGCTGGATATTCTTTTTGGTGTATTTTTCCTTTTTCTTACTTAGGGGAAAAAGATCTTGTCTAGGAAGTGGCAAGAAGAGGTATTAAAATTGTCAAAGCTTGTGCATTGTCACAACAATCGCTTCAAACAAACAAACAAAAAAACCAGAAAACACTTTCGATTGAAAAAGCATTTCATTATCATTGAAACAAGAGTGAGAGAGGGGATGTCCTCCTCACTCATACATCACATATTTAGGTACCAAGTGCAGCTCCTTGTGAGGCAGTAGGAATACAAGGGTGAACAAAAATCAATGTGCTCCCTTCATACCCTCATGGAGTTTATAGTCCAGTGGTTAAGAGACAAACAGTCATAAAAGGGATTGCCCTGAGCAGCAGTTCCTTACTTGTGAAATGTGACAAACATTCTACTTTACAAATTGTTCTGAAGGTAAAATGAGATCATGTGAGCCAAAGTCCTTTGTAAACTGTAGAAATGTTATATAAATGAAGTACAGTTCTTCCCTCGGTGTCTATAGGGGATTGGTTCCAGGACCCTCACAGATACCAAAACCCATGGATGCTGAAGTTCCTTACAGAAAATAGGATAGTATTTGGATATAACCTATGCATATCCCTCTGTATATTTTAAAGTATCTCTAGATTACTTATAATACCTAATATAATGTAAATGCTATGTAATACTATAGTTTTTTATTTGTATTGTTTTTATTGTTGAATTGTAATTTTTTATTGTTTATTTGTCCAAATATTTTTGATCCATGGTTGGTTGAATCTGTGGATGTAGAACCTGTGGATGTGGCACCCTTGGATATGGAACCTGTGGATATGGAAGGCCTGCTGTATTTTTCTCCTGTCACTCCATCTTCTGGTGTTTGGTTTCTTTTTAAAATTGCTAAAGTAAGCATCCCCTGAGAACTAGCCTCCAGGCTCTTCCTCCCCACACCATCCTGACCATCACTGTCCCATCTCTCTGTATGTACACTACTACTTACTTTCATGTTGCTTAACTGTGTTTAGAAACCTTCAGGCTGAAGTCCAAAGTCTTGATATATAAGACCTCCGGTCTAACCCCAGCCTAGCTTTCCAATCTTGCCTCGAAGCCCTCAACCCAAACCAAATTGGTCTAGTCACTAGGCCTGAAACACACATCGCACGTTCCAGTCTTTGCTTTGGCTCTTATACTTCTGTCTGGAATTCTCTTCCTGTTCTCTGTTTTTCAGAATTTCAAATTGTTCTAGACCTGGCTTAAACTCCTCCCTTCACTTTACTCCCATTGTGCGTGCAGTCTATCCATAGCATTTGGTAGTCATCATTTGCCCTCTTAAGTCACTGTTAGGTTTTTCCAACTGGCATTACCTGCTCTCAAAGTATAGGGACCATATCTAATGTGTTTATATTTCCTATATTTATGTAGTGTTCAGTAAGTTTTTTGCTGGTTGATAAGAAAAGTGACCTGAATACATTCAACCCAACTCCCAAGAATTTAAAAACAAAAACCTCTGACTTATCAAAAATATAAAGCAATAAACAAGCTGAATTTGTATTGGAAGAAAAAAAATTATTACTTTGTACCAATTTTGCATTTTTGTGAAAAGTTACAGCCCATTTGACTTAATTGTCCCTTGTCTTAGCAAAAGATAAACACCTTTACATTGTGAATGCATTGTTGTTAGAAAGAGGCTTCAAACTTGAGATGGTTGTGACCCTTTTGACCCTTTTTGGTACCAGGGATGGCTGCTTCATCTTAGCAGATGCATGCATTGGCTGCCATCAAGTTGGATGCTCCAGGTTACACAAGTGAATGATGGTGTCACTGAAGGCTTGTGGGGCTTCAGACAGATAATCCAGAATTTCTCTTTTGTATACATGTGGTAAGTTGTGTCTCACTATCTCAGAAATCTACCACTTGATTATCTGTCATAATTCAAAATGAAAATCAGAATAAAGCCACGTAGGTCATTAAAAGCAATTCATTCTTTAAAAAGAAAAGGATCCTGAGTGCTGTGAAGGAAAAATATCTTTTTTTCTTTTTTTTTTTTTTAAAGAACCAGTGCCATAGTAAAGGAAAAATACCTTGTGTGCTATGAGAACATAAAACAGGAGGAACTATGAATTTATGTTTCAGTAACTGAAAGAATAGGTTGTTGAGGAAAAGAATTGTTAAGAATTGGAAATATCCAGGTAACAGTGATGATCTTATAGTCTATTCTTACTTGGTAAAAATCACTGATTTTCCAGGAAGATTTCTAAAGTATAAAATGTATTTTGGATGTAATATTATGTAATTTTAGATATTAGTCATGGGAATCACCTCTCATGCTACTGAAATGCAGCAGTTTCTTCAGCAGAGTAATAGCATCCATGAATATCATGTTGTCAGTTACCATGCACCCTTTTTTTATTCCTGTGTTTGCAACAATTAATGATGATGCTACTGCTTCTGTGGTATAACCTCTGAGAAGGCTGATTTATCACTATAATTTTATTTTATGACTTACTTTTTATTATGGCAATATTTAAACATACACAGAAGCAGAGAGACTATCCCATTACTTGGTTTCCACAATTATCAACACATGGCCAGTTTGTTTTTACCTATACTTTCCTCTCTGACACACATACACAATTTTACCTCCCCTCACTGCATTGTTTTATAGCAAATCTCGAGTATTATGTCACTTAACAAGTAATTCAATATTTATCTTTAAAATGATGACTTTTAAAATTATAATACCTTTATCACATATAAAAATTAATAATTCCTTAATATCAAATGTCCAGTATTATCATTATTTTAAATTCTTTACCATGTGAAAATTTTGTTTTGATTGGTGGTATTGGCTGTTATGCAGAAACTATAGAGGCTTTTTCTTCTGAAATTGAGGTGTAAAAAGAATGGCCTTATTTCTGGAATAAAAATTTAAACACCATAATTTTATAAAATATTTTGGGCTAGGACCAAAGGTGGGTGGGGGGAACCAACTACACACATTCTGCTCATTCTGAAAAAAATTAAAAAAAATTTTAAAACCCCAACAACTGAAAATCTACGTATAAATATCAATCTTGGTTAATTTTAACTTGAATCATTATATTTTCTCATTGCTTTGGAACTTAATGAATACCATATGACTTGTTGAAAGAAAGAGGAGGCTGTTTTGAAAATTCCTGCTCCAAGTTTAAGCAAGCTGGTGCTAAGTAGGTGTTGAGTTTGGGCTCTTGAGCCTAATGACTGTAGGGTTCTGGGTGGCAGTCAGTGGCCATGGACTATAAGTTTAGTGCCCTCAAGACAGGTGTCCAATTTTTACTCTAATTATTCATTACAGTTCATTTCAGCAGGTATTTAATGAGCACTTACTTTATGCAAATTAGGCTGAGGAGAGTATCTCCTAACTACTGAATGTTGAAGTTAATTTGAAATAATAACTTTGAACCTGCACAGCCTTTTTTTAAAAAATTTAATTCAAGGTATTGGGCTGGGTGACTTCCAAGCCCCTTTGCTTCTGTTAAAATCAGAAATGGTAGGCAAAATGTGTAGCTCAAATAATATTTGAACCTTTAAAAGAAAAAGTTGAACAACTACATAGAAAACAAAGTTTAAAATAGGCAATAATCTTTTCTACGCTTGTTTTCCTTCCTTAGCTAGAGCAGTGTGTTTCCTCTTTTAGAAATGAAGAGCTGCTTGCTGGTGAGAGCACATTGAGTGTGAGCAGCCATCTACTTAATACCGGATTCACGATGTTTGAAAGTGAGACTCTTCTGTTCAGGGATGACCTAAGGATTTAAGAAAAATTAAGGATGATGGAACCTTAATATTTATATGTACCCATTTATGTAGTATAGAACTTTTTACCCCCATGTTGATACTATTAATTTGGGAAAGAAAGGAGTAGATGACCACTTGTAAAGAATTGTGTCCTTGGAATTTTTTTATGGTCCTTTTTAAAAAAACTTTGTTATGGGGAATTTCAAACATATACAAAAATAGACAAAAAATAGTAAAATGAACTTCCAATATCTGTTATCCAAGGATTGCTTCTATCATAATCAGCTTGCTGTGTTGTTTCGTTTATACCCACACCTGTTTCTTCCTCCCATATTATTTTTTTCATTTTAAGTATTTACCATAACTTATTTACCCAGCCACCTATTGATGGATATTTGAGTAGTTTCTAGAATATTTTTGACAATTACAAATAATGTTGTATGAATACCCTTTCCTTCTTTACATTCTTGTGTGAGTTTCTTGAAGATAAATTTCCTAGAAGGGGAATTGGGTTAAAGAGTATGCATGTTTTAGTTTCTAAAAATGTCTTCAGTTTTTAGGATGTCATCACATTACTTTTCAGTAAACCTGTACTAATTTCCATTTTTGCTCAGAGTTCTCATTTTTAATCCTTCACCTAGAATTATTGTTTGTTTTGCTTTTTCTTTTATGTATATGTGTGTATATATATGTGTGTGCATATATATAAAATTATATAGTCTCATATATATATATATTTTTTATTCTTGAAATGTTTGAGAATTTATTGCAGACATTATGATACCATACTCCTAATACTTTAGCGTGTATTTCTAAGAGTAAGACATTCTCATACATAACCAACAATACAGTGATCACACTTGGTGAATTTAACATTGATATAATACTGTTTATCTTATGTAGTCCATATTCACATTTTTTCGATTGTTGTAATGTCCTTTGTAGTCCCCCCCAACTCCCTAATCCATTATCTAATTAAGGATCAAGCGTTACATTTGGTTGTTATGTCCTCCCAATAAATATTTTAAAACAAATCCAAATATCAGGTTGTTTCATTGGTAAAACTTCAGTATGCCAAAAGTTAAGGACTTTTTTTTGTTGTTAAAACATAATCAAAATACTATTTTGACCTACATTTTTTAAAGAACATTAAAATCCATGCAGAGCTCAATTCCCATTGTACCACACATGTAATTTTAAAAAATTGTGTTGCACAACATTGTGAATGTATTTAATGCCACAGAGCTGTACACTTAAAAGTGGTTAAAATGGTAAATTTTGTTATGTGTATTTTATCACAATAACAAAAATAAATTTAAAAAATATTGTTTCTAGGATCCAAATGACCAATGCATTGCATTGGTCTCTTAAGTCAGTCTCTCTCTCTTTTTTTTAAAAAAGCCTACAGCACCTGCTATTCCCAGGCAGTCTCCCATCCAAGTACTAACCAGGCCTGACCCTACTTAGCTTCTGAAATCAGACAAGATTGGATGTTTTCAGAGTTATATGGCTGTAGACAGGCCTTTCTTTTTTTTTTTTTTTTAAATGGATAGTTTTATTGAAGCATATTTTACATCTTAAGTAAACAGCTTGATGCATTTTAGTAAATGTATACAATTGTGCAACCATCACCACAATTTAGTTTTAGAACATTTCCATCACCCCCCAAAATGTCATTTACCAACAGTCCCTGCTTCTACCCTGACCCCAGGCAACCACTGATCTGCTTTTTTCTGTGCAGTTTTGCCTTTTCTAGAAATTTCATATAAGTAGAATCATTCAGTATGTAGTCATTTGTGTCTGACATGTTTCATTTAATATGAAGTTTTTGAGATTCATCCCTGTAACTGCATGCATCAGTAGTGTGTTCCTTTTTATTGCTGAGAATAATTCCGTTGTATAGATAGATACACTATATTTGTTTATCCATTCACTAGCTGATGAACTTTTGGGTTGTTTCCAGTTCTTAGGAGTGAGCACTTGTGTAAAAGTCTTTGTATGGATACGTTTTCATTTCTCTTTGGTAGATACCCTGGCATGGAATTGCTGGGTTGTATGGTAAGTCTATGTTTAACTCTTTAAGAAATTGCCAAACCGTTTTCAAAGTGGCCATGCCATTTTACGTTTGTACCAGCATTGTATGAGAGGTCTAGTTTCTCCACTTCCTTGTTAAACTTGGTATTGTTAGTCTTTTATTTTAGTCATTTTAGTTGGTGTGTAGTGACATCTCATTGTGGTTTTAATTTGCGTTTCCCTAATGACTAATGAAGTTGGGTATCTTTTCATGTGCTTGTTTGCCATTCATATATTTTCTTTGTTGAAGTACCTCTTCAAATCTTTTTGCCCATTTAAAAACATTGGATTGTTTACTGAGTTTTAAGAGTTTTTAGATACAAATCCTTATTAGATATATGTTTTGCAAATGTTTTTTCCTAGTCTGTGTTTGTCTGTTTTTTTTCTTAGTGATGTCTTTGAAGAGCAAAAGTTTTAAATTTGATATAGTCCCAACTTATTGATTTTTTAAAATTGTGCTTTTTTTGTGTATGTTATATCTAAGAAATTCTTTGCCAACCCAAGATCAAAAAAGTTTTCTATTTTTTTTTTCTGGATATTTAAAAATTTTAGCTCTTAAATTTAGGTTTATGATCCATTTTGAGTTTCTATGTATACTGTGAGGTAGGGTTGAGGTCTGTTTTTGTCTATATGGATATTCAGTTGTTCCTGTACCATTTGTTCAAAATACTGTCCTTTTTTCATTGAATACTGTGGCATCTTTGAGTCTTCTAGTCCATGAATATGGTATGCCTCTTCATTTATTTAGATCTGCTTTGAGTTCACTTAGCCATATTTTCTAGTTTCAGTGTACAGGTCTTATTTACTTATTTTTTTGATTCTATGGTGAATAAATTTTTTTTGGATTGTTTAGTAAATTTTATCTTAATTCTCTTTTAATCAATAGTGTCCTTCTCCATATCTTGCTCTTTCTCTTTTTTTCCTTGCAATTTATTTGATAAAACCAGATAGTCTGTCTTATGGTGTTTTCCATAGTTTGATTTTGCTGATTGGCTCACCATTGTGGTGTTTAACATGTTCCTCCAACTTCTCTATTGTATCTAGAAGCTCAGCTAGATTGAAGTTTGATTTTATTTGTGTATTTATTTTTGGAAAGGTAGATAGTTTTGTAGTTGGTGTTGTGTTCTTCCATTAGGAGGCACGTAATGTTTCAGGTTGTGTCTTGTGATTGATGTAAGCTATTATTGATGATCAAGACCTAGTTGCAGTAATTTATTTAATAGAGGTTCTATCATTCCTTCATCATTTATTACCTGGGATACTTTTATAAAAAGAAACTTCCCCTATCTTCTTTCTATTTTCTATACCCAGTGTGTATGATCTCTTTAGTTACAACTGCAATGACTTTGTTAACAGGTAGGTATTTTTTCTAACGCACCATTTCCCAGTTGAATTGGCAGACACACAGTTTCAACTTATTAGCAGGCTGAGAGTTTGGTGTTGTTTTTCCTATGCATATGAACAAACCCTTCTGTTGGGAACTGTATAAAATATTCTACTTGGCTCCTAAAGACCTGCTTTGTAGGCACAGACTGTATGTATCCTGAGTTATTGCTTTACAAGAGCAAATTACAATCTTGACCTTACTTTTTCCCGGCATAGTATTTTGTAATGAGTATATAATAATTGCTTGCTTTTTTTTTTTTCTACAGCTTTGACTTATGATGCTGCTGTCTCTTATGCTGCTTTATTGTTATAAAAGTGTTTTCTGTTCTTTCTTTTATCTTAAGTATAAATAAGAAAAGTGGTAAAGTTGACATAAATTGTATTGAGCTTTTACTGTTATTATTTTTCTTTTGTATCTTGTTAACTCTGTTTTCAGAATTCTTGAATGAGATGAGTTTTTTCTTCTTCTTTTGTCTGTCAGAGCATCTGTTTTAAATACTAATCTAATGTAACAGTAACTTTGTAGTGTTTTGTAAGTAGATGTACCTCCTGATAGGAGCTATTAGGAAATGCTTGGAATGCTCAGGGCTAAGTGAATGAATGGGGGTAGGGGAAGGGAAGTTTGTACGCTAATTGGTCAGCCTAGAATTAGCCCTTGAAGGTGTAGAAATTTAGTGCCAGCACATGGAAATCATGTGTTTTATAAAGTAAATGCTGTGAATATAGCAGTCATTTAAACAGAATAGCAGAATAGCTAGTCTGTGCCAGACGTATAACAGGTCAAATTTTGAAGTAATTTGTTTTATAATGGACTTTCATGTGTCATAGAATGTATAAGATATAATAGCTACAAACAAAAAATACTGTCCAAGAAATATGTTACTAAACATGTTTATTTAGCATATGGACTGCATAGTGTAAAAACTACATGTTGTTATGGGTTTTTAGTTGGAGTTGATAAAAGTTAAGGCTTTCTTTTAGGGAAAAAATTTTTTCCTAGTCTCTTTTACCCCCTTTATGTGGTATTTTTAAAAATTCTTTATTTTTTAAACTGGTAAAGCATTATATTTTAAAAATTGGGACACTTTTCAATAATTAATTTAGTTTTCTTGGCATCCTTTTAAATTAAAGGATGATTATGAGAAATATTGAGAGTTGAGACTCAACTTCTGTCCAAATAGCTGACCAAACTACTCCCAATCAATTTCACTCAGCAGATACAAATTGCAAGCTTACCACTGTCAGGCATGGTGTAAAATCATAGAGAAAGACAAAGGCAGAGCACAGGTCCTGAGGAGCAGGTGGGCCCAAATCAGTGTAGGAGAAATGCTCCTCTAGAGGGTCCCACAAAATGCTGTGGTAGTTTTGAAGAGAATTGAATTCTGCACGGGAATGTGCATTTATTTTTTCCATCACATTGGTGGAGTATGTTCACCCACCTGTGATTTCCTGTAGTTTTCCTTCTGAAAGATGCTCTGCTTTTATGTAATGATTGGTTAGTTTAAGGAAACATATTGAGGAAGGAATAGTTTTTTGTTCCTTTTGAGTGATTATCAAAATCTCAATATCAAAGTCTAATTAACTGAGCAAATTTACCCTTGAAATATTTTGTCTGGTCACAGAAACAGACCATATAAAGCAGAAATCAAAATCACTTTAAGGCTTTAATTTATTCTTTTATATTCTTTTTTGGACTACAGATAAACTGGAATATTTCGGAGGGGCGGGGTTGGGCAACTCAGGACCTGTTTTAGGAAGAACAGTTGAATGAACTGTTAGCTCTCTCAGCCATGTGAAGGGCTCTTGTGTGAGTGAAGGCACAGACTGGTTCTGTGTGGGCAACACCAGTGGATAGAAGCCACAGGGACTTGGGGGCACCTGAAGGATAGACTCTGTGGTGGAGCTGCTAACAAGTGAAATAGATCACCCCAGAAGGCAGTCATGGGACTTTTTTTTTTTATCACAGTGTAATTGATGGTTTTGAAACACAGAAATGGACAGCCTCCTCCTCAGGGATAGGTGATATCTTAGTCCATTTGTGCTGCTATAACAGGACACTCTAAGACTCGGTAATGTATAAACAACAGAAATGTATTTTCTCACTGTTCTGGAGGCTGGGAAGTTTAAGATTGAGGCACTGGCAGGTTTGGTGTCTGGTGAGGTGCCATTCCTCATTGATGGTGCCTTGTTACTGCATCCTCACATGGTGGGAGGCGGAAGGGAAAGAGCAAGGGACAGCAGGGAGCTCTCTGAAGCCTTTTATAATGGCATTAATCCATTCATAAGGGTGTAGCCCCCATGACTTAATCACTTCCTGAAAAGCCACAGTTCTTAATACTGTCATGTTGGGGATTAAATTTAAACATGTGAATTTTGGATGGGCCACAACATTTAAATCAAAGCAGGTAGGGAAGAACTCTCTAGAGAAGCACTGTAGGGTAATGGAGAGCTGTTGTTATTTGTGGAAATGTTGAGGCATGGGAATGGTATATACCACAAAACTGTTGAGGACCTTTGAACTAGATATAATCTATTAAAGTTCCTTCTGACTTTTAGATTTGCCAGCCTCAGTTATTCAGTGAAACAAAAAGAGATTTTAAAAATTCATCTAGGCATTTGGCTTAATGTATATAAAAGTGCAGTGCTAGGTGTAGTTGCTGAAGGCACTAAGCAGATGTTTGCAAATGAGACAGGGAAGTGAGCATGAAGTATTTAATTATTTGAAAAAAACATAAGCAAGTGAAAAAATGTTTATATGTTGAACTTCATTACTCATTATTTGAAGTGAAAAAATTATTTTATTCTTTGTAGTTCACCCTACTCCATCAATATCTCTCCAAAATTGCAGGGTTGACATCACTCCATAGTAGTAATGTTTGTTCATTAGTTTATTTACTTGTTTTGCAAAGTATGCCTAATGTCTAAATTCCCAAGGCCAAAACTCCATGATAACTTAGTTCTGATCATGGTATTTGTTAAAGTCAGGAAAAACATTTTTATCCTTCTTTCCTTCCCTTCTTCCTTCCTCCCTCCCTCCCTTCCCTTTCTTTCTTTGGAAACTCTCTCTTGACAAGACATTTTCATTAAGGTGGCTCTTTGAAGTTTAACTGTCCAATGACCTGAATTTGTTTGACATTTTGTTTAAAGATTCAATGAGGAGTAGTACTCTGGTTTGAATGGCTTATTGATTTTCTTTTTTTTTCTGTAAAGATTGCTTTGAGAGGAATTTGAAATAAGCTTAAGACTTTTGATAGTAAGATTTGACGTTAAGCCTCTTCAAGCATTTGATTTTGGTTTCTAAGTCAGGAAGGATTGAGTGTCCTGTCTGTCTGTCTGTCATCTGACTGTATGTCACAAAATTCCAAACTTGATGTGGCTGAGCCTGTGATAATCTTAAAAATATCATTTTGTGAGTTTAAACAACTGAGCTGAGTTTTCTTTTATACTTTAATAGAGAATAATAGTGTATTTATCTCACATCCTATAAGAGAATACGGAGGAAAAACATGTTAATGATTTAGGATGTGTGCTTTTGAGTTATTTTTACCTTTATGATGATATTTTTCCTGAGTGAGTGGCTTTGTTTTGACCAACTAAACTCATTTATTTTTTGAACAGTTGAAATACAACAGTTAAAATAACAACCCCTCCCCAAATTCCTAAAAAACAACTAGCCTTTAGCATGTGTCAGAAAGGTTTTCATAGATGGTGCTGGAAATTTTTTCCCTCTTGAAGAGACATTAATAACCAGTTATTTGCCTCAAGCCTACCTTTTGTGTTGTTAATTTGCAAAATAACAAAGTTTTAAATTCTTACCAGCTTGTTTTGGTGACTTGAGGGACCTGTCTGTTTCTTTCTTTCTTTTTTTTATTCTGAAATATTAAGGGAGTACAAATGTTTTTGGTTATATGGATAGCTTTTGTAATGCTTGAGTCAGGGCTGTAAGTGTGCCCATCACTCAAATAGTGTTCATTGTACCCGTTAGGTAGGTTTTCGCCCATCCCCTCCTCCCTGTTTTAATTATAGTTTTGTCCAAGACTGAAAGAAATTTTATATTTTGTAAAAACTATTTTTTTTAATAAAACATGAAATTAGTAGGGATAGTTTTATGGAAATGTTCTTTATAAGACATGGAAGCATGACTATTAGCATAGTATTTTTGAAGATTGAAAATTATATCCATAATTTTGTACTAAATGCTAAAAAGTGGAATTGGTAAGTGCTAATCTTAGAAAACTGGCAACCTTTATAGTATTGTATTTAAGTTTACCAAAATGATAATTTAATGGTAGGAAAAAAAATCCAAATTGTTTCTAGGGAAAGAATAGAAAAGTGGAGGAAGAAGAATCTTTTTAACAGGTGTAGAGATTTAACTAAAACTTTCTGTATATTTAACATGGATACTGCTAGTTTTCAGAGTATGTTTACATATGTTAGATATATGTGGGTGTTCAAATCTATAAAAGCAAATGATAAGGTACAACTAAATTCTAATACTAACCAAAGAAAAGATTGGCAAGTATCCTGCTGAGTTCTAAAAATAACAGGGAAGTAAACTATTGTTCTGTGAGTTAGAGTTTTGGATTTACATCTTGTGTATGAGTTGAATTAGATTTCTAATTAATTAGCATACTTTAGACTTTTTTTTCCCCTTATATCTAGTTAACTTTTTGCGCTGAATTATTTTACAGATTTAACGTGTTTTATAGTATATCTCTAGTGGTAACCAGAGGTTTACTCCTTTTCTGGAATCACTTATTTTAAAAGCTACTGAAGAGTTGTTTTGTGTTCTAAATAGTTTATGCTTTTTGTAAATAATTTATACTTGTTCCTTGTATCATTGTTATTAAATGTCCTGCATGCTTCTTAGTTTTGTGTACTGTGACCTCAGAGCAGTAGACTTTCGCTATCACGCTGTTTTCCCAAGGATGCCCCAAGGGGGCAGCAGTATTGCCCTAGAGTTGGGAGGTGTTCTTGGGGGACTGGTTTTTATCTGATTATCCTGTATAGAAGCCTTTAGTGATTTTGAGGGACAATAGGCTATCAAAAAGTTCTCAGCATTTAAAACTGATAATCTGCTTCTTTTAGGGCCTTAAGCTCTTAAAAAATTCCAATGAATTTATTAATAATTGTACAGCATGTGTGTTTATAGTCTAGGAATCTTTAAATTCTGACATAAAGCTTTTAAAAATGCCTGTGTGCTTAATGTAACAAAACAAAGCAGCAAAATCCCCAAAGCATCTTGCCTTATAATCACGCTCTCTGAAGGTGGAAGCCTTGAGGAGGAAGAGTGGGAGTGGAAATTTGGTGAATGATTGGACTGAAGGCAGCAGCCTCCCAAGGGTCTCCAGACTGTCATTCACTGTAGCTTGCCCTCAGCTTTCTTCTCAAGGCCTCTGGGATGAGGCAGAGCCTCTTACTCCCTTGGGGTATGTGCTTTGTTTATGTGTTTTCCTGATGATTCTAAGGTTTTTGGTGATGGTGGTTTATTATACTGATTCTTTTTTAGCCTTTTGGCTGTTCTCTTAACTTAGTGTTATTCCATTTCATTAAAGAATTAATAAGGAAATGTACTTTAATTTAAAAAAAATGTGTACTGTGTAACTTTGCTAGGAGAGGTTAGAAGGATATTTGGTAAGGAAAAAAAAAAAAGCAAGCATCTCAATTCCTTATGGGTTGGGAATTATCTTTGAAACAGTAAACATTCATTCTAGTAAGAGGCTTGTTATAGCAATAATAGTTAAATTCTTTGAGGATTTACTATGATATAAACTTTAACATGCATTAATTGAATAATCAAGGTAACTTTGTGAAATAGGTACTGTTGTTAACATTTGCATTTTACAGATGTGGACACTGAGGCATAAATTGGCTACTTAACTTGGCCAAAGCCACACAACAAGCAGGCTGAGTACTTGGGACTCGCACCGAGCAGTCTGGCTCTTGAGGCCACATTCTTCCTTACCAGGACTACCTGGTTACTTTTTTGTTGTTGTTTTGGACACAGGGTTTCACTCTGTTGCCTGTGCTAGAGTGCAGTGGCATCACCATAGCTCACAGCAACCTCAAACTCCTGGGCTTAGGTGATCCCCCCACCTCAGCCTCCTTAGTAGCTGGGACTACAGGTGCACTCCACTGTGCCTGGCCCAGTTACCTTTTTTTTTTTTTTTTTTAAAGCAAGCTTGTTTATTTATTGATACAAATTTATGGGGTACATGTGCAATTTTGTTACTTTTGACTTGGTGTTGATCATTTATATACCTTAATTTTCTCCTGTTTTGAGGTATAAGTTTACCACTTAAATTTTTTTATTAAACCTCCTATACATTTGAAAGTTGTAGTCCAGATTTAGTAGCCTCTAAAATTTATGACCCCTAACTCCCTTAGCTGGGGAAACATGGTTTCATGGGCATATGAAGATTTAGACACATTTCTAATATTTTAATACATAGAATTTATTAGATACCTGCTGTTTGTGTGGTGCTGTATTTTACATAAATTGTCATTTAGTCTTCACAAGAGCCCTTCACTATATTCCCTATTTAACAGGTAAGGAAACTGAGCTAGTGAGTGATAGAATGCACAATTTAAACTGGGTCTCATTTTTATGGTTAGTCTAGTCTATTATCTAACTAGTTGTCATTCCCCAGCATGTGAGTTTTGTTGTTCACTGTTCACAGAAACATTTTTGCCCAACTGATGAAAACAAAAGTGCAACTTCAAAGACCTAAGTTCTTTTTTCTGAATGATCCTTTTCAAGATATTAACTATGCTGAACTTTGGGTAGAACAAATTTAGTTATACTCAGTATTTAGTTTCAGTTAATTTTGTATCCTCAAGACAATAATCTGCTTTTAATGAAATATAATTGGCATTTATGTTGCTTCCAGTTGTTTCTTAACAGTTTCTGTGTCAGAGAATTTGTAGATATAATATTACATCTAAGGCAACAAGGGATTTAGTGAGGGGAAAAAGTATGGACTATCAGATGGAGGTTTGTTTTGGTCCAGTATGATGATTTTTTCCTGGCATGTGTATGTGTACTTGGTATCTCATTTACTTGAACTATCTTTCTGATTTCTTTTTAATTGTGGTTATTAGGGAGTTTTCAAATCTTCCTTCCTCTTTTTCTTCCCTCCCAGTAGTCTTCTTTTTTGGGGGACTACCTACACTGAGACGAGCACATAGGTAGCTATTCGTGAGGTAAAGACAAGTAATTTTATAGGCCTGATTAGGACTTTTGGGTCTTTTTGGTTTGTGGTCAGTTCCTTGATCTGGAGCTAACTAAGAACTTCAAAAACATTTGGAGGCCTTTATTTCAGGTTTCTATTTTATTCTGTCTATAGCTGAGCTCTTAAACTATATTAGTAGTTTAATGTCTACTGATTAATGTCTACTGATTAATGTCTCTATTATCCCTTTTAAGTATTAAACTGCCTCATTGACACACTTCCTTTTTGCTTATGTAAATTTAATTAAGTGCCTGACAGTTTTAGGCTATCATACCAGATATCAAAATTAGTCATATTATCTATTCTTGATCATAGTAATTGGAGGGAGAATAGAAGAAGGATAATCCTTGAAAATTTAGGAATGTTCATTATTTCATTTCCCAACTCTACTTTCCCTTTTTACCCTTCACGATAGTTTCTTTCTTTTTTTTTTTTTGCTAGAAATCACATTTTGAATTTTGATTTAAATCTTCTCTGTATTTTGTGTACTCTTTAGACATATTCCTTAGCAAAATTAATACTAAAGGAGCATGTTCCCTTTCAATTTGAGTATATATTTTTTTTGTTGAAAAATCAGAAATTATTCCGTTAACTTGTAGTAAGTACAATTGCCTGCCAATACTTTCGACATTAAATATTCTCTGGTGTCAAAAAATTATATATTTAGCTATACAGCAAAAACTGTTTGGTCTAGGAGGTACAATATATAATATTATCTGAATATTATTTTAAGTTAAATGCAACTATTCTACAACTAATAAATGGTTAGTTACCAAAGCTTTAGTTCAGTAATCATTTGAATTTATAATTCATTAATTAAACAAGTGTTTACTGAGTACCAGCTATATTTTAGGAGTAGAGATTTTGGTCTGATTTGTTCATTACTCTACCACAGTGCCCAGCACAGGACCTAGTACGTAATAGGTATTCAGTATATATTAGTCAAATGAAGCAATGAATGCCCTTATGGATTTTACATTCTAATATGTATACCCACATCTAGCGCTGCCAGGGCCCTGAAAGAAGTAGAATTTATAGGCAGTACACATTTTGATGTGATGTGTTTGCTGACCTGAGTTGTGGGAATTACCACTGCCAAGATGAACATTGGTGATATTAAAAAGACTCAAGAAGCTGGGTATGGTGGCTTATGCCTGCAGTGCTAGCACTCTGGGAGGCTGAGGTAGGAGGATCACTTGAGGTCAGGATTTCAAGGCCAGCCTGAGTAAGGGCGAGACCCTGTATCTACTAAAACAGAAAAAATTAGCTGGGCGTGGTGGCGCAGGCCTGTAGTCCCAGCTATTTGGGAGGCTGAGGCAAGAGGATTGCTTGAGCCCTAGAGTATGAGGTGGCAGTAAGCTGTGATGATGCCACTGCACTCTAGCTGGGGCAACAGAGCGAGACTTTGTCTCAAAAAGAAAAGAAAAAAAAAGACTTAAGACATTTTGATACTATCTTGCCTCTCTTATTAGGAATGAACATATATTTCCCAGAAGCTCCCCAGTAAACTTTGTCTTATTTCTTTTTAGCCAGGACTGGGTCATATGGCCCAAGGAAGGCTCAGAACACAATTATCTGACAAATAGAAGTGAGATTGGCTGAGCATGATCCATTATGTAGAACTTTGCCACCCTGAACAATGTGGGGTTTAGTGGCAAAGAGGAAGAGATGTAGAAGGAATGACTGATTAGGCTACTAGTCGTGATCATTACAGAATTGGAGAGAATTGAGTCTGAACTGGGTTTAACTTTGTACATTGCTGTGAAGAAAGTAGTTTCTAAGTGTATATACCAGTAAGGTGAGAATTTTAACCTATTTGAGAATTAACCTTAATCTTAATACTTAAGCAAAAATCTCATAAATTGTCTTCTTTGGAAACACTTCATTACAAATTATTTCATTTAATTACTCCACCTCATTTTGTCATATAAGAAACTAAGGCAAATAAACATCTCTATCTAATTCAATTTAAATTTCTCTTCATAATATTAAAAACTGCATGTAGTACATGCTCAATAAATGCCAATAAATGGGAAATAAATGATATGGAAGCTGCTGAAAAATAAAAACAAATTATGTCATTTAAAGAATAAGAACACTAAGTTTCTTTTTACAGGTATTCATTAATTCAGAGTTTTGGTTTTAGTTAGGCTTTTATCCTTTCATATGAGTTAATCTAGTTTAAGAACCTACTAGAATAACATTTTAGAAGAAGTCTATAGATGGCAACACCTATCTAGGTGCCTCCAGACTCCTGTTTACTCATCATTCTAGTAGAACAGTATGGAACTTTGAAGTTAAATAAATAAATGAATAAATAAAACAACTAGAGTGTAAATCATCTAGGGCCATCACTTTATACTATATTAATAGTATAAGAAATACCTCATGATCATCCTTGTATTCCTGAGCTCCAAGAAAAGCCTAGAAAGTCTAGAGGAACTCAGGCTCTGGAATGCGCCCAGGGTTTACATGCTGCCATTGCTGCTCCCTAACTGCAGTCATGCACTACATAACGATGTTTTGGTCAACAATGGACCGCATATATGATGGTGGTCCCATAAGATTCTAAATGGAGCTGAAAAATTCTTATCCCTAGTGATGTTGGAGCCGTCCTAACATCACAGCACAATACATTACTCACATGTTTGTGGTGATCACTCTGGTGTAAACAAACCTACTGTGCTGCCAGTCATATAAAAGTATAGCACATACAATTATGTACAGTACATAATTCTTGATAATGGTAATAAATGACTACATTACTGGTTCCTGTGCTTACTATACTATGCTTTTTATCATTATTTTAGAGTGTACTCCTTCTACTTATTAAAAAAAGTTCACTGTAAAACAGCCTCAGGCACGTCCATCAGGAGGTATTCTGGAAGGCATTGTTGTTGTAGGAGATGACAGCTCCGTGCATGTTATTGCCCCTGAAGACTTTCCCGTGAGATAAGATGTGGAGGTGGAAGACATATTGATGATCTTGGCCCTGTAAAGGCCTAGGGGCCTAGGATAATGTGTGTGTTATGTCTTGGTTTTTAACAAAAAAGTTTAATAAGAAAGAAAATATTTTTGTACTGCTGTAGTGTGTTTTAAGCTAAGTGTTATTAAAAAAGAGTCAAAATGTTAAAAAAAATTATAAAGTTTATAAAGTAAAAAAGTTACAGTAAGATAAGGCTAATTTATTATTGAAGAAAGAAAAGTATTTTTAAAATAAATTTAGTGTTGCCTTAGTATACAGTGTTTATAAGGCCTATAGTAGGGTATGGTAATGTCCTGGACCTTCACATTCACTCACCACTCACTGACTCACCCAGAGCAACTTCCAGTCCTGCAAGCTCCATTCATGGTAAGTGCCCTATACAAGCATACCATTTTTTATCTTTTGTGTCATATTTTTACTGTACCTTTTCTATGTTTAAATATACAAATACTTACCATTGTGTTACAGTTGCCTACAGTTTTGTAATCTACAAGTAATAGGCTTTACCATATAGCCTGGGTGTGTAGTAAACTGTACTGTCTAGGTTTGTGTAAGTACACTCTATGATGTTCACACAGTGATGAAATTGCCTAACACTGCATTTCTCAGAACGTGTCCTCGTCGTTAAGCAATGCATGACTGTATATGAACTGACAGGTTCTTTAACTTTTCCTCATCTGTAAAATGGGGGTTATCATTATATGGATTAAATAAGATATCATTAAAATAGTAAACACTCACATTAAGCTTACCATGTGTTGGGCAGTATTCTATGTGCTTAATTATTTGGTATATAACACATGAAAAATGCCAGGCACATATGTACTGGGTACTCAAATATTACTTCTTTCCTTTTTTCTTGATGAATGGTTAACAAGCATTTGTTGGGTTGGAATGAAGTTTCTGATCTGTGACTTGACATGAAAAAGCTGAAAAATAACAACCATGAAATTACAGAATAGTTTCAAGGCTTTTCATAACCCAGCATAGTCTTTTCCTGTAATCCTTTTATAATACTATTGAAAATAGTATATTTTGGCAGTGTTTATGTTGGTGAATCAAATACCTCCTGATTTAATCAGAACAAAGCCATATTGACTGTTTTAACATGTGCTCATGTTATTGGCTCCCGTAACTAGAGCCTTTAATCAATGAAAAATGTGATCGTATTTGAACCATTTCTCCAGCTCACAAGATAATGTGAGGATAAAGAAATAATTTTCAAATGCTTCTGTCATATTTTGGGACAGTGAAGGATAATTTTAAAACCATGATTTTAGTAATCTTGGTATCTGGCATTTAGTAGGTGTTTAATATCTTGGTGCTGATTAGTAATTGCTGAGGGAACAGGGCCATGAAGTGCTCATACTTAGCAACGGTAGACCAGGGATTTGTAAGTTGGTCACCATGAGATTTCCAGCCTTATTATGGTATAAATCAGTTTTTAAAAATTATTTATGCATGGAATTTTTGAAAAAACTGTGTTAAAGAAAGCTTAAAAATTGATATTGAAGTGCTTTTACTGGAAAATTTGTGGGTGTTGAAATTGGGGTTTTAAAAAATAAGGCAGCATAAATTACTGAATTTGTATGGGGATATGCCTTCAAGGCTGAACAGTGGACGTAGAGAAGGTGAAATGAAGGTGGGATTGAAACTGACAAGAAGGTTCCCAAGATATAAAAACCCCCAGTCTAGCTGTCTTAAAGCGTTTTTATTATGCTCAGATGAAGCATAGCATATGAAAATAGCTTATAAATTGGAAAGACTACACAGATAAGGGGTGTAATAATTAGACTTCTGTTGATTGAAAAACATTTTCCTGAAAACTCAAAGAGCAAACTTTAATAGTGAGGAAAGTAATCACATCGCCCTATTTTGCATTGAAGCTCATGATTTTTCTTCCTCAAAGTACTCCTCCTTCAGACTTGCTTTTTTTCATTAGTGGTAATTCCATCCTTGCAGTTACTTAGGCCAGAAACTCCCAGTCAGCCCAGACACTGCTTCTTCTCTCACACCCCACATCCATCTTCCACCCTTCTCAACATTTTCACTGCTTCTGCTCTTGTTCACTTATAGTCTATTCTCAACATAGCTGCAGTGTGACCCTTTTAAAAGATAGGTCAGATTATGTCCCTCAACTGCTTAAAATCCTTTAACAGCTTCCTAAAAGCCAAAATCTTCACAGCAGCCTGTAAGTTCATGTATAATACAACTCCCTGGTACTTTCCTGAGTTCATCTCCTGGCATCTCTGCCTTGATCATTGTGCTCCAACCACAATAGCCTCGAACATGCCACATAAGCTCCCACTTCAGGGTCTTTGCACTTTCTGTTCTTTCTGCCTTGAATGTTCTTCTGCAGAACCCACATGGTTCACTTCCTCATTTCTCTCAGATGTTGGCTCTTGTTACCTCATCACTAGGAACTTAATCACCCTGTTGAAAGTAGTACTCTCTGTCTTCCTTCCTTGTTGAATTTCCCCCCCTAATATTTATTTTCATCCAACATACTACAATTGACCCTTGAACAACACAGGAATTGGGGTGCTGACCCCTGCATAGTTGACTTTTGACTCCCCTGAAACTCGACTACTAATAGCCTACTGTTGACTGGAAGCCTTACCAATAACATAAACAATTGATTAACACATATTTTATATCTATCTATCTATCTATCTATTTTTTTTTATACAAAGTCTCGCTCTGTCACCCAGGCTGGAGTATAGTGGTACAGTCGTAGCTCATTGCAGCCTTGAACTCCTGGACTCAAACAGTCCTCCCTACTCAGTCTCCTGAGTAGCTAGGACTACAGGTGCTCACCACTACAGCCGGATAATTTAAAAAAAAGAAAAAAAAAATTTTTTTTAAGACATGGGTTCTTGCTATGTTGCCCAGGCTGGTCTCGAACTGCCCTCAAGTGATTCTCTTGCCTCAGCCTCTGAAACTGCTGGGAATACAGACGTGAGCCACCTCTCCCAGCCCTGCTATATGTATTATATACTGTATTCTCACAATAAAGTAAGCTAGAGAAAAGAAAATATTAAGAAAACCATAAGGAAGAGAAAATATATTTATTATTTGTTAAGTGGAGGTGGATCATCATAAAGGCCTTCATCCTTGTCTTCATGTTGAGTAGGCTGAGAAGGGAGGAGGAAGAAAAGGGGTTGCTCTTGCTGTGGTGGGAGTGGCTGAAGTGGAAGAGGTGGAGGAGGTGGAAGGGGAAACAGGAGAGGCAGGCACACTCGGTGTAACTTTATGGAAATACATGTAATTTTTGTTTGCATTTTTGCTTTTTCATTTCTCTAAAAATATTTCTATGTGGGACCAATCCTTCCACCATTTGCTTTAGTTTGCTTTAGTTTCAGTGCCCGTATCATAGAAGGGTCCATGTTGTAAAAGAAGTCAAAAGCAGTCTTGAATAATTGGAACCCTTCTGCCAGACTGTCTAATGTCAGTTTGTTTTCTCACTGATTTTTCTGCATCTTCTTTCTTGTTGTCTGGCACTGGTTTGGAAGCACTCATCTCCATCAAGTCGTCTTCAGTTAATTCCTGTAGTGTGGTGTCTATTAGCTCTTGAATTTCTCCAAGATCCTTATCTTGAAACCCTTTACTCTCCCTACCTTTTCTTTTTTCTTTTTTTTTTTTTGCTGTATCCACAATCTCTTTCATGATTTCCTTGATTGGCTTTGTCGTAAATCCTGTGAAGTCATGCACAACACCTGGACACAGTTTTCTCCAGCAGTAATTTATTGTTTTAAGCTTGATGGTTTTCACAGCTTTTTCTATAACAACAATGGCGTCTTTGATGGTGTGATCTTTCCAGACTTTCATGATGTTCTCTCTGTCAGGGTTCTTTTCCATAGCATTGACAGACTTTTCCATAGAGTACCATGTGTAATGAGCTTTAAAGGTCCTTATGACCCCCTCATCTAGAGATTGAATTAAGAGATGTTGTGTTTGGGGGCAAGTAGACCACTTTGATAACTTTGGTGTTAAACTCATGGGGTTCTGGGTGGCCAGGGGCATTGTCCAATATCAAAAGAACTTTAAAAGGCAGTCCCTTACTGGCAGGGTACTTCCTGACTTGAGGGACAAAGCAGCGATGGATCCAATCCAGAAAAAGGGTTCTCATTGTCCAGGCCTTCTTGTACAACCAGAAGACTGGTAGCTTTTGCCTTTAAGGCTTGGGGTTAGCTTTATAGATAAGGGCAGGCCTTGATCATAAACCCGACAGCATTTGTTCAAAACAGGAGAGTTAGCCTATCTTTTCCTGCCTTAAATCCTGGTGCTTTTTCTTCCTTACTAATAAATGCCCTTTGTAACATTTTTTTTCCAGAATAGGGCATTTTTGCCTGCGTTAAAAAACCTGTTCAGGCAGATATCCTTTCTCCTCAATGATTTTCTTAATGGCATCTGGGAACTCCTCTACTGCCTCTTGGTTGGCAGAAGCTGTTTCTCCTGTTACCTTGACATTTATAAAGCCAAACCTCTTTCTAAAATTATCAAACCATCCTTTGCTGGCATTAAATTCTACAGCTTTAGATCCTTTACCTTCCTTTTGCTTTAAGTTGTCATATAATGACTTTGCTTTTTCTTGAATCATATTAGAGTCTATAAGTATGCCTTTCTTATAGCAATCCTGCACCCACATAAAATCTGCATTTTCATTATGAGATAAAGGGTATTTTGCAAAAGGTGCGAGGTTTTCACACCTGCTGGTGTGGCTGAAGCAACAGCTTCACGAATCTTTATCATGGCTCTTATGCTGGACTCATTTATTTTGAAATTGCGGGCAACTGCTGCTGCAGACCTCAGTCTACCGTACATATCAGGCAATTCAGCTTTTTCTTGTAATGTCATGACTTTTCTCTGCTTATTGGGAGCACTCCCAGCATCACTGGTGGCACTTTTTATGGGTCCCATGATGGTATTCAAGATTTATGGTATTGCATTAAACATGATAAAAAATACATGAGAACTGCTCCAGATCACTTTTTACTGTGATATGCAATTTGCTGGAGAGATGAACTGTTCACTTAGACATGATTAGCCTCACATGGGGTTTTAATGGACACTGACCACACTTGAGCTCACTGCAATAGCAAAAGGAAGTGGCTGTGAAATTATTACAGTAGTACAGTTATGTACTGCAGTTCATTTTATGCAGTTATGATTTAATACTGCATCTTTGTGTTTGTTTACATTTCTTGACTGAAAATGGCATCGTGTACAGTCTTTGTGTAATTTTTGATAAATTTTAACCTTTCATAATATATTTGTGTATATTTTATGGTCATAAATGATAAAATAGCCTACATATATTTTATGATTTGTGACATACCTAATTTTTCTTATTTTTTTCAATATTTCTAGGCTATGCAGTTTGTCTGCAAGTTTTTTCAAATTGTTGCAAATCTCCAAAAATCCCCTACATTCAATATATTTATTGAAAAAATATGCATATAAGCAGACCTGTTCAGTTCAAACTTGTGTTGTTCAAGACTCAACTGTATATATTTATTTATTGTCTATCTACCCACACTAGATTATGAGATCCAGGAGGGCAAGTTTTAAAATACTTGTTCACCTAGAATAGGGTATGGCAGATAATATGTGCTCAGTAAATATCTATTGACTGGAAAAGAATTCCATGGCAGTTCATAGTATTACTGCTATAGATTTATACAGCCTTCTTTAAGTAAAATAACTGCTGTTAGCTGGTAATACAAATTCTAGAGAATGGCGGTAATAATTTAAATACTCTGTTACTAATAGTGGGAAGTGTACCACATTATAGTTCACAATCCTCCCTTGTAGTTAGATGGGATCATGTGACTGAATTTTAGTTAGTGGAACATGGGTGAAAGGGATGTGCCACTTTCAGGCCTGGCCCATGAAAACCTCCCATAAGTGATCCCCTACATTGGACAATTTGAGAAGCCTTTTGTTGAAGATGGCAGAGCTATGTGATGAAAGACTCTTGGTTTCATGAATTGCTGCACAGTGGAGAGTTGTCTACTGATTAGGAATACCTGTTTGGACTTTATCTGAGTGAGAAACAAATACCTGTTGGATTAAGCAACTGAAATTTGTCTGTTAAAGCATAGCATTACTTTAACTAATACAAACCAGTAACAGCCAGATTATTTCCTTTTTCCTTCTGTTGCTTATACTAATGGTAACCCAGATATTCTGTCTCTTTTTTGTCATTGGTTTCTGTATTTGAAATGAGAATAATGTTATTTAAAAGCATAGTTGGCCAGGTGCGGTGGCTCACACCTGTAATCGGGATCAGCCTGGGCAACATCATGAGGGCTCATCTCTACAAAAAATAGAAAAATTAGCCAGGTGTGGTGGTGCGCACCTATAGTCCCAGCTCCTCTGGAAACTGAGGCCAGAGGATGGCCAGCCCCTTCCTTTCTTTTTATGGCTGAATAATATTCCATTAGATACCTTAGATATATCATATTTTATTTAGCCATTAATTGTTCAATTGGCGTTTGGATTGTGTCTACCTTTTGGCTGTTATGAATAACACTGTTATAAACATTCGTGAACAAGTTTTTGTTTGGATATATGTTTTCACATGTCTTGCGTATATGTATTGAGGAGTAGGATTACTGGGTCATATGGGAACTCTGTACTTAACATTTTGAGAAACTGTCAGACTGTTTTCTAAAGTGGCTGCACCATTTTACATTCCCACCAACATTGTTCCTGTGTTTTTATCACCACCAGAGGAGTAGGGTCAGCTGGTAATTATAGTTCCTTAAGGGCTATAGGCAGGCTCTCACAAAGGGGACTGGAGTGCGGCAGGCAGTGTGAGGCTGACGTCTCTCTTGCCTCTTCTCCTTCTCCTTGCTTTTGCTTACTTGGTGCTGACTACCCTGGCCTCCTTGCTGTTCCTAGTACACAACTCATTTTAGGGTCACACTTTAGGGTCTTTGTGCTGGCTTCTCCCTCTGCCTAGTGTGCTCTTTCCTTCTGTAGCTCCTTCAAGTCTTTGTCCATGTGTTGCCTTCTCAGTGAAGCCTCCCCTATCCATACCCTATTTAACTTTCCACACCTACCCTGTCATCCCTACCCAGCTCTATCACCACATTTAGAAAAGGTACTATAATTTCTTCCTCACACTAAAATATAAGCCTCATGAGGGCAGAGATTTTGGTCTGTTTTCTTCACTGATATATCTCTAATATTTTGATTGGGCCTAACACATGGTGGGTTTCCAGTAAGTATTTAATGAATGAATAAATAACTTTCCATGTCAATAAATGCATTTTGTTTTTCTTAAAATGACTTTTTAAATCATAGAAGTAAACATGTGAATTTGTTCTCATCATAAAAAGTTTACCCAATATAGATAAAGTAAAAATTCCTTTATATCTTGCCCCTGAATCTCACTTTCCTAGAGGATAACCACTGTTAGTGATTTGGATGTATTCTTCCACAGCATATTAAAGGTGTCTGCGTGTATATATGTATCTATAAACATATGTAATTTTGTTTTTGTATTTTATATAGATATCTAGATAAAACTACTGTCTACTATCTATCCCCAAAACTTTTCATCATCTCAACATAAACTCTATAGTCATTAAAGTGTCTTATTCTTGTTAACTCTCATCTTACGGATGTGCCATAATTGATTGATATTGAGGTTTCCAGTTTTTTCCTAGAACAGACATTGCTAACATTTTGATTCTTGCCACTTTGCATACATGAGGGTGTTTTTCTGTATATGCTCTGAAAGTGAGAACAATTAAAACTCTTTGTTTGAAATTGTTATGCTACTTATTTCCTTATTTTCTCTGGATATTTTTCTAAAATAGATACTGGAAGTGGAATTTGTGGGTTGTAGAGAATACAAGTTAAAATTTTTGATACAATAAAATTTCTCTCTAAAAGGGCTATATCCATTTACGCTCTTCAACTGGTAAGGATAGCTTCCATTTTTCCCTATCTTCACCCATATTGGATGTTATTAATCTTTTATTTTTGCCAATCTGGGTGAAAAATAGCTTATTTTAGCTGTTGAGGCTGAACATAATTTTATATGAATTGGTTATTTATATTTCTTCTGTAAAATTCCTGTTCATACCTGACCTTTTAAAAAAACTTTTTTTCCTGTTATTAGGTTTGGTCTTTCTTATTTATTTATGTTATTTTGGCTATTAATATTTTGTCTATTATATATGCTGGAAATAGTTTCTTCTATGGCTTGTCTTTTAAAGTTGTTTATAGACCAGGTGAGGTGGCTCATGCCTGTAATCCCAATACTTTGGCAGGCTGAGGCAGGAGGATCACTTGAGGCCAGGAGTTTGAGACCAGCCTGGGCAACATGGCAAGGAGACCCATCTCTACAAAAAAAAAAAAAAAAGAAAAGAAAAAATTAGCCAGGTATGGTGGTGTGTGCCTATAGTTCCAGCTATTAGGGAGGCTGAGGCAGGAGGATTGCTTTGAGCCCAGGAGTTTGAGGTTACAGTGAGCTATGATCGTGCCCACTGTACTCCAGCCTGGGTGACAGAATAAGACCCTGTTTCTTAAAAAAAAAAAAAAAAAAAGCCAATTGGAAGTTTTGTTGTTTTTTTTTTTGAGACAGAGTCTCACTCGCATGCCCTGGGTAGAGTGCAGTGGTGTCATCTTAGCACACTGCAACCTCTAACTCCTCGGCTTAAGCGATCCTCCTACCTCAGCCTCCCAAGTAGCTGTGAGTACAGGTGTGCGCCACCATGCCTGGCTAATTTTTCTTCTTTTTTGTAGAGATGGGGTCTCACTACAGTGCTCAGGCTGATATTGAACTCTTGGTCTGAAGTGAGGATCTAGTTTTTTCTCCTCCTGAAATGGATAGCTAATTTTTTTTTAATTTATTTTTTAAATTTCAGAATATCATGGGGGTACAACACTTTGGCCATACACATTGCCCCTGTTCTGCCCGTGTCAGAGCCACAATCGTGGTCATCTCCCAAACTGTGCTCCCCACATCCATTCAGTGAGAGTTTTTCCCATCCCTTCCACCCTCCTCCCGCCCGCCCGCCCTCAGAGGAATGTTATTGCCCTGTGTGATGTAAGTGTTCATCAGTTAGTACCAGTTTGATGGTGAGTACCAGTGGTGCTTGTTTTTCCAATCCTGCGACACTTCGCTTCGAAGAATGGGTTCTAGCTCCAACCAGGATAATACCAGATGTGTTAATTCACTGTTGTTCCTTATTGCTGAGTAATACTCCATGGTATACATATACCACATTTTATTAATCCACTCGTGTATTGATGGGCACCTGGGTTGTTTCCACAACTTTGCAATTGTGAATTGTGCTGCTATGAACATTCGAGAGCAGATGTCTTTATTATAAAATGTCTTTTTTTCTTTTGGATAAATACCCAGTAGTGGGATTGCTGGGTCAAATGGTAATTCTACTTTTAATTCTTTGAGATATCTCCATATTCTTTTCCATAGAGGTTGTACTAATTTGCAGTCCCACCAGCAGTGTATGAGTGTTCCTATCTGTCCACATCTCCGCCAACATTTGTTATTTGGGGATTTTTTGATATGAGCCAATCTCACTGGAGTTAAGTGATATCTCATTGTGGTTTTGATTTGCATTTCCCTGATGATTAGAGAAGTTGAGCAATTTTTTATATGTTTTCTGGCCATCATTCTGTCTTCTTTGGAAAAGTTTCTGTTCATGTCCTTTGCCCATTTTTTAATAGGGTTGTTTGATTTTTTCTTGTTGATTTTCCTAAGTTCTGTATAGATTCTGGTTATCAGCCCTTTATCAGAGGTGTAGCATGCAAATATTTTCTCCCATTCTGTAGGTTGTCTGTTCACTCTGGTGATAGTTTCCTTGGCAGTGCAGAAGCTTTTCAATTTGATCAGGTCCCATGTATTTATTTTTGTTGCTGCTGTGATTGCTTTGGGGGTCTTCTTCATAAATTCTTTGCCTAGGCCAATGTCCATAAGAGTTTTTCCAACGTTTTCTTCGAGAATTCTTATGGTTTCATGTCTTAGGTTTAGATCTGTTATCCATTGTGAATTGATTTTTGTGAGAGTTGAGAGGTGTGGGTCCACTTTCAGTCTTCTACATATGGCCATCCAGTTTTCCCAGCACCATTTGTTGAATAGGGAATCTTTTCCCCAGTGTACGTTTTTCTGGAATTTGTCAAAGATCAGGTGACTGCATGAGGTTGGTTTTGTATTTGGGTTCTCAGTCCTGTTCCATTGGTCTACATGTCTGTTCTTGTGCCAATACCATGCAGTTTTGGTTACTATAGCCTTGTAGTATAGTTTGAAGTCTGGTAGACAGATGGGATAGCTAATTTTTTAACACTATTTATTTGCATCCTTCCACAACTGATATGGAATTTCCTCCTTATCACAAATTACACTCATAAAAATGGATCTATTTTTCATCCTCATTCTACTTTATTGATGTATTTGTCTTTTCTTGTGCTAATATATTATTTTAATGTTTTGATAGAAGGAATTTGCCTCATTATATATCATCTTTTACATAAATGTGACTGGATTGTACATTTTCTCTTTCAGATACATTTTAAAATTAGTTCATCAAGTTGAGTACAACACCCTGTTGGGATTTCAACTGGGAAGAAAAACACTTCTGTAACACTTTTTTTTTTTTTTTTTTCTTTTGAGACAGAGTCTTGCTCTGTTGCCCCAGCTAGAGTGCAGTGGTGTCATCATAGCTCACTGCAACCTCAAACTCCTGGGCTCAAGTGATCCTCCTGCCTCAGCCTCCTGAGTAGCTGGGACTAGAGGTGCATGCCACCACGCGTGGCTAATTTTTTCTATTTTTAGTAGAGATGGGGTCTTGCTGTTGCTCAGGCTGGTCGTGAACTCCTGACCTCAAGCGATCCTCCTGCCTTGGCCTCCCAGAGTGCTAGGATTACAGGCATGGGCCACCATGCCCAGCCTCTAAAACAATTTTTAATGGCCATATATGGTACATTGTATGTTTGTACTATATTTTACTTAACATTTTCTCATTGTTGGTCCAGAATAATCTTTTAAAAATATTGGCTTCATGTTTTGGCTCCCCCCACCCCCAATTTTGGTTATTCTTGAGTTCTGGGTTTTGTTTAAAACTTTCAGTGGTGTTATAAATTTATTAGTACCAATTTGTTCAAATGAGACAGATATACCCTGTGTTGAGTTTACATAATGATGAAAAAGTTAAGTTAGGGTCAGACTTAATTTAGATGCTACGAGTGGCTAAGATTTGTCTGTGTCTGTCAGCATTGCACCAAAACTTGACTTTATCAGATGGAATTTTTAAAAATTTCCCTATACATACATATATATATATAGTGATGGGTTAGAAACAATAAAAACAACAGCAACAAACAACCTAATGAAATAATAGACTATTTCTACCCCTAATAATCAAGTTATATTGACATTTGACAGATGGAAGCACAATGTTTAATTTAGGTAGTCAAATAGGATATGTAGTGAGGATTAACTATTGTGAAGAGTGAAAGGCCAACAGAAATCTACACCTGTTGGGGAACAGAAAATATAGGGTGACTCTACCACTAATTTTTACTGTAAAGGGCAGGGTTAGCTTTGCAAAATCTGCTGAAAATGGAGCATCTGATTTGCTGAATTGTTGCAGTTACCATATTTAACAGCATACTTGAACTTATTGCTGGACTTAACAGCTGTTGAATTGAGGGATAGGTGTATAAATTCAGACATTTCAGTAGGTATTTTCCTGTTAACTGCCTGGTAAATATTTATTGAATTAAAGTATTTTCCTCCAACCACATATCAGCAATCTTTAAAGCCACGCTGAGTTCCTGTCCTTTCCTTTAAAAGTTATGTATGTCAGACATGTTAATCATTCGGCTGAGTATCCTTCCCACAGAAATCTCTCTTGCGTTGTTGGAACTGCCCCATGTAATACTCTTACGCAGGGTTGATCTTAGCCTTGAAAACAAAGTACATTAGCATGAAGCCAGGTTACTACTGCCAGGCTTAGAGTGTGGACTACATGTATGATCTAAAACAGTATGGTAGGGTAAAATTTCATGTAACTGTTTGTTGCTCAGATGACTTTTAGATCTTTTTAAAGATCAGTTAAAAGGTAATTATAATTATTCCATGGTGGTTTTATTTTACATCGATGTGTCACTAAAAATGAAATTGCAAATTCAGTTTGGTTTTATTCTGCCTGGGTTTAGATTTAGTTTTAGTTTTTCATATTTGACTTCAAAGCTTGTTTTGTCCAATTAGTTTTGCTTTTAGATTTGTATTTATATTTCTTAGAAGTGTTTACAATTTTTCCTTCCTTCAGTAAGTTTTATTAGAACGCCTACAAACATCTAGGAACCTATTTAATTTACTAAAATATTAAATAAGATGAGCAAGGTCCAGATCAGTTAGTTCATGAGAACTTATTTAAATAAATAACTGTTAATGTGTTCTGGTCACTACAAGGGGAATGATAATACCAAAATCAATGATAAAATAAATGAAGACAGTAAAAAAATTTAATATGAATAGGAAATAAATGAAAAGTGAATTATATTTCCATATACTAAGCCCCTGGATATTGTACTGTTTTTTCTTCACACGTAAAAAGAGAGCAGGCTAGCAATAAAGAGAGAGAGCTAAGTGATGTTCCACAGCAAGATTCCAGTTTATTTCTCATGATCCTATTACGATGATGAATTGATTTGCTCGTTGGCTAAAGTCTAAGTGATGAGGTAAGATTGAAAAAATGTTACAGCCTTAGCTTTTCACTACATAAGATTAGTATTTCTCCCACCTCATGTCTTTTGGCTTTGAAGCTTCAGTTATTATTTTTGTTATTATTTGCATTATGTGGCTCTCAGCACAAAATACTCTAGTGTGTTTCAAGCATTAATGAACATGAACAGTAGATGACATTTTCAAAGCCTAGTGAACCAACAGATACTTATTTAGCACTGGCTTTGTTCCATCAAACCCATGTTGAAGTGTCAAGACTTCGTAAGAGATGATCCACTAAATTAGTGCTGTAGTGGCTAGGCCCAGCACCATAATGGCGGTACTTTGGGAGGCCAAGGCAGGAGGACAACTTGAGGCCAGGAGGTCAAGACCAGCCTGAGCAACATAGCTAGACCCCGTCTTTACAGAGAACAGAAAAATTAGCTGGGTGTGGTAGCATGTGCCTATAGTCCCAGCTACTGGGGAGGCTGAGGCAAGTGGATCGCTTGAGCCCAGGAGTTTGAAGGTGCAGTGAGCTATGATGACACCAGTGCACTCTAGCCCAGGCAACAGAGATCATGTCTTAAAAAATAAAATAAATAAATGAATAAATAAGTAAGTAAATAAGTAAGTGCCATAGGAACTTGAACTTGTCAACATTGCATAGCAGTTAACATTAACTCAGCATTTACTATGTAGCTAGCTCTATTCTAAGTGCTGTTTATGGATTATTTTGCTTAATACTTACAGCAGTCCTATGAGGTAGGTATAGTACCATTAGTCTCTCTTTTACAAATGATGCAGTTGGCACAAATTTGTTTTTCAAAAGCGTATAGCCAAGTAAACAGTGGACATGGGATTTTAAAAAGTTAATATACGTAATATTGTCCTTCACTTGCATATGTAGCCTTGTACGTGTGTGGATTCAGGACCAGTCTATACTGCCTCAGCCTCTGGAGTAGCTAGGACTATAGGCACCTGCCACCATGCCTGGCTAATTTTTTAATTTTTTGTAGAGACAAGATCTTGTGATGTTGCCCAGCTGGTCTTGAACTCCTGGCCTCAAGCAATCCTCCCGCCTCAGCCTCTCAAAGTGCTGGGATTACAGGCATGTGCCATCGCACCTGGTCTCAAGTTTCTATTCATTTGTTACTATCTGTGAAGGTGTGGGTTTCAGTGCTTATATTGTATGATATGATTTGGAAAAACTGGCAGTTATAGCAAATGGGACATCCATAATTTTAACAGTTATTAAAACTTTTCTATGCTCATTATGAAATAAAATTTTATAATCTGAAGAAGACCTTAGTTCATTTTACAGATAAAAAATTGACATAATAATGGTAGTATATAATATTGCATAGCTAGTTAACAGTAGAGCTGGAATTAGAAACTAGGTATCCCTGTTTCCCATTTGAAGCTGTTGTACTTTAGGTAGTTGATACCTTTTCAAAGAATATATTAAAATTTAAGCTAGCCTTTTCTAAGTGATTAAAATTATTTATGAGAATAAGTTACTTAGGAACATACTACTCAAAACTTTTTGAGAGGTACAGAGTTGCAGAATATCACCCCCAAAATTGTGCTATTAAGCACCTAATCCTACTTCCATAGTTTTCTGTATTGTTGCCCTTGCAGTTAGCTCATGCCATGCCTTCTTGTAGCAGTTCCTTTCCCTCTTTCATTTACTCTTTCTAATTTATTTGGCACATATTAAAATAATACCTTAGATTGTTTTATAGGTATGTAAAGCAAGAAAAAATAGATTCATCCAGGATTGCAGCTAAGTGAAATAAACCAGACACAAAAGACCACATTGTATGATTCCATTTATGTGAAATGTCCAGGAAAGGCAAAATCTCTAAAGACAGAAAGCAAATTAGTGGGTACTTGGACCTAGGCATGAAATGGGGAGGAACTGCAAGGGGGCATAAGGTTTCTTTTGAGGGTGATAGAAATATTCTGAAATTCAATTATGGTGATGGTTACACAACTCTATAAATTTACTAAAAATTACTAATTTGTACATTTAAAATGAGAAATTTTGGTATGTGATTTATATCCCAATAAAGAATAAATGGGTTGAGAGCTTATTTTGAAGGGTTTTTTAAAGTTAATTGTCAACTGATATGGTTGATATATTTGGTGTTCTGCAAAATATTCTAGATAGATGAAATGGAAAACTAAATAAAGTAATATACTGTATCCTGACTCATATTCATTGAGTAAGGTAGAACATTGAAAGCTAACTCTTCCCTCCCAGGAAACCATTAGGAATTGGAGTTTTTGTGGATAGGAATTATGGTAAGTATGGCAATCTTAAGTTTAAAGGGTAATGATGCATGTACATGTTAATTTGTTGTGATTTTTTAGATTCCTTATCAAGATCTTGATAGCGCTTACTCTACACACACGCATGTGCACGTGCGTGTGCACACACACACACACACACACATGCATGGACAGAATTTGCAAGATTAGAAAAGGTAAGCCAGGTGTAGTGGGTGTGCCTGTAGTCCCTTCTGTACTCAGGAGGCTGAGGCGGGAGTGTCAAGGCCAGCCTGGGCAACATAGTGAGACCCCCATCTCTTAAGAAAAAATTAGAAAAGATGTCAGTGTTTTGCTCTTATTCCATCTATTCTGTCAGTCTGTTTTTGTTTTATCACATCTCTCAACTCAGCCGAGTGCCATCTTTTATGAATAAACACTCTTGGGCTTCATTCAGGCTGTTGATGTATTCTTTTTGATTTTTCAGCACTTTCATTTGGATCCTTGGATGCCCATTGAACAGATGCTTGAAACCTGCAAGTAGTCTTCAGATCATAGCAGAACCATAGGCCTTTCCTTTCTGTTGGGAGGAGATAGCCCATATGCTGTGGATATGAACGGGGAGCAGCAGCTTGATGCAGGTATTGGTACTACTAAGCAGAATTTATTCTCTAGAGTACAGAATTATATTACTTGCCTGTGTTGTTAATATATCGTCTGAGTTATCCTTCTACCACTGAACTGGAAGCTCTTTGAAGTCATGAGTTATTTTCCATTGCCATCTCTTGCACCTAGCAGAGAACCTGGTGCTAGGGGCTACTAATAATGTTTGCTGAAAAAATAAATAACTATTATGAACAGACTTTAACGTTTAAATTTTTGATGGTTACTTTCTAATTATTTTGAAATAATTATGGATTCAAAGAAAGTTGCAAAGATGGTACTAACAGGTCCCATATTCCCTTCACCCAATTTCTCCCATTAGTTACATCTCATATAACTATTATACAATAGAAAATCCAGGAAATTGATATTGGTATAAAGTGTGTGTAGTTCTGTTGTTTTATCACATGTGTAGATTCCTGTAACCACCACCTCAGTCAAGATACAGCACTATGCCATCACCACAAAGAGCTCCCACACCTATCCCTCTTTTCCTACCTTCCCTAACCCCAGGAAACTATTAGTCTGTTCTCTCTCTCTGTAGTTTTGTCATTTAAAGAATTTTACATAAATAGAATCACACACTATATGACTTTTTGAGATTGGGTTTTTTCACTCAAAATAATGCCCTTGAGATCCATCCAAGTTCTTGTATATATTGACGGTTTGTTCCTTTTTATTGCTGAGTGGTATTCCATGGATGTGTTACAGTTTGGTTAACCATTCACCTATTGTAGTACATTTTGATTATTTCCTGGTTTTGGCTATTATAAGTAAGTTGCTATGAAGCATCATGTACATAATATTTTATTTTTGTGGGATAAGTGCCCAGGAGCACGATCGCTAGATCATATTTAGTAAAGAAACTGGAAAGTTACTTTCCGGTGTGGCTGTACCATTTTAAGTTCTCACCAACGATGTATGAAAGATGTAGTTTCTCTACATTCTCACTCTCATTTGGTATTGTCATTATTTTTATTTAAGCCATTCTGATAGGGGTGTGGTGTCAACTCATCATGGCCTTAATTTGCCTTTCCCTCATGGCTAGTGATGTTTAACATCTTTACATGTGCTTATGTGGCATCTGTACATCCTCTTTTATGTAATATCTCTTCATGTCTTTGGCTCATTATTAATTGGTTTGTTTGTTTTTAATTAATAAGGTTTTTTTTTTTTTTTACTGTTGGGGTTTTGTTTTGTTTTTTCAAAAGCAACTTTATTGAAGTGTAATTTTTCTGAGCTATAATTCATATACCATAAAATCCACCCTTTTTGAGTGCATAATTCAGTGGTTTTTAGCATATTCACGGTTTTGCAACCATCACTGCTATCTAATTCCAGAACATCATCACCCCCAAAAATAAACCATTAGCAGTGGTTTTCTGTTTTACCCAGCCTCTTGCAGTCATTGATCTACTTTCTGTCTCTGTGGATTTACCTATTACTGATTTCTTTGATTAATATTTGCATGGTACATATTTTTCATCCTTTAATTTTGAACATGGCTGTATCGTTATATTTGAAGTGAGTTTCTTAGAACAGCATATAGTCATTTTTAAAAATTTTGGTTTTGTGGTGTATTTATACCATCAAAATTTTGGTTTTGTGGTGTATTTATACCATTTACACTTAATGTAATTATTGATATGTTAGGGCTCAAGTTTGCCTTTTTTGTCTATTTCCTGGTTTTTTCCGTTATTTTTTCACCCTACTTTCCTGTGGGTAACTTGAACATTTTTTTTAGAATTCCATTTTGATTTGTCTGTAGAGTTTTTGAGTGTATCCCTTTGTATAGCTTATTAGTAGCTGCTTTAGGTATTACATTATATATACATAACTTATCACAATCATCATTTTATTACTTTTGAGTGAAGTATAGAAATCTTACCTACCTTCACATCCCTTTACCCTCTCTTATTTATAATATAATTATCTTAAATATTTTTCTACATACTTTAAGAACCACATCATTATTAAAATTTTTGCTTAAACTGTCAAATGTAATTAAGGGTAGTTAAAAGAAGGAAAATATATTGTATTCTTCAATATTTTTACTATTTATTTTGTCGTTTATTATTTCCTGATTTTCCAAGAGTCCTTTTTTTGTTATTTCATTTCTATTTAGAGAATTTCCTTTGGTCATTTTTTTTTAGGGTAGGTCTACTAGTGACAAGTTTTTTTAGTTTCCTTTGATCTGAGAATGTGCTGATTTTCCCATTCATTATTGAAGGACATTTTTGCTGAATATAGAATTCTGGGTTGAAAGGTCATTTCTTTCAGCTCTTGAAAAATATTGTGCTACTTTATTCTGACTTCCATGGTTTCTAATAAGAAATCTGCTGTCATTGGACACTCCCCAACTCCCCACTCCCCCTTTTAAGAGAGATGTTTCTCTCTTGTTAATTTCAAGATTTTTTTTTCCTTTGTCTTTAGTTTTCAGAAGTTTGACTGTAGTGTATCTTTGCATGGATTTCCTTGGGTCTGTCTTGTTTGGTGTTTTCTCAGCTTCTTGAGTCTATAGGCTTATATCTTTTGCTAAGTTTGGAAAATTTTTCGTCATTATTTCTTCAAATACTTTTTCAGCCCTGTCCTTTTTGCCTCTTCTTCTAGAACTTTGTTGAAACTAATGTCCTACAGGTCCGTAAGTCTCTTTTCATTTTTTCACTTTTTTTTTTTCTTTTTCTTTTTTGAGATAGGATCTCACTCTGTCACCCAGGCTGGAGTGCAGTGGTGCAATCATAGCTCATTGTAACCTCAAACTCCTGGGCTCAACTGATCCTCCTGCCTCAGCTTCCCAAGAAGCTAGGACTACAGGTGTGTGCCACCACGCCTGGCTAAATTAAAAAAATTTCCTTTGTAGAGGCAGGGTCTCACCAGGCTGGCCTTCAAGTGCTGACCTCAAGTGATTCTCGCGTCTGGGCCTCCCAAAGTGCTGGGATTACAGGAATGAGCCACTGCACCCAGCCCTCGATCTGTTTTCTCTCTGTTGTTTGGGTTAGGTGTTTTCTATTGTTCTGTCTGTAATTTTACTCATTCTTTCCTCTGTTTGCTTCATTCTGCTGTTGAGCTTATCCATAGAGATTTCTTTTTTTAATTTTGTTATTATGTTCTTCAATTCTAAAATTTTCTTCTTGAGCTGGAGAGGGACGGGAGAGGGGAATAGCTCCAACTTAAAATGCTACACCTTACTGTTCTAACCAAGGTTCAGTAGCTTATCTTGAATAGATGCTTTTTAGTTTGTCTGTGCCTTTGGTTAATGTCAGAATTTTGAAATAGTCAATTTTCATTGTTTAGCCAGTATTTTTGCTGCTTTTATGGGAGAGTGGGTTCAGTAAGGTATTCAGTCTGTCATTTCAGACATTATTGTTTCTTTTGTTTTAAATATTGTTATTAACTCATGGATTTAAAAATATGTACGTATATATATATTTGATGGATTTGAATCCATTGCTGTCATCATTCATTTGATGATCAAATTGACCATTCTAGAGTGGTGAGAGTTCTTTCAGATTTATTCCTGTGTTCTTCTGATATGATGTCTTGTATTTTTGGTATATTTATTCCTTGTTTTCTGGCACAGTAAGATTTCCAGGTACCTCCTGCATATATCCTGCCCCAAACTTGCAATCTGCCATTTCTCTGAAGAGCTCCCCCAACCTTTTTTTTTTTTTTTTTTTTTTTAAAGTACTTATGATATTTAGAGACCACAGTCTGGGTGCTGGAGTGCTCACTGATACTAGGTTGTCATTTCTTCTAGGCCTTAATCATAGACATAGCTAGAAAATACACATCTTTTGAAGTAAATATCATACTGATATTTACAATTTTAATTTACAATTACAGGATTTTAGCCAGGTGCAGTGGCATGTACCTATAGTCCCAGCTATCTAGAGGCTGAGGCTGGAGGATAGCTTGAGCCCTGGAGCTTGAGGCTAGCCTGGGCAACATAGTGTGATCCCATCTCAAAAAAAAGTATGGGGTTTTTACTTCTTGATTTTATGCTTATATCTCATCTCTTTTGGAAATGTCTTGTTCCCTAATGATGTTAATATCATTACTTATTTGTTATTATCCTATGAGAATCCTACAATTGTTTTAAAATAACAATACCAACATTCCAAATATCAGTAAGATAAGAGGGTCTCAGTCTGTCACCCAGGCTGGAATGCACTGGTGTGATCATAGCTTACTGTAACCTCCAACTTCTGGGCTCAAGCAATCCTCTTGCCTCTCAAGTAGCTAGGACCATAGGTACCACCACCCCCACCTAATTAAAAAAATTTTTTTTTGTAAAGATGGGGTCTCACTCTGTTGCCCAGGCTGGTCTCAAACTCCTGGCCTCAAGCAATCCTCCTGTGGTAGCCTGCCAAAGTACTGCCACCATGCCTGGCCCAGAGCATTGAATTTTAATATGATTTAAAGGAATCTTGTTTTCTTTGTGGTTTTGCCACCATTAGGCTCATTTGTTTCAGCTTCTTTGCAACTTTTAGAATTTTTTCCTTTAGATTTGATTGTTTCTAAATTGTGTAAAGTATCTACATATTTCTAAAGTCATAAGATTTCTACTTTCAACCTGATACTATTTCTCCTTTTTTTCCTCCATATACATAACCAATTTTATTACTTTTTAACTTATTCTTCTGTTCATTTAAAAAAAATAACAAATTTTTTTATGTAAGTATGTATATATATACTCATATCTCTTACATCTTATACAAAAAGTAGCAATACCAAAAAAACTGCTCTGTAGTGTGGTTTCACTTAGCAATATATTTTGGAGATTATTCCACATCAGTATATAGACATTGTTCTTATTGCTTTTTACGGCTATATAGTACTGGATGTGTGTACCATATTTATTCAACCATTTCCTTATTGATGGACATTTGAGTTATTTCCAGTGTTGGTATTACAAATAGTGCTGCAAGGAATAGCTTTGTACATATGTCTTTTGGTATTTTTGCCAGCATATCTTTTGGATAGATTCTTAGAACTGGATTGCTGGATCAAAAGGTTAAATACATATGTAATTTTGCTAGATAATTGCCAAGTTTTCTTCCACAGCAGTGTGTCATTGTGCTTTACCTGTTTAACTATAGCCTCACCATAGAATATATTGTCAAACTTTGGAATTTTTTCTAATCTGATATCTTAGTGTAGTTTTAATTTGCATTTTTCTTAAAATGAGAAAATTTGCACATCTTTTCATATATTTAAGGATCACTTGCATTTCTTTTTGATAGACTCTCTTTTCATATATTTTACTCATTATTCCATCAGATCACTAGTCTTGTTCCTTATCATTTTTAGTAGTTTTTATTTTAAATTTTTAAATTATTATTTTTAAATTTTTTGTAGAAATGGGGTCTCACTATGTTGCCCAGCCTGGTCTTGAACTCCTGGCTTCAAGGAGTCCTCTCATCTCAGCCTCCCAGGGGGCTGAGATTACAGGCTTGAGCCACTGCACCTGGCTTCAGTTTTAGTACTTTTTAATGTATGAGAGATTTTAGTAGATTGATCATTTTTATTGTTTTGTTTATTTTTTATTTTTAAATTAGTATGCTGTTTAAGGGACTAGAGTCCTTGCTAAGAACCATGAATGCCCAATCTTGTTGTGTTTTAGTAATGGAAATTGAATTTCTACTGGCTTATACTTCTAGGATGCTCTCAAAGCAGTCTTTGTTGGCTTGTGTTTCTAATAAAAAAAATTTCAAATACATAAAACATATGGAAAAGAATATAATAAACAGCCATTTATCTAGCATGAATATTTAATTAATATTGACATTGTCCAATATTTGTTTCCATTTTTTTAATGTGGTAAAATGTCCATATGTAAAATTTACCATTTTAACCGTTTTTTTTTTTTTTTAAAAAAAGAGATTGAGGTCTCATTATGTTGCCCAGGATGGAGTGCAGTGGCTCTTCACAGGCGCAATCATAGCACACTGCAGCCTTGAGCTCGTGGGCTCAAGTGATCCTTCCATCTCATCCTCCTGAGTAGCGGGGACTACAGGCCGTTTTAACCATTTTTAAGTGTAAAGTTCATTTGCATTAAGTACATTCACATTGTTGTGCAGTCATCACCACCATCTATCTTCAGAACTTTATCTTCCCAAACTGAAACTCTGTACTCATTAAACAATAACTCCCCATTCCCCACTTTCCCTAGTTCCTGGCAACCACCAGTCTACTTTCTGTCTCTATGAATTTGGCTACTCTAACTGCCTTATATAAATGGAATCTTACTTTGTGACTGGCTTATTTCACTTAGCATAATGTCTTCAAGGTTTAGCCATGTTGTAGCATGTGTCAGAATTTCCTTCCTTTTTAAAGCTGAATAATATTCCATTGTATATATGTGTCACATTTTGCTCATCCATTCATTTGTCGATGGACACTTAGGTTGCTTCCACTTTTTGGCTATTGTGAATATTGCTTCTATGAACATTTGTGTACAAATACTTGTTTGAGTCTTTGCTTTCAATTTTTTTTGGCATATATACAGAAGTGTAATTACTGATCATATGATAACTTAAAAAGATATTTTGAGGAAGATATATAGTTTTCCACAGTGACTGCACCATTTTGCCCTCCCACCAACAAGCAGTGCACAAGGGTTCTAATTTCTCCACATGCTCACCAACACTTGTTATTTTCTGCTTTTTTGATAGTAGCCATCCTAATGTGTGTGAAGTAGCATTTTATTGTAGTTTTGATTTACATTTCCCTAATGATTAGTAATGTTGGACACCTTTTCACATGTGTCCATTTTTAAAGAAATAAAACATAATACAGTTTAAGCTTCTTTTATACTTCCTTTCTAATCCTGTTTTCTTCTCTCTATCCTCAAAGGTAACACTGTTGAAGTTGATATATATTCTTCCCATCCTTCTTTTTATACTCTTATTAATATGTATGTATTCATAAACATACTGCAAAGTTTTGTTTTGAAGTCTAAATTGTATCTAGCTGTGCTGTTCATTCTGTACTTGCTTTTCTGCTTGATGTGTTTTTTTTGAGACTTATTAATGTCAGTATTAACTAGCTCATTCATTTCAACTGCTATACAGTAGCATTCCATTGAAAGATTACCATAATTGATTTATTCTCCTACTGATGGCTTCCAGTCTATTGCTATTATAAACAGTGCTGTGGTGAACATCCTTATATTTGCCTCCTTGTATTCATGTGAAGCATGGGTTCCTCTAGGGTGTACTCATTCAACAACTATTTATTGAGAACTTGCTACGTGCCAAGCATTGTTCTGGACAGAGGGATATAACAGTGAACAAAAACCCCTCATCCCTGCTCTTAGGGAGTTTATGTGAAGTGGGATTACTGGATCATGTAGTACTTGGATCTCTGCTCACTCAACAAGTATTTATTGAATGTCTGCTGTATACCAGGTGTTTTAAGAGTCTAGGTGGTAGAGATATAGGAGTGACCAAAACAAAATTCCTGTCATAATGGAACTTATCTAATAGGGAAGATAAAAAGACATATGGTATACTGTCAAGTAGGAATGAATGCCATGAAGAAAATGGAAGCAGAGCCCCATTTAGATGAGTCAGATGGAAGGCTTTTCTGAAGAAAGCAACATTTGAGTAGAGACTTGAATGAATGAAGTGTGATTGATTCTGGGAGATGAGTTTTTGAGCTGAGAGAATAGAAAATTTGCAAAGGCTTTTCAGAAAGAGTGTAATTAAAGAAGAATGACAAGAAACTCATTGTGGTAAGCGGTCTGGTTGGGGATAAAGCGGAAGGCTAGGTAGCCAGGGGTCAGGTCATATAGGGCCTTTGTAGTGTCCCACAGATTTTAGATTTTATTTAACTGTGATTGAAAGGTGAAGGATATTGTGGTTAGGCCTTAGACTAGAGGTAGTAATAGATGTGGTAGGAAGTAATTAGATTTGGGATATGTTTTAAAGATAGTGCCTACAGAATTCTTTCGTGGATTGAATGTAGGGTGTAAAACAGAGTGAGGGAAGCAAGGATAATGACACTTTTTTTTTAAATTGAGCTAAAATATTGACTAATAGTATCTTTTACTCAACTGGAGAGTACTTAGAATCAAGTTGAAAATTGAAGTTTGAAATACTATTAAGTATCTAAAATGTTTGACATTAGATACTAAATTTCAGTCCAAAGTGATTGTAATAGTTTATACTCCCACGGGACACTTTGTGTGATCCATTTGGTGAACTCCAGATTTGGGTGCCTTTTCAGCAAGAGACACAGCATGTTAAGCTACTATTCTGTTGAGATTCATTGATAATCAGTACACTAAGGGAACCTATCATTTTTTTAAAAATTTAATTCTTTTGTACAAAATCAATTTAACTTCCTGTGAGGTAAATTCTGTAAATTAGATTTACTAAGTTTATGTTTTTATACCTTGAGTTTAATTGGGATTCACCTCTTTTTGTCTTGTTTTTTTTTTTTTTTTTTTTTTTAATTTTCTTTTTCTTTTTCTTTTTTACCCAACACCTTAACTGGTATTGTTTTGTTTTTAATTGCAGATGCTGGCTCTGGTGTAGAAGAGGTGGAATTAAGCTGGGAAGATTACCTAGAAGAGACAGGGTCCACAGCAGTTCCCTATGGGTCTTTTAAACATGTAAGCAATAACTGCTTTTGCTTTACTGGTTATATCCTTTTCTTTTGAATCAATGAGAAATCATTAGAGAATTTAGAGTTATTTTAAGTTGGGGCACTTGAAAGAATTTAAGACTTTTTTCCTTTTCCTTCCTCTTGCCAACCTCATGAATAAAACTTGACATATTCTAAAATTCTTTTTGGTTTTGTATATTTTCTGCCACTCAAAGCAGGACTTACCTTTTTGACCTTTCATGAATACTCTTTTATTTTTGTCAAAAAGACTTCCCATAAATTATTTATTTTCTTATACTTTATTACATTTACTTTGTTGCATTTGTTGGTTTGCTCATTGAAAGTGATTTTAATAATATTATTTACTTTCTGTCATATTGAGCAGAAACATAAGGATATCATACATTGGGTCATATTAGTGGCCTTTGCAGCCCTGTTTTATGCCTTAACAACCCAGCTTAATGCTTTGTCAGTGGACCACATATTTGCCCTATATTATAACTTTAGTAAGAAGATAACCCAAATTTTATTAATAAGTTCTATCTACACCTAGTGTTTAATCTGTTCAACCCTAAACTTCCTCTTCAAACACATAAAATTACTGATTCTTAAAGTACTTGTTTCATATTTGTCATAGTTTGATTGGGCTGCCATAACAAAGTATCGTAGACTGGATGGCTTAGACAACAGAATTTTATTTTCTCACAGTTCTGGAAACTGAAAGTCCAAGATCAGAGCGTGTGCTTCGTTTCTGGTGAGGGCTCTCTTTCTGGCTTATAGATGGCCGCCACCTTGCTGTGTCCTCACATGGTAGAGAGACAGAACTATTTGGCGGCTCTTCTTATAAGGATACTAATCATGTTGGATCAGGGTGCCACTTTTATGACCTCATTTAACCTTAATTACCTCTGCTGTGGTCTAAATGTTTGTGTCCCACCAAGATTCATATGTTGAAACCTAATCCCCATTGTGGTGGTATGAAGAGGTGGGAACTTTGGGAGCTGAATAGGTCATAAAGGTTCTGCCCTCATGAATGGGATTAGTGTCCTTATAAAAGAGACGAGCTTGTTTGCCCCTTCTGCCATGTGTGGGGTGCAGCAAGAAGGTGCCATCTTTGAAGCAGAAAGCAAGCTCTCACCAGACACCATATCTGCTGGTGCCTTAATCATGGATTTCTCAGGCTCCGGAATTGTCAGTAATAAATTTCTGCTGTTGATAAATTATCTAGTCTAAGGTATTTTGTTACAGCAGCCCCAAATGGACTAATACAACCTCCATAAAGGGCCTGTCTCCAAATATAGTCACATTGAGGGTTGGAGTTTGAACATATGGGTTTTGGGGTGACACAGTTCAGTCCATAGTAATATTCAATAGGGCATAGTTGTTTTGTTATAGGATTTGTGAAGACACTAATGCTCACTCAGTGTTGTGTATGATTTTGCGAATTTGGACCATATTCTTTTAGCTGTTGTCTTTATATGCTGAAGAGCCCTGCTGTTTTTAGTTTGTCCTCATATAAAAACTCAGTCATAATAGCCGCCCTTTTTGGTTACTTCTTAGTTCATTTATGTCTCTCTCTTAAGTTGAAGTGGTGAGAATTATATATTTAACATAAGGATTTTATTTTATATTGCATTGGTTAATCTTTTGTAATTGTTTTCAATATTCTTTTTTAACAAGGAAAGCCTGTTAGTGTTAAAGCCTGTTAGTGGTTATGTAATACCTTTGAATTCTTGTTTTTGATGTTATTCCTATTCTGATATGTATTTATCCAAGCTTACTTATTTATGCTAATGTTCAAATGGAGGACAAATTCACCCACCAGAATTCTGGTTCTAAAAATGTCATTTTAAAGAGAGAAATTTCACCTTTTCCTCTCTGAATGACAAAGCAACAAGGAGAATGAAAAACAAATGCATACTTCTTCATTGTTAAACATAGGAAATATTTGTAAACCTAATCATAGTATGTGGTGAAGAGCTTCCAAATATAGTGAAAATCAAGTAGGGGTGTGGGAGAATTCTGAGATGAGATGCCTGTGGCTAGCAGATCACAGGCAGAGCTGGTACAACTCAGATCTCAAGATCATTGGATATGAATGTGCAGGCCTCAGGCAAGAGTTTTACAGAATCCAGTTTAGAACACCGGAAGGAGGGAAGACAGGGCTGAAGAAGGAATTAGAGATAAATCAGATTTGCAGGGAGGAAGAATCTAAAAGAGTGAAAAAGCCTTCCTCATGGTGCATTCTGGTAGAAGGAATAGCACCCACTATGGGAAAGGCACTAAGCTGTACCTGCACACTCTAGGACAAAAGCTTTAGCTTTTAGATGAAGGAATACAAACTGTATTAATCCCAGGGCAAAGGTGAAGACCCATTGCACCCCAGGGAATATAGAACAGAAGGAAAAAAAGCCCTCTGTCCCTGGAGAAGGGCAGGAATACATGCTGGAGCAGTGATCCCCCTACAGTTGAGGAAGGGGTAGGATCACTAAGAGGTTCCCATCCCCAAGACTCAGGGAGACACAGAGCCTAAGACTAAGGCTGAATCTCAGAGAATGCCCCTCCCCACTTGTCTCCCACCGCCAAGTTAGAAAGTTAGAAAGCCAGGTATCATGTATAGAACAGTTGAGACTGAGGCAAATAGTATTTATGCCTGGAAATGGGCATGTTTCTTCTTTTCTTAGGCCTTTAATTCGAGGGAGAAGGTTAAGCCAGCCAAGGCAGGAGTGGAGCTGGATTTGGGTCTTGTTGACACAGAGCCTAAGACTAAGGCTGAATCTCAGAGAATGCCCCTCCCCACTTGTTTCCCACCACCAAGTTAGAAAGTGTTGGGTAATAGTGGTCTATTACAGGGTAGGCAGAAGCATGGAGAGAGATGGTCTCTGAGGTGCAGTTACAAAGAAAAAACCTAAATCTGAAGGTGGAGCAGCAGACATTGAGAAAATAAACCCTTCTGGCAAATGAGCCTACACTCTGAATATTAGATAATGCTAGAGGAATTTGAAGACTGTGGTGCACTGTGAATAACCATAGCAACAAGAAGACCCAAACCCACCTCCACTCCTGCCTTGGCTGGCTTAACCTTCTCCCTTGAATTAAAGGCCTAAGAAAAGAAGAAACATGCCCATTTCCAGGCATAAATACTATTTGCCTCAGTCTCAACTGTTATATACATGATACCTGGCTTTCAGCTAAAAATTATGGGGCCCATAAAGAAGCAAGAGAAAAATAGCAAACTGTCAAAGACAAAGCAATCAACAGAACCAGACTCATATGACAGATGTTGGAACTATCAGAGAATTTTAAGTAACTGATTAATAGGTTAAAGGCTCTAGCAGAATGAATAGGTGGAGAACATGCATGAACAGAAAAGGAATTGCAGCAGAGATGGAAACTATCAGAAAAAAATGAAATGGAAATAATAAAAATGAAAAATATAACAGAGTTGATGAGTACCTTTGACAGGCTCATCAGTAAACTTGACATAGCTGAAGAAAGGATCAGTGAATTTGAAGATAGAGCAATAGAAATTGCCCAGATTGAAACACAAAGAGGAAAAAGAGTAGGAAAAAAAACAAGACCGGAACACCCAACAGCTATGGGATAATATAAAAAAGACTAATGTATTCGTAATTGGAATCTCAGAAGGAAAGAGAGAATGAGGAAGAGATATTTGGCATGGTGATGGCAGATATTTTCCAAAGGAAAGAAAGATACCACACCACAGATCCAAGAAGCTCAGAGAATGCAAACAGAATAAATACTAAACAAACAAAACTCACCCAGACACATCATATTCAAACTACTGAAAACTAGAGAGAAAACCTTGAAGGCAGTTAGAGGAAAAAAGTCACTTTACAGACAGAAGAACAAAGATAAGAATTAGAGCAAAATTCTTTTTAGAAAATATGCAACCCAGAAGACAGTAGGGGTAAGATCTTTAAGATGTTGAAAGAAAAAGCCTGTCAACCCAGAATTCTATATCTAGCAAAAATGTCATCTGCTTTAAAAAGGAAATTCATCTGAATGTAAAGGAGAAACAAACCTTTTTTTTAAGGAAAATAAAAATTAAGAAAATTTATTACTAGGAGACCTGCAATACAAAAAATATTATAAAAGTTCTTAAGACAGAAGGAATTTGATATCAGACGGAAACTTGGGTCTATACAAAGAAATAAAGAATGATTGAAATGGCATAAAAGTAGGTAGATATAAAGTTCATTTTTTCTTAATTTTAATATGTCTGAAAGATAAGTTTGAAGCAAAAATGGTAGAAATTTGTGTATTTATAGCATATGTAACTACAATAGCACATATGATGGGAGGGAAGTTTTGAGAATATGTGGTTGTAAGATCTTTATACAACACATGAAATGGTAAAATATTATTGATAAGTAGACTACATTAAAAATATATATTGAACTCCCTTCTATAACCACCAAATTAAAACAATTATTGTGGTAAAATATACATAAAATACCATTTTAATTTTAAGTATACAGTTCAGTGGCACTAAGTACATTCACAGTGTTATATAACCACCAGCAGAGCTTTTTTCAAAATCTCAAACAGAAACTGTACACATTAAGCAATAACTTTCCATTTCCTCCTTCCCCCAGCCCCTGGTAACCACTATTCTACTTTCTGTGTACCTCACATAAGTGGAATAATACAATATTTGTCCTTTTTTTTTTTTTCTGTCTTATTTCACTTAGCAAAATGCTCTTAGCATATCATTCTACTTGTTTAAAAAATTATTTTTAGTGATTGCCCTTGAGTTTACAATACACATTTACAACTAATCCAAGTCCTCTTTCAAGTAACACTATTCCACTTCACAGGTAGTACAAATACCTTATACAAAAGTATTCCCAGTTCCTCCCTCATGTCCCTTATAACATTGCTATCATTCATTAATTTATAAGCTGTAATAGTCATAAGCTATAATCACCAGACACTTTGTTGCTATTTTTTTTGAACAAACTGTTATCTGAAAGTTCAATTAAGAATAGTAAAAATTAGCTGGGTGCAGTAGCACGGGCTTGTAGTCCCATCTACTCGGGAGGCTGAGGATCACTTGAGCCCAGGAGTTCGAGGCTAGCTAAAGATTTTACTTCATCCTCTTTTTTTCTTTCTCGAATGCTTTTCCTTTCTTTATGCAGATCTGAGTGTCTGACCTATATCATTTTCCTTCTTTCTAAAGAATTTCTTTTAATATTTCTTGCAAGGCAGGTCTACTGGTGACATCTCTTAATTTTTGTTTGAGAAAGTCTTTAGTTCTCCTTTACTTTTTTTTTCCTTTTTTGGGGTGGGGAGACAGGGTCTTGCTCTGTTGCTGGAACTAGAGCACAGTGGTGTCATCACAGCTCACTGCAACCTCAAACTCCTGGGCTCAAGTGATCCTCCTGCCTCAGCCTCCTGAGTACCTAGGACTACAGGCGCTCACCACTGTGCCTGGCTAATTTTTTTTGTTTTTTGTAAAGACAGTGTCTCACTGTGTTGCCCAGGCCAGTCTTGAACGTCTGGCCTCAAGCGATCCTTCTGCCTTGGTCTCCCAAAGTGCTAGGATTACAGGCATGAGTCACTGTGTCCGACCCTCCTTCCCTATTTTTTTCTTTTCTTTTTTTTTTTTTTTTTTTTGAGATAGAGTCTTGGTTTGTCTCCTGGGCTAGAGTGCAGTGGCGTGATCATAGCTCACTGCACCCTCATACTCCTGGACTCAAGTGATTCTCCTGCTTCAGCCTCCCAATTAGCTGGGACTACAGGCATGTGCCACCACACCTGGCTAATTTTTCTATTTTTTATAGAGATGGGGATCTCACTCTTACTCAGGCTGGTCTCGAACTCCTGGCCTCAAGCAATCCTCCTGCTTTGGCCTCCCAGAGTGCTAGGATTACAGGCATGAGCCACCATGCCTGGCTTCTCTTTCACTTTTTAAGGATAATTTTGGTTGATACAGAATTTCTAAATTGGTGGCTTTTTGCTTTCAATGCTTTAAATATATCACTCCACTCTCTTGTTGCTTGCATAGTTTCTGAGGAAGGAAAAAAAAATAAAGGAAGAGTGTTAGAGAAGGAATTAAAAAGGTAAAATAAAATCTTTAATGTTTCTTATTCTTTATTGAACTAACATTACAGTTTGTTAAAAATAACAACAGCAACAATATATTCAATTATGTATGCTTATGTATAAATATATGCTTCTATATAAATGAAATGAATGTTAGCAATGCTATGAATGATGGGGGGGAGTTAGAATTATTTTGTTATTATAAGGTACTCACACTACCTGTGAAGTGGTATAGTGTTATTTCAAAGTGGACTTTGATTAGTTTAAATGTATATTGGAAACTCTATGGCAATCACTAAAAATAGTAAAATAAAGAAATATAAATGATATGCTAAGAAAGAAGACAAAATGGAATCATATAAAATGCCCATTTAAAACCACAGAAGCCAGAAAAAGAGTGGAAGACAAAAATAAGAGCAAAGAACAAGGCAGTAAATTGAAAATAGTTGGATAACATATATGGTAGATAGTAATCCAACTATTGAACGTCAGTGGTCTAAATGCACCATTTAAAAGACAGAGAGTCAGAGGGGATCAAAAAACAGGACACAACTGTATGTTGTATATAAGAAAATCACTTTTATTATAAAAGTAAATGGATGGAGAAGTAAATATATAGAGATATATCATGCTAACGCTAATCAAAAGAAAGATGGAGTGGCTATATTAATTTCAGATAATTGATTTCAAAACAAGGAAAGTTATCAGAGATAAAAAAGTACATTACATAATAATAAAGAGGTCAGTTCTCCAAGAAGACATAACAGTCCTTAACATGTATGCAACAGAGCATCAGAATACATGAGGTAGGAACTCATAGAACTACAATGAGAAATAGCTGAATCCAATTATTATAGTTAGAGAATTCAATACCCTCCTGTCAGAAATGGACAGATCCACCAGCATAAAATCAGTAAGGACATAGTTGAGCTCAGTAACACCATCAATCAACTGGATATGCTGGACATCTGTAGATTGCTTCATCCAGCAACAGTAGGATACACATTCTTCTCAAGCTCACATGGAGCATTCACAAAGATAGACCACATTCTGGGCCATAAAACACACCTTAAGAAATTTAAAAGAGTAGAAATCATAATTGTCTGCTCTCAGACCACAGTGGAATTAAACTGGAAATCAATAACAGAGAGGTAGCAGGAAAATCCTCAAATACTTAGAGCTTAAACAACACACTTCTAAATAACACATGGGTCTAGGAAGAAATCTCAAGAGAAATTTAGAAATATTTTGAACTAAATGAAAATACACTAACATTCAAAAACATCAAATGTCTAGGATTAAATGTAACAAAAATTTGCAAGGAAACTCCAAATCATTATGATGTAAGCTAAAGAGCTGTATAAATGAAGGGCTGTATCCTGTTCATGTAATGAGAGAGTCACTGTTGTAAAGATGTCAGTTCTCCCTAAATAAATCTGTATATTTACTGTAACCAAATCAAATTCCAAAACAATTAAATTTTAGGTAGAAATTGACAAGCCGATTCTGAAATTTATATGAATATATAAAGGACCGAGGATAGCCAGACATACCTAAAGAATAAGACAAAACAAGAAAATTTGCTGTACTAGATATCAAATTTAATAAAGACAGCGTAGTGCTACTCTAATGAAACACATACCAGATACACTTTTGTAGGTACACTTGATTTATAACAAAGGTGGTGATTTGTAGTAGTTGGGAAAAGCGCTGGTTTAATTGTATATACATCTTAAAACAAGTAAAACCTGGCCCCTGTTTAACTTTATACACAGAGGTTTTTTTTTTTGAGGCAGGGTCACCCAGGCTGGAGTGCAGTGGCGCGATCATAGTTCACTGCAGCCTCAAACTCCTGGGCTTGAGAGGTCATCCTAACTCAACCTTTGAATAGCTAGGACTACAGGTGCATGCCATCACACCTGGCTAATGTTTTTGTAGACATGGGGTCTCGCTATGTTGCCCAGAGCTGGTCTCCAACTACTGGACTCAAGCAGTCCTCCACCTCGGCCTCCCAAAGTGCTAGGATTGCAGGCGTAGGTCACTGCACCCAGCCAAGAAGTCTTTCATATTTAGAACTAATATCCACCTGGAATTAATCTCTGTGTATTGGGGCTAGGCATGCCTATCGTCCCAACTCCTCAGGAGGCTGAGGTGGGAGGATAGCTTGAGCCCAGGAGTTTGAGATTATGTGAACTATGATGATGCCACTACACTCTAGCTTGGGCAACAGAGCTAGACCCTGTCTCAAAAAACAAAAAAGAAAGGCTTATAGAAAATAATATAGCATATCATCTTTATGATCTCTAGGAGTAAAGAAAGATTTGTTTAAAAATACAGAAAAAGCACTAATTTTTTAAAGGAAAAATATTGATAAATTGGACTACATTAGAGTTCTGTTCATCAAAAACACCATAATGAAAATGAGAAGATACTTGCAACACAAATAGATGTCAAAGAACTAATACTCAAAATACAGACTGAATTTAAAAATTGTGTAAGGAACTTAGGTATTTCCCAAAAGAAGAAATCTAAATGGCTAATAAATGTAAAGGTTCTCAACTTTAATAACATTCAGATAATACAAATTAAAATCACAGTAAAATACATGTACATTCTAAAATGGTTAAAAATGAAAAATACTGAAAGTACAAAAATGTTGATTAGAATAGAGAAAAAGGATTTCTTGTACACTATTGGGAAAATAAATTCATGCATTTACTTTGGAAAACAGTTTGGTTGTACATTTTATAGAAATTCATATATTATGTATGCACCAAGGGACGTGCATAAATGTTCATGGCATCATTATTTGTAGCCTCCCAAAAGTGTGAACTGCCTAAACACGTAGTATTAGTAGCAGTAGAAAGAATAACTTGTGTCATATTCGTATAGTGAAATACTATACAATAGTGAAGAGACGTAAACTACTATTACATGAAACATAAGCAATGTTCAGCAAGAGAAGCTCCACTCAAGAAGAATATTCATATTGTATAATTTCATTAACATAGTGTCAAAACATAGGCAATATTGAACCAGGACAGTGGTTACCTTGCAGGAGTGGAACAGAACAGTGACTAGAAGAGGAAAGAATTTTACACAGAATGTGGTACTTTGCCTCTCTGGCTCTCTCTTTTCCAGTATTCCACTGTCACTTTCTGGTGGTCGTTATTGCCACATGCATTTATTTGTCATGTCTCCATAGTCTCCTCAAGTGTATGACAGTTCTTTATTCTTTCTTTGTCTTTCATGGACTTGACACTTTCGAAGAGCCTCCATTGCATGTCAGTTATTTTGTGGAATATTCCTCAATTTGGATTTGCTTTTTTCTCATGATCGGATTGAGTTTATGTAGATCTGACAATAATGCCATAGGAATGATGATGTGTGTATCTTGTATGATATCAAGGGTACATGATATTGATGTTTTAGGATTGGTGATGTTAACTTTGGTCATTTAGTTAAAGTAGTATCTGTCAGGTTTCTTCACTGTAGTGTTACTGTTTTCCCCTTTGCAATTAATAAGAATCTTACCGGGAGAACCTTTGAGATTATGTAAATATCCTGTTTGTCATCATAGTATTTTAGCATCCACCAATGATTCTTACCTGCAATGTTTATTTCTGGGGTGTCTGTCTAATGGTGATTTTCTATTTCCATTATTTTTTTCTGTATTTATTAATTGATTTTCTACTCTAAGGAAGATCTGTCCCCTCTTCCCTCTTTCTTTATTTATGTCAGTGTGGACTCATAGATATTTGTTTAAATATATGAGTTATAATCCATTACTCTCATTTATTTTATTGCTCAAATTGTCCCAAATATGGCGTTTGGGAGATCCTTCTGGTTGTCTTCTGTGTCCTTTCAACATGCCCCCATCATTTTTTGATCATTTCCTTACTTTCTGGTGTCACAAGATATTCCAGGCCCTTATTGTATTTTCCCTACCCTAGAGTTGGAATAAGTCATTTTTCCGTGAAGCCCTTGTTCTTTTTTATTGGAAGATGGTATTTAGAAATCAAAATTTGGACTCTAAATTTGTTTATCGCTACTGGATATCATTATTCATGTCCCTCTCATTTCACAGAGGTAGGAAATATAATGTATATCTATGTATAAACACATACATATACATCTTTACTTTTTTATGTCTCTGTCTTTATTATCCTTCCATCTGTTCATCCGTCCATCTATCTGTCTTTCAGTCTGTCAATCATCATGTCCTCATTCAGGTACCTCTGATTCCAATCCAACACCACAGGGTTTATTCTAGCCTTCCCCTTTCTTGATTTGTAACTTCTCTCTCCCACAGTGAGAAACCTATCTCTCATTATCCACAATGTATTTATTTATTTAATCTTAGCATACACATAAAGTAGTTCCAGACTTGCTAATCTGTACCTTTGTGACTATATAATTCTTCATCTAAATTAGAACACTTTTGAGAGAGAAGGGTTGGACATTATCAATTATTTTTCAAGGATAACTGATGGAAACAGAGACCACTTTAGGGAAACTGGGAAATGTGGCTCCCTGTGTGTGGTAGATATTACACTGATTTATTATCATTACAGCTTATTTTTGTCTTTTCCCTTTTCTAGCCTCATAAATTTCCTGTTGAGTGATCCAGAAATCACTGCTGAAAACAATGTGTTAAAAACTGTTAAAATGGTGACTATTTGGTGATTTAAATACTTAATAGAAAACGTTTTCTGTAATCATATTAGGCTGTTTTGGTGAAAATATTGAGTTCCTTCATTGTCAGATGGAACATAGCAGCATTGTGATTCCTTTGTTTTCTTTGGGTCACTCCTATGAGTTAGAATTGGAATTTCTCAGGTTTCTTTTGAGAAGATATTGTTGCACTTAGTGCTTCAGAATTTTAAGTGTTAAAAAAGAATGAGAAATACTCATTTAAGATTCTTGTCTGGTGCTTAATCATATTTCCCTGTTCAGGTGGACATACGTTTGCAAAATGGATTTGCTCCTGGGATGAAGCTGGAGGTGGCTGTGAGAACAGATCCTGAAACCTACTGGGTTGCCACCATCATTACCACCTGTGAGCAGTTGCTCCTCCTCCGCTATGATGGCTACGGTGATGACCGGAGAGCAGATTTCTGGTGTGATATCCGGAAGGCTGATCTCTACCCCATTGGATGGTGTGAACAGAATAAGAAGACCCTCGAAGCTCCAGAAGGTAATAAAATACCTCCTATCAAGATGTGATATGATATTGCTGTAAGAAAATTTAGATTGTCCACAGCCTTGAAGTTTTCAGTCTCCCAAGCACATAGGCTTATCCAGCTTTTCTAGGTTAGCATTTTGAATGAAAATACTTATAAGGAATAATGCATATTTCCCTATCTTTTAAAATTATCTTGTGTACTCTGTGAAGTCTCAGGTTTCTATGATGCTCATAGGGAACATCAGTGGCTTATCGTCCTTTAGGACTGTGAGGCAATCTGAGTTTGAGATTCATAGGTCTGGTTGTTTTTAAGTATATTGGGCCAGATTGATATACTATTGATTCTCTTTTTGTTTTTATTGTCCTCTCTCCTCTTACTCCCAAGCAATCTGGGAACTATGAACTCTTAAAATGAACCAACTGAAGCTCCATTCCAGGAAGGAGCCCAACTTGGAGTAGAATCCAAATTGAGCAGGGGAGAGACAATAAAGGCAAAAGAAAGAGAAGGGTGAGATAAAGATGGGGAAAGGTAAGACAGACTACAGATTTAAGGAAATACCAGACTTTTTATATTTTTCTTTTAACTTCTTATTTTGATGTAATTCCAGATTTACAGAAAAGTTGCAGGAATAGTATAGAAAATTCTTGGAAATGTTTTGCCAGGTTCCCAAATGTTGACATTTTGTTACATATGATTTATCCTATCTCCCCCACCCAAATATGCTCTTTTAATGAAGCATTTGAGAGTCAGTTTTAGACATGATGCCCTTTTACTCATAAATACTTTAATGTATTTCTATAAACAAGGCAGTCATGAGTGCAGTAAAATATCAAAATCAGGAAATTATCTTTGATATAAGAATATTATTTAATCTACAGACCTTATTTAGTTTTTGCCAATTGTTCCAATAACTGTTTTTTAATAAAAGAAAATCCCAGATCATGTGTTATATTCAGTTGTCATGTCTTATAAGTTTCCTTTAATCTGGAACAGTTCCTCAGGCTTTCTTTGTCTTTTATGATTTTGACATTTTGAAAGATACAGTCCAGTTTTCCCAATGTTCATTATGTCCTGGTCCCAATAATGGTCATTATGCTCTATTTCTTTTCCTGGTCCAGGATCCAGTCCAGGATCACATTGCATTTAGTTGTCATGTCTCTTTAATTTTCTTTGTCTTTGTCTTTTTTGGTCTTGACATTTTTGAATAGTACAGGCCACTTATTCTGTGGAATTTCCCGCAATTTGGGTTTGTCTGATATTTCCTTAGATTGAGATTTTGTACTTTTTGTAGGAAAAATGCAGAAGCTGTGTCCTTAAAGTACATTATATCAGGATATGCATGCTGTTGATGTGTCCTGTTCCTGGTGATATTAACTTGCATAACTTTATTAGATTGGTATATGCCAGGTTTTTCCATTGTGAAAGTATTCTTTTCCCCTTTTTAATTAATTAGAGTCTTGTGGGAAGATACTTGGAGATTATGAAAATATCCTATTACTGTTTAAACTTTCACCTATTATTTGTAGCATCCATTGATAAGTTTTATTTGAAACAATTATTACTCCAATGGTTAGCAAAAAAGTGTTTTTTAAATTTCTGCTACATTTTTAAATTGGCTTTCTACTATAGAAAGAGCTGTCTGTTTTCGTCCATTTAGGTATGTATGGACTCCTGGTTCTGATTTTATTCAATGGGTTATAATCCTTTACTATTTTTATTTATTTTGATGCTGAAACTGGCCTAGATTTGATGAGTGGATACCCCTGTAAGCTGGCTAATGTGTCCTGATAGTATGTCTCTGTCATTATTTGAACAGTTTCTTATTTTTTGGCTCAAGAAGCATTTCCTCATCTCAGCCTCGAATTCAGCCATTTCCTCAAAAAGTCCTGATTTCTTTTAGTGAAGAATTGTATTGAAAATGAAGATCTGGGTATCCTGGGGTTAGGGTCTGTGGGCTTCAGCTTTGTGAACATTTTTTACTTTGTAAAAAACAATACAAGAGGGAGCTCTAGAGATATGAGGCTACCTGGCCCACCATCTCATCCTATGACTGTAGGAAAATGCATCTCATTTAAACACGAACAACAGAAAAGGATTTCAGTTGAGTCTTACACAAAATTATAATAACTAAAAAAATTGTAGAATAAAATCATTCTATATAACCACAAAAGAGTTGAACATTGTGTCAGATAAAAACATTAAAAAAAAAAACATTAAAAAAACCCCCAGCTTTATTGCTGTGTAATTTAACTAATTGCCTTTTAAGTGTTAATTGGGAGTAAAAGGATATTACCTGAAATGAGATGCTGAAGGAGAAGAAGAAAAGGAGGTTATAGCTAACTTTAGTATTGCTTATAGAAACAGACAAACAAAAAATAGAAAATAGTCTAAAAATAGAAAGGACTAAAAGTGTTATGTAAAGGTGTTAGTATAAAGTTAATCAGTAGAACAAAAATACAAACCTTTCTATATGCCAAAAGATAGATTTAAAAAGAGAAAGTATATGTGAAAATAGATCATATAGTGAAAACTACATACACACACACACACACATACACATGCACAAAATTTATATAGCATTTAACAATATGACAGAATTGAGGTCATCCATATTGATAATATCAATAAATGTTAATAGGCCGTTAAGAGTTAAAAGAATAATATTAATAAATTCAGATTGGCTTACAAAGCAAAGTTCACTTTTGTCCTATGTACTGGAGACATACCTCAACAGAGAGACTCTGAAAGGGTAAAAATAAAAGGATGGACAAAGATATACAGACAAATGCAAATAGAAAAGAAACCAGCAGTCTCAGTCTTGATACCTGACAGAGTTGGAATTCAGATCAGAAGGCATTACAAGAGACAAAGAAGGATACTTTTAACGATAGCAGCTACAATCAGCAGTAAAAAGAAACGACCATCTACATACAACCAAGGAGTGGTCTCGGGGATGTATCATTACATGAAAAAAAAGAAAAATGTGTACAGGATTGGGGAGGAGAGTGTATGAATGTATGTGTATGTGAACTTTCTTTTTTCAAAATAAAAGAGTAAATCATTTAGAAAAATTACCTGTGGAGAAAGAAGGAAGCAGAATGAAGGGGATAGGGATAGAAGTTAGTTTTTTGAATGTACCTTATTTTGTAGATTTGACTTTTGAACTTTGTAAATATTTTGTATAACTATAAAGGAAAATTAAATGTTTAAAAGCAATTCCTAAAAAGCAAAAGCAGAATCAAAGAAATCTAAACTATGTATGAAGCTTGTGGGATGACCACACAGAGAAGAAATCAGTGACTAAAATACAATAGTTTGAATGCATAATAGGGATACACTGTAAGGACAATAGCAAAAATGCAAGAAAAAAAATTTTGGCTGGGTGTGGTGGCTCATGTGTGTAATCCCAGCACTTTGAGAAACTGAGGTGGGAAGATTGCTTAAAGCCAGGAGTTTGAGACCAGCCTGGGCAACACAGAGATACCGCTATCTTTACAAAAAATAAAAAATTACCCAGGTGTGATGGTGTGCTCCTGTAGTCCCCGTTTACTTGGGAGGCTGAGACAGGAGGATCGTTTGAGACCAAGAATTGGAGGTTACAGTGAGCTATGATCGGGCCATTGCACACCAGCCTGGGCGACAGAGCAAGACGACGTCTCTAAAAAAAATAATTAAAAAATCTTAAGCTGTTTTCAGTAATCATATAATAATATGGGTGGTTGGGTTGGTCTTGTTACTTTGAAATAGTTATTTATGTATTGTGGGTAAAGCAAATTAATAATTAAATGAATAATTGGGAATTAGGTTTTTCAGCATGATAGAAAGGAAATAGAGCTTAGAAAGATGAGCTTAAGTAAAAGCACTATCTTCTGAATTTGTATTGGAAGCTTCCTAATTATTAAGAAGAGAAAGAATGAAGGGAGGGCAGAGGTAGAGAGGGAAGGAAGAAGAAGGAGGAGAAATTTGTTAGTTTTAGATGCTGAAAAGGCTTAGAAATGCTAACCCAGTAGCAATGAACACTGCCAGTATCCCAGTTATGATCTCTAAATACTATTTTCGCTGAAACAAATTGGGGCTCCTTGGAGAAGTAGCTGATTCCTGGACTTGGGCAGGAAATGTACAGCATGAGCCTAGAACATCATGTCATACCAAAAAGAAAAAAAGATATCAATGACAATTTACTAGTGCATGTCAAAAGGGCTCAGGAGCCAACCTGAATAGACTCTCTCTGGTTAAAGATGGGATGGTTGTGAGTGTCAATAAGGACAATAGCTGCAGTGGCTTGAAATGTAATTATAATCTATGACTTCATAGTGTAATTTTAAAACAGAACCCTCACTGGTTGCCTTTGGAGGATGCTAGGGAACTAACTGATGATTTTGAAAGCTGGTAAATATGGGGAAGGAATAAAGACAATCAAGCATATGTTTTGCCTTTTTTTGGTAAACCCTACCTCAGGGTAATCAAATAATTGATGAAGACAAGTTTTTCTTTATAGAAGCATTTTTGGTTAGTAAATGAAGAAGGAATGATAGAATATCACCATCTTTAACCCCTAATGAAGCAATGCATCTGTGTAGTGACCATTAAAATCTGCTAATATCACAAAAGGAGAGACAGCCAGACTGTATGTGCCTGTTGATGGGAGGCTGTAACTCCACTTGTGAAGTATTCTTGCCTCCTTACTGCCCCTGCCCCGAATTTAATCAAGCCTCTGGCTCTAAATACTGATTTATAGAAAATATAGGGGATAGTAGAACAATTGGGTTACCACAGGGAGGCAACCAATGAAACCAGACTCTGAAAAACTCTATATAGGACAAAGGCTGAATCTCTCAACAAATATGCTGTAAAAAAAGAGAGAGTTAGAGGAGGGGAGGAAGTAGAAGGAACCTACAAATTAAAAGAAATTTAGCGATATATCGACCATTTGCAATGTATGGATCTTATTTGGATTCTGATTTGATCAAACAAATTGAAAAAACCATTTATGAGACAATTGGGGAAATTTGAATGTAGACTGGATATTTGATATTAAGGAATTATTGTTAATTTTTTTGAGGTATGATGGTGTTATAGTGGTTATGTAAAAAGTTATTTTCTTTTAGAAATATATACTGAAATATATAGGGATGAAATTGTATGATATCTGGAATTGGCTTCTAAATGATCTTTGTTGGTTGGGCAGGGGTGGAGTGTGTGAGGGTATAAGCCAGGTGTCGGCAAATTATTTGTTTTAAAGGGCCAGGTAGTAAATATTTTAGCCTTTACTGGACATATGACCTCTGTCACAGCTGCTCAACTCTACCTTTGTAGTGTGAAAGCAGCAAGAGATTAGGTAAACAAATGGGTATGGCCACGTTCCAGTAAACTTTGTAAACTTTATTTACAAACACAGACAGCAGGCTAGATTTAGCCCATAGGTTGTAGCTTGCTAACTCCTGTCCTGGATGAAACAGATTGCTGTGAGGTGACAGTTGTTGAAGCTAGGGTACATGAACATTCATTAAACAATATTCTCTACTTTATGTATGTTTGAAATTTTCAATAATGAAAAATAAAATAGGCACCTTTTGGATAAAATTATAGTAAAAGGGAGTTGGGCCTATTCTCTTGGTTTTGTATACAACTCTTATTAAACTTAACCAGAAAGTAGCTCTGTCTAGAGAAGGATTTCTGTTTTGTTTTGTTTTGTCTTTTCAAGCTTTCAAAGAAGCAATATGTTGTACTCTTAGATCTTAAAATGACGAGTACACCTCTAAACCATTTCCAATAGTTTCTCTGTTTTGTGGCTGACATTATGAGTAATCACTCATTTATTTCCTCATCTAGGCATCAGGGATAAAGTGTCTGACTGGGATGAGTTTCTGCGGCAGACTTTGATGGGAGCATGTAGTCCTCCTGTTCCACTGCTAGAGGGCGTGAGTATTACTGCATGCCTAATCAGTGTGGAAAACCCATCTAATCTTCCAAGGAATCTTAAAATTGGTTGCTAATTTACCACTCTGAAGCAAATAAACATTATTACTAAAGACATAGGCATAGGTTTGTTAAACTTACCCTCAGAGGTTGCAAACAGGTGGCTTGCTCAGTGCTTAAAAACTTTCTGACTTAGTTGCTAACACATAAACATCTAGTTTTCCAGATTCTTTTACACAGTTGGAAAATGAGGCCTTTTGAGGCGTTCACTCTGGCACTAAGCAGGGTTGATTCTACTTCAGGGTGGGCATTTGTAACTCCCATGCCTGGTGACTTGAGACCTCCTTTTCTTTTGCTCAGAAGACAATGGACCCATTGTACTCTTCCCTTTTTCTAGCAGCCTTTTAAAATTAGTATAGCTTTTGAGCTTGTTAGTGAATATAGATTTCTTGATTTTGTGAAATGAATTTATTGGTTATGACATTTCTAAGTTACATCTTGTCACTTTCTGTCATACTGGTAAAATTCTTTGTGGCATATATGAAACGCAGTATATAAAGGTTCCAATTTCTCTACATCCTTGCCAACACTTATTATCTTTTTTGTGATAGCTATCTTAGTGGGTATAAAGTGGTATCTCATTTTGATTGCATTTCCCTAATGGCTAATGATATTGACCATGTTTTTGTGTGTGCGTGTGCTTATGGGCCATTTATGTATCTTTTTTGGAGAAATGTCTTTGCCCATTTTTAAATTGGGTTATTTGCCTTTTTATACATTCTGGACACAAGTACAGGTCAGATATGATTTACAAATATTTTTTTCCCATTCTGTGGGTTGTCTTTTTATCATTTGCAGCATAAAAGATTTTTATTTTGATGTACTCCAATTTAGCTATTTTTTTCTTTTGTTGCTTGTGTTTTTGGTATTGTATCTAAGAAGGCTTTGCTTAACCCAAGGTCAAGAAGATTTACTTCTATGTTTTCTTCTAAGAGGTTTATAGGTTTAGCTCTTACATTTATTTCTATGATCCATTCACATTTCTCTTTTAACTCTTGATTGGCAAATACTCTATTTCAAGCTGTTATTTATTTTTTATATTCTGATTCATTTCATTATGCTTAGCCAGGGCACGGCACATATTAAACAGTCAGTAAAATTTGAATGAATGAATGAAGTGATGAACAAATGAATTGATAAACTACCCTGCTCTGCATTGACCATGTTTCTGCCAACCTAACTTTTAGCTGTAAATGTGTTCCTCCATTTTTGTTCATATGTTCTTTTGTATAATATATCTGGATATATAAGTGTCACAGAGCAGTTCTTAATACGAACAAAATGTAAGGTTGAGTATTAGGAAATGGTTAAGTGATAACTTTGGAATGAGTGTTTCTTTTCTATTCTTTAGTGTAGCTTTAAATATATATCTAGATAGTGAGAGTAAACTTTTCATTTCCATCAGTGTAATCAAAAGCTTTTACTGTGTTCATTAGAACATTGTTATGAAATGAAGGCTGGGCGCGTGGCTCATGCCTGTAATCCTAGCACTCTAGGAGGCTGAGGGGGGAGGATCGCTTGAGGTCAGGAGTTCGAGACCAGCCTGAGCAACAGCGAGACCCCATCTCTACAAAAAAATAGAAAAATTAGCCAGGTGTGGTGGCACGTACCTGTAGTCCCAGCTACTCGGGAGGCTGAGGCAGGAGGATCGCTTGAGCCCAGGAATTCAAGGTTGCAGTGAGCTGTGATGATGCCACTGCACTCTAGCCAGGGTGACAGAACGAGACCCTGTCTTTAAAAAAAAAAAAAAGGAAGAAGAACATTGTTATGAAATGAGTAAAAAAATCAGAAATGCCATCAGTAGGTAAGTGGATAAATGATTGCCCATTTATAATACAGAATATCATAAAACACTGTAAAAGATGAGGAATATTTGTATGTGCTATAGTAGAAAGATACCTAATGTACTAAGTGAAGAACAAATTGAAAAACAGTATACAGTGCTCCCATTTTTCAAAAAGTAAGAGAGAGAGGCAGACAGACGGACAGACTGGCAGAGGTGGATATTGACTTGTGTGTGGAAAAAGAGTGTATGCCAAGGTGTTTATCATGGTTCTTTCTTAGAATTGGGCTTATAAGGGACTTTAACTTTTGTCATGTTTGATTTTTTTCTTTAATGATGACCATACTTTTATAATCAGAGGCAAAGTAATGATGATATTTTTAAAATTTTTGCTAAATGAAAATAAACATAGTCCTAGAGAAAGGGATCTGTTAGAATAATTTTATTGCATTATTGGTAGATTTTCTTTAAGATAAACATTTTCATATCACCTGGAAATAACACTGTAAGAGATTTGTATGATAGTAGACAATTCAATGTCACTGGCTTCTGAATGGGTAAAAAATACAAAGACTGGTTTGAGATCATTTAGAACTTGACTTTTAAAAAATATTATATTTACTTCTCTTATTTAATCATTTCACTTTTTAAACCTACAGCTCCGTAATGGGAGGAATCCTTTAGATCTCATTGCTCCAGGATCCAGGCTAGAATGTCAAGCTTTCCGGGACTCTTTAAGCACTTGGATTGTTACTGTAGTAGAAAACATTGGCGGAAGGCTGAAACTGCGTTATGAAGGACTTGAAAGTTCTGACAATTTTGAACATTGGTTGTATTACTTGGATCCATTTCTTCATCATGTTGGTTGGGCCGCTCAGCAGGGATATGAGCTTCAGCCCCCATTAGGTGAAGAGTAATAGAACATTTTTCTTGTAACTATTACATTATTGTTATGTTATGATTAATATCTATGAGACTGAAAAATGTATTATTCTGTATATTATGAAAGCCTTTGTTAGTTCACATAATAGAACAAAAAAGTTTACATGGAGTTGTTAAATTAAGTGGCAATTTTTCTTTTGGTTTTATTGCTTTTATAATTTTCCACACATATTGATATACCTCATAGACTTCTGCTCCAACCTATACTGAACCCTGACCAAAATAAAATAAAGAAAAAAATTCTCTAGGTAGCATTTATATAGGTATACAGCAGACTGGGTTCATAGAAAGTTGTTGATTAAAAGAAATTATAATAATATTAAAACTGGAGTTATTGTTTAAATCAATTTGCGTTTATTATTTTGTGCCCCAATTTGATTGTTGTATTATTTTATGGATTACAGCAAACTTCATGATCTTACTGTAGGTATTTTCACAAAACTTAACTGTCCAGGCTCTGCACAGAACAGAGGACTGAGGTTAAGGTGCAAGTTCTTTGAGGGAAGATGGATATAAGTGGGCTTGAACCCTTTCCTCGCTCGTCCCAGTGAAAAGTGACTTTTTTTGTTTATGTGAATGCTTTCAGAACAGTTAAAAAGTGTATAGGTTTTCTCATCATCTAAAGCATGCTGTCTTGTTTTATTAAAGCCATCAGACATCTGAAAAATGAAGCTGATTGGCAAGAGATTTTGGCCAAAGTGAAAGAGGAGGAGGAAGAGCCATTACCATCTTACTTATTTAAGGTAAAAACAAAAACGTGATAGATATATCTTGCTCTATAGATAGGTATTGCTCTCCTTACAGCAGAGTAAAGCAATTTGGGGAGGTGAAAAGCATAAAATAACCCCCGTTGTTAGTAAGAGTGCCATGACTTCTGAAGGAGGAGGAGGTATTAAGGCTGGAGTGATGATCATCCTTGTTTTCTTCTAACAGTTGGCTTGATTTTCTCCCCAAGTTCTCTTACAGTAGTTTGAATTTTTTCTTTTCTACTCTTAGCTACATAGCCCTAGCTTGTTATAAAATGAATTTGGGACTACAGGTTTCCTACCTCCCGCTCCTGAAATCTGGTGTTACGGCTGCCGCCATCCCCTGCACCGCTTCTCTCTCCCCGCTGCTTGTCCTTCTGGGCCTCCTGCTTCTCTGTGCTCCGTGTGGTGGCAGTGGCCTGCACACCAAGGGCATCCTTCCCCTGGATACAGTCACTTTTTACAAGGTCATTCCCAAAAGCAAGTTCATCTTTGTGAACTTCGACACACAGTACCCCTTCAACACACAGTACCCCTACGGTGAGAAGCAGGATGAGTTCAAGTGTCTTGCTGAAAACTCGGCCTCCAGCGATGACCTCTTCATGGCAGAGGTGGGGATCTCAGATTATGGTGACAAGTTGAACATGGAGCTGAGTGAGAAATACAAGCTGGACAAAGAGAGCTATCCAGTCTTCTACCTCTTCCAGGATGGGGACTTCAAGAACCCAGTCCCATATAGTGGGGCAGTGCCATCCAGTGTTGGCTAAAGGGGCAAGGGGTCTACCTAAGTATGCCTGGTTGCCTACCTGCATATGACACCCTGGCTGGGGAGTTCATCAGGGCCTCTGGTGTGGAGGCCCACCACCAGGTCCTCTTGAAGCAGGGGCACGACAACCTCTTGAGTGTGAAGGAGACTGAGAAGTGGGCTGAGCAATACCTGAAGATCATGGGGAAGATCTTAGACCAAGGGGAGGACTTCCCAGCATCAGAGATGACCCTGATTGCCAAACTGATAGAGAAGAACAAGATGAGTGACAGGAAGGAGGAGGAGCTCCAAAAGAGCATAAACATCCTGACTGCCTTCCAGAAGAAAGGGGCCGAGAAGGAGGAGCTGTAAAAACATGTGTTAGGTTTTCCAGGGTTTGGTGGAGTGGGGAAGGGAGACTTACTTGCTGGCTGTGAGACCCTTGTGGAATATAAGGGGGTCGTGGAAAAAGTGGTACTGCACCAGAATTCTGAGCCCTGAGGATGCCTGGACATTGATGCTGATGTGACCATGCTTGTGACATCCCTATAGCTGGTCTGGGGCAAGCTGGAGCACTTACATAGATGGCTAGTGAAGTGACCCTCAGAAGGAATTGGTGCTATAAAGAGGAGTGTACTACCCAGGTCCTTGACAGGTGTAATTCTGATTCAATTAAAGTTTCAGTGTTTTGGTTAAGTGGACCTGAAGTCATTCAGTTTTCTTTTTCAAATTATACTTTGTCATGCATGCATAAAGGAATGAATGAATCAATCAATCAATCAATCTTGTTTTTCCTCCAGATGAAGCCACATTGTGTCCAAATGTAGAGAATAGGAGCACTCTCTGTGTTTTTGGTTTTTTTTTTTCCCAAGAAGTTTTTCCTGGGAAGAAAATTATAGGATTTACCAGAACCTGCACAGTTTTATTATTTTAATCAATTAGAGTAGTGTTCAACTACATATGGGTGTAAAATTAATACAGAAATACTGTTTGTATCCCTTTTGGTGTTTGCATTACAGGACAAACAAGTTATTGGCAATCACACATTTGCTGTAAATACGAAATTGGAAGCAGTGGACCCCTGGTCTCCTTTTGGGATTTCTCCTGCTACAGTTGTTAAGGTAAAATGGAGGTAACTCTGTTGGTAAGAATCCCGTCAGGGTGACTGGTGTAGAAAATTGGCAGTGTTTTGATCTTCAGGCTCTACTAATCTAACTCATTTTTCCTCTCAAGCTGTGAGGCTAGAATTACTTCTGTATTTGTATTGTCCAGTTCTCTGCGGCCCACTTCATCTTCAAAGCTTGGAGTCCTAGCCAAAGCAGACAAGGACCTGGGCATTAGAGTAGTGGGGGACATGTTCTTTGGGTCAGGCCTACCTTTATATAGGTGAAGGAGATTTAACTGGTAGGTAGGCCACAGTATCTGTAAAGTTGGAAGCTGGTAGTGTCATCAGTGTCCAGCCAGGTGCAGGGCTCATTGAGATGAGGAGATGTGTGGAGATCAGGCAATTAGTGTCACAGATCTGGTAGTAGGATGGCTCCAGCCATGTGCTCCAGATTCACATTTTAATCTTTTGAAAGACTGAGAAAAGTAGGGCTCAGGGTGCGTTGGTTCACGTTATCCCAGCACTCTGGGAGGCCGTGGCAGGAGCATCGCTCGAGGTCAGGAGTTCGAGACCAGCCTGAGCAAGAGCAAGACTCTGACTCTACCAAAAACAGAAAAATTAGCTGGGCGTGGTGGTGTGCGCCTGTAGTCCCAGCTAACTCGGGACGCTGAGGCAGGAGGATTGCTTGAGCCTAGGAGTTTGAGGTTGCAGTGAGCTATGATGACACCAGTGTAGTCTAGTGAAACTCTGTCTCAAAAAAAAAAAAAAAGGTACTTGTTGGGGTAACCATAAGAATTGAGGAGGTTATCAAGGCCCAGTTACTTAATTACTCCAACTGAGGCATTAGGGAGAAGGTTTCAATTTAGGACTAGAGCAGAAGCCCGTTTACTCAAAGTAGAACCCAAAGTTGAAGGTGACTACAGGAATAGTCACTTGGATGCTGAATCATCTGACCTGTTAAAATTTAAATTTTCCCTGTCTTGGAAGATTCTCAGAGAAAGGGATTCTGAACCTGCAAGTGGGGTCAGAAGGCCCTATCTGGAGTCTGAAGGGATTTGGGATGGTAAGAAGCCAGAGGAGGTTCAAAAAATTCTCTTTGGCATTTGAAACTGGGCTAGCTAGGATCTGAAAAACTAATACATACTAGTGTAGTTGGCTCCTCACTAAGCTTAAATTAAATTTTGCTTGGAGACCAACTACTTGGGTTTGAATCCAGGTTCTCCTTCTTCCTGGCTTTGTAGCCTGGGGCAAGTTATTAAATTCTCTTTAAACTCATTTTCCTTATCTGCAAAATGGAGTTGATAATGGTACTTACCTCATTAGATTGTTAGGAAGATTAAAACTGAATTGATACATGAAAGCATTTAATTAAAACAGTAATTATACATTTATATATTATCAGTAATCCCCAACCTCTTTGGCACCAGGGACCGGTTTCATGGAAGAAAATTTTTCCATACTGGTGTGGGGTGGGGGGGAGGCAGAGCTCAGGGGGTGATGCCAGCAATGGGGAGTGGCTGTAAATACAGATGGAGGTTTGAAGCTTCTCGCTTGCCTTCTGCTCACCTCCTGTTATGTGCCACCTCCCCCGACGAGCCACCTCCCCCCACCCCCACCCCTGTTTCCTAAGTTTCATGGAAGATAGTTTTTCCATGGCAGGGGCGGGGTACAGGTGGTAGAGCTCTGTGGCCAGGTCCCTAACGGGCTGAGGCCTGGGAGTTGGGGACTGCAGTATTATATGACACAGAGCTAGAATTTATCACGTGTTTAGTATTATTAATACTTTGTGACTATGAACTTTTGTAACATGTTTGGCTGTGCCAAAGGAAAAACACATGTATATGTGTGCATGTATATATGTACACACATATTCAGTATACATATACATAGATATGAAACCATTTGTCTATTTTATCTGTTAATTGCACATACAGGTGTTTGATGAGAAGTACTTTCTGGTGGAAATGGATGACTTGAGGCCTGAGGACCACACGAGGCGATCCTTTGTATGCCATGCTGACAGTCCTGGCATCTTCCCTGTGCAGTGGAGTCTGAAGAATGGCCTACACATCAGCCCCCCTCCAGGTGCGCATTCACTGTCCTCTGAGTTGTTACTGGAGAGCTTTTCCTTGAAATAAGATGTGTCAGATGGCATTGCCTAGTCCCTCTCCTCATGCCCTAGCCTGTCCCTAACATTTTGGGGACCCGAGACAAGTATAAATGATTCCATGTATTTACATATTTGAAAGTTGTAAGATCAAGCTAAAAAAACCATTAAAGAGAGTATGTTCTGTCCTTGTACTTTGATACATATATCTTCATAACCACCTGGAAGGCCAGGTTCCAACCTGGGTTCTGTGCTGGCTCCTTAGTCCATCCCATCTTATGTCTGTGAGGAGGTCACAGAGAGGTGGGCCAGTGAGCATTGGGAGCTGGCTGTGAGAAGAGGCCATAGGGCCACAGCTAGAAGGTAGATTATTGATAATTTTAGGTGTCTGGGCTTTATCATGGAATAGGACTCTTCAGAGGGAAGTTTATGGTCAAGAGAAGGACTCAGAGAGCCTGTAGGTAGGAAAGTAGCAGCTCATTTTCCTGGTGTTTGCACCTTTGCAAAATATAGGTCTTTGACCCTTTAATCAAGACTCTTAATTATGACATAGTTGAGCTTGACTGAAATTTTTAATATTTTAAAACTTAGAGTATCTGGAAAATGTCAGATGTTTATGATTTTTTATATTAGCAAATCAGATTATTTGATCGGTAGTTTATATATACTTTATTAGTAGGCTTTTGGTAAAGCACGCCTTCACTTTCTAAATGGTGACTGCTGGAACACTGGGCTGGAACTACTCTTTGGTGTTAACAAGGATCATAAACTCAGAACCTTTTGTCCTCCATTCAACCTTCATTCATCCAACGAACATTATGGAATGTTTGCTGTGAGCCAGGCATTGAGCTTGTCACTGGGGAGACAAAAATGAATACTACCCAGTCACTTCAAGAGGCAAATAGGGGAAAATACTAACAGAACTTCCCAGGTTCTCCTTTGTCAGTGAACATAGCATAGGAGTGCCTGGTTGGAGAGTGTGGTAGGGAACATGCACAGAAGGAAGTTCTTGCTTTTCAGGAGGGCCTGGACATCCTAAAAAGCCATGTAGTTTTAATCTTTATCCTGCTTACCACCTTTATGTGAAAAGGAAGAAACAGTTGTTAAAGATATTAGAGCTGTTAGCGTTGTTATAGACAGGCCAACCATCTTTATAAATAGAAGAAAGGTAGTAGATTATGTGATTGAAAATGGCAGAAAATGTACTGTCAGGAATTGAGTTAGGGGCAGAGGGAGAACTTGGTGCCAGTCTCAGGTAGGCAGGGAAGGTGACTTCAGGGGCTGTTTGGCTGTGGGAGGGCATTGTCTTGAACAGCCTGCTCTGTTGCCTATGAGACATTACGCTCTCTGGAGGCTGAGAGCAACTCAGACGCTGCATACAGTTGGGCTTCACTGAGTTCCTTGCATGCAGATGGTGCTGAGTCAAGGCGGCAGATTGGAGATGCTTTCATCAAGATCCTTGGTAGACTTAAGTGGGGAGTTAAGCTCAACATTTTTTCTGAAATGGATTCATGATTCCAGTTATAAAAGCATTGATTCTGTAGTAGTACATGAATCTGAAAACAATGCTGACAGCATTGTATCAGTAGTAGCTAAGACACATTTAAGGAAATAGCTTTATTAAAGGAAAGTCTTCGCTGATTAACCAGTAGTATTTGCCATCACTTTTCACTCAGAGCCTGAGTCCTAATAGAATTGATAAGACTGGATTTATATATATACAGATCAAATCCAGTCATAACTATCTTAAATTCTTTTGGCAAATTGCCAGCAACTAATAATATAAAATATTGCTCAAAATAAATGCCTTGTTTGAAATTTGAAAGTTTTAAAATTTATCCATAGAATTTCATTGTATTGTTATAGTTTGACCAGAGTTGCTCTCTTTTATAAGACTAACAATGCTTTGGATTTAAAAAGTGCTTTCCACCCCCTCTAAAATGATCAAAGTCCTCAAATTAGCAGCATTGGAAGTTGTGAGTGGACCCCTGGCAGAGTGGTAAAGCCAGGCAAGTAGGCATAGTATGAATCGTTGTTCTTCTATCCCCACCTAGGCTACCCAAGCCAGGACTTTGACTGGGCTGACTACCTCAAACAGTGTGGTGCTGAAGCTGCTCCCCAGAGGTGCTTTCCTTCGGTGAGGACCCCTTGCAGCCCTCAGGGCCACTGCTTCAGGGCTGTCATCACTGCTGTGCTTCTCTTGCTTGTTATGGTTATTACTGTGAAGGGAATCATCTCACTCAACCCAGATAAGCACCTTGGGTGATTGTAATAAAATGGTCAAAAGAAAAATAAACTTACTACAGAAGTGAATCAGTTAGTTTGCTAATTAAGTTAGTTTTACAAGTTTATCAGTTTAATTTTTCTTAGTCGTTAAAATCATGTGAATTTAAAATTTTATTTCATAATTCTTTTTGATGGTTCAATAATATGAAAAAATGTTGAAATATTAAGTGGAGAAAAATTATTAAGCTTATTTAAAAATACTTCTATCTGAATAATACATGCATATGGTTTAAAAGGCCAAATAGCAGTAAATGGCTGAGAAGGTAAAATAGCAGTCCCTGCCCTACCCCTTTCCACAGTCTCCTTTCCCAGAAGTAACCACCTCCTGTTCTTCTGACTGTAATTCCAGCATTTGTCCTTCTTCATTTCCAGAATAATAAGCTGCTATCTTTTTGAGTCATTAATTTTAGACATTTTTCTTGGTTCTATATTATGGTAAATGAGCATTTAGGTATTTTACATTACCTTTCCCCTCTGTCTTAGCCACTTGTTTCTTTAGAGTTATAATTTTCGGTTAAATCTCAATTGAGTTTTTACATTATTATATGCATTCAAATATTATTCACAGCTGAGCACTGCAGTATTTTATGACTGTTTCCTTATTTTATTTGTCCTCAAGTTAATGATTGCCTTGTTTTTTATTTGCTTAATTTTCTTTGTTTCTATTGCTAGCTCTCCCCACACCTCCCAGTAGCGTCTCATTACTATTTCCACAGAGGCAGTCATACCAACAAATCTGTCATTCCTAACATTTTTCTTAGAGGCATCGTTCTTAGCAACCTCCACTCTCTCTCCCTGGATGGGTTGCTCTCTAGGCTTGCCATGTAGTTTTAATCGTGGAACTGCCCTTCAGTGTTACCCAAGGAATTGCTCTCTCTCTTTTCTCATGATTTGGGGTCCCCTGTTTTGTATATCTTATACAAAGATATAACCTCTTTCTTGATTTACTTCCTTGTTTTGATGGAACATGTCTCTTAGGAGCTTCCTCTAATGGAGTGCAAGGCAGGTAAATTTTTGTAGACACTGTGTATTTGAAAATGCCTTCACTCTACTAACTTGATTCATAGTTTGGCTCAATATGGAATTTTAGTTTGGAAGTTATTTTACTTCTTGTTACTGGCAAGAAGTTAGTTGAAAGCCATTCTTATTCTTGATCTTTTGTAGATGACCTGCATTTTTTTTTCCTCCCTAGAAGGTTATAGAATCATTTTGTCACCAATTTTCGTAGTGATGTGCCTTGATGTGGGCCTATTTTCATCCATTGTGCTGGGCTCTCAGTGGGCACTTTCTCTCTGGACCCTCGTGCCTGTCTGTGCTGGGAAATTTTCTTGAATCACTTCTTTGATTTCCTTCCTTCCATTTTCTCTCTTCTCTTTCTGGAATTTCTTTTATTTTGATGTTGGCCCTCTAAATCAAACCTCTACTTTTCTTACCTTTTTGTCTCCTGCTTTTCTTAATCTTTTTGCTTTATTTTCTGGAAGATTTCCTAAACCCTTCTTTTGAATTTTTAATTTTTGATATCATGTTTTTATTTTTTGGAATTATATCTCTTCTTTGAATAGTTCCTTATTTTTAATAGCATATTCTTCTTGCTCTAAGGATGCAATGGTTTTTCTTATCTCTCAGAAGGATGTACCCCTCATCTTTTGGGAAATTTTCTTCTTGCATAATCTCTGCTTTCTCCAAGTTGCTTGCTTTGTCTGTTTTGTTCTCTAGCTTTCATCTCTTTGGATATCTGGTAATTCTTGGTTGTTGCTCATATTTAAGAATGGGGGACTAAAACACTGATTGGAAGCTCTGAGCATGTGGATGGCGCTTGTCAACCTTAAACTTTCCTATAGTGTGAGATCTGGCTGGCCATTTGTTGGGAAAACCTAAATCCAAATTTTTATGTGTTTCTTATTGAGCTTGTCCTACTACCATAAGAAGTCTCTTCTAGTCCTCTGCCTGATGGGTAGAGGCAAGGGCTGGGCCTCTTAGCATTCCATATCCTAACTCCTGTTTTGGGCACCACATGCATGCCCTCAACAGTTGCTTGTGTCCTCCTTCCTAGGGATCTTATGTCTTACCCTGTCTAGAGGGTAAATCTCACCTTCTGTAGGGGAGAGAAAGGGACAATTGCCCTGGGGTGTGGCGTGGAGGAGCATGACTTAAATGCTTCTTGAATGTTTTCAACAAATCCTTGTTTTGACTATTTCTCCTCCACTTCCAGTTGCCTAGTACCTGTTGCTGCCAGTTCGTAGCTCTCTTTACTGCACCTTTCATTAATATGCTAACTTAGTTTTTATACCCTATTCTAAATTTTAGTTTATAAAATGTTCTTGTTTCCTCTCCTGATATATGCATCCTGTTAAGATTTGTCCTTAAAAAAAATTTTTTTTAGTTTTAGTTGGTTGTCAGAAAGAGAGAGAACAATCAAATGCAGATGTTCACTTGTCCATTTTGACCCAAAAGCTACAAATTTTTCTATTTTAAGTGACTCTTTTTCCCTGTTCATAAGCATTTTTTATCCTGACTGCTTTGTATGATACACATATAGTTATGAACCAGGCAGTTTATTGTATGATAGGGCCTTTATGAGAGGGGAATTGAACCAACAGTTGTTGAGAGCCATGTGGTTCAGGACACAGAACCTTAGATATCTCATTTCATTGACACCTTATAGTAACCCAGCAAGATAGGTCTTCTCAACTTCATCTGACAGGTGAAGAATACTGAGGCAAAAAAGAAGTTCCATAGCTTGAGCAGGGCCATGCAGCTAGCAATAATGCAGTGCTGTCTGACCTCAAAGACCACACTGCCATAATGCCAAGAAAGGCAGACATTTTCCCTTTGCTTCGTTAAGAGCAAAAGAGCACAGAATAAATTTATAGCTTTAAAGTAAACCTAGGGATTAAGTACTACTTGAAAAAGGCCTTCTTGCTGAACACATTGAGTTAATACTAAGTGTTAATCCAGTAAATGGATTTGAGTCATTTATTTTCTAGTCAATTTCTGAGCATGAATTTAAGGAAAACATGAAGCTTGAGGCGGTGAACCCTCTTGTCCCTGAAGAAGTGTGTGTTGCCACCATTACTGCAGTGAGAGGCTCCTATCTGTGGCTCCAGCTGGAGGGTAAGTGCCAGCACTCCTGGGAAGCCTTCCTGTGGCTACTGTTCTTTGCTCTTCCTGTTTACTCCTGTACCTGTAGTGTGGCTTAAACTTAATGGATTAGTTAAATAGGGATCTTGTCCAGAGACTCCTAATTTGTAATGCAAGATTCTAAGCTAAAAATTTATTTTCTCTCCTTGGCTTTCAAATTTCAAATTTTAGGAAATGAATGTGAACAAAAATCCTTTACTACAGAGTCCCCCATTTTCAGGAAGGGGAAAGTATAAATCAAATAGCATGTATTTTGATGTGAATAGGTGAGCGTGAGCATTAACACCTAGTTTATTGAAGAGATAGTATATTGGTTGCCCCAACCCAATAGAACAAAGAAGTATATAAAGTAGAAATGATGTATTATACTAAAAGTAATATTCAGTGATTGGACAGGTTTATGGATGGAAGGCACTGTGTGAGTATTCAGTGCCGCAGTTACTATGTATGGCCTGGGTTTCTTTTTTATCCTGCTCCCAAATGGTCAGACTCTGAGAAGGTACCTACTGTACCTTCAATTGTAGAATTGGCACTTAATGCAAATTTCAAGGACAATATTGAATGTAAATTTTTATGCAACCCCTGCTGAGCAACTTGCCAAATCACTTCCTGATTTGAATTCACTGTTCTACTTTCTGGTTTATTCCTGGAGTGACAGAACTAACATTCTCATTGAGTAGAACTGTCACTTTTGTCTTTTGGTTTCCAGTTATTTCAAGGAATTGACTATGATATTTATTAACCATCTGAATAATACCAGTGGTAGTTCCAGTTGCTTAGTTGCTGTTCCTAAGTAAGGGTCACCCTGTATATTCACCTATACCCATTTTGGTCCTTACACAGCTATACATGGGGGGCAGTTGACTTTTCTTCCTAATGTTTATCATACATGAAAAAGTATAACTTCCATGTAAAAGATACTTGCTCAAGGGACTTGTGTCTGTATTACTGCAAGAGTAGAATATTATCTAGAAAGTCATTTATAAAGAAGGTTATTTAATGGTCTAAAAAAAGTTTTTAAAAAATCCTGAACAGGTTCTAAGAAGCCTATACCTGAGTGCATTGTGAGTGTGGAATCCATGGATATATTTCCTTTGGGCTGGTGTGAAACCAATGGCCACCCCCTCAGCACTCCTCGCCGAGCACGAGGTATCTATTAGAGGATTGATTATTAAAGAATCTGTTGGATGGCTGCTACCAATTAGGATGAATCTGGACATTTCAGAGAAGAACAAAATGATATGCTGGTTATCTGTTCCTGCATAAGAAATTATTTATTGTTGCAAACATTTAATATCATACAGTTTTTATGGGTTAGGAATCTGAGTGCAACTTAGGTGGGTCTTCTGGATCCAGGTCTCTCACAGACTACAATCAAGGTGTCAGCCAGGCTTGTAGTCATCTCAAGGCCCAACTAGGGGAGGATCTGCTCCGAGGTTTATTCAGATGATTGTTGTCAAGTGTCTTAGTCCATTCTGGCTGCTATAACAAAATGCCACAGACTGGGTAATTTACAAATAATATTAATAGAAATTTATTTCTCACAGTTCTGGAGGCTAGGAAGTCCAAGATCAAGGTGTCAACAGATTCAGTGTCTGGTGAGGGTACATTGCCTGGTTCATAGATAGTGCCTTCTTGCTGTGTCCTCACATGCTGGAACAGACTACTAGGTCTCTGGGGTCTCTTTTATAAGGGCACTAATCTGAATCATGACGGCAGAGTGCCACCTCCTATGTTGCGCCAACAGTAACTACTCGGAGACCAGATAAAAGGCACCAAGGGACTGAGGGGGGACACCACCTGCACCTCAGCAGGAGGCTTAAGGCAGTGACCATGATCAAAGTTCTCACGGATGTTCATTAAAGCATAATAGTAAGGGAGGAGATGGGAACGAGGAAGAAAGAGAAAGTTTCTCAGGGGTCATTCACGGGTGAAGGGAACATGCTGAATCTCCAGATGTTGTTTTGTCCTGCTTGTAAGATTTATTGTTGGCTATTCCTATCTCTAGTTGCTGTTTTCAGCACGTACTGTTTGCAGTACTGACTTCAAGGACAACCTTATGGCTTTTGCCGCAAGGGGCCTGTCCTATTCTCTTCTAAATCCCTACACTCCTAATACTAGCACATTGGTGATTGGGTTTCAATATGAATTTGGGGGAGGGGGCACAAACATTCATACCATAGCAGCAAGAATTATCTCCTTGTGGGCTGTTGGACTGAGGGCCTCAACTCCTTGCTGGGTGTTGGCTGGAGGCTTCCCTTAGTGCCTCGCCATGTGGGCCTCTCTGTAGGGCAGCTCACAGCATGGCAACTTACTTCCATCAGAGTGAAGAAGCAAGAGAGCAAGAGAGGTTGAACAAGATGGAAGCCAGAGTCTTTCTGCAACCTAATCTTGAAAGTGAAATCCCACCCCCTCCCTTTTTAAATAGCTTATTGAGATATAATTTATATACTATGAAATTCACTTCTTTAAAGTATACAATTCAGTGGTTTTACTATAATCATAGAATTGTACAACTATAACCATAGTCAATTTGAGAACATTTTCATCATTTCAGAAAGAAACCTCCATACTCATTAGCAATCAACATCCCCCCTGGTATCCACTAATCTATTTTCTGTCTCTATAGGTTTGCCTATTCTAGACATTTCATATAAATGGAATCTCATAATATGTGGGCTTTTGTGATTGGCTTCTTTCACTTAGCATGATGTTTTCAGAATTCATCCATGTTGTGTGTGTATCAGTTCTTCATTCCTTTAATAGCTGAATAATATTCCATTGTATGAATATACCACATTTTGTTCATCTTTTCATCAGTTGATGGACATTTGGGTTGTTTCCATTTCTTGACTTTTAATAATAATGCTGCTGTGAACATTAGTGTACAGATTTTTATATGAATATATGTTTTCATTTCCTTTGGGTGTATACCTAGGGTGGAATTGCGAGTCATATGGTTAAAAAAAATCATTGACAAATCTGGTGTCAGGAAGATTTTCTCCTATGTCTTTCTGTGAGAGTTTTATAGTTTTAGTTCTTATGTTTAGATCTTTGATCAATTTTGAGCTAATTTTTATATATGATATAAGGTGAGGGTCCAACTTCATTGATGTGGATATCCAGTTTTCCCAGCACCATTTCTAATGGGCTTGGCACCCATGTCAAGTCAGTTTTTCTTTTGAAAATCTATTTTTGCTTAGAAAATATTCATAAGAGTTGATTGACACAGGGAGCCTTGAAAATGTTTTTGCTCTTTGTCTAAAGACTTCTACCCAGAAAATGTGCCTTAGTCTAGATATTTAGACATATAAGCACTAATTTATAGTACTTCCTAGTTATATATACACAGAACTAGGTTTTAAATATGCTAGTGTAAGCTTAATACATATATAAATTTTCCTTTGTCTTTTTATTTTCCCTGGCATTTAGTTTTTGTTTTCTTCTTACAGTACATAAACAGAGGAAAATTGCAGTGGTTCAACCAGAAAAACAGTAAGTAATGTAATAGTATGTCTGAGCAGTTGAAATTTGAAAGTTAGAATATCTAGAAAAAAAATAACTATTTCAGAGAGTATATCTCCTATGTTACTTTCTCAGATGGAAGCATAATCTTTGAATTCAACGTTTAATCACTTATATACTTCTCCTTACAGTATATGCATGTTTTTAAATGATACTATAAACAAAAGGATAAAATACATTCTCAAGGTGTTCCCTAAATTGAGTTTTCATTGGCTTTTAGAGCCTGATGCCTTTGAATAAAAGAAAGGAAATAAGATTCTTTATGCTGGTAGTTTTTAGGGAAGAGCAAAAATTGTAAATCAGGATATGATTTGTCACAGTGAAAAAATACTTGAGGTAGAAGACAACTCTAAAAGAAATTCACACTCAAAGGAGTGGCTTTGTACCCTTCAAGAAACTCTGTAGCATACCTTTACACACAAATTTTAAGAAGCAATTAATTAGTGAGTGGTGCCTTCAAACCTTAAAAAATACAAAGGTTGATGTGTGTTTTAAAACATCGGGTGTTGAATTCTACATTAGTCTGCTTGGGCTGCCATACAAAATACCACAGACTAGATGGCTTAAACCACAGAAACTTATTTTCTCACATTCTGGAGTCTGGGAAGTCACAGTGCCAGTCGATTAGGTTCCTAGTGAAGGCTCTCTTCCTGGCTTACAGATGGCTGCCTTCTGGCTATCTTCCCATGGCGGAGAGATCCCTCCCAGTACCCCCCTTCTTATAAGGCCACCAATCCTAATAGATTAGGGCCCTACTCTTACGAACTCATTTAATCTTAATTACCTCCCAAAAGCCCTATCTCCAAGTACAGTTACATTGAAGTTAGGGCTTCAGCATATGAATTTGGGGGGGCACACAGTTCCATATACAGCAAATTCTATAACTCCCTACTGTATAATTTATAACTACCTTTGTAGCTATGTGGGTAATAAAACTGACAATATAAATGGAGAGAGGCTGGGTGTGGTGGCTCATGGCCTGTAATCCCAGCACTTGGGGAGGCCGAGGGTGGGGGGAGGGGTATCACTTGAGTCCAGGAGTTTGAGACAAGCCTAGGCAACATAGTGAGACCTCATTTCTACAAAAAATAAAAAATTAGCCAAGTGTGGTGGCATACACCTGTAGTCCTAGCTATTTGGGAGGCTGAGGCAGGAGGATTTCTTGAGCCCGGGAGTTTGAAGTTGCGGTGAGCTATTATTGTGCCACTGTACTCCAGCCTGGGTGACAGAGCAAAACTCTGTCTCTGAAAAAAAAAAAAAAAGAAAAGTGGAAAGAAAGGCCATAGAATTTTATACCAGGTAGAGAGGTGAGATAACAATGACCAAAATACTGGCCTTGGAGTTTTCCTTGACTTAGTTGTAAAAACTGATCCAAAGCTTTAGTCAGGAAGCATTCTAAAAAGATAAATTAGCCTTTTATTAGCCTTTTTTTTTTCTTGAGACAGGGTCTCATTCTGTTGCCTAGGCTGGAGTGCAGTGACACAATCATAGCTCACTGCAGCCTCGAACTCCTGGGCTCATGCTATCCTCCTGCCTCAGCCTCCCGAGTAGCTGGGACTATAGGTGCACCACCACACCTAGCTATATTAGCCTTTTTCAGTGATTGCTGCGTACATACTAAGTCTCTGGGTTTTTTATAACATAATTTGTCTTTCATTTTGAAACTGATGGATGAAGAAAACAGACCCTATAAAAGAAATATTTCTGTTCTGTGACTACTGAAAAAAATGAATCATTTAATTATTTAGAGTTTAAGAATCCCACAAGAAATTTTGTAATTTCTTACTCATATGAATGAAAAGAAAATTTGTTTGACATGTATCATAATGCTGTCTACAGACTATCCATTGACTCATTAGACCCTGTACATAGTTTTAAAAGAAATTGCTGGTTTTTTGGGTTATTTTTTAAAGTATGATCAGCCAGATGTGGTGGCTCATGCCTGTAATCCTAGCACTTTAGGAGGCCAAGTCAGGAGGATCACTTGAGCCCAGGAGTTTGAGATTGCAGTGAGCTATGATTGTGCCACTGCACTCCAGCCTGGGTGACAGAGCAAGGCTATCTCTTAAAAAAAAAAAAAAAGTATGATCAAGGGAGTACCTTCTATTATAGATTTTGCAGCATGCCACATTTGAAGGAAACTAACCCTTGCGTTTTACTGATCTTAACAGTTACCTCACTGTTTTGCTGTGTTTCTTGACCCAGAGTACCATCCTCGAGGACTGTCCATGAAGGCCTGAAGAATCAGGAGCTGAACTCCACAGACTCAGGTATAAGTGTATGTAATCTTACAGAAAAGAGAACCCTTAGTTTCTTTTAATGGACTATGTCTGAAAATAATTTAAACAAAACACTTGATTTATAGGATGTGGCTTCATAGAGAGGTCTCTTAATTGTGACTTTAGAGTTAAAACTAAGATGTATTTAGTTTAATAATCATCTCTAGTCTGATATTTCTGCCCATTTGTAATAATTGTAGTTACTCTTTACTGATGGCCTGGTTTTTGCCAAGGGCTCTGGAGGTTAATATCATCTCTGACTTTAGATAAAGAACCTGAGGCTTTCTAGGCAGTGTTCTTTCTTAAGCTAGGTGGGTGAGAGGTGGGGGGTTTATTCTTTTTAAAACCATTCTTATGACATGCACACTTTGTATATACATTTCACAATTTGTATATCAAAAAAAAGAAAAAGCACTGGAAAAACAGAGGCAGTGCCTGATAAACGAGACAAAGATCCTTTCTGGAGGTTCAAGCCTTTTGTCCAGGGGTCTCTCTTGAACTACTTTTAACTTCCCCTGTGCTGGTTGTATAACACTTAGCATCTTGACTGTGTGGATTCTAGCATAGATTGGGCATTTTAATGATCTTTATTAAATGCCTAGAAAAGAAAGCAAAGCTCAGGTCACACAGCTTATGAGTAGAAGAGCCAGAAATGAAACTCAACTCCTTCTCAAGTTGGAAACCTGTACTTCTGTCTCTTCCACCTACTACCTTTTCTTTACATCATTTATCCATAGAGGATTAGGGTTGTGTCATTCCTTGGGGTTTTTGTTTGTTTGTTTGGTTGGGTTTTTTTTTTTTTTTTTTTCCCCTTGAGACGGGGTCTCACTGTATTGCCCGGACTGGTCTCGATCTCCTGGGCTCAAGCAATCATCCTGCCTCAGCTTCGCGAGTATCTGGGACTATAGGTGCCTGTCTTCTCCTTGTTTTTGATGCATTGCTGGCCATTCTAATGCCTACTGAAACTACAGGATTAAGGCATTAATATCTTCTGCATGACTTCAGCCCCAAGGCCTTCTGGTTTGGGTTTTGTCATAGGTCAGGTTCCCTGGGAAACAGTCTGAGACTCCAATATTTGCATGCATGAGTTTCATTTGAGAGTATTTTGGGGAACAGCTCTTTGGAGGAGAGTAAAGGAAGCAGGATTTGGCAGAGAGAGAAGTTGAACAATAATGCAGTTGCAACAGAAGTTTCTTCTAGTCCCATGGGGAGCCTTGGAGCTGATACAACCACTCAAAGTTGTCCCTGATGCAGGCGTGGTGGCCACACCTTATTGACCAGTTATTGGAAGTGGCTTCTGTTCCCTCCCTAGCTCACAAGGGGAAAGGTGGCTCTCTCCTACTGAGGGTGGTCCCCAGCTCAGGGCAATTCCAGGATAGACTTACAGCTGAGAGTTGTAAGCTGTGAACATTCCCGTCAGCAGGGGCATGAGTGCCTTAATCCTAAAGAGGGGGATCTGGGTGGCAGAGTTCAAATGGAAAAGTAGGCACGAACATGCTGACCACTGTGCTAAGACTGCATTCTTAATTAGAGCATTATGAACTTTAGGGTCCTGTCCATAGTGGGCAGTGTGCACACATCTCCTTTCCCTAATGTTGGAGTAATGGGCAGTATCCGTCAGAAGAGTTTCTTTCTGCTTTTATATCAAAATGAAGGTGTTTTAGTGTTTGAATTTTTCACATTCAATAGCTGAAATGCCAACCACTATGAGGGCATTTTTTAAAAACATTTTTATGAAGTACAATATTCATACAAATAGTTGAAGAGAGGGGTCTTTAGGCCCAGTACCAGCCCACAGTACAAGAAAAACTTAAGAGATGTGATCATAGCATACTTTTAGCCCTCAGAAATGGGAGAGCTCCCACAACATCAAAAGCTGCCATAATATTAGTTTGGTGATTTTAAGGAGACAAACTGTAGTTCTAAGTAATATTCACCATCAGTTCCTAGAAATGTTCCATAATAGATTATTGAATAGTTGGTTTTTGACAACCTAGAAAAGAAATTATTGATCATGTGGAATCATCACGGGTTCTTGAAGTAGGTCCTCTACTTCCTTTATCAATAGAAGTATAGGGCTCTGGAACAATATTGCATTAACCCAGGAACTAATCGGCATGTAATTCAGGATATTGTTTGATTTCAGCAGAGTGATAAGCTCTGTAAGTATAAGGTAAGTATAAGATTTGTATTATAAGTATAAGGTATTTCAAGAGCATTCTCAGACAATATGTTAAGCTTCAAAATATGTAATTCCAAACTTTATATAATGGTATAGTTTTCCCCTAGTAATTCAGCTTTGGAAACATGGGGTAGAGAATTACTGTTCCGAATATTTGTTTCTCTTCATTTCCCAGTTATGATTAATGGAAAATATTGCTGTCCAAAGATATACTTCAACCACCGTTGCTTCTCAGGGCCATATCTTAATAAAGGAAGAATCGCTGAGCTGCCTCAATGTGTAGGACCTGGGAACTGTGTTCTGGTCCTTAGAGAGGTAAGGTTCTGGCCTAGAGCAAAAGAGCTTGGAAATTTCACAGCATTCTCCTAGGCTCATACATACAGGGAGGTGCATGCCATAGACATGACAACTCTAGGTTTTATCAAAAGTTACTAACTTTTCTCATGTATTAGATAGTGAACAGGGCATGTAATTATTTCTGTTTCCTAGGGAATATTCACGAATCTAAGCAGTTTTTCACATAGCAGGTTCACTTCTGTCAGTGTAGAAAGGTCACCTGCCAGAGACCACATGAGGACTATGCAAGAGTGAACTGTGAGATTAGTCCACAACTGAGAGGCTGGGTGGCATTAACCTAGGGTCCATGATAAAGGTATACAACAGGCAGTGTGTTGTGCTGTGGGTAACAGGTATGAGGACTTATTGAACATTTCAGCCTTCAGGGTGGCAAGGGTAGGGTCTGGGGAAATTGGAGCTTCTGGGCCAGACTCTTCCAGCCATGAGAAGGCTTAGGTATCTACATAGTGTTCCAGACAAATAAAATTTTCTGTGGCCAGGAAAGCATTTGGAAGCATGTGCTAGAGTAATTTGAAATTCATCAATGGTGCCTGTTTTTTCCTGACCATAACATTTTGAATGTTTAAAAGGATCTGTTTGTTCTCTTATTTGCAATTTTGGGCAGCTGTCATCCCTTCAGTATTATTTGGTTAATGCTTGTTTATTAATATGACTAGAATTAATCTCCTAAATGAACATAACATTCTAAGGTAGAGCAAGAGTGCTGTGTTTCTAACGGTCTGCTTTTCTCCTTCCCAACCCATATTTTTGCTTTAAAACCGAGCTCAGGTCCTCACTTTACTTATCAATGCAGCTTATAAACCCAGTCGTGTCCTTCGGGAGCTCCAGCTGGACAAAGACTCTGTGTGGCATGGATGTGGGGAAGTCCTAAAAGCCAAGTGAGTAGACTGCTCTGCCCTTTACTCTTATTTGTCTTTAATAGGTCACAGAATCAGTTCTGTAGATAACAGAATACTTGTATTTCCTAGGGCAGTGTTTCTTCAGCTATTTGTGGTAAAGGACCAGGCTCATTTTCTTTTCTGGATTTCCGTTCTGTCATGGATCAATACATTTATAAAATATGATAAAAATGAATCACAAGAAATATGAAATTTGGGCCAGGTGCAGTGGCTCACGCCTATAATCTTAACACTCTGGGAGGCTGAAGCGGGAGGATTGCTTGAGCTCAGGAGTTTGAGACCAGCCTGAGCAAAGAGCAAGACCCCGTCTCTACTAAAAATAGAAAAATTAGCTGGGCATCATGGCACGTGCCTGTACTCCCAGCTACTCAGGAGGTTGAGGCAGGAGGAGCGCTTGAGCCCAGGAGTTTGATGTTGTAGTGAGCTACAATGACGCTACTGCACTCTCCCCAGGGTGACAGAGCAAGACTCTGTCTCAAAAACAACAACAACAAAAAAAAGAAATATGAAATTTAAAAGACATAAAAATGCAAGGACAATTTTTTGTTATTATATTTAAGAGACATAAAATTACTTTTTCAAATTACTGTGAAAGTTTATAAACATTTATACTTGCTTTCTGACCTGATCTTGTCATGGATAGATGTCAGTTGGCAGGTTGTACTGATCCTTGGACCACATTCTGAGCATCACTGCCCAGGGTAAAGAAAGAGTTAGTGAGAAGTCACTTTTCTTTTTATCCTAGTTAGTGAAACTGCTATTTGAAAACCTTAACTTAGGAAAAGAAAGCAAGACCTTTATTTTGCTAATTTAAATAACTCAGCTTTTAGTTGTCATAGCTTACCAGATTTAATTTGATTTAAGTACAATATGCAGAACTTCCTTATTGTTTTCAGAGTCCTCAAACTATAAAGGACATAGAATATTCAAAGAAGCAAAAATATTTTTCAGGTATATTAATATGTTTAATTTTTCTCTGGGTAACCACTAGCCCAGTAAATTTGGCATCTAATGTCTTCCAATGGCAGATATAAAGGAAAGAGTTATCGGGCTACTGTTGAGATAGTGAAAACAGCAGATCGAGTGACTGAATTCTGCCGGCAAACCTGTATCAAATTGGAATGCTGTCCTAACCTCTTCGGTCCACGGATGGTTCTGGATAAGTGCTCTGAGAACTGTTCTGTACTTACAAAGACCAAATACAGTGAGTCATGTTTTTCCAATGTGTTAACTATAGCAGCTGACCATACCTTACATCCTGGAACATTTTTTATTTTACAGACATTGATACATAGCAGAGGTACACAAACTTTTTCTGTAAAGGGCCAGATAATAAATATTTTATGCTGTGGGTCATATGACCTCTGTCACATATTCTTTTTTGTTTTTTTCTGTTTTCATTTTTTAAGAACCCTTCTAAAATTGTAGGAATTGGCCCTAGTATGCAACTTTTACATATAGCATGTATATAAATTAGCTATTGTGTCTAATAGGATCTGTAATTCATTCATACAAGCTGCAAGTATTTATTATGTGCCCACTTTGTGCTTCCAATGTTCTAGCACTGGGATACAACAATAAAGAACAAAATTCCTGTCCTCAGTGAGTTTACATTTAATATGGGAGACAGATAATAAACAAGGGAACAAATATAGAGAGATAAGTATTATGGGGAACAATGGAGCAAGGTGAGCAAGCAAAGTAAGAGAATGAGGAGGCTGGGAGGTGGGGTGCTCTTTGTGCAGGTGGTCAGGAAGTCTTCTGACAGGTAATGACCTAAAGGAAAGAAAAGAACCAGCTGTGCAGATATCTTGGTGGCAGTACTCTGGGGAGGGGGCAGCAAGGGCACAGCCTTGAGGCACATGAAGAGCAGCAAAGAAGCCAATGGTGGTTGGGGAGGTGAAAATAGCAGGTGAGGAGTTAGTTGCAACCTGACTCTGAACAGTCACAATAACACCTGTTCCCTCATCTCCTTTGTGAAACTGGGGCAGGGGTCAAATAGGATGAAATTTCCAATTTGGAGCCTCGTCAAGGCATTGCCACCCAAAGACAAAATTCTGATCCTACCTTTCCTTAAATCCTACAAGCCCTGATGTCACTTGAGAGAATTAATGTGGAGGAGGATTTTACCTTGTTAAATTTGAAGGATTTTTTTTTAGGGATCTCTGCCTCTTAAACTTTATAGTGCATGCAAATCACCTGACGATCTTGTTGAAATGGAGGTTCTGATTTATCAGGTCTGTGGGTATCTGGGGCCTGAGTGTCTGTCTACATTGCCAACAAGTTCCCAGATGCCACTGAGTCTGCTGCTCCTAGGTCTGTACTTAGCATGAGAGCTTTCTAATCAGTATTTGAATTACAAAATCATGTAAGAGTCTAACCTTCCAGTTTCTCTTTATATTTATTGGACTGTAAACTTCTTAAGGGCAGGGATTGATTGTCTTTGTTTTTTATTGTATTAGACTCAGAATTTAGTTTAGGAAATTGCAATTATTAGGAGCTAAGTGAAAGATACTATTTATACAAGTACATATATAAGTACACCACTTTGAGTCTTTGGAAGGAAGACATGGACTTTATTATTCTTTTGGTCTGAATTTATCTTTCACAATGATGTAGTTGAAATTAGCCTAGAATTTAGGAGAGTCTATAATTTTTCCCAATTAGTAATTTGAGTGATGTCAAGTGGATTTATATCCCTCAGAAGAATTCACTTTTTGCAGAAAATTTTATTTTGCTATTACTTTCATATGTAACTCAGAGCTAGAATATGTTTCATTTTTAGAATTGTCTCTATATTCTGAAATTTATATGAAAATACAAAGGATCTAGAATGGCCAAAACAATCCAGATAAAGAAGAATAAAGTCAGAGGACTTACTCTCTCTGACTTTTTTTTTTAAAACCATAAAGCTATAATAATCAAAAGAGTATGGTATTAAAGAATAATCAGATGAATGATGGGACAGAATAGAGGGTCCAGAAAAAGAGCCAAACTTATATGGTTAAGTGATTTTCACCAAGGGAGACAAAGAAATTTAATGGGGAAAGGAAATTATTTTTAAAAAATAGCACAGGTACAACTGGATATCCAAATAGAAAAAACAAAAACAAAACTCTTTGGCTCCTACCTCATAGCATATACAAAAACTAATTCAAGAATGCAGACCTAATGTAAAAGCTAAAACTATAAGGTTCTAGAAGATGAAAAGGAGAATATTCTCAAGATCTTGGGGTAGGCAAAGATTTCTTAGAAAGGACCTGAAAATACACTAACATAAAGGAAAAAAATTAACAAATGAAGCATCACCAAAATTAAAAACTTCAGCTCTTTGAATAATACTGTTTATAAAAAAGGAAAAGATAAGCCACAATCTTGGAGAAAATATTCTTAATTCCCACAACTTAATAGTATAAAGAGAAGTTTGAAACTAAAGGGAGTGGGTGGTTGCATGACAATGTGAATACAGTAAGTACCACCAAATTGTACACTCTAAAATGGTTAATTTTATGTTATGTGAACTTCACCTCAAGTAAAATAAATAAATAAATGAAAAGAGAAACAATATATTCTGGAATTAGATAGTAGTGGTAATGGTTGCACAGCATAGTGAATATACTAAAGACCACTGAATTGTACACTTTGAAATGGTGAATTTTATGTTATGTGAATTATATCTCAATAAAAAATTTTTTTAAAAAGAGAAACAACAGTTTAAAAAAGATGAATAAAAGACTTGAACATATACTTCATGAGAAGATATACAAATGGCCAATAAGCACATGAAAAAATACACAACATCATTAGTTGTTAGAGAAATGCAAATCAAAACTACAATGAAAAATTACTACATATCCACTAATTTGGCTAAAACGAAAAAGACAGTACTACATGTTGGCAAAGGTGTAGAGCAACTAGATCTCATATATTGCTGGTGGGAGTGTAAAATTATACATCCATTTTGGAAAACTGGTAGTTTCTTTAAAAGTTAATCATACATCTATCCTATGATCCAGCAGTTCTATTCCTAGATATTCAAGGAACTGAAAACACGCCCATTAAAAGTCTTACAAGAATGTTCATTGCAGCTTAATTAATAATAGTTGAAACTTGGATGCAGCCCGAGTACCTATAACAGGAGAATAGATAAACTGGTACATTCATACAATGGATTGTTATTCATCAATGCAAAGGAAGGAACTTCTCATATATACAACAGCATAGGCGAAACTCAAAAACATGCTGAGTGAAAGAAGCCGTACACAAAAAAGTACCTACTGTGTGGTTCCATAGAACAAAACTAATCTGCAGTGATAGTAATCAGAATAATGGTTGCTTCTGGTGAGAGGCACTGACTGGGAAGGGACCCTGGGAACTTCCTGGATTGATGATGTTCTATATCTTGATATGGTGGGATTATTCAAATTTATGCGTTTGTTAGTACTAATAAAACTGTACACTTAAGATCTGTTTATTCCACACTATGGAATTTAAAACTCAATCAAATATAGTGTTTTCTGCTATGCTAGTATAATCTCTCATGGTTTTGAAGTGCACAGAAATAATGAAGCTACTTTATTTTTCTTTGTCATCCACATTTAGCACACTATTATGGAAAGAAGAAAAATAAAAGAATTGGGAGGCCACCTGGTGGTCACAGTAACTTAGCTTGTGCCCTGAAAAAAGCCAGTAAGAGGAGAAAGAGGCGGAAAAATGTTTTTGTTCATAAAAAGAAACGCTCCTCTGCATCTGTTGATAATACCCCAGCAGGCTCTCCCCAGGTATGAAATCTGTGATGTACCTGTAATGTCTAGAAGCCAAGTGACCACTGCTTTACAATATGGACACAGAAAGAATACCTGCAGATCTCTGGCCAGTAGAAGGTGGTTTTGTGGCCCAGGAACTGGTTTGTTCTGAATTTCAATGAGACTTCTCTCCTTTTATTCAAGGGAAGTGGGGGTGAAGATGAGGATGACCCAGATGAAGGGGATGACGATTCCCTCAGTGAAGGTAGTACATCTGAACAACAGGATGAGCTGCAAGAAGAGTCAGAAATGTCAGAAAAAAAGTCATGCTCCTCTTCTCCCACCCAAAGTGAGATGTCCACGTCGCTGCCTCCAGATAGACAAAAGAGAAAAAGAGAGCTTCGTACTTTTTCATTTTCTGATGATGAAAATAAACCTCCTTCACCAAAGGTACCATTTTAAAAATAGTTTCTTTTTTTCTCTCTTTCTAGAATTTCCCTCTAGAATCTAAGTGTTAATGATACTAGCATTCCACTTCTTTCATTATAGGATTGTGTAGAATTTCCAGGGTCTCTTTTAAAATCATGCAGTGATTTACATGTGTTTCAAGGATTACTTGGAGATCAACTACATATGAGTCTCAGAGTAGCAGCTTGTTTTAAGTAAAAAAATGCTTCATTGCTAGCTTATTTATAGCCTGTCATTTAGTTTTGGGAAAACTGCCGTTTCAATATTTTTCATAATATTTACGGTTTTGTAGAAATAAATTATTTATCCTTCTGTTTCTGGTTAAGCCATTTGGTTTAGTATATTTAATATGTACATATGTGTACATTATATAACATATACACTAAAGAATATCAATTAAGTTAGTGTTTAAAAACTGGATTGCTTTTTAAAAATATTTCATGGACAGAAGCAATAAATATCTTCTCCTGATAATTTTGGTAAGCATTTTTTCATTGGAATTACCATCCCATTTACTTCAGCACCCTACCAGAGAGTGAGCTGAAATAGACCAAGGAACAAATGGGAGATTTAAAAACAATTTTTCTCTGTTAAATTGTCCAAATTATTTGTGCTGAAACTTTGAGATAAATTCTTTCCCATTGACATTTTGTATTATAAAAGACAAACATTTCTTGAGTACACATGTGCCTTTGCTATCTTTGCTGGGAGAAATCATGTCTTAAGGCCACTTTAAATCTGGTCTTGAAGGATTGTAAATTGATATAGAGAGACTTCTTTAGAATAAAATAGCACTTACACATTTGGTTTGGTTTTGTTATGGGGAATGAAGGAAATAAGGATTGAAGTTGCTGAGAGGCTTCACCTGGACAGTAACCCCCTGAAGTGGAGTGTGGCAGATGTTGTGCGGTTCATCAGATCCACTGACTGTGCTCCATTAGCAAGAATATTTCTAGACCAGGTAATCACACATACCTATAATTTTTAGTAATATGTCTCTTTAGCAAAGAACTATGGGTTTAATAGTCAACAATTTATTTACAAATTTTAGGAAAAAATGTTTCGATCCAAAAGAAAAAAATTGTTCAATTCCATTTTTAGGAGTGGAAGGATGATAAAAAGCTATTCATCAGACTTGCTCCATAGTTGAAGCAGATTGTCACTGCATTCCCATTTTTCCTAAGAATTCAATTCCAGCCTCCAAATATTTAAATGGTTTAAAATCAAGCAAGCCATGCTAAATTGTCCTCATTTTTTCAAAAATAATGATTTTCTTGATTTTAAATAATTATCATCTGTAATATGTTAGGCTCTAGAGTGGTAATCAACTTTAAGGCAAGCTTGCTGAAACACAAATAGTCAGTGGACTTAAACATTGAAATAAATTTCGTTTTGATAATTGGGGAGGTTCAAAACTGAAGATCTTTGAAGAACTTACCAGGCTTTTATGAATGTTAGAAAGTAAGAAAACACTGAAGTTTATAGTTAATATTTTGTTTCAGATTTAGGAAGCCCTATAAAACAATGGCACAATTACTTGCCAGTTACAGGGATAGTTAGTTTACTGAATTTCTGCCAAGCAAAGACTCTGTAGAATGGATTCTTATCCTTGGTAAAACTTTATTAATTCTGAAGTTTCATTAGTATGGAGGACTATGGAGGCACTTGAAATGTGTGGTACTTGTTTAACAGGAAGAAGTAAGAAAAGGAAAGCACAGGGACTCCAATTTTGACAAAGCCACAGTGAACACGGGCTGTCATGATCAAGCTGCCATTCATGTGAGGATCATAGATAATTTGTATTTTATGTCTCAACAGGAAATCGATGGGCAGGCCTTGTTGCTCCTTACCCTTCCCACTGTTCAAGAGTGCATGGACTTAAAATTGGGCCCTGCCATCAAACTTTGCCATCACATAGAGAGGATCAAGTTTGCTTTTTATGAACAGTTTGCCAACTGAGAAGGACAACCAAAGTGAGCTGGATCTTTGAAGCACAAATGCAGTGAACCCTTCTGCTGGCTGTACAAATGGAGCTGGAATAGTCCTGGGGCTCTGGGCCCTGCAGGTGTCGGCTTGTTCTCTTTGCACTTTCAGGGAAGGAGGACCCACACTGAGGAAGCAAAAATTGTGCACAGAAGTGGCTCTCCTGCCAGTAGAAATGTGGATATCTCTTGTGCAGCAGATTGCAATTTTTAAAAAATAAAGGTTGTAAGGAAAAGACTTATATAAGAAGAATAAGCATTTCCAATGTTGTGGCCTAAAAATGAATAATCTAGGCTGCTGGAAATAACCCTTTTGGTTGTTTTGTTTTCATTCTCTTCCTTCCCATTGTAGATTGAACTTTGTTCTCTGCTTTCTCTTTCTTGGAAAGAGAGGACATAGCTTTAAAGTCAGCACTGATTTGGAACTGTGCCTAAGGCACATCAGTGCTTCTTTGTCATTGTGTTTTTTTAAGCTTTTTTAAATTAAAACAGTTCATTTTGGGGATGATTATGTGGCTCTAGGGTTTTGAATGTATAGTCACACTTTGATCCATTTTAAAATCTATTCTTAGGAGTTCCTTTGTTTACTACCTCTGTTGATAATTGAGCTTACAGCCATGTATGAGGTTTTTTGTATGATGCCATTTTTAAGCTACATGAACACTAAAACTATGATAGAAGTTGGGGGTGGGGAACAGTTTTCTTTCTTAAAAACATTATGTGGGCTCTTATACCAGTTGTGGGCTCTTATACCAGTTCTTTAACTGACCTGATCTAAGAACTCTACTATTGTTCTCCATCTTGACCCAGTTTGGGCTACCTGTGTTAAGTAGCATTGGAAAGACAGTTGGAATTTCAGTTTAATTGCTCTCTCCCTGTTAGTTGTAATAGAGACTTCAGTGGCTTTTATTTTATGTTTACTTTTCTCTAGAATTGTTTTTCTACCTCTGTTTCATTTCTATAGTCCTTACTTGGGGTGAAAATTGGTAGGTGTTCCTTGGACCCACAGTAAAGCCCATTTCCCCTTCTTTCTAGGTGTCTCCAGGTAGAGACTGTAGAAGCACAGCAGGGAAAATGTGTTTTGGGGGGGTGATGCAGAGTATGGAATTTCTGTAGTAGTGTCTTCAGTGGCTGGATAAAGATTGAGAGGTGATTCAAGATTCTAGAAACTTCTTTGCCTTGTCATACTTACACTTATCTCCAGTTAATCCTTTAAATTGAATGTTATCTATAGTCTGAAGATTCTCATTTAAACTACTCAGTGTTCTTTTAGGTGTATCTTTTGACCCAGCTCAAGTTAACATGAAACTCCAGATGAATTTTCACTTGTGATTCTACTGCTAGCCATTATAGAATAATAGCATGTGCTGTACTGTTTCAGCCATGAGGAATGAGGAAAAACACATACATAGATTTCCTCCTTTAAATGGTTTGCTTTGCTGAGTGTTTTTTTTTTTATTATCCTAGTCACCTGCAAATTTATAACCTAGTCATTCTTCCTCAAGATTTGAAAATGTTTTAAAACTGCAAAATGGGTAAATTCTAAACAGTTATACAAATATAAGGTAATATTACTACACATTTAAACTGATTGTGATTTTTTTCCTTCCCCCCTCCGCCAATCTGTTTTTATGGACATTGGCAGACAGTCTGTCATCTGGATCCTCTCTTCATTGGATAATTCATGAACCACCTTAACTCAAGCCCTCTACCAAATCATATATTAAAGCATTAACTCATAGCTTAGATTACTACCAGATATATCAGGAAAGAAGCATCATTTAAGTAAAAGTTAATATGTTTGAAACTTTGAGATCCAATTTTTAAAAATTTGATTAATTTTATGTCTATGGAAGAGAAGCATTATATGATGCTGGGGAACAAATAGCATTTAGCAGATAGGCTTTGAGGGTGGTGATGGTGGTGGTGATCTTGCTTAATAAAATTTCCTGAGAGCTGAGCAGTGAAGCCACTAAGGCAAAGAGGGTCCCTTGAGGAAGATCAATGGAACAAAAAATTTCTGGAATTAATGTTGAGGGCCTCATGTTATTGTCTTATTTAGGAAAATGAAATATATTTCCTCTAAGAGGGAATTTACCAAATGTGACAACAATGAATACATTATTTTGTCTCTCTTTGACTTCTCCAGAAACCACAGAATTTAGAACCACCTCCCTTCACAGGTGCAGGGATGCAGCCACTGAATGGTGAAACACACAGCCCCAAGTAATCTCTGATCTGGTTAGAGTTGGGGGCCAACAGGCTTGTCTGTCTATGCCATGATTATTCAAGCTCAGCTTTCTCCTAGAGAAAGGCTGACTCTAAATGGTAAAGTAAGTGGGGTTTCCTTTCATTCTTGCATTCTCCTACTGAGATATAGTTTATCAGGCAATTGCATCAAAGAAGAATTATATTCCCCCAGCCCACACTCCCAGATATTACATAAGAGAGGATAATTGTTTGGGAATTTAGCACAGGGCATTTTTAAAAGTTAAAGTTTACATTCCATTTACCTCATAAAGCTGCTGGGGCTGGGCTGGGCTGGATAGCAGTGATGGTCTGATTCCTGTGATGCTGAAACATTTTAAGCTTACCACATTGGGGTAAAAGGTTTGCATATTGCACATAGGTGTGTGAACTTTGTTTTTTAGAGAGACCAACTTCTTAAATTTATCAACCGTACGTTGTGAAGGGACTGCGTTTGGATTTCACCTGCAGTTGGCCCCACAGCCTGTCTGGTCAGAAAGTTTTTCATGATGCATTTTTGACCCTGACTTGGCAAGCTTAGAAACAGGTTAATGGACCATTTCATCCTTCTGGACCTTGAAGAGATGGCTGACCAATATCAGACCATATTACTGCGATGTTAGTGTGCTAGAAAAACCTTTCACTGCACATGCAGATTTGCTGTGACATTTTGTTTTTTGTTTTTTGTTTTTTTTTTTCCTTTTTGCCCCACAGATTGTTCATAAGGAATGCTGTAACATTTTGACTATATTTTGTGGGCTCCTGGGGACTATGCTATTTTCCTTTGTAAGCCACCTTCATCCTTCTCATTTGAAGCAGAGTTGAAGTGGCTAATGTAAGGAATGCATTAATGGGGGCTTTTACCCTATCTGCCTTTCTTCAGCAATGTAGGTGGCTCCCAGCACACATCTACGTTATAAATACATGAGGTCAGGGAGGGGTACTTATCAACCTCTGGAAAAGATGAGCTTCTTGGTAAATATTTGTTGACTTTATGATAGAGGCAAACATAGAAAACCAGTTTAGAATTTGGCCTTTATATGTCTTTTCACCTGAAAGTAAAATTCTTACTGTGAGAGAGAGGGCATTGGACCCTTCCGAGGGCTTGAATACATTTTACTTGCTCTTTAGTACCAATTCAGTCACTAATGTGGTACCTGAATACAGTTTAAAAGCTTTAGGAGGCCTTGGGTAGGGTAGTACTCAGAATCATTTCCCTCTCTCAAGCCAAAAAGTGTTTCTGATGGACATGTAGAACTTCAGGGAATCTACATGGGAACATTGTAGTCACAGGCACTTATATTTATTTGGCACCTATCACCAAAGACTGTTCTATTTCAGATACCATTTACTGGTTTGATTGATTCCCACAGAAGCTCTGAGAGAGTTGTTAGGAGGTTAGCACACCTTGGGTTTGAACTCTGGTCCTACATATTGAAGATGTTCTGTGTGTGTATACACACGTGCAAGTTCGAAAGTGTTCTATGTTATCAGTAAGAAATTTGTTGGCCTTATGAAGATGGAGAAGGCATCACTAAGAGAAATGCAGTATAAATCTTGGTGGGGACTAGGTACCCCCTTTTTAAGCTTGAATTTTAATTTCCTTGTTCCCAGGTCCACTGTAAGTAACCATGTGTCATAGTCATGGTGCTGACTCAGAAACTCTGTAGGACAGAGAGCCTCCTGCAAAACCAAAAAGAAATAAGTCACTTTCCTGCAATTATAATTCTTCCTTGACTTTATTCACTTTAAATGCTTTACTAGTGAGTTTTGATGACTCCCACTCCTTATGAGAATGTGCATACTTTGGAAACTTGAATTTATCCAAATAAGCTACCTGTGACTTGGAGTTTGGCATAAGAGTTCTAACTAACTCAATGCCAAGTCCAAATAGCTCTGGTTCCAGGCCCACTCACCTGGGATGTTTTCCTCAGTACGTATCCCAGACCACACAGGTAGCCTTGTTTCTGAGGGCAGCCTTTGGGGAGAGGATCGAAGATGGTGGGCACTAAATGCACTGCAGATTGGTTTTCTTGGTTGTGGTGTTTAAGAAGTCTGAGATTTTCACAAGAACCAGCAAAACCAGGAGTGGAGGGTTGGGGGGATGGAGAAATGGGCCTAAAACTCCCTCTTATCTGTCTTTTCTGACTTAACACACCATTGGGTCTGTCCTGGTGCTATGGCCTATTACAAAGGACTGATTTAAAAGGGAAATGAGCCACGCAGCCTTGCAGGACAAGTCTTCAACACCAGCACTAAAGTATGGACCAACCCTGAGCCATGGGAGGCAAGGGTCTCCCATTATTTCAGAGGCAAAGGATAATGCTGACTAGTGAAATGGTGCCACCATTGCAGATGGGAGTGCCTGTTCTCAGGATGTGTGGAACTCAGGCCTAAGGGTTTCTACACGGTTTATTCAATCTAACTGCATGCCTACCTTGACAGAATGGAGGTGGACAAAAGTGTTGAAAGGATGAGGGTAGGCTTTAGCAGATGATTGAGGGAGGTTACAAAGCTTAGGTGAAATTAGAGCTGGGCATTCCTTTAGCTCTTTTTGTATGAGTCTCTGAGGGAAGGTAGTTTGAATGTTTCTCTTGAGATTTTAAATGCTCATTTCTGTTTCTCTCCCTTTCTTCCTTTTTTTCATTAAATATTCTCTAAAGACAATCAGAGGCCTGCCAGGGAGGGACTCCTGGCTGGTTCCAGCACTGTCCTTAGGCCTCTTTCTAATTCTAACTCATTGGAACTGATGCACTTTGTTTAATGTATTTTGCCTTTTTTTTTAAGCTGCTTGTTTAGAACAAAATGAAATGCTATTGCATTGTATCCTTCCTGCTTGCTGTTTTTCTTAATTTCAAAGTTATGCATTGAAGATAAAGTACAATTAAGGAGAAATATGCACAAGAATACCTATTAAAATAACTCCCGTCAAGTTTGATGGTATAACTTCAAAGGATTAAAAAAAACTATTTTGGATGAATATTTTGCGTGGTTTTTTTGTAAATATGATTGTATACAAACCGTGGCACATTATGACAGTTTTAAGTGGTTGGTGAGAAAATTAAAGAAAACAGGTCTTAAGCTATGTTTAACTTTATTTGTCCTGATTTGACAGGAAGGAAGGCATTTTTGCCAGAGTAAATTCTTCAAAACTCTTTCCAGTGGGGCCTCAGAGAATAATTTCTGAGTGGATGAGAAACTTCTTTCCTGCTTTAATAAAATTCCAAAATTCTTCCCCCTCTCTTGCTGTCTCATCCTTTCCCTTCTGGATTTAGGGTTTTTTTTTTTTTCTTTTTTTTTTTGGAGACAAGGTCTCACTACATTGCCCAGGCTGGTCTCTAACTACAGGCACATGCTGCCTCACCTGGCTCAGGAATTTAGGTACTTTTTCACTGTTTTAATATTTATTTACTTACTTAATTTTTTTTTTTTTTAGAGATGGGGTCTCATTCTGTTGCTCAGGCTGGAGAGCAGTGGCTGGGTCATAGCTCACATAGCTCACTGCAGCCTCCTGGGCTCAAGCAATGCTTCCACCTCAGCTAGGACTATAGATGTGCACCACCATGCCAAGCTAATTTAAAAAATTTTTTTAAGGGGGGGGTGTCTCACTATGTTGTCCAGGTTGGTCTCCAACGCCTGGCCCCCAAGCAATCCTCCCACCTCAGCCTCCCAAAGTGCTGAGATTACAGGTGTGAGTCACCATGTCCAGCCAGATTTAGGCACTTTTTAATTCTAGTTCAGGAAAGGTAGGAAAAGAATTTTCCCACAGCGACCTTGCTCCTGGCATTGGGGGTTCTACCCCTGATCTCTGAAGACTGTTTCTTGTTCCTCTATAGTGCTTTGTCAAAAACTTAATTTTTCAGATCTATGTGCAATTTTCCTTAAGCTGTGTCTTTAAGCAAGCAATCACTAATCTCCTTACGCTAAACACAGTCTCTTCTTCTTTAAGACACATCCTCTTTGGTTCTCTCTAAACATGTACTGTTAACTATTGAGCATCCTCTTAAGATCCCCCTTAGACTTAAAGACAGTAATGCAATTCTGATTTTCACTTAACCATTTATTTTCTTAACCTGATTTTCTGTATTTGCCCATGGTCAGTACTTGTGGAGAGTTTTATATTTTATAAATTAAAATTCCATTTAAATTAAAAAGCATTTTGTTGCATGTTCTCTGTACTAGGCACTATGTTGAATTCAAGGGTGAAAAAAACCACTTCCTGCCCTCAGGAGGCTTACAGTCAGCTGTGGCAGAGAGACATGTACAGCTGTCAAATTTAGCAGTTTTAAAAGTTCTGGTGGAGCAGCATACACAAGTTAATGTGGGAGCATGGGGAGAGGGAGGTCAGGTAGGCCTTGAAGCATGAGTAGCAGTTCATGGAGCAAGGAAAAGGGAATAGCATCTATACAGCTAGAATGCCACACAAAGGTACTGAGGTGTGAAAGTGTAGAGAAGTGTGGAAGAGAAGGCTGGAGAATTGCATTTTTTTCCTCTGGATAATCAGGTTAATATTTCTATTAACCATGAAAGCTTTTAAGATGGCATTTAACTCTCTTACGTAATTGGAATTTCTTGGGGCTATTTTATAGGGAAGATTTTCCCCAGACATGATATTCAACACATGTAGCCCAGTGTCAACTGGACTCATACCATGTGTACACTGACATGTAGCAGGAAGGAAAGGGGCTCTAGAGCACCAACAAGAGGTGTCTAAAGAGAGGCCAGAGTGGATGAGAATGGGGACTAGAGTCCCTAGTAGAGGCAGAAAACAGGATCTAAGGAGTTATTATAGAAAGGGTTAGGTGGGAGTAAATGTGCATGTGCAGGGGGATGTTAGAGACTAGCAAATACCAATCTTTTGTCTTATGAGTCACGTTCAAAATGTAGTTGTACCCTCTAAGTGAATAAGGTGGGGATATGTGCACATCAAGTTTTAGTGTAAACCTGGTATACTTCTAAATGAAAGCGATTGGATTGAAATAACCATTTAAATTATGTTTACGGGGGAAAAAATGGACTTGGGGCCTTGAAAAGCATTTGGCCAGGGAAGTAAGAGAAGGATTCAAATGCCTGAGTTGGAGGGAAGACGCCTGTGTGCAGTCTTAGATTGTTTTCCTTAACCACCTGCTTCAGAATAATCCAGGCTGCGGACTATTGGGCCCCATTGCTGAACTACTGAATCAGAACCGCTGAGGGTGGAATCCAGGCTTATTAACAAATTGTCCAGGGTATAAGGGATTTACCTTAGAGGGAAAAAGAATTTAGTCACAGGCCATCCCTGCTCTTGCCTCAGGACCTGGAGCTCCTAGTCCCTGGGTTCTCAATCCCGTCTGCGCAGCCCGACTCACCTGGTCTGTCTACCTGCGGGCGGGGACCTACGACCCTGCCCAGTCGCGCGGGCCGGAGCCCCGCCCCTCGGGGAGAGCCTGAGCGGCAGAGGCCCGCCCCCACGCCGGGTTGGGCCAATCAGGCGCTGCTATCTCAGACGTCGGGTTACGCGCGGCGCTGAGTCGGCCGCCGGGCGGAGGTACCGGCTCCTGGCTCGGGCTCCCGGCTCCGGGCTCGGTGGCGCGGCCCCGGCAGGCAGCGAGGCCGGGCGGGCTGCGGCGCCCCGCGCCCCTCGCGCCAGGCCCGCCATGCAAGGCCCCGTGGGGAATGCGAGCCGCGGACTGCCGGGAGGGCCGCCCTCCACAGTCGCGTCCGGGGGGGGCCGCTGCGAGAGCGGCGCGCTCATGCACAGTTTCGGCATCTTCCTGCAGGGGTTGCTCGGCGTCGTGGCCTTCAGCACGTTGATGCGTGAGTCTGAGACCCCCGCCCCTCCGGAGGCCCTGCGCGCTCAGCCCCGGGCCCTGCCCCGCCTCAGGGCCCCTCCTGCCAGAAGAGTTCAGGCCTGGGGACTCGGGTCCTTTGGCGGAGGTGCCTTCCTCTCTCGCGAGCCCAGGCTGGACATTCCAGAAATAGGGGGAAGTCCGGGACCCCGAGTCCTGAGCCCCTGCCTTATCGCTGTAGCCTCTAGCTGGGAGTGATCCAGCCCCTCTCCACCTTACATGTCTCTCTTCAGAGATGCCCACCTGAAACTCGCCCCCCTCCCACGTTGCCATCTCGCATTGAGGTTACCCCACTTCCGAGCCTGCAGTAATGACCCCCAAGGGTGGCATCCTCCTCTCTGTCCCATCTCAAAGGCTCTTTTTAGCCTCCTCTTGGTGCTTTGAACCCACATCCCTAAATCCCTGGTTTGGTGCTGAGCTCTTTTCTGCACCTTCACTCTTCAAGGATTTACCATCTTGTTCGCATTTAAATCCTACTGCCGTTGCATCGCTCTCAATACCTGGAGTGTTAGGGCCGTACATTTCCCAGTACCGCTCTTCCCCCACCTCCTAATTCGTGGTTCTTCTCCCTGAGCTTTATTTTTTCTTTGGTCAGGGCAACACCCACCTAGACTGCCTTCTCCCCCAGGTATCTTCCTTCCTCTCCTTTCTTTCAGAACAGGCCCACCTGTTTCATCTCTGTCCCAAGCCTTCATAATTAAGTCGCATCTCAAGCTTCCCCTGGCTGTTTCCTTTCCCAACCCACTTTTATAATTTATATTTTAAGTTTCCTTCTTTTCCATGAATCTTGGGCAACCTAGTGGCTGAATGGGGAAGGAGGCTTAGAGGGTCTGGGGAGGTCTCAGAATCCCTGTGCTAAGTCACCAGAGGCCCTTCCTTAGGAGTTTTTTGTGATGAAGAAGGAAGCCCCAGATGGGCCTTCTGGAAAACTAGAAGTTGCAACCTGTTGTCATGTGTGCTATGGGGTGGGAAGTTGTGTTTTTCTTAGAGTACATCCTTCCCGTTATTAAAGTAAGAAGAAGCTTTATTTGGCACGTAGGTCCGGGAGTGCCCCTGTGATTGTATTTTAGGAGGAAGAAAACGTTGTAACTATTTGTACAGAGGTATTAATTCCAAGAATGACTTGTTCTCAAAACTTCCCCACGTGGGCAGAGTGGGAAGTTTCTGCAGAAAGTATGCTCCTTGATACCAGGGAGGGATCCTGCAGTTGTGTGCACATGTCTTGTAGGGTCCAAGGCTGGAGTGGCTGCCTTGCTTGTTTATAACAGGAGGGTTTCTTTGGGTGAATTCTCCCAGGCTTTAGGTAACCCTGGAGAGGCTCTGATTTTGGACACCAGTTTCTTCTGGTTGCCTGGCCTTGGTAAGCCTTACAAGTACCCAGCTGTATATGTTTACCACTTTTTCTTTCCTTTTTAGTCCCTACTTGCCATGCTATTTTCTCTGCTGAACAAATACCCACTTGTTCCCACAGTAATAATTTGTGACAACTTAGCCAAAATCAGCTGCTGACTTGGGTGCATTTACTGTACTGTTTGTGTTTTTAAGACATTGTGAGTGGGTCACACTCTTCCCACTTCTCTTTCCTCCAGCCCGCCTTCCTTTCTCTCTAAAGGAACTGTAGGTTAAATTTTTATTTTGTTCCCTAACCTGAGATTCCTTAGCCTAGCTCTGGCTGTTTTCATGGGTTTGATTGATGTTGATGGCCTGGCTTATCCCCTAGGGTTTGACACTTGTGATTCAGAGAGGGAAACGTGATTATGACAGGGCAGAGTTGCTTGCAGCTGGGAAGTGTGCCGGGTTGAATGTGTTCAGAGTGGAGTCTTCAGGGACACACTTCTTTACTTAATCTTCAGTGTGAGGACATGTGCAAATCCCACTGTGGTTGGTACTTTCTGTGGACTAGAAAGTACTCTTGCTCAGTGTGAGGCTTGACGTGGAAGGAGCTTGTAGAAATGTCTGGTAGGTCCTGGGATGATGTGGGTAGGAGTGATGGAGATACGAGTTGGAAAGCCATGCCTGCCCTGGGCACAGAAATGGAAATGAGAGTGGAGCCTCATCTCCCTACCTAGAAGCAGACGCAGCTGGGCAAGGAGGATCCCACTGACTAGGACCCAGAAAGGGAACTGCCTTTCTTATTGGTCCTGTTGAAGTAGAACTGTGGCGGTTTTCCTTCTTGAACTGCTGGGGAGAGGAGGCAGAACCTAAGGGGCTGCTTTACATTTGGAATAGACTTTGCTGGGGAAAAGGAAAGGGATGGAGGTAGTCTTGGGAAGTACATGTGTGAGCTCGTTGGCTTTGTCCTGGGCCTTTAGTCTTCTTAGGCACACAGTCTGCTTTGTCAGTCTGGTGGGGCTGCCAGGACAGGAATCTTTAAGGCCAGGCTCCCATGATAAGAGTGTGCACCTTGCAGCCTTTGAGGGAGGGACATCATGGTGTGTTAAGATGAGGCCACTCCATCTTTCATCAGTTCTGTTATCTTCTTCAAGCATATTTTAAATACTAATCAGTCTTTTTGAAGCATTTTAAACTAACAGCCCCTATCCTCTTTGAGGTCATAATTTTTTCCCTTCGGATACTTGTGCCCTCCCCCTCACCTGCACCGAGGCAGTGGGCTCAATGCCTCTCTTCTGGGATGCTTCCCCAGTTCTGATGACAGGTACTGTTCAGTTTTCCTGTTGGACCAGCTCCATTCTGTAGGACAAGCTGTGAGGTAATTTTCCTCACTTCACATCCCTGATTCCAGTGAATCCTCAGACCACTGTCTTTATGTTTAATTTCTCTACCCAGAAAATCACTTTTTTCTCCACTTACAAATTGCTGTGTTTTTTCCCTGGGGGATTCTGTCCTGGGAAGATTTCTTACATATATTAATGTCTCTGGGGAGGATTTTGGATTTTGGTTCTTACAAGGATTTCTCATTCTGGGACTTTGATAGGCTTTTTGCCTTACTGTGTCGGGGTTTATAGACTATCTCACTCTGGGCAGTTGAGAGTGTGTGTGCCAGGTCATATATGCAGCCCATTCTTCAAGCTACATAAACATACAGACCATTACAGGTCACCATCCACGGGCATGTCCCAGTGTCAGTGTTGCCTTGTTAAGTTGGTGGGCTTTCCAAAGGCTCCAGCTAAGGTACCCTCCATAAGCAAAGAAAGCTGGACAGACTCAGAAGCAAGCTTATAAAGGTACTTACCACTTAAGGTTTTCTGGAATGTCACTGAAAGCTACTGGGTGAAATGCTTTAAAGAAATGCTTTAAATGAGGGTGCTTTGTCATGATCTGCCTGCAGAGCAGTTCCTCTTGTTTTGGTGGCTTTGTGTACAGTCTGTGACTTGACAAAGTTGCTCAGGCTAGAGTCACAACAGAATGGAGCTGAGCAGTCCTGGAGTTCAGCAAACTGTTCCAGTGCAGGGTAGTCACCCTGCTGTCAGCCAAAGGTCAGTATTAGCTAGTGTGTGTGTTGGCATTTGGGAGTGTTTACTCTCAGGACATGTGAATGCAAAGCAAACTCAAGCCTCCTTCACTGTGCACAGTCAGGGTCCTGGGCTGAAGTGCAGAAAGAATTGGTTTTTTAACAAAACAAGCATTTTGAGAGGTTGGATAAATTTGCCTGCCTATTTTCGTGTTACAGACATGGGGACTAGCCAACTGGGAGAAATGTGTCAGTGTTTTACAAAAATACTGCTGGCATTGAGATGTGATAGCTTTTTTCCTGTGGCCCAAAGTAAAATCACAAACCAGTCCACCCAGCTTTGATATCTTAATCTCAAATAACAGTCCCTGGTGTTTTCTGTCATGGTGGACTGGCCTCCCTTTTGTGTCCTGTGCAGACAGACTTGTGTTGGCACAACCTTTCCTACAATCATCTCTCCCCACCCCATCACAGTTTTTATCTTAAAATACGTCAGACATAGAAAAGAAAAATAGTACAGTGAACACCTGTCTGCCCTCTACCTAGATTCAGCAATTTTCACATTTTATCATATTTGCTTTTGCTTTATCTCTTTATGCTTGCTTTACCCCTAAATACTTCAGCTAAGTCTCTTAAGAATAAGGACAATCTCCTACATAACCACAGTGTCATCATCACACCTAAGAGAATTAATAACTCCATAATATCATCTCATGTCCAGTCCATAATCACATTTCCCCAAATTTCACAAGTCATTTATTGCTGGAATTCTTAAAAACTAAAATTTAGTCAAAGTCCACACATTGCATTTGGTTATATTTTTCCGTCACTTTTACTTCTAGAAGAATCTTCTTCTACATGCATACACACACTTTAAAAAAAAATATTATGGACTTTTTGAAGAGTCCTGGCAGCTTGTCATGTAGAGTACCCCACATTCTGGAGTTGTGTGGGTGTTTCTTTGTGATGTTGAATTGTTTCACTGACCCCTGTGTTTCCTGAGTTTGGTCTGGAGGAGTTGTTAGATTCAGATAACCTTTTTTTAATGGCAAGAACACTCCATAAGCGGCGCTGTGTGTTTCATATTACATTTCACCAGGAGGCATGTGACATCAAGCTGTCCCACTATTAGTGATAATAAGGTCAATTATTTGTTGGTGGAGGATGTAAGACCTCTCAATCTCTCCCTTGTAAAGGTATGTCTTCACTTTGGCAATTAATAAATGGTCTCTATGGTGGTAATACTTTGAGATCATGTGAATACCCTGCTCCCCAGTAACCTTTCACCCAGTGATTACCTCCTCCTGGTAAAATAAAGAAATAGTGGTGGCTGAATTGGAGCTGGAGCATGAGTCTCTGCACCCAACACACCCTCAATCAATGTCAGTGTCTTTTCCTCCCTCTGGAGTGCCAGCCCAGGTAAAGGAAGAACATCCCTTTTTCCACTGCAGGCTGGGGTTGTGTCCAAGGGGGAAAATGGTGTGGCCAGTGTTAGCACTCAGAGTCTTTACTTTTAGAAAGTTTTCAGGTTTTCTAAATACTAATTCATTTGGTAGCATTTATCCATAATGGTGATCTACTACTTTATTTATCCTATAGCTTCATTAATTTGGAATAAAATCAGGACAAGAGGAAGTTGTCTGAATTTGAGGACAATCTTGAGTTGTAGAATAATTTCATCAAATGCATTTTTTAAACTTTTAAATACATCTGTTGGCCAAGTGTTGCCCTGTAGGGGCCTATCAAGCTTCTGTTGCTTTGATGATCTGTTTAAAATCCTTTGCAATTAGTATATTTGCATGAAGTTGAAGTTGTGATGAAGGCGTTTTACAAGTGGTTAAAAATAGTAGGATCCCTGGCTCTGAATATGGTCTGAGAAGGCTTCCATTTCTGCCTCTGCCATGCAGTGCCCCTGCACAACTTCTGCATTTGTCGAAGATTCAGTTTCCTCCCCAGTACAACATGAATAATAATTTCTCTTTTCTGGGGCTGTGGGGCTTAGAAAGAATGTTTGTAAGGAAGCTGGATCAGTGTCAGGCACATATTAGGCCCTCCATGAGTGTGGGTGAGGGGCACTGTCTTCATCCTTGTTATTACAGTATTTGCATTCATGAGTTCGGTTGAAGAACATTTCACAAGTGCTTAAGTAACTCATTTTCTGAATTAGGTTAATCGTTTCCCTTTCTTTCTTGTTTGTATAATGTCTTTAGCTTTAGCCCTCTTCATAGAGTACATAATAGTAAAAAACTTTAACCCAGCTAGCACAATGAATGTGAGTTCCAAATAAGCACGTACTGAAACCAGTTGGCTTTAGTAGTCATAATAATCTCATTCCTTTACCCAACTCTTTCTTGTGTTTTCACCTGTAGAGCCCCACGTGGGCTTTGAGAGGGCAGTAAGTGGACTGGGGCTGCCCCGCTTCTAGGTGATGAACCTGCATTGGGTCACTGGCTTTATTTTGCCCTAGGTGCTGTGGTAGTAGGTGGTGGGGCTGGGCCACTAGAGCCAGCTTCTTCCCTGCAGCCTGCTCTTTACTGAGTCTCTGGTGTGCCAGCTCTTGTGCTCAGCACTTGATATACTCACAGGAACCCTATAAGGAAGGGGTTATTTTCATTTTATAAACAAGAACAATGAGCAGGTGAAGTGCCTTGCACAAGGTCTCTTGGTTATTAGGTGCAGAGCTGAAACGTTAGCTGGGTCCCTCAGACTCCAAGCTCTCTTAACCACCTCTTCTGTCCCTGTGTGCCTTTTTTCATCCCTCTTTCCACACAGGTGTGCTTTGTGATTACTCTATATCTGTGGCTACTTCACTTTGTTTTATCCTATCCGAACAATTCTGATTTTCTTTCTTAATAATTATTTTTATGTCCAAAGTATTATCATTTTATGCCTGTTGATAGCAGTAAAAATACAAATTTGAGATGACTTGCCAATCGATTCATGCATATATGAGTTACACCTTACATTTGCTTTCCTGGCCTGGGCTTTTGTAAAGGTTTTCCTTAGCTGTGCAGAGGATGGTGATCCTACCCCAGGGCTAAGGTCTAGTATCTGAGGCAGAGACACACCCCCCACCCCTCCACCCTACAGCAGAGGAGGTGAGTATAGGAGTCCATTTACTAACTGGTGAGAAAAGGATTTCCGAGGCCCTGGGTGGTTTCAGGTTACCTGCTGATTTTCACAGAAGTTGTTTCCCTGCTACTATATGACAGTATTACCCTTAAGAGTTATTCTTTTCCTCAGATATGCATAGAAGTAGTTGATGAGTCTCTTTTAGATTACTCCACTGCTAGGAAAGCTAGCCATTTAATCCAGGGTTTTAAAATTTGGCGCTATTGGCATTTTGGACAAGATAATTCTTTGTTGCGGGGGCTATCCTGTGCATTGTAAGGTGCTTAGCCCCATCCCTGGCCTCTGCCCACTAGATGCCAGTAGCACTCCTCATTGTGACAACCAAAAATGTTTCCAGACATTGCCAAATGTCTCCTGGGGGGCAAAATCAGCCCTTTTTGAGAACCACTACCTCTCTTCAGTTTGTGGAAACTCATATCAGCTCTAGAAGAATAGATTAGAAGGTCAGTATGTTGTTCCCAAAGTATAAGAACAGTGGACTGTTAGGATTTATTGGGTACTTGGGTGCCAAGCATGGTACTGGATGCTCCCTTGACAAAGAAAAGCTGAGACCCGGTCCCCCATCCTTGAGAGGCTCATAGCCAGAACAGGCTGCAGTGGGCTGGCAGATAATTCCAGTGCAGTGTGAAGAGGATTGTGGAAGTTGAGCAGACTTGAGAGGAGGGATGAGGGATTCTGCCTAGAGACTTGGGGAAGTATTCCTGAGCACAAGGCCGAACGTAAGGGAGGTATGAGGGGCTCTCAACACGGAAGGAGTGCTGAGAGCCAAGGTCTGTGGAGAAGGAAATGGGGCTGGGAAGCGTGGGGGCAGAGGACCCCAGGAAAGAGGTGTTGTGTGCGGAGGATTCCAGGCAGCCTGCCTTATTCACTTTCTGGCTCTTTTACAGGTAGACTTAAACAGGATGGTGAATTAGATGGCAGAGTGTCAAGTCACGGTCTGCATTTGCCTCATGCTACCTGGATTATTTCTTTGAGAACCCTTCTTTTAAAGCAGTTTTTAGATCTCATTTGGTCCCCTGAGGAACATATACTGTTTATCTTTGGGGCTGCAGAAGAACAAATTGGGGCCCAGTAACCTCCCAGCCCCCTGTCCTGTTGGCAGTGCCTTTGGAGATTGATGGTGGTGATGATGTGGGTAAACGTGCTGCGCTTGCTCAGTGCCAGGCACTTAATCCTCATACCACCTGGCAAGTTGATACTAATATTATCTCCATTTTATAGATGAGGAAATTGAGTCACAGAAAGGTTAAGTAACCCACCCAAGGTCACACAGCCACTGAATGGTAGAGCCAGGCACTTTGGCTCTGGAGACCTTGCTTTTTGGTAATAAATGAAGCAGTTCCTTGTTGTTAAGTAGATTTTATTGACTGTCTCCCACATTCCACATAGATGTACAGAAAGTAGAGAACTTCCATCCATAGTAATTTATTCCAGCCTTGATTCTGTACAGCTATCAAGGTGTGGTCACAGAGAGTAATGCCAGGCTGGGCAAGTCTTGGGAACCACTGTTGCCCACTCTGAGCATGGTCCCAGGCTTTGGTAGAGTTGGGCTTTGCTACAGAACTTCTCTGACAAGAACTCCAATTATCAGTACCTTCTAGAAATCCTATACCTCCCACAGGAGGATTGTGGAAATCACCTTTGTGCCTATGAGAAAGACTTCTCACTTACTGCAATCCCGTCTTATCATCAGACATGTTCTTCCTGGTCGTTTGGCTTAGAGTGTCCTCTTCATTCTAAAGGGCATTTTGTGCCATCGGCAAGTTCCGCTCAAGCCACTTTGGGGAGGAGGAGGCAAGAGCTGGTGAGCTCAGCATCACCGAGGGTGGGGCTTCATGGTGCACCCATCGGGTGGGGTGGCATTAGGAAGGGGCCCTGGAGGAAGGAGGGAAAGACTGGGGACGTTCAACCAGTGTTTTCTTTGGCTTTGAAACTTAAAGACTTGGTGCCGAGTATTTGTGGCTTTTCCTGTCACCAGCCATTGGTAGGTATCAAGAGCTTTCATGCTTTTTCTTGATTTTCTTGTTCACAAAGTTGTATGCACAGTAGGTCGTTAGGGAAAGTTTCTTATAAGATGGATAGGATGCAGCTAGGTGGGGAGGAAGGAGAAACACGTTTGGGGTATGCAGAAAAAACACTTAAGTCTCCTTGTACTGTGTCTGCAGGACCCCAACACACACCCCCTCATCTTCGGTCTCTCTCGTGCTTCTGGATCCCCGTTAACTCCAGAGCCAGACCGAGGGTAAGGGTGACAGTGGAAATAGCAGGCTTGGAATCTAGTCTGCTGCCTCAGAAGCCCCAGTGGCAAAGCCCTGGCAGACTAAAAAGAGATGTGGCAACTAAGTGCAAAGTGTGACCCTGGACCAGGAACCTAGCCCATGCTTTTCTCCTTTGAAGCCTATAGGACGTCCAGTCAGTGCTGTTCAGAGCAGGCCTCTGCTTAGCTCTGCCTCTTCCTGTGCCTGGGTCTGGTCTGCCTCGCAGGCTGTGCTGGTGTGTGGTGGTATATAGTGATGCTCTGGGGAAGTGCTCTGGACCAAGTTTGTTCTTGGGAGGCGGGAGGAGACTGAGATCTTTTTCTTTTCTAACTACTAAATACTTCAGCATGCATTTTCTAAGGACACAGGTGTTCTTTTCTATAACCAAAGTATAACAATCAAAACTTGGGAAATTTAACATTACTATGTTGTTGTCAATCCAGAGTCCATATTCAAATTTCATCACTCGCCTGAATGCCATCATACCTGTTTTCTCCTGGTCCAGGGTCACACTTTGCATTTAGTTGCCACATCTCTTTAGTCTGAAATTGTTCCTTAGACTTTCTTTGTCTTTCTTAGCCTTGACACTTTTTTGAAGAGTACAGATGAGTGATTCTGTAGAATGTTCCAGATTGGGTTTGTCTGATACTTTCTCCTGATTACATTCAGTTTACATGTTTTTGGCAGAGGTGTGCATAAGTGATATTGTAGCCTCCTCAGTGCATCATAACCTGAGGCACATGATGTTGCTCTATCCCAGTGTTGGTGAAATTCTCTTTGATAACTTGAGTAGTGTGGTTCCTCCATCTCTCTCCACTGTGAAGTTATAATTTTTCCCTTTGTAACTGATAACTGATTTACAGGAAGATATTTGAGGCAATGTAAAAACACTCTTTTCAGTGTTCCTCGTAAAGCCTCCCCTAGTTGGGAGGTTGGAGCCACAAATACAGAGTAAAAGGTGTTTTGGCCAGTTTTTGATCTGGTAACTATCTGGTGACGATGCTGAGTCACATTTGTAAAGTGCTCATTATGTGCCAAGTCCTGTAAGTGCTTTACATATGTTAACTCATGTATTCCTCATCTTAGCCCTGTAAAATGAGTACTAATATTATCCTGTTTTGCACCTGGGGAAACTGAGACACTGAGAGGTTGATTCATCTAAAGTTGAAGCAGCCACTAAGTGCCAAAATTGTAATCCAAATCCAGTGGGGCTGGGGCTTTCCACCTCCTGCCATTCTGCCCGCCTGCCTGCCTACCGTGTGCAACATATACATGTGCTACTTGACGCAGGACATTACTTCTCTAACCTCTGTGGGGTCTTGTCTTCTCTGTGTGTGGAGGTCTTCAACACCATTTGGTTCCCACTGTCCCCGACCTGCTTGGTTTTTCACTGAGAGCCTCACTGCAGTCTTTTTACTAGACATGGTAGATGGACTGGAACAAAGCCAAAGGCTTTTCATTTTGAGATTGGAATCTGTAGGGCTTGTCATTGAAGCCAGAGGATTCTTTCCTATGTGGATAAATTTAACACTTGAACCTGTGCAAAAGTGGATGAGGAGGCATTTGCCCATGAAGGAGTAACTGGTATAGAACTTGCCCTTCTTCTGTACACAACCAGAAAATAGGCCCGAATATATGAAATAACTGTTTGCAGACATTGGACAGCAGGCAGCTCAGAATAGTGATCCCTGAGGGAAAAGAAATAATGAGGTGAGGGCTATGGTCTTCCCACTAACATTCTGCCTGGAGATAATTTTCAGATCTCAGAGCAGTGAGGAAGAACCTAAGCAGAGCCCAACAGTCTTGCTGAGTTGAGAAGACAAAGTTGAGGAGGCCAAAGCAGTTGGAATATGCAGGGGACAATATGGAGAAAAAAAGAGCTATGCAGAAAAAGCTCTAGACCTCAGCTTAGGGGTCTCCTGGAGACTTTTTATGAACAAATCTGTGCTGCATAGGGTGAAACTCAGGAAGTACATTGAAAAACAGCTGCAGGGGAACTGTAAGCAGAACTTTTTCTAGGGCTGGGAGACTTTTGAGACCTTTCTGGATAGAGAGGAGAGACCTTGTTGAACACCTGTGGCATTCAGTAGACACCTCAAAAGAGTCATGCCTAAAGATTAGGTCTTATCTAGCTCTAGAGAAAAGAGTACAAAGCTTAAAAACAAGCCTTGATACCTTACACAAAAGTGACTAGAAATAGATCACAGATCTAAATGTAGAAATGAAAACTAACACTTCTAGAAGAAAACATAGGAGCAAATCTTTGTAACTTTAGAATAGGCAAAGATTTCTTAGGGCATAAAAAGCTTGAGCCATTAAAAATAATAATAAATTGGACTTCATCTAAATTAAGAATTTCTGCCCTTCAAAATTAAGAAGGGCAATGTCTGCAAACAGTTATTTCATATATTCGGGCCTATTTTCTGGTTGTGTACAGAAGAAGGGCAAGTTCTATACCAGTTACTCCTTCATGGGCAAATGCCTCCTCATCCACTTTTGCACAGGTTCAAGTGTTAAGAAAATAAAAAGGCAAGCCACAGAATGGGAGAAAATACAGGGTGTCCCAAAAGTCACCACACATAGGGAAAATGGGAAGTTGTAGCTAAATATACCTTTATTTACAAAATATTCAATTACAAAATTTTACAAAATTTTTCCTTTGTATGGAGACCTTTGGGACACCCTGTATTTGTAATATGACTGTCTGACCAAGGGCTTATAACTAGAATATGTAAAGAATTCTTACAACTCAGTAAAGAGACAAGGCAATTCTAAAATAGGCAAAGGAACTGATGAGACATTTCTCCAAAGAAGATACACAGAGGCCACTAAGCACATGGAAAGATGCTCAATATCATTAGTCATCAGGGAAGTGCAAATTAAAATAATGATATACCAGTATATACCCACAAGAATGACTAAAATTAAAAAGACTGACCAACAATACCAAGAGTAGAAAAGAATATGAATTTTGGAACCCTTCTACATTGTGGTGGAAATGCAAAATGGTACAACCACTTTGGAAAATTGTTTGAAAGTTTCCTTTTTTTAATTTTTTTTTAGTAATTCTCTTTATTTTTATTTTATTTTTTACTTTTTAATTTTTTATCCCAGAATATTATGGGGTACAAATGTTGAGGTTACATATATTGCCTGTGCGCCAACCAAGTCATAGCTACAAACGTGCTCATCCCCAGAGAGTGCACACCACACCCATTAGGAGTGAATTTATCATCCCCTCCTCCCACCTCCCTCCTGCCCAACACCCAATGATTGCTACTTGCATATGTGCACATAAGTGTTGATCAATCACTACCGATTTGATGGTGAGTATATGTGGTGCTTGTTTTTCCATTCTTGAGATACTTCACTTAAAAAAATGGGTTCCAGCACCATCCAGGGTAATGCCAGATGTGTTAGTTCACTGTTGTTTTTTGTGGCTGAGTAGTACTCCATGGTATACATATACCACATTTTATTAATCTACTCATGTATGTATTGATGGGCACTTGGGTTGTTTCCACATCTTTGCAATTGTGAATTGTGCTGCTATAAACATTCGAGAGCAGATGTCTTTATTATAGGATGACTTTTTTTCTTTTGGGTAGATACCCAGTAGTGAGATTGCTGGATCAAATGGTAGTTCTACTTTTAGTTCTTTGAGGTATCTCCATATTACTTCCCATAGAGGTTGTACTAGTTTGCAGTCCTACCAGGAGTGTATGAGTGTTCCTATCTCTCCACATCCATGCCAACATTTGTTGTTTTGGGACTTTTTGGTAAAAGCCATTCTCACTGGAGTTAAATGATATCTCATTGTGGTTTTAATTTGCATTTCCCTGATGATTAGAGATGTTGAGCATTTTTTCATGTTTCTTGGCCATTATTCTATCTTCTTTTGAAAAGTTTCTGTTCATGTCCTTTGCCCATTTTTTAATGGGGTTGTTTGATTTTTTCTTACTGATTTTCCTGAGTTCTATATAGATTCTAGTTATCAGCCCCTTATCGGATATTTAGCTTGCAAATATTTTCTCCCATTCTGTAGGTTGTCTGTTCACTCTAGTGATAGTTTCTTTGGCTGTGCAGAAGCTTCTTAATTTGATCAGGTCCCATTTGTTTATTTTTGTTGTTGCTGTGCTTGCTTTGGGGGTCTTCCTCATAAATTCTTTGCCTAGGCCGATGTCTATAAATAGAGTTTTTCCAACATTTTCTTCTAGAATTCTTATGGTTTCATGTCTTAGGTTTAAGTCTGTTATCCATCGTGAGTGGATTTTTGTGAGAGGTTAGAGGTGAGGATCCTAGTTCAGTCTTCTGCATGTGGCTATCCAATTTTCCCAGCACCATTTATTGAATAGGGCTTCTTTTCCCCAGTGTATGTTTTTGTGTACTTTGTCAAAGATCAAATGGCAATATGAGGATGGTTTTATGTCTGGCTTCTCAGTCCTCCTCTGTTGGTCTATGTCTCTGTTCTTGTGCAAGTACTATGCTGTTTTGGTTACTATAGCCTTGTAGTATAGCTTGAAGTCTGGTAGATTGATGCCTCCCAATTTGTTCTTTTTGCTTAAGGTTGCTTTGGCTAGATGAGGTCTTCTCTGGTTCTGTACAAAGCGTAGAATTATTTTTTCTATGTCTGTGAAAAACAGCCATACCACCCTGAACGCACCTAATCTCATCTGAAAGTTTCTTACAAAGAAAATTACGTTTACCATACAACTCAGCAGTTTCACCTCTGGAGATTTACCCAAAAGAAAAGAAAACATATGGCCACAAAAGAACTTTTTCATGAATGTTCATAAAAACTTCATAATTGCCCCAAACTAGAAACAACCTAAATGTTCATCAACAGATGAGTGAATAAACAAATTGTGGTATGTCCATACAATGGAATAAATGTCAGCAACAAAAAGGAATAAATTACTGATACATGCAACAACATGGTTGAATATACTGAGCAAAAGAAGCTGGATAAAAAGAACACATACTATATAACTCCATTTGTGTGAAATTGTAGAAAAGGGAAATCTGATCTATAGTGACAGAAAGCAGATTAGTGGTTGCACTGGGGTGGTAGGGATGGAATTGACTGCAAAAGGACTTGAAAGAACTTTTTGGGGTGGTGGAAATTACTATATCTTGATTGTAGTAGGATTACATCAGTGTACGTGTTTCTCAAAACTCATTGAACCGTGTGCCTAATATAAGTGCATTTAGCTATATAAATTATACCTGAAAATTGATTTAAAAGAGAAAGGGAAAGAAAGCTTCAAAATGATAAGCTACTCTACAGTCCTAACTGTTGGCCCAAACAAATTTCAGTACTCATTAAAGGAAGACAAAATTTAAACACTTAATTGTGTAACTAACAATCATAATGTATAGCCCCAATCAAAAGTTTCTAGACATGTGATAAAGAAGCAGGGAACTGTGATCTATAATCAGGAGAAAAGTCAGTCATTATAAATAGGCCAAGAAATTGCAGAGATTACAGAATTACCAGAAAAGGATTTTAAAACAGTTATGATAAATATGCTGACGGTTTTAAAGAAAAATTGGATCATAACGAGGAGCACAATGGGAGATATAAAAGTGAACTAAATCAAACTTCTAGAACTGAAAATACAATTTCTAAAAACCTCATGGACTTATAAACAGAAAATTAGACACTATAGAAGAATAGATTAGTGCACTTGAAAACAGCACAGAAGCTTTGTAAATTAAAGCACAAGAGAAGAAAGTCTGAAAAAAAACATGAACAGAGCCTTAGTCACCCTTGGGACAATATCAAAGGTCTACATGTAATTGGATTTCCAGAGGAGGCAGGAGAGGAAAAGGCAGAAAAATATTTGAAGAAATAATGACTGAACATTTTCCAAAGTTGATGAAAACTATCAACTCAACAGATCGAAGAAGTGTAATGAACCCCATGCAGGATAAACACAAAGAAAATCACACTAAGCCACATCATAATCAAATTGTTGAAAAACAATGATAACAAGAAAATTGTAAAAGCAACCAGAGGGAAAAAATACATTATATTCAGGGAAATAAACATAAGAACTAATATTTTGTCAAATTATTTAAGCCAGAAGACAGTGGAACAACATCTTTAAAGCCCTGAAAGTAAAAGCCTGTCAACCTAAAATTCTATATCCAGTGAGAAATCTCTTTTGTAAATGAAGGCAGATTAAAAAAATGGATGAAGGCACTTTGATCCTTCCTTAGCCAAAGCAAGTGGCTCCAGTCCTTATGATGGCCATTCCGACTCAGCTCCTGGGCCCCTTTATAAGTTTTAAAATCTTTAGTTACAATCTCAAGAGTTAAGCGTGATGATAGCAAATTACCTAAGTTTGGGAGAAATTGAGTTGCTTTCCTTCATTAAAAACTGCTGCCACCACAATAAGGAAAAACAGTGCAGGGGTGTGGTTTTAGGCTTCTAGAAGCCGGGCTGGGAAATCACGTGATCTCGGTGCCTCCTGTTTGTGATCCCTTTCCCCATTCTCCCCTGTACTGCTGTGGTGTACTATAAATGCCAGGTCCTAAGCCCTTCTTCATACACCTCCGTGGCACCATTTGGGTCCAAGCTGCCCTTGTTTTATTTGGGTGAATGAAAAAAGGTGCTTAAGATGCCTTCTTGGTTGTTGAAGTAGATTAGGGGAAAGAGAATCTCCTTTAGGGGTGGACAGAAACACTGTGGTGACTACTTCTAGTGCCATGTTCTTTTTTCCTACCTTGGAGGGCTGTTAGCCAAGTAGGTCAGCAATGAGCATGAGAGCGTCAGCCAAGACTGAATTAAAAGCCGAGCAGCAGCTTCAAGTTCCCCCTTGAAAGATGCACCTGTTCCACGTTCAGTGAAAATTTCCTGAGAACTTAGAATGGCAACTGTGGCAGCCAGCCTCCGTGACAGGCCCTAGTGATCCCCACTCCTGATCTTCACACCCTGGTACTGTCCCCTCCCACACTGTATCAAGGTTAGTCTGTGTGAAGTAGCGCATGTCAGAAGTGATGATACGTGGCTTCTCAAGTTAGGTTATTAAAAAGATAAAAAGACTGGAGCTTCCATCTTGGGGTGCTGTCTTGCTTGCTCCCTGTTGGGTCACTTGCTCTGGGGAAAGCCAGCTGCCATGTCTTGAGGACACTTGAGCAGTCCTGTGGAGAGACCCCGTGGTGAGGAGCTGAGGCCCCCAACCCACAGCCAAGTGGGTGAGCCTTCTGAGGAGTGGATCCTCCAGCCCCAGTCAAGGCTTCAGATGATGTAGCCTTACAAGAGACCATGAGTCAGAACCACACAGTTGATGATAAATGTTTGTCGTTTTAGGCCACTAAGTTTTGGAGTAATTTGTGACACAGTGGTACAAAACTAATATAGTAAGGCCAAGTATGAGAGAAGTTAGGAGACTTGATCCTTGTTCTCCAGGAGTCTACAATCTACTTAGGAAGACAGATCGCTTGAGCAAGCAACTCTTCTAGGCTTGTATGCTGAGTGGGCAAAGGTTCATTCAGGTTTACCTACCTATTGGGTGGAAAAGTGAGAGCTTTTCAACTGCTTGTCATCTTGGTGAGCAGGGCTGCCAGAATGCCGGAGTGTGTTGTAGCATTACTGTTCCTCGTGAAGGTAAACAGACTCAGAGACACCAGTATACATCTCATCCAAGACGGGAGTTTGCTCCTTTTTCAGTCTTAAGGGTCTCACAGAGGCAGTTTGTCATATTCTTACATTTGCCTTGCCTTTAGCAAGCCTACCTGATTGCTCACTGCTTGTATTTTAACTGGTAGGAAATCTGAGTTTCTACGGTCCACATTGGATGGTTGAGCAAAGAATGCATTTCAGACTATTTTTGTTGTAAAATGAGCCCTAGAGTTACGTGTGGGAGTCAAACAGGGGCTAATAATTGAATTGGAGCCTGCTCATTCTGTGCATGGTGACTTTCTACACATTTTTAGTCTTCTCAGTTGCATGGCTTTGTTTCAGTACCTTCTTTGTAAGGAGGCAGGGGATGGGTCTTCTTTTCCCACTCTCTTTCAAAGGTACCAGCATCCCCAGGAGCTCTGTCTCAAATGCTAAGGGGGAGGACGTGCTAATGGGGCTTGACAGAGTCTTTGTTCTCTGCAGTAAGCGCTCCCAGTGGGTTTCTCCCCAGCCTTCTGCTCTGCCTCTGTCCCTAGACTGTGCTGAGACACAGTCATCACTCTCCTGATTCTTACAGCAGATTGGTCATTTCTTGACAGGGTGTTTTATTTCTGTTTTCTTTGGTTCTGTCCTTGCATCAGGTGTGGTAAGATGCTTAGCTAAGTCTCCTGCAGATAGCTTAGTTGAAGAGCAAGTCCAAAGATGCATGCTGCCTGGGATTCCTGTCTGGTTGATGCATACCCACTGGCACTATGGCCTCGTTGGACAGTCTGAGGACACGTTGGAGGGCCCCACCAAGGCCCTAACTCCCCCTCCTTCCCAGACTTTCATGGATTGTGCCTGGCTGTTCTGAGAAGGAGCCAGAACAGAATAGGCAAGGCTGTTTCAAATAAGAACTAATAGGGCCAGGACTAGTAGGGTAGGATTCTCTGGGGTTATGTCCATTCTAAACTTTTGGAAGACTGGAACTAAGGAAGACACAGCTGTGAGACAATCCCGAAAACGTCACCTAGCAAGTCCCTCTCCAAAGCTCCTGAGCTGCACAGATGCTCAGGTAGCTTCCCCACACTCCTCAGAGCTGGGGTTTGTAGCCTCAAGGAAAGAGGCTGGGAGGCATACCTCCTTTGAGACTCATTCTGTAAGCAGGCTGTCTGCCCAGTGGTAGTCCTTGAGGCCAGGCACTATTTATTCTGCATGATAGGATAAGGAATACAGAAAAACTTAATTTTATATGCCTTTCATGACCACCATGCCACATGATGGTAGTTTTTCCAGTGCCTTCATGGAAGGAAAATTTGAAGGACTCAAGTAGACAGATGAACAAATTGAGCTCTGAGAGTTTAGGAATCCTGATTTGACAGAGACCTTGCCTTTCCTCAGGCAGCCTGTGCTCCAGTCCTCAGTCTTGGTTTATTTATATTGAATTTGCCCCTGTACTGGAGTATAGATCTCTCATGTATCACCTCATCCTCCCTCCTAGTCTGACTGTTCTTCCTAAATGGAGAAGAGGTGAAAATAGTTAGATGAGAGGAACCCCAGGGTGCCTGAAGTATCCATCAGACCACTCTGGATGGGTTTCCCGCTGCCAGCCAAGGAGGGCTGCAGATATTTTAGCTCATAGGGGGTGATGAGTTTCTAAGGTCCCAAGCCTCTGGGGGAGGGTGATTGTTGTAGTTAAACCTTCCTTGGCTGCTATCTGTTGCCCTGCCACCTGACTCCCAGGCCTGGGGACTCCGGAGATGAGCTCTGTTGCTCTCTTCTGTTCAGATTCTGGTTGGTCACACAACTCGTGTTGTTTGAAAAGAGAAGACTCTGAGTGCCAGGTTCACTGAGCTGAGGAGCTAGGGAAATGGTTTTATGTGTAATTTAATAACTCTGGTGTGAAGAGAAGAGCTGGTCTTCCATTAACTGTTTTGCCAAGGGTGCTTATTATTCGCTTCCCTCAGTAAAATTCCCAGGTAAAGTCCAGTGTTCCCAGAGGAAGAGTTTTTTGCTTGGGTAAATGTGTAGTACCCTCACAAAGCCAAAGGATGCTCTTGCAGCATCTCCTCTCTTGCACAGCAGTGGGAGCCTCTCTGAAGACTGGTCGCCCACCATGCTATTGGCAGTCCCGCACTCTCCCTCCATGTGGCCTTCTGAAGCTCTGGGGAGCTGGTCCTCTGAACTTGGACTTGCCCTTGATTTGTTTACATAGCTTCATAATAAGCCAATTTCTCTTGGTTTTAGGTGCATGCCCTTGGGAAAACAGTGGAGATGTTTCTGTTCAATGCTATTAGGATGCAAATGTATTTAAATAGGCTCTTAAGACAACCAGCCCGACTAGTGCTTGTCATCCAGAGGGAGGGCTCACGGACCAGGGAGTGGAGGTGGTAAAGCCAGGACCGTAGGGTTCTTAGACCAGGGAATGGAGGTGGTCACGTGCATGGGCTGTGGCATCTAACTGCCTGAATTTGAGCCCTGGCCTCTCATGACCACCATGCCACGTTATGGTGGTTTTTCCAGTGCTGTGTGACTTTATCCCTCTGAGATTGTTTCTTGTCCTCCAGATGTGGGAGATGATTACCTGTCTTGATGGCTTGTGAGAATTAGACAAGATATGGTGCTTAGCACTGCCTGGGGCACGGTAAGTGTTGAGTGTTAGCTCACTGAAGCCCACCTTGGCTGACTGGCTTCCACTACAGATGACCCTGGGAGGGTAGGACAGTTCACACCATATCATCAGTTATTAGAATTGGAAAAGTACAGATAACTTCATCCAAGACTGCCTGTACAGGTGGAACTGGAGGGATTGAATGGCTCACCTGAGACTTCCCAGTAGGTCAGAGGCTAAGCCAGGACTAGAACCCAGGCCTCTCTGCTCTTTCCCCTCCAGCACCTAGTCTTGCTTCCATTTCCCTACCAGCACCTGCTCGTGTGCTCCCCCACCCCCGCGACAGCACACATTTTTTTGCGCTGGTTGGTTTGTCCAGGGACTTTTTTCTAAACTATGCATGAGAAAGGGAACTCTTCCCCCCTGTGAAACAACCTTCCTAACATTGTGCCACTTGGCCGTGAGAGCCCAGGAACACAGAGGCGGGAGCAGCAGCCAGTGAGAGCGGGCTAACGCACATGATGATGGGTGGAGGGGTGTTGCACACTTTTGGGAAACATGGGCTTTCCTCCTCCCCACTCCCAGCTTCAGGCTTTCTGGCAGAGGCATGTGAAAGGAGGCTACTGCCACCACCCCAAGAGTCGGAGCTGTGTGCTAAGGGTGGTGGCAGTAGCAGCCACAGGCAGGGCTTGTCAGAGGAGACCTGTTACAGCCTCAGCCAGAGTGGTCTCTTCCCTGTTCCAGTGAACTTCAATGGGCAAATGTTCTCAGTTTTAACCTGCATTCAGACTTGAGCTGACTTCGTACCACAAGCCTTGACATTTTGGACCACAAATGTATTAAAGATACATCAGCCACCTTTAGCATAGAATAACATTCTTGAATTGTTTTTCCATCTACAGTTGACTCCCCCACCCACCCCACCCCCCTACAGTTGAAAATTCACGTACAACTTTTGACTCCCCACAAACTTAACTACTAATAGCCTAGTGTTGACTGGACGCCTTACTGATAACATAAACAATTAACACATATTTTGTATGCCATATATGTTGTATACTGTATTCTTACAATAAAGTAAGCTAGAGAAAAGAAAATGTTATTAATAAAATCGTAAGGAAGAGAAAATATATTTACTATTCATTAAGTGGAAGTGGATCATCATAAAGGTCTTCATCCTTGTCTTCACATAGAGTAGGCTGAGGAAGAGGAGGGATTGGTCTTGCTGTCTCAGGGGTGGCAGAGGCAGAAGAAAATCCACATATAAGTGGACCCGTGTAGTTCAAACCATGTTGTTCAAGGGTCAACTGTTGATTTCGGTTTTCTAAGCTAATTCTCTTTTAGAGGCTGTTCTTGACTTTTGATAATGCTGTCTGGATTGCACATAGATGTCTGAGTTTCACATGCTTTGCGTTTTGTATCAAGAAGCCAGGCTCAAGTCAGTCCCAGTGCTGGTGCCTGGCTATTCAGTGGGGCATGAAGGTTGGCAGTGGCCTGGGTTCTGGTCCTAACTCTACCACTTGCCGCCTGTAGGACTTCAGCAAGTGCCTTAACTGCTCTGAGCATCAATTTCTTCATCTGAAAATTAGGATGACTCTATCCACCTCCTAGGATTAAGTGAAGAACGATTGAGTTAATTTATCTTGAGTGCCCAGAGCCATCAGCATTACTGATGTTGATAGTATCTTATCTGATGAGGCTGTTTCAGAAATCCACGTGGAACTCAGTTGAATGCATATTGGGTTAGGTGGTAGAGGAGGCTGTTTGTCTTTGGAGGTGAAGCAGGATGCTGTTCTGGACCATGTTGGGGCTGGGCCCGTCCTTGCCAGCCATACTCACACTGCTTCCCCAAGTGAGCCGGCTGCTCACAGAACCCATCAGTGCTCACAAGGGCTGCTGAGTGAGGGAGGGGGTGGCCCCTTCACCCCTGCCAGGGAATGGCCTTTAAAGTGTATGACCTACAGATGGTAAGAGGGCAAATAGAGTCATCTTTATGAATGAAATACAATACATTGGGGGTTTCTCCTAGTGAAATTCTTACAGTTGAGTGACTGAGTTAAATGAGTTGGCAGCTTTGTGACCAGTCCTTTGGCTCCTTGGTTTAACTCTTGGCAAGTGGACCCCAAAAGCCCCACCCTTTCCTTCTAGGTTTGAGGAGTGAAAACAGCATCACAAGTGCTCTTCCCTGTACCTGTTACATGTTCTGTTCTCTGCCAAGTTTGGACCACCCTAAGCAGCTAGAATAGCGCCAGAGCCTTGGGTTGCAGGGATAGAACTCTAACCTGCGATTTGCAGCTCATCACTGTGTGATGGGGCCATTGGTTGTCTTCTCTGACCACAGGAGGCAGAGAGACAAGTGTCCATGCTGCCTGAGTTGAGGATCAGCTTCTTTGGTGGGGTTGGCCAGGGGCTGCACACGTTACCTCTGAGAAATGCAGGCTCTGGTGCCGTGCCTTTTTCTAAAATTTGACTAACCATGAGGTTGTGGTGAAGGTCAGTTCTCTTAAAAGAGAAAATTTTTTATAGTCAAGGGCCTCTTATCCAACACAATCAGAATTCTTGGTTGATTAATTTTTAAAAGGCATTGAAACTGGGGAATCCTAAGAAGTAGAAATGTATACAATGAACACTTTATTCTAACTTACACCTGTTGGTATAGAGTATGGAGGGAGCCCCTGGCCTGGCGGACAGGAGCACAGGGGCCTGTTTCCACCACCAGGAACAATGCAGCAGAGCAGTGATCCTAGAGCCTCCTTGATGTGGCCTTAGAGCCAGCTGAAGTGACATGTTTTCCATTTCTAGTGAGTTCCGATGGCTGGAAGCTTTTCTCAGAAGGAAATTTTCTAAATGAGTTGGGTTTGAGGAAGGCTATTAATTTCCTAATGTGCAAAATTGTAATTTAGTAATTTTTTAATTACTGTTTTTAGCAGCAGAGACCTTTATTATTTTTCTTACTATAAAAGTAATTACATGTTTACTGTAAACAACTAAAACATGAAAATACATAGCATAAAAAGGGAAAGTTCATTGTAATTCCATCCCCTAGAGACCTAACCATGGTTAATAGTTTATTGTGTATGCCTCTAAATTTCTGTTTTTATATATATATATAAATAGGTTCACACTTTTTGTGGTCATTTTATTATTAACTGAAAATAAATAAATAAATAAATAAAAATAGGTTCACACTACACACTTATTGTTTTGGTGACTTGCTTTTTCCCCCCATTTAACATAACATGCATTTTTCCATTTCAATGCAGATAGATCTATTAAACAGCTTTTTGAGGTATAATTTATGTACCATAAAAATTCACCCATTACAAGTATATAGTCTCTACCTTACTCTTTAACAGTTGACTTCCATTGTATGATAACATATGATTGGCCCCTTTGCTACCAGTGGATATTTAGGTAGTTTTTAAATTTTCCATTCTTACAGACAGTGCCCAGTGAACTCTCTTACATAGACTCATGGACATTTGTGTGAGTGTAAATAAAGAAGAAAATCCTAGCAGTTGAATTTCTGGGTCTCACAGTGTATAAACATTTAAAATCATAATAGATATTGCCAAAATTCCTGATGCAGCTTTTCATGTGATCTGTGGATTGATAGCAAACACATGCACACATACACACACACACACACACACACACACAAACACACATACACATCTTCATCCTCTATGAGTGTGGTCCCTGACACCTGGGCTGCAGACCAGTACCTTCTGTGGTCTTTTGGGAACCGGGCTGCACAGCAGGAGGTGAGCAGCAGGTGACCAAGTGAAGCTTCATCTATATTTACAGCTGCTCCCCACTGCTCACATCACTGCCTGAGCTCCACGCCACCCCCAATCCCCGGTCCATGGAAAAATTGTCTTCCATGAAACTGGTCCCTGGTGCCAAAAAGGTTGGGAACTGCTGCTCTATGAGATTAGATGAAATGCCTAAATTTGTCTGTGTGTGGAATACAGGTTAGCAGTGCAGTGGTGACACAAAGCAGGAACAGATGCAGCATATCTTTGTGGGTTCCCCAGCTGCCTGGGACACTGGCTCACAGAATTGGGTCCTTCCAGGACAGCCTGATTATACTTGGGGCCTCCATCAGTATTCAGAAAGGACATACACTAAAAATCAAGCCCTCATTAGGAAGTATTTACAGGTCTCCAGCTCCTCTTGGATCTTAGGTCAGACTCAGCATCTTGGAAGCCTCATCCCTCCATCTTCCCCCTCCCCCAGGGCTCGCAGAGCAGCGTCTTTAACCTCCCTGCCTCCAGTGTGCCTGGTTTCCAGAAGGCTCAGTTCACTAAGGCCACCCTGACACCACTTTAATGCCCCCTTTTACCTGGGTGTTCTGGGGACCAGGACCACAAATCTACTTCCCCACATTTACCAAGCGGTTGTTCACCTTATTTTTCTATCAGCAGTTTAAGAGTACCTGTTTCCTAATACCCTCACCAAGTGGTTTAATCTTTGCTAATCTGGGCGAAAGTAATTACTAATTTGCAATTTTAAAGTCAGTGTTGTTAAGGTTGCTTATCTTCTTGCCTGTTTATCAGCCATTCGTATTTCTTTGTATCAAACAGAAGCCCCCATGGAACACATGCACAGTGATAATGCCCCTCACTCCTACTGTGATCATTATCCTTAGCAGCTGGCACTGCAGCCCTGCTCCCGGGGGAAGCAGTCGTTCCAAGGAGGCCTGTGTTCCAAGAATTAAGCATATTTTTTTGCTAGACAGTTTAGTTTCTTTTCGGTCATCATTTATCAACCTTTGGCCGAACTTGCGTGTAGGAGGATTAAAGCTGGCTAACTTAGAACCTGGGCTTCTTCTGGGCCAGAAAAAGTCAAATCCTTACCAAAAAATGTTTATGAGCACTTAGACTAGTTACAAACCCAGATTATCTGGTTCTTGTTTTTAAGGCCAGATATGGTGAGGGAAACCTTGATTGGCTGGTTCATCCTACCTTGTGGTTATTTATGAGGAAGAAAAGTTTGGGGTAGTTGTCCTCTGACAGTCTTACTGGCAGCTTGCTTTGTCCAAAACCAAAGCAATTTTAGTCTTGTTGCAGGACTCATGACTTGCAAACTATGCTTCTGGGAGAATGTATTATGAAAACTCATGGACCTTGTTGAATTAAAAATAAATACCTGGACAGTACTCAATAAATATGGCTTAAGTGACAGAATGAATTCCTTTGTTCAGCAGATATTGTTTAGCTACCTGTTCTTAGCCAGGCTCCCTGTAGGTGCTAGGAATACAGGGGTAAACAGAACAGAAGTTCCCAGTCTTACAGAGCTTACTTTCTAGTGGGGACAAGACAGTAGTAAGAAAATGTGAGAATTTCTGAGATTCGTGCTGTGAAGAAAACAGAAAGGAAATCAAGGGATGGGGCAAGGTGGGATGTGCACACCTATAGGTGAGGTGGTCAGGAGAGGCTTCCGAGAAGGTGACCTGAGAGCTGAGACAGGAATGTAAAGGAGGAGTCAGCCACTTCGCGGAGTGTTCTGGACCTAGGAGGAGAGTGTTCCAGACAGAAGGTGCAGTGGGGGCAGGATGAGGCTTGGGGTGTGCGATGCATCGAGAGAAAGCCTATGTGGCTGGCGTGAATGAGGGGCTTCATTCAGAGGAGCAGGCAGGGCCTATGACATGTGGGACCTCAGCCAGAGGAGGAGCCCGCATTTTTTTCCTACCTGCTGTGGAAAGGCATGGGAGGGCTTTTTGTTTGTGTATTTTAATTTTATAGAGGTATCATTTACATAATTATCATTTAAGATTGGTTGCATAGATCTTAAGTGTAAAGTTTGGCTTTTGACAAATTTATGTGTCATGGGAGTTTTAAGTGGAGTGGAGGTGACAATTTTATTTATATTTTAAGGATACCCCACCAACAACTGTGTGGAAGATGGATGGACAAACAGTAGTCCCATCTTATTACATAAAATGGAGTGTGGCTCTGAGTGGGACCTTTTGTGGAAAAGAGTGATGGGAGGTGTCATGTGAAGCTGTCCCTCTGCTGTCCCTGCCCAGGGAAAGGCTAGGTGGTGGGGCAGCGGGAGTGGGTTTGAAACCCAGAGTCCTGTGCTGGTTTGCTTTGGCTCAGCACTGCAGGTTCTGCAGTCCCCAGGGTGCTTCCACTCAGACAAGGTGCTTTTTGATTGTAGCAAGCAAGTCTGGACGCAGCTGACTCTCTGCAGAAGATGTGAGTCATGTGGCATTCACAACTGGACAGGCATGTGGATGTTCATCCACATGATGTGATTCCTGAGGGTTGTTAAAAAGGTCCCTCTTCAAAGATAGCTTTTCCATCACCCTTTTTTTGATATCTAAAATTCTAGCATTAAAATGTCTTGTTTTTGAGCATATGAAGCCATCGTGAGTCACTGTCCTGTATGACAGGAGGTGGCAATAGTCGATTGAATTGCTTCCTCATGTGACAGGGGAAGGGAGCAAAATGTAGGGTGGGTAGGTGTGAAAGTTTCGTGGGGATTGGGAAAGACCCAGGGCCTGAGGCACTGTCCTGAGTGGACAGGTCCAAGCAAGGGGCCTGGGAAATAGCTCCGTGGGAGTGTAGAGAAGGTGCTGAGGTCTCCTTATGCACCTCCCTGCCTCTTGCCAGTTGTTCAGGTGAGAGGGGACATGGTTACTCAGAGCTCCACAGTACTGAGTAACTCCTCAGTGGAGGGAGCTCCTTGGCTGAGCCCTGACCTCAGCACTCTCCTGTGGGCGCCAGGTCAGCCAGCTCATGTGGATGGTGGCACCAGGCTGCTGTTCCTACTGGACTAGAGCATGATGACAGGGTGTCTCATTTCATGGTGTTTCTTGAATGGGTGATGTGTCATGTCTAGTTTTTTCCTCACTCTGATTACAGAAGGAATTCTGTAGCATCCCCAACTTTGATTTCATGGTGTGTCTCCTGTTGTCAGCTAAGAGCGGCATGAGATGTCCTTTGGCAGTTCGTATTGAGCCCTCCTTCCTGTCAGTCCTTCAGTGTTTCCTGAGTACCTCCCATGCCCCTGCCCTTGGGCTGCCCAACCTGAGCAATGCCTGATCTCTCTGCCTTCACAGCATGCTCAGTGTGGCGCCATGCATCCACTTTGCATGGTCACTAGTGCCCTTGTTCCAAACAGAGAGTGGCAGGCCTAGAACTTGAGAACCTTGATGCCTTTCTGTTTCTCTCGCCCAGGTTGTCTCTGTCACCTCTCACCTCTCAGCACCAGCATTCGGAGAGTTCTTCCAGTAGCCAGCCTTTGGGGCAGTTGACGCCAACAGACCTGGGAACAGAGACCATAGCTTGATATCAGTTCAGTCTGTTTGGTCTGTCTGTGCAGCTAGAAGGAGATTTGGAACCAGAACCACAGTGATACAATAACCAGTGATTTTGGTTGTATTCAGATGATGACATTTTAGATAACTTTTCTGTTCCTCTGGTTTCCAAACTTATTACAAGGGTTTATTAATATAATTTAAAAGAAAAAAGAAGGACATTTAGGAGGACCTGGATCCACAAATTGTAAGTAGGTGTGTGCTTTCTTGTTTTCTGCAGCTGGGCTTTATGCTTGAGGATTTACTCTTCCTCTAACAGTAATACCACTGCTACTTCTTGCTAACATATGCTTGCCAAGTACAAAGCACAGTTCTGGTGCTCTGTATTATTTTTTCAATACAGAGGTGGGTACTATAATTTCTTCCATTTTTAGAGACCGATTGAAGCCCAGAGAGGTTAAGCAATGCTCCCTTGTCCCACTGTAGGCGCTGAAGCAAGGTTTTGAACCCAGAGCTCATACATACAGGCCCTAAGCTCTGCCTCCTTTGACTTGTGATGGAGTGCCAGCACGTTCTGCTCCACTTGTTCAGTTTGGTAGTTAAGTATCTGCTTCATTCCAGGTACTGGGCTGGGTGCTAAGGGTGTAAACATGAACAAGACAAGGTTCCTGTCTGCCTCCTTAACTAATTGTCCAGTGGGAGCGCAGACAAATGCTTAGTATTGCATACCAAGTGTCAGTCCAAAGGTGTGCATGGGAGACTTGGGGAGCCAGAGGGAGGGAGGGACACTTAGCTCAGTTGCAAGGGGATGAAGGAAGATGCCTAAGAGTTACCCAGGAGAAGAAATGCGGGGCCTCTCCTAAGCCAAGGGGATCATATGAGTGGCAGCACCGAGGTGGGAGATGCCAGGCAATGGGGGCCCTTGTTGCCAACTTACAAAGTCTGCACTGTTCCCTGAGGAAGCGGAGGTGGGGGGGCACGGGAGGGTTTTAAGTTCCCTTCCCTCCACTCCAGGCTCTGGGTGGACGCAAGGAAGATGACTGGAGTTGGGAAAACTTATGGGAGCAAAGGGGATGGGCCTTGATTCGGTGGGGGGGGGAGGGGTGGTTCTCCTGAGTACCAAACCAGCGCCCTTTCTGCCACCTCGAGGGATGTCTCTACCAGAAACACTGTTGTCATGTGTTTGTGCTTCCTGCTTTCTTACTGGATGATCACATTCAGTTTTGTATTGTAATCCTCAAGATGGCAGGGGGATATGTAGGCTTTGGATTCAGGTGGACTTAGATGCAAATCCTGGTGGTGCCATTTTTGGCCTTAGGCAGACCCCTTGACCTTATCAGTAAAATGGGCCTGCAGGGTTGTCATAAAGATTAGAAGCAGTGATGGGAAGTGCCTGTAATAAGAACCTAATAAATGGTGACAGTGGTGATGGCAGCTGCCTGCTTTTCTCCCCACATTGACCCCATTAAGTGGACAACTGAGGAAATTTGGACTCAGAAAAGTTAAGTGATTCACTTAAAATCATAAAATTTTTGATAAAGCTGGAACTAGATTTCAAGCCACCCCCCAACTTGACTGCATTTAGTTCCTTGCCGTAAGGATCACCTAGATGTCCATTTCTCCTTGAAAAGTGGCCCAACCCGGGTGTAATGCTTTCCTAGGCTAGAATTCTGGCCACATGCAGCTGCAACAGAGGCTAGGAAACATGGCTTTCAGCTGCTGACTAAGAGAGTTCTCTCAGGAAGAGGAGAGAATGGATTTGGGAGGCGACCAGCAGTCTACCTCAGTGACTTCTGGGGACTTTGTCCCTGGGTACCTCTGGGGTTTTAGCAGTACTGAGGAGATCTGGGATGGGACTTGGTTGTTGGGATGTTTCTTTATAATTTAGGGAAGGTGGAGAAACGCCTCTGGATTTTTCCTTGATGGCTGGGTCCCTCAGCAAGGGTAGGTTTGCTCACCTCCCAGCACAGTTTCTGCCCTTTGGGAGCATTGGAGACCGAGTCAGGAAGTGTGGAGAGGGGTCCTGGGCTCCTCAGACCAGCAAAACATGGCTCGAGGTCAGTGGCCCAGCCAGTGCTGGTTAGAGAAAAAGTCCTGGCTCTGGTGACTTTGCCTTATTCCAACTCCTCTGCTGACTGCTGGGGTGATCCTGGACAGCTCACTCCTTCCCTCACCATTTTCCACACCCTTTACGCTAAGGGGGTTGGACACTCAAGGACACCTCAGGCTCTGACTCGGAGTCCACACTACCTGGCTATGAATTGGTTCCCAGCTGGCCCTGATGGCAGCTTCTTTGCTGTTGGGCTTGACATTCAGCTGGAGGTGGGACTGCTTACCATTTGCCCTGGAGAAGAGTCTGTCACCCTCAACATTAGCCTGTGTTGGCCGAGGCACTGGCTCGTGGTACAGCTCGAGAAATGGGGCCATTGGGGCGTAGTTCTGTCAGCAGCATGCCACTGTCAGAGGGCTGCAAAACTATGGGTGTTTTTCTGGCTCCAGGTCATTGGAAGAGGAGTATTTTCCCCCAGGGATAAATAAGAAAGCACGTAGACTTCTGCATGCTCATGGCCTCCAGAGCTCCTAGATCCCAAGAGTTGGAAAACCTGCTCACATTCTGAGGTCCAAGGTCTCACATAGGAATCGGTGGTTTCATGTCCCAGCAGAGAGCCTGTGATTGTGATTTCCTGCCATCTGTGAGGCAGAGTGATCCGGAGGATCTTCTGTTGTCTCTTTATGAAACGTTAGGAGCTAAAGTGGCCACTGTGAGGTCTGTGATTACCTTCCTGCTTTACACTTTATTTTTTATTTTTAGAGACAGGGTCTTGCTCTGTCACCCAGGCTGGAGTGCAGTAGCGTGATCATAGCTCACTGCAGCCTCCAACTCCTGGGCTCAAATGATCGTCCTACTTCAGCCTCCCAAGTAGCTGGGACTACAGGCACGAGCCACTGCACCCGGCCAACTTCTGATGCAGCAAGTGTGCTTCTAGGAATCTTTCCCTCAGATATGTGCTCACACAGGCAGAGATAGCACAAGGCAGGGACATTCACCACAGCAGTGTTCATAGAGTGAATTAAGAGATGGCATGGCCATGCTGTAGATGCCACGTAGCCACTAATGGGAGAGGTGGGGCCATGTATACAGTAGGTGAAACGTCCTCCCAGGGGCAGGGGGAGTTTCAGGGAGAGCAGCACAGGTTAGAGTGTGTACAGCATGTGACCATTTGTCTCCCTCTTTAAAGAGACAGTCTGCATCTGTGTGCTTGCCTTGCATGTCATTGAATGGATGTGTAGGGTCGGGGGATAGTGGTTGGCCCTGAGAAGGGAAATAGAAGTACTGGGGATTTCAGATGGAAGGGGACTTTTCACTGAGTATGTCTTGTACTCTTCGAGTTTTTTTAAAAGAAAAAGAGAAAAAAATCTTTGTTAGTTTATTGGAGATGCCATAAAAAATAATCACAAACGTCTTGGCTTAACAGAAATGTATTCTGTCATGGTCCTGGAGGCCCCAAGTCCAGAGTCAAGGTGTGAGCAGAGCCCATGCTCCCTCCAGCAGCCCTAGGGGAGGACCCTTCCTTGCCTCTTCCAGCTTCCCAGCTCCAGGGATTCCTTGGCTTGCGGCTGTGTCTCTCCATCCCTGCCTCCGTCTTCTCAGGGCCTTCTCCTCTCCCTGTGTCTTCTACTGTCCCGTCTCTCATAGGATGCTTGTAACTAGAATGGGGGCCCACTTTGTTAGTCCAGAATGATCTTTTCTCAAGATCTTTAATGTAATTATATCTGCAGAGACTTTTTTTCCAAATAAGGTCACATTTGCAGGTATTGGGGATTAGGACTTGGACATATCTTTTTAGGTACCTACCATTCAACCACTACAATTGCCAACTAGATTTTGGGGGGAAAACTCACCTATATGCTGCTTATAATAGACCCACTTTAAATATAGAGTTGAAAAAAGAAAGATTGAAAAAGATATACCATACAAATACTGCTAAAAGAATGTACTCATTCTTAGTAAAGAATGTAAATATTCACCTTTTCCAAAAGATGTATTTTAATTCAAATATGAGTAAGGTTAGAGAAGGTGGGAGCTGTGTTTTAGGCAAGTTAGATGGTGTGCAGCATAATTACACTGAAAGCTCCTCGAGGGCAAGGACCATGTCTGTGTCGTCCATTGTTGTATCCCCAGCACAGAGTAGGTGCTCAGTGCAGCTGGGGTGGGTGGGAAAGGTGGTTGGCGAGACCAGGAGCAGGCAGTCTCATTGGCACAGGAAGGAAATCATGAGGGCCAGGACTAGTTTGGTGGTAGAAATGGGCATATCCAGAAGACTCTAAATTGAAGAATTGGCAGGGGAGGTTGACAGTTGAGTGGGAGGACAGTGAGGAGCCCCAGAGGTGAGGATACCTCTGTTCTATGAGGAAACGGTGAGGCCAGCAGGACTAGCAGGGGCCAGCAGGCCAGGCAGCCTGCAGTTGGAGCATCACTGGGAGGCCAGGGCTGGGGTGGAGGCTGGCAGGCCCTCAGCATTGAAGCCCTGAGAGGGGAACTTCTCCCCCAGAGTCAGGAGGAAGAAGAGGCTGTGGAGGGAGGACAGGACCATGGGAGGTGGAGGAGAGCCACAGAGGGGCCCTGGGAGCGTTGGGAGGACGGCCAGGGGAGGAGGGCAGGGTTGGGAAATCCTAGGATCCTCCTAGGGTTGGGCCCCTGAGCTGCCTGGAGGCGGGGGCGGGGGGGGTTGGTGTGGAGAGGTTAGGTTGCAGCTGGCAGACCCCAGGTCACATGCTTGTCAGAGACCAGGAAGGGGGTGGCTCAGCCCCAGGAGTAGGGAGAGTAGATGCAGAGAGGAGGAGAGGGAAGACGACAGAGGAGGGCCAGCAGAACGAAGCTTGCTTTCCTGAGCGCGGGTTCAGTGCTGGCCCTTCCACCTGTCTTCTCTCACCACAAGTCACAGAGCTAGACAGTAGCAGAGACAGGATTTAAAGCCAAGTCTGTCTGGCCCTGAAACCCAGGCTCTGGACACTCCTCCTTTTCAGGGCGTTGGGCCCCGTGCCTGTCTTCAGGACAGCTGTACAGGAAAACCGAGAGCCTGCTTAGGGGCGCACAGCACCACTGATGCTGCGCATGGGACAGTGTATGCTCCCCTCTCTCCTTTCTTTGCTCGCTGGGGGTCTCTCAGGCGTTTCTCCCAGCCCTGGGTCGGGAGGCTGACCTGCACCTGAGCTGTGCCTGCCTCCCCGCTCCAGGGGCGGGTGGTGGATTTGCGGTTAGAAAGCATGGATTGCACTTCGCATTGGCCTCTGGCTCCCTCCGTGTGGGTTCTCGCCATCCTGCAGAAGCACCACTGATGAGGAAAGGTCAGTTGTCCCAGAGCTCTGCCTCTCTGAGCCTCGTCATGGCTGGCTTCTGAGGGGGCAGCTGCCAGGCCCCCGCAGGGAGCGGCTTATTCCCGTGGGGCTGGGTACCTGGCTTGCCATCTCCTCACTTCTTACCTGCACAGAAGCCTTGCGTGTCCCCTGCGGGCCACCCCCACCCCTCGCAACCTGCAGTGCAGTGGAACTGGGGCAGCTCCTGTCTCAAGTCAGCCCTTTCTCTCCCAGCCCACGTGCACTCTGTCAGCAAATGCCACAGCCAGAGTCGGACCTCCTCTCCTCTGCCCTGCTGCCGCTGGCTGCCAGCCGCAGCATTGGGCCTTGGGTTAGCGCGGCGTCCCTTCAGGCTGCTCCCAGCACAGCAGCCAGAGCGTGGCCACCAGGCCCAGGCTGAGCCTGCACCTCCCACACACCCACCTGCCCGCCCGCTGCCGCTCCACTCGCCGGCCTCCAGCCCTTCCCAGCCCCTACTCTCCTCGCCTGCCTCCCTGCTCACCGCACACTCGCCGCTTCTGTTTGTTACTCCTCTCTCCCCCCAGGAACGCCAAGAAGGCAGGGGTTTTGGGCACTTCATCTCCTGCAGAACCGGGCTTGTTGCACAGCAGGCCCCTCCATAAGACATGACAGGATGGACAAATGAATTTTTCTGGGTTTTTTCCCTTACCCATTAGATTTATAGAAGCTCTCTTAATATTTCTTCCTTTAACTAAAAAAAAAACAAAGATTTTTGACTTTGGAATATTCTAGGGAAAGGGGATAGGAGATGGAGAGGAAGGAGGCAGGAGCCATACTTCTGCTGTCCAGAAGAATCTGAATCCATTCTGAATTCTGTCAAATGTGCTCCTACATGTGGCCACCCCAGGGCACAAACGAGCATGCACACACCATTCTTCATTCCTTATCCAAAGCCTAACTGTAAGTCATACCAGTTCTCCCACATCCCACTCTGCTACATTAGCTCCAGTCTCTGAGACAGGTTCGTCTTTTCTTTTTCAATTTTTGAAATAAAAGCAATGAATATGGAAGAGTGTTTTAACTATTCAGAATGATGTAAAGAGGCTACTTCCTTGATCCATAATTCTTTTCATCAAAGGTAGCCCTTGTTGCCGGGCATGGTGGTATGCTCCTGTAATCCCAGGGGCTCAGGAGGCCGAGGTGGGAGGATTGCTTAAGGCCAGGAGTTAAAGACCAGCCTGGGCAACATAGTGAGACCCCATCACTACAAAAAATTAAAAAATAATTAGCCAGGCACAGTGGTGCACGCTTGTAGTTCTAGCTACTCAGCAGGCTAAAATGGGAGGATCACTTGAGCCCAGGAATTGGAGGCTGCAGTGAGCTGCAATGATGCCACTGCACGCCAACCTGGGCAACAAATCATGACCCTGTCTCTAAAAAAAATAAAATAAAAGTGGCCCTTGTTAATAATCACTTATGTATCCTTCTAGGAAAAAAATATGCATAATGCCAGCATAAATATTTATCCATCCAAAATGGACATGAACAGAATCATGGTAGACATATTATTCTATACTTTATTAATATAATTTAGAAATCTTTCCATATTAATCTATATAGATTTACTTTGTTTTTAGCAACTGCTTAGTATTATACTGAATGTATGTACCATGACATATACACCTAATCTCATACTGACAGATACTGGTTTTTGTTTTGACAGTGTTACAGTGAATATCCTTATATATCCTGGCATGTCTGCAGGAAAACTTGTAGAATACATTGCAGATTAAAGAGGCATGGACATTTAAAAGTTTGATAGATATTGATAGATAGATATAACCTTTGAATGGTTACACTGGTTCATTCTTCTAGAATATGTTTTTCCCCCAGCTGTCTTTTTTTTAAGACAGGGTCTCTCTGTTGCCCAGGCTGGAGCACAGTGGCACAATCACAGCTCACTGCAGCCTCCAACTCTTGGGCTCAAGCGGTTCTCCTGCCTCAGCCTTATGAGTAGCTGGGACTACAGTCATGCGCCACCATGCCCAGCTAATTTTTTAATTTTTTTGTAGAGACAGGGCCTCACTATGTTGCCTAGGCTGGTCTTGGGTTCCAGACCTCAAGTCATCCTCCTGCCTTGGTCTCCCAAAGTGCTGGGATTACAGGCATGAGTCACCACTCCTGTTTCTCCCAACTTTTTACTTGGAAAAAAATATTAAACTTATAGAAAAGTCTAAATAATTGTGTAATGAATACCCAAATCTCCTTCACCTAGGTTCACCAATTATTGTGTTGCCATAGGTATTAGTTTTCTCAGGCTGCCATAACAAAATACCACAGACTTGGTGGCTTAAACAATAGACATTTATTTTCCCACAGTTCTGGAGGCTGGAAGTCTAAGATGAAGGTGTCACTTGGCAGCGTTGATTTCTTATGAGGTTTCTCTCCTTGGCTTGTGTGGCCACCTTCTTACTGTGTTCTCACATGGCCTTTTCTTGGTGCACTCACACGTCTGTGTCCTAATCTCCTCTTAAAAGGATACCGGTGGTATTGGATTAGGGCCCAATACTACCTCATTTAACCTGAATTACCTCTTTAAAGGCTCTGTCTCCAAATACAGTCACACTCTGAGGTGCTGGGGTTTAGACTTCAGCATATGAATTTGGGGGCG